>CAMGYJ010000008.1:43892880-45092880 GCA_946122785.1 Linum tenue | reverse complement strand
TATGGATGCGTTCAACCACCACAAACAACATTCGATCGTAATACTCCTGTGACATTGGCAACTCTGACTTAGATTTATAAGAACATTCTTCTATCTTTATTAGTCATTCGACACAATCAATTGTTAAAGCATAAGGTTCACAAAACATAGCATGAGAGATCGAGCCAATATATCTTACTTGGGATTTTAGAACTTGGAAAGTCTCTCTCACTCGACCAGTGGGATCAGGGTAAATGCATGTAGCATGTAATTATCACTCTTTCCCTACCATCTCTCTGCCACGAGCTTATTGTTCGAGTCTCCAAAGTTGTGTCACCACTGACTTGTCAGATAGGTCTTTGTTCGGGTGTCAAAATGGGGTTAGGGGTACGGACATGTGGAAGTACTTTTGATCTGGTGGTAAGTTCAAGGTTCCAATTTTTTTTTTTTTCGAAAACCGTGACTTTTCTACTTATCTTTGTAAGATGAAAATATAGACAAGGGAGAAGATTTTGAGGATTAATAGGAGTTTAAAATGTAGCCAATGTGGCTTTTGAAGAATGACTCCTATTTATCATAAGTGCATGAAAGATGGTGGCCAACTGATCACTTTTTTTTTTCTTCTTTCTTTTTGTTAATTTTTTTTTTCGAGTGGCCAACAATTCCATTTTTGAAAAATGCACTTACAGAAATCGTTTCTCCCTATCTCAACTTTTGTATTTAATAAATGAAGAAGAAAGTCATTCGTTTAAACCATTCACACGGAACCTTGAAAAAGGGTTCAAAATGAATTGAGGTTTGAAGAACATGGATTGGTTTAAAACAGGTTGTCACCGAACAAAAAGGCTCGTCTCAACGGGGTTTGACTAAGGGATATGATGTTCAGGGTAGTCATTTTGGTTGTAGGGGTAGAACCTATTGCCTCCTTCATCCTTGTCAGTGGTGTCACGACTCAAACATGTATAAATCAAGCATATCATCATGCACAGAGAGGGATCTAACACACAAGAAAGAAACGATCATGCTCAAGTCTCACGTGGTTTACTCTATGCTCAGTTTCCCATGCTATGCTTCCCAAACATTATGCAACAACAATCAAAGATGATAAATTTCTTTTTCAAGATTTCAGATAGTTCTTTCCATCAAAGAATGAGTAGCATGAGAAACATTTGTTTTAATCCCTCAGTCGTCATTATAGGTTGACATACATCCAAATTGCACTATTCTTGTACCAATTTTAGACAAAGATGAGACTCAAAACAAAACACTCTTTTTAGTATTTATTTCAAATTTTTTTAAATTTTATGATTTTTCAAACCTTTTTTATTATGGATGATGACATTATTGAAAACAATCACAGTGATTCTTTGTCAAAACACATGAAAATGAACGAATATACCCCCCCACGCTTGAATTGGACATTGTCCTCAATGGACGAAAATATAGGGAGTAAGGATTCGAACTGTTACCATTTTCCTTGTCATGGGATATAGTGGCATGATCTTCGGTGATTGTGGTTCCACTTGGCGAGTTCTTTGGTCGATGTTTCGTGACGGTTTTTATTCTTGAAATTGAAAAGCTCAAAGAAATATAAAATAAAAGAAAGGGAAGGAAAATGCAAACCGACATTGGGTTGCCTCCCAATAGCGCTTCTTTAACGTCGTATTAGCTGGACTGTAGTGTACTTCGTCAAGGTTTCTGATGATGAAGTGCCTCGGCATAGGGGTCGAAATTGCCACCGAGGTATGGTTTCAGACGATGACCGTTGACTTTGAAAGTCCCCCTCTCGGGATGCGAAATTTCAGCAACACCGCAGGGAAATACTTGTGTGATCACATAAGGACCGGTCCATATGGACTTGAGCTTCCCAGGAAACAAACGAAGACGAGAGTTGTATAGCAAGACTTGATCTCCAACTTAGATTTTTTGTCTTGCTTTATCTTGGAATCGTGGTGTCGTTTCGTTCGTTCCTTGTATAACTTGGCGTTTTCATAGGCTTGTAGGCGCATTTCGTCAAGCTCATTGATTTGGGCCTGATGATGGTCCTTGGTAGCATCTCCGTCGAGGTTGAGGTATTTGAGCGCCCAGTAAGCTTTGTGTTCCAACTCGACGGGGAGGTGACAGGCTTTGCCATACACCAACCGATATGGTGAGCTGCCGATTGGTGTTTTGTATGCCGTACGGTAAGCCCATAGTACAATGTCGAGCTTTGTTGCCCAGTCCTTTCTTGATTGACTGACTGTTTTCTCCAATATCCTTTTCAGCTCACGATTGGTGACCTCCACCTGACCACTAGTTTGAGGATGGTACGCGGTGGAGACCTGGTGAGTTACACCAAATCGTTGGAGAACTTTGTCGAATTGACTTTGGAAATGGGTTCCTTGGTCGCTGATGATTGCTCGCGGTGATCCAAACCTGGAAAACAGTTTCTGCAAAAACTTTCCAACACTTCGAGAGTCATTAGTTGGCAAGGCTTGTGCCTTGGCCCACTTGGATACATAATCCACTGCCACGAGTATGTATTTGTTCCCGAATGAGGTTGGGAAAGGTCCCATGAAGTAAATTCCCCAAATATCAAATATTTCACAAACAATGGACATTGTTTGTGGCATTTCATCACGTTGGGAAATATTACCTGACCGTTGACACGCATCACAGGTGCGTACATATGCATCACAATCTTTGAAGATTGTTGGCCAATAAAATCCACATTCCAATACCTTTCGCGCTGTGCGGTTGGCTTCGTGGTGTCCTCCGCTCGGACCTTGGTGGCAATGAAAAATTATGCTCCATGCTTCGGGTTGCGGGATGCATCGGCGGATGATACAATCTGCACCGTCTTTAAACATATATGGCTCTTCCCAAAAATAAGATTTAAGGTCAGAAAAGAATTTCTTCTTTTGTTGGTACGAGAGCCCACTTGGCAGAGTCTTTCCCACCAAGTAATTGGCAAAATCCGCGTACCACGGGGTGTCAAGTTCAACTCTTCCTACTGTGTAGAGTCGTTCACTTAGAAATGTTTCATTGATTTCATCCGAAACATCATCTTTTGGATTTTCCAGTCGGGAAAGGTGATCTGCTGCCAAATTTTCTGCGCCTTTTTTATCTCGAATTTCGATTTCGAATTCTTGGAGAAGAAGAATCCATCGAATCATACGAGGTTTAGCGTCTGTCTTGTTCATTAAATACTTCAAAGCAGAGTGATCAGTAAAAACAACGCATCGTGATAAAACTAGGTATGATCGGAACTTATCAAATGCAAACACCACAACTAGTAATTCCTTTTCAGTTGTTGTGTAATTTTCTTGAGCATCATTTAAGGTTTTACTTGCATAGGAAATTGGTTTGAAATGTTTGTCATACCTTTGACCGAGGGCAGCTCCTACGGCGTAGTCAGATACATCACACATGAGTTCGAACGGGAGGCTCCAGTCGGGACCCACCATAATTGGGGCGTGGGTCAGTTTGTGCTTTAGTGCCGCAAATGCGTCGTTGCATTCCGCTGTAAAGTCAAATGGAGCATCCTTCTCGAGAAGCTTTGTCAATGGTCGAGCAATTTTGGAGAAGTCTTTGATGAAGCGTCGATAGAATCCGGCATGCCCAAGAAAACTCCTTATTGCTTTCACATTGACTGGAGGTGGAAGGTTGGAGATGAAGTCAATTTTGGCTCGATCAACCTCGATGCCTTGTTATGAAATTTTGTGTCCAAGGACAATGCCCTCGGTCACCATAAAGTGGCATTTCTCCCAATTGAGAGCGAGATTCGTGAAGGCATTTGTCGAGGTTGTGGAGGCATTTGTCGAAGGAATCTTCGAATACTGAGAAGTCATCCATGAAGACTTCCATGATATCTCCCACCAACTCGTCAAAGATGGCAATCATACACCGTTGAAAGGTTGCTGGTGCATTGCACAATCCGAAAGGAATGCGCCGATACGCAAAAGTGTCGTACGGACAAGTGAATGTGGTTTTCTCTTGATCTTCTGGTGAGATGGGAATCTGAAAGTAGTCAGACATCCCATCGAGGAAGCAATAGTAATTGTGGCCGGCCAATCGCTCGAGCATTTGATCAATGAATGGGAGTGGGAAGTGATCTTTCCTGGTGGCATCATTCAGGCGATGATAGTCGATGCAGACTCTCCAACCGGTGACTGTTCTGGTGGGGATGAGCTCATTCTTTTCATTGGTGATGACGGTCATCCCGCCTTTTTTCGGGACTACCTGGACAGGGCTCACCCATGAATTGTCGGAGATGGGGTAAATTACTCCAGTTCGAGTAACTTGATCACCTCAGCTTTCACTACTTCCTTCATGTTCGGATTGAGTCGACGTTGGGGCTGGACCACCGGCTTATAGTCATCCTCCATTAGAATTTTGTGCGTGCAAAATGAGGGATTGATTCCTCGAATGTCGGAGATCTTCCAAGCCAAGGCTCGTTCATGACTTTTCAGTAGTTTGATCAATCTCCCCTTCTGCTCCTCAGTTAGGGCCGCGTTGATGATGACAGGGAGCTTGGAGTTCTCTCGAAGGAAAGCATACTCGAGGTGGTTTGGTAATTGCTTCAGTTTGAGAGTTGGTGGTTCTTCGATGGAGGACTTGATTTTCTCCGATTTAGGGAGTTCTACCACCTTCTCCTTCTGCTCCAATTCTTTGGATTCCTCCAATAGTGCAGCTTGCTCAATTTGTTGGACAGATCCCGTTGTTTCCTGTCCTTGAGTAAGGCAAAGCTGTAAAGCATCTGAATGAAGAATCTCAGAAACAAAGTTAGCAGTCTCAGCATCAATTATATCCGAACAAAAATTGGCATCATCATTTTCACTAGCATATTTCATGCTTTCTGGAATTTTGAATGTCATTTGTTCTTCCCCCACTCTCAAAATCAATTTTCCATCATTCACATCAATTAGAGCCTTTGCAGTTGCAAGAAATGGTCTACCAAGAATTAATGACACATCGATATCCTCATCAATATCTAGGATCACAAAATCGACTGGGAATATGAATGAGCCAATTTTAACAATTAAATCTTCTATGATTCCCCTAGGATGCACTATGGAACGATCAGCCAACTGGATGCTCATTCGTGTAGGATTAGGTTCACCTAGCCCTAAACGTTTAAAAATTTTATATGGCATAACATTTATACTTGCTCCAAGGTCTGCTAAAGATTTATCAATATAGACAGAACCAATTAAGCAAGGTATAGTAAAACTCCCTGGGTCTTTTCGTTTCTCCGGAAGCTTGTTTTGGAGGATGGCCGAACATTCCTCATTCAGCATCACTGTTGACAAATCCTCCAATTTCCGCTTGTTGGTGAGGATTTCTTTCAGGAAGAGAGCATACTTTGGCATTTGAAACATGGCCTCCACAAATGGGATGTTAACATGAATTTGCTTCCGGAGGTCCAGGAATTTGCCGAAGTGTGCGTCAAGGCAATCCTTGTGGATTCGTGATGGGAATGGAATTTTTGGCTTGTATTCTGGCACCACGATCTTTTGGGGCTGAGTGGTGTCCGCATCTTTTTCTGGATTTGTATCTTTGTCGGTTTGAGGGGAGTTGCTCGGTTGCAACTTTTTTCCGCTCTGGAGTGAGATGGCCCTCAAATGTTGCTTCTGCTTCGGATTGATTTCGGTGTCGCTCGGCTGGCTTCCTTGATTTCTCTCAGAAAGTAGCTTGGCTATTTGCCCAACTTGTGTTTCCAAATTATGCACAGAAGCTTGAAGATGTCGTTGGCCCGCTTCAAGGTTTTGGAATCGATCCTCGGAGACGGAAATGTATTTGTCCAAAGCTTGGAATTTGGAGTCGGAGGTGGAGATAAACTTGCCAATCATATCTTCGAGACTAGATTTATTTTCTTGTGGTGGCAGTTGTTGATGGTGCTGATTGGAATTGCTTGATGATGCTTGATTAAATCCGGGTGGAGCTCGTTGATTCCCTTGGTTGGACCAAGAGAAGTTTGGATGATTTCTCCATCCTGGATTGTATGTGCCGCTATATGGATTTCCGCTTCTCTGAGGATTGTTGATATAACCAACATGCTCGGTGGTAGATTTTGAGGAGATCAACTTGCACTCGGTAGTGTTGTGGTCACCAACACACCATTCGCACTTGAACACCTTGCCGGATACAGTGAGCTGGTCGAACTTTTTGTTGAGGTTTTCAACTTGTGCGGCCAAGGCTGTAACTGGGTCAACTTGGTGTAGTCCGGCACTTCTGGTTGGCGGTGGTCTGCACTTGTTTTGGGGGGAATACCATTCATAGTTGTTCATTGCCATGTCTTCGATTAGCTGCTCTACTTGGGGAGGTGTTTTGTTGTTGATGGTGCCACCCCCTGCTGCATCAATTGATTGTTTCGTCTCTGGATTTAGCCCATTGTAGAAAGTTTGCATTTGCAGCCAATGGGGAATGTCGTGATGAGGGCATCTCTTGAGGGTGTTCTTGAATCTCTCCCAAGTTTCGTAGAGAGTTTCAGAGTCTTCTTGGCGGTAGGCGACGATGTCGTTCCTCAGCTTCGCCGTCTTGCTTGGTGGGAAATATTTGGCTAAGAATTTTTCAACCAACCCATCCCACGTTGTGATGGAATTCCGTGGTTGACCGTCAAGCCACTCCCGTGCTCTGTTGTCGAGAGAGAACGGGAATAGTCGAAGGCGAATAGCATTGACGGATGCACCATTGATTTTGATGGTGTCACAGAGGTCCAGAAACTTCTTGATATGAGTGTTGGGATCTTCGTCGGGCATCCCATTGAATTGTACCCGATTTTAGATCATTTGTAGAATCCCAGTTTTGATTTCGAAGTTGTTGGCTTTGATATTGGGCCTTCGGATGCTTGAGTGAGTTCCGTCCAAGGTAGGACGGGCATAATCAGACATTGTCCGATTGTTCACTTCGGCGTGTTCTTCCGCCATTGTGTGTGGCTGCACTTGTTGCTCTCTCCTTCGTTGACGAAGAGTTCTCTCGATCTCGGGATCAAGGTCGACTAGTCCACGTGGGTGGTTTCGGGTCATGCACTATTTCATGCACAAATACAAGAACAACCCGTGAAAGCAACAAGTGTGATATAACAAGTAACAAGAAAAATAAAGAGACTAAATTAATAGTTCAAAGCTTTTTCTAATAACTTAGTCCCCGGCAACGGCGCCAAAAACTTGATCGCCCGTAACTATCACAGGAAAAATAGGCAAGGGTACCTATCGTTCTAAGGTAGTATAGCAGGAAGCAAGGTCGTATCCACAGAGACTTCGTGTACTAGTACTCAGCTTTTACCTATTATCTAGTCAATCGTTTTTAGTTGATTTTCGTTTAGAAATAAAAACACACGCAATAATAAAAACACAATAAAGTAGTTTTCAAAGTAAAATCAAGTGGAGAAGGCGTTGTCCCGGAAGTGAATCCCCCTAATATGCATTTTACAGACAAGTTGAATTTAACATAGACGAGTGTTAATATCTTAGACCGTGAAAATTCCCAATTTAGTGTTAACCTGTTCGCACATGTATTAACACCCTTTTGACTTAAGAATCAAGTGAAACCGTGGCTTACAAAAATCTTAAACCAAAGCAATAACCAGATTTATGAACTTTCGTATTAGGTTTTTAAGCTAATCCAGAGGAACTACGTGACCCCATCGCCGGTGGCTCCGATCAATTCCTTCTTTTCACGAGGGATCTAACATGCAAAATTACCTCGTAGTATCATTTACATGTATCAGACAAAATATACAATAGACGCGTACTATTGATACTTGCACATGATAGGTCGAGAAAAGATCGTAAGAACAAGAACAACACGTCTATATCAAAGATACCACTCAATAAAAGTAAAACATATTAGGGTTCATCAAATCCGGAACAACTAGAAGATTAGCCGGACATGATGAGATTTAGAAAGATGAAGGTTGAGAACGTTACCATGATGATGACGACGACAAAGACGGAGGGGTTGAGAATACAGTATGTATATTGAGTTAATAGACTACACCTAGCAAACAATTGACGGGGGAATAATCGTTGGGCGAAGACGGTGGAAACCTACCAACTACCACCACAAATGATTATCAAAACCCCACAGAATAGAAGCTTACTTCGGTAATCTCAATAATGCAATATACCACGGTATTCCCAAATACGAACACGAACATGAGAACCACGATGGATGAAATACGAGATACGATTATTGAAATGAAAAGAAGTAACAAGAGTTTGGAATGAAAAGTGGACAGAATTTCGGGTAACTTCAAATACAAGAAAGGAAGAGCAAAGTGTAGAAGTAGGGTGTATAGTGTGTGTCCTCTCCCCTATTCTTCAACACAAACCCTCCCTCTATTTATAGTACAAATTCAACTACTTGCTTTTAATGGCAGCCGCTTGCTTGTAATAAATGGACCAGCTAGCTTGTCTCTACGATCTGATTTGCGCCAGCTGCTTGCTTTCAATGGCTGAGGCAATTAGCAGCTGCTTGCTTTCAATGGCCGAGGCAATTAGCAGCTGCTTGCTTTCAATCATGGACGAGGCAATTAGCAGCTGCTTGCTTTCAAATAATGCAGCTTCTTGCTTCTTTGTTTGGTCCAGCTTCAGCTCCAGCTACTAGCTTCCCACGAGAATCCCAAAATGAACCAGCTCTTCCTTATGTTTAGCAGTAGGCAGTTTGACTCTGCAGTGTTAATTAGCTCTCCTTCCGTGATTCATCACTATAATACACGATGGGTCTCGTATATTGATAACAAAAGGGGATGCGGCCGGAATGGTACGGCTCTTTGCCCTCGCCTGGGACGTCGCGAGCTTGAGTTCCACCGACGCCAGATTTCGAATCCCTAACCATCTTTTTGTTGAATTGACTCATTATTCCGTTCTTATTGGAAGGAATACCCTGAAACATGACTCAAACACAAAACCAAGCATAAAATCGGGAAATCGAATGAACTTGGTACAATTTATGTTATTTTAGGATGTAAAAGTGTAGGCGAATATATGTATAATTTATGTGTTATCAGGGTGCATGGGTAAGCTTCTCCTTCAGTGTCTCGAATGCAGCTGTACTCTTAGGAGTGAACTGGAACGGTGCATCCTTCTCCAGCAGCTTGGTCAGCGGCAGGGCAATCTTCGAGAAATTTTTAATGAAGCGCCGGTAGAAGCCTGCATGACCTAGGAAGATTTGAATCCCCTTCACAGAAATGGGAGGAGGTAGCTTACTGATCGTCTCGATCTTCGCGCGATCCACCTCAATCCCCTGCTTGGAGATCTTGTGCCCGAGCACAATCCCCTCACGGACCATAAAATGGCACTTCTCCCATCTGAGTGCCAGATTAGTCTCCTCGCACCTCTTCAGAACGAGTTTCAGGTTATGGAGACAATGAGTGAAGGAGTCTCCATAAACCGAGAAGTCATCCATGAAGACATCCATGATCTCTCCGACCAGTCGGTCGAAGATCGCCAGCATGCATCTCTGGAAGGTTGCCGGTGCATTACACATCCCGAATGGAATCCTTCGGTAAGCAAAGGTACCAAAGGGTCAAGTGAATGTGGTCTTCGCCTTATCCTCTGGTGCAATCGGAATCTGGAAATAACCAGACATGCCATCCAGGAAGCAATAAAACTCATGGCCAACCAACCTCTCCAGCATCTGATCGATGAAAGGTAGGGGAAAATGGTCTTTCCGGGTGGCATCGTTCAGGCGCCGGTAATCGATGCAGACTCTCCAGCCGGTCACGGTCCGCATCGGGATCATCTCGTTCTTCTCATTCGGGAGCACAGTCATCCCGCCTTTCCTGGGACCACTTGAGTGGGGCTGACCCACTTGCTATTAGATATAGCAAAGATGATCCCTGCATCCATTAGCTTCACAATCTCTACCCGGACCACTGCCTCCAAGTTGGGAGATAATCTCCGCTGTGGCTGCCTGACTGGCTTAACCTCATCCTCCATCAGAATTTTGTGTGAGCAGAAGGATGGGCTGATGCCTCTGATATCTGTTATTTTCCATGCCATGGCCCGGGCATACTTCTGCAGCAGAGACACTAGCCTGCTCTTCTGCTCGGGTGTCAGATCCGAGCCAATAATGACCGGGAGCTTATTCCCCTCCCGGAGAAATGCATACTCCAGGTGAGAGGGGAGGGGCTTAAGTTCCAGCTATTATGGCTCCTCCAATGATGTGGCGATCCGGGGTGAGATAGGGATCGGCTTGAATGGTTCTTCTCGCCCCTCGATTGCGGCCTCGTCTAGCTCCGCGAGCTGCTCCTCCAGCTGCACATCCTGTGATGCATGTTCCCCTAGCAAAAGACAACACTCAAGGAAATCGTCAGTACCCGCACTCGTGCTGGCGAGTGCGGTCTCAAAATCAGCAATAACATCACAGTAGTCTAGATCATCATGGAGCTGGGGGTGTTTCATATTATCAGAAACAGAGAAGGTGATTTGTTCACCCCCAGCTCGCAAAATCAATTTCCCATCATTCACATCAATGAGCACCTTAGCGGTGGCGAGAAAAGGTCTACCCAATATTAAAGGCACATCCACATCCTCATTTATATCCAAAATCACAAAGTCAACAGGATATGAGAATGGCCCTACTGCGACTATCAAGTCCTCTACAATGCCCCTAGGATGCACAATGGATCTATCAGCAAGTTGAATGCTCATCCTAGTATCACTGGATTCACCTAGGCCTAGCTTTTTAAACAGTTTATATGGCATGACATTTATTCTAGCGCCTAAATCCGCCAAGGACTTCCCTATATGCAAACTACCAATCATGCAAGGATAGTAAAACTCCCTGGGTCTTTTCGCTTCTTTGGTAGTTTGTTTTGCAGGATGGCAGAACACTCCTCGTTGAGCATCACCGTTGACAGCTCCCCAAGCTTCCTCTTGTTGGTGAGGAGATCCTTCATGAACTTGGCATACTTGGGCATCTTCGATAATGCCTCCACGAAGGGCATGCTTATGTTTACCTGCTTCAGCATTGCCATGAACTTGGCAAACTCAGTGTCCAGTCGGTCTTTGTGCAACCGAGTAGGAAAGGGAAGCTGTGGTACATACTCCTTCACCACAGGTTGCGGTTTAGGAGCAGAAACCTCAACCTCCTTCTCCATTTACTCCTCATTAGCTGGAAGTGCTGAAGCAGGGGTCTCTCTCTCTTGTGCCCAAACAGGTGGATCAGCAGTCATCTTGCAACTCCTGGTAGTGATGGCCTTGCAATGCTCATTTGGGTCTTGCGGATGAGGGATGGTCTGTCCGGGTAGAGTACCAGGAGTCCTCTGGGCTACAGCCTGGGCTACACTCCCAAGCTGGGTCTGGATGTCGCGCAGCACAGCCTGCGTGTTTCTCTGGCCAGCTTCGAGTTCCAAGAATTTACCTGAAGCTTTCTCCATGAACTGCTCGATATTATTGAACTTGTTTGCACTAGAGGTGGCCAGAAAACCCACCAGATCTCGCAATTCCGCCATCGGGTCACTCTATACTGGGGCTGCGGGTGCTGCCCTTGTCTGATGAAATGGGCGCACCTGTGACTGAGGTGGAACTGGCCCCTATCTGGGCGGGTAGAGAGGCTGCTGCGGCTGCTAAAATTGCCCTTGTCTGGGCTGGTAAGGAGGCCTCTGGAAGCCTGGTGGTTCCTGGGGGACTAGTGGTCTAGAATTGGCCCCAACCCAGGAGAAGTTGGGATGCTAGCGCCACCCCTCGTTGTAAGTGTTGCTGTAGGGGTCGAAGCGCCTGGCATTGCCAATGAAGTCCACCTGCTCCTGGGGAGTAGAAGACTCCCTCATCGCCTGACAGTCCTCCACGGTGTGATGAGAGCTTTCACACCACTAGCAGTGCATCGCCTACTGCTGTCCTGTACCTGAAATCATCCCAGAGTGATCGATGGCTGAAACCAGTTTCGATACCACCTGCACCAAATCAGATGACTGGGTGGCTACAGCATGCACACCCCGTCCTGGTGCTCGTCTCGATCTCCTCGCAGTTCCCCAATCATAGCCCTGCTCTGCCATCTCTTCAAAAAGTTGATTCAGCTGTGGTGGTGTTTTGGTGAGCATATTCCCACCACAGACCGAGTCAATCAGCTGCTTGTCTTCAGGGAAGAGGGCATGGTAGAAGGTGCCCACCTTGAAGGCGTCGGTAAAACCATGGTTGGGACACTTGAGGAAGAGACTGGTGTATCTCTCCCAAGCATTCCGAATGGTCTCATCTTCGTCTTGAGCAAAGTGGGTAATTTGCTTCTGCAGGTTTGCCATCTTCGACGGAGGATGGTAGCGAGTGAGGAACTTGTCCGCCAGGTTGGCGAACGTGGTGATCGAGCTTGGAGATCGAGTGTCTAGCCAATCCTTGGCTTGCCCCTCTAGAGTAAATGGGAAGTACCTCAGCTAGATTGCATCGGCTGGGACCCCATTGATCTTGATCCCATCGATGAGCTCGTGGAATCGCCTCAGGTGTGGTCGGGGGCACTCCCCCTCCTTGCCACGGAATACCGCCGAACCGAGCAGCATGGTGATGACAGAGGTGCTCACCTCAAAGTTATTCGCTGGCACATGAGGGTGCTGAATGGGCGACCTCATGTCCGCGGCTCTGGTGGTCCAGTAGTATCCCATGGTCTGCGCCTCGGGAAGGACCACATCATGGTCCTGTGGGTCACCCATCTCTTCCTCCTCGGTGATTTGCAGATGTTCTAAGGCCTCCTCCGCAGCCAGTTGCGCCTTTAGAGCCCACTTGAAGTTCCTACAGGTCCGTTCAAGCTTTTGGTCTAATGGTAGTAAATCTCCCGACTGGCTACGGGTCATGCACTACCTGGACACGATCAGCAAAAGCAACTCGTGAAGGCACACATGTGGAAGAGAGAAAATGCAGTAAAGAAAAAAAAAGCTTGAGTAAAAAACGTTCACGTTTCCCCCAATAACCTAGAGGTTCCCCGGCAACGGCGCCAAAAACTTGACACGCTAAAACACAACACCAAACTGCGACCAAGTGTAATCGCAGTCCGGAAATGCAGTAACATGCAAGCTCTATTTGTCAACCTGGGGTCTAGATCTACTGCCTACTCCGTGAATATCTGTTATCTAGCAAACTAAGTCGAGTGGTTGTGATTTTAATTAAAGCAGTAAGAAAGCAGGAAATGGTTCGGTTTACTAAAGCAAAGGGAGAGTCACTCGGGAATGAGTCCCCCTAGCTCCTTAGTTAGGTCACAGTTGTAATTACCATGGGTTGATTAACTGTTGATTAAACTGCGGAAGATCCGATAGTAGCTTGGAATCTCTTAAGCTGACCAAGTCCTCTTAGTCCAACTACCCGGCAGACGACTAGTCTTCACCGGGATAGAAAGATGAGGCTATGAACGTAGAACTCCACTACTGGAATTGGATTCCAGTACAAAGCAGTAAATCGATTAACTCTCGTATAATCAATCTCCCACTACCGATTGATGAAGCTCTAACAACCTAATTAGATTCTATCTATCTCAGGTTGCAGCAGAAATAAAGAAAAGATGATTAGACTTCAATTGACTCAATCAATCATGCATCAATCGATTATAATCAATCATTATAACAATCCCAAGTCATTACAATCAAGATCCCTAACATATGGAACTAGGGTTCTTCATACCCAATTGAGAGAAGGTTCTACTCCATAGAGAGAGAGAGAGAGGAAAACAGAAAACAGAGTAGTCATACTCATAAAGATGAGGAAAATCTGCTCTGGGATGATGATCTTCACTCCTATGATGATCTCCAAGCTCGATTGGTGAAACCCAGCTCCAAAATCACTTCTAGGATGTGTTCTTCGCACTTTCTCTCTCTAGGCTCTGTTTCTTGCTCAAAAACTCGATTCCCTCTCCTTTGGCTCGAAATTGGGTTAAAACCTAGAATTTCCCGACCACACGGCTGTGTGAGTTCCCTGGACTTTCCACACTGGCACAAGGTGTCCCCTACACGGCCAGTGTGGCTTGCCCGTGCAAAGTGGTGCCACACGGCCTAGTCACACGGCCGTGTGGAATTTTAGGCGTGCCCGTGTGGATTCCTCAGCTTCTCGCCAAACGTCCAATCTTCATCCAATCAACCCCAAACTCGTTCCCAAACCTTCATTCACGTACTAGGACCTGAAATATCACAAACAAGAACAACCTAGCATGAAATCGGCCTAAAACACGAGAAATAAGACTCAAACGGTACAAGAATAGTGGATAAAAACATGTGTATATATTAAGTCATCAGTCGTACCTCGAATCTGGTAAACGCGATCACCATCCTATAGGGCACAAAACTTATATTAATTCAATTTCATGCGTAATTCTAATTTCAGTTCACCTAGTAAAATTTATCTAATATAGTAAAATCTATCTACTCTAAACTTATACTAATTTCAAAACATTTCACATGTAATTCTAATTTTGGTGCACCTAGTAAAAATCTAAACATCTAATCTAACTAGCTAATGAACTTTAATGAAATATTTACCTCGTTTTGCCAAACTAAGTCGACACGATGTTGATCATGTGCTCAAAGAAGGACCGAATCCACTAGAGTTGGATCAATTTTCGTAGGTGGTCGCCTCGTGGAATAAGTGTCCAGAAGCCTATGAACTGCAAAAAAAAAAAATAGAAACAAACAAAAAAGTTCTCCCCCGGTGAGATTCCTCACCTCGGTACCGGTCGCGTGTCTGCCGTTCTCTTCCACGGCCTCTTCCTCCGGCTCCTGCCTGTTCTTCTTCGCAGTCAGACATCAAAGAACCAGATCTGGTTTTGGCCCTTCCGTGCGAGGTTGGAGCGTTTCCGCGATAAGGTAAGCAGTTCCACACTCCTCTCATGCGGACCTGCCTGAGAGAGGTTAGAAAGGAGGGACGGCAAACCCGCGCAAGGTTGGGGAGAAGGTGAGTCACAGGGGCGGAGAGGGTTTTTGGTCTGTGTGGTCTGTCTGCTGCAGGAGGTTAGGGAAGAAGAAATATAAAAGAGCTAAGAGAGAGGGTTGCGATAACACAGGAGACTGAAGCGGGTTCTTCTTTAAAGCGCGCCCGCACCTGACTGGCACAGGTCCGCACGAGGCTGGGTTAGATCCGCTTTTTGAATGGCTAATTTTGAGTCTCGCGCGAACTCACTCTCCCTCCCCCTCTAAAACACAATATTTGTTTCAATAATAAAACCACCATATTAGTGGTAAATTAAAAAAAAAACCCGAATATTTTGGGAACTAACCCGAGACCAGAAGGACATTACAGTGATTACACCCACTTCGGAACAAGAGTGGGGTAGGTTGGGTAATACCCACGCGATTACAATGTTAGGCCACCCATTCTCACATATTATTTGATAAATAAATGTAAAAAATAATTCTTTCATGAGAAAACAAGGATAACACCTCATGAATTATAAATAAGTAATAATAGAATGATTAATTGAGTCTAAATAATGGAAAGATAAAAATTTTGTACCTATTTAAGGTTTCATTGGATGAAACTGTGATTGAAATAAGAAAAATAAAAAAAGATATAATTTTTTTTAGATAGTACGAATCAACAATGGAGTGGAGCGGGACGAGACAAGTCGAAAGCAGTAATTTATGCCCACCTCAAACTAGTAAGGATTGATTAGTACCCTGATGAGTCATCAAAACCAAGCCTACAACATCACAAGAAGGTCCAATCACATGTCTAAAGGCTAAGAAGCAAAGGGAGGAATTTGTCAACTATTTGGATCATTACTTGGGTGATATGGACGTGGACCAACTCAATGGGAAGTATTACTACACTACGTGGAAGGAGAACAAAGGGAGAAGATGGGCTTGAGAGATCGAGTGGAGATGAATTTAAGTGAAGGGTGATCGAAGGGAGAAGAGGGTGGCGGATTGGATGGCTTTTTGAGGTGTCATATGCCCAAGAGGATGAACATTTTCTATGTTTAAAAGGAAAAAGACCTAGTCATATTATTAGATAAGAATAAATAGTTTAATTTTCGGATTTGTGTTTAATTTTGCTTTCACTGTTAGTTTTGGATTTGTGTTTAGTAGTCTATTTAAAGGAGGGCCTTGTGCCACTATAAATCATCATTAAAGTTTATTACAAAAACAGGTTGGAACCCTTGAAAAAAAAGAGAAAAACAGAAAAACAAGCAAAAGAAGAAAGAAAAGGGGGTTCCAACCATCTCCAAAAGAAAATCGAGCACCTAAAAAATGTGAGTCCATGATCTTTTGTTTTTGAGAGTCTCTTCATCCACGATCATTTGTCCTCTGTTCACTATTTGCCATGATGCCGACTCGAGACTAGCGTCCGCCGAAGAGGCTATGAGATGACTTGTGCGTCGGTTGACCTCGTAAGCTGCTAAATGATCTAGGAAGTCCGCTACCTACGATCGAGGTTGTTTTGGCTATAGAGCTATGGAGAGTTGCATTGGTTTGAGTTAGGTTTGCTTGGGGACAAGCAAACAGTTAAGTGTGGGGGGATTTGATGACTCGGTATTTGCACATGTTTTCCCCTTTGTTTCTTGATTGTTTTGAGCTTGAATTACCGTGTCTTTGGCCTATTTTAGCTAGTTGTGTTCCTTTGTCACATTTCAGGTCCTAGCACATAAAGTGAAGCATAGGCGCAAGTTTCAAGTCAATCAGAGATCAATTGGCGATTCGGGAGCAGAAACTCGGGCATGACCTGAAGAAGAATTGATTTCTACCTCACTTTATGGACAGAGAATCATGCAAGCTTGTTATGAAACGAAAGAGGACGAGACTACGAGCGTCTGGGATCAACGGCGACTGATTCGGAGTCCGGACGAGGGAGAAACGAAGCATTAAACAGAGGCTGAGCAAGCTGCAACGGCAGACCAGGGAGGCGCACGGCGTGCAACATATAATTCTGGCCGTGCGCTCTCTGCCGAGGCCTTGCACGGGCAAAAATCCAGCCTTGCAGGCCATGCACCTGGCCGTGCAAGATGGCTGAGATCGATTAAGTGAAACGGGCGGTTTTGAGGGGGCACGGCCAGAATGGTGTTGTGCACACGGCCGTGCACCTGGCCGTGCAACTGGGAAGCCTGTTTTTAAGCCTAATCCGAGCCAAAAGGGGAGAGCTGGGTTTTGGATCCCAAACACCCAAGGGACGAACCCTAGAGAGAGAGAGCGACTTGGGAACATTCTTGGAGCTATTTTGGAGGATTTCTTCGCCATGGAGCTCAGGAATCAAGCTTGGAGATGGAGATTGAAGATCTAGATCAGATTTCTGCAGTCTCTCTCTTCTCTATGGAGTAACTTCCCTTCACTTAGGTTTTGAGGATCCCTAGTTCCATGAGTTAGGATTTCTTGTATGAAGTTTTTGGATGCTTTATTGTTTGATTATAATCGATTGAGGCATGATTTATTGAGTCAATTGAATCTTGATCAAATTCTCTTGATTCTGCTTTAACCTATGATAGATAGAATCTGATTAGGTTAAGAGAGCTTCTTGATTGATAGTGGTGAATTTTGTGCGAGAGTCAATCAATTTACTGCTTTGTACTGGAATTCATTCCAGTAGTGGAGATCTGTGTGAATCGCCTTAGCAGTCTATCCCGGTGAAGGCTAGTCGTCTGTCGGGTATTCTGTTTGAGAGGGCTTGGTCAGCTTAAGAGATTCCAAGCTAATTTCGGATCTTCCGCAGTTTAATCAACAGTAGAACAACCAAAGGTAATTGCAACTTGGACCTAATTGAGGAGCTAGGGGGAATCATACCTAAGTGAGTTCCCAACTTGTAATTAGTAGAGTAGTTAGTAGAGTAGTTTAGTAAATCAATCCTTAATCTAGTTTGCTAGATAATGAACTGAAGCTGAGTAATAGTAACTCTAGAGACCCGTGGATTCGATATTTATTACTTGTGCCACTATACTGCAGTCCCTTTCATTGGTTACACTTGGCCATTGTTAGGTGTTGTGTTTTAGCGTGTCAGCTGGCGACTGTGGAGCTCAGCGAGGAGTGCTCGGCTATTCTGCAGAACAATCTTCCGCAGAAGCAGAAGGACCCAGGTAGTTTTACTATCCCGTTCTCTATTGATAAATTGCATGTAGAGAGGTCCTTGGCGGATTTAGGTGCTAGTATCAATGTTATGCCATATAAATTGTTCAAGAAACTAGGCCTAGGTGAACCCCGTGCTACTAGGATGACCCTTCAATTAGCTGACAGATCTGTAGTGCATCCTAGGGGCATAGTGGAAGACCTTCTGGTTAAGGTTGGCAAATTCAAATATCCTGTGGATTTTGTTGTCCTGGACATCAATGAGGACACAGAAGTGCCCCTTATACTGGGAAGGCCTTTTGACTCACTCCTACTGTCACTCTAGAAATTGGCCAAGTGTAACCACTTCCTAAAGCGTAGTATAGCGGGTTTGGGTTTTAATGTCAACCCGGGTCCTAGATGTGATGACTACTCAGTGAATTCGTATTATCTAGCAATGAAACTTTAGTGAAGTTCTAAACTAACAAGCAAGCAAAGTAACTAAAACGGTTGTTTTCAGGTTAAGAGAGGTCACCCGGATATGGTTCCCCCTAGTCTGTAGTTAAGCCGGATTGTAATTACCAAGTTCAATTTCTATGATAGTTATACTGCGGAAGGTTCTCAAACAGTCTGAAGTCTCGACTAAAGGTCTTCAGACCCTCTCAATCTTAGTCTCTAGCGGGCGACTAACCTCCACCGGAGTAAACAGATTGAGGCCCTATGAACAAAACCTCCACTACCGAATTGAATTCGGTACAGAATAGTGAGTTGGCTCCTCGACTAAAGTCACCAACTCCCTACCTTCAATCAAGGATGCTCTATCAACCTAGTCAGATATTATCATTCTAGGTTAAAGCAGAAACAACAGGAATTTGATCAGGATTCATGCCATTCAATCATTCAAACCTCAATCGAATATAATCAATTCATAGAAACAGTACTTGGGTTCATACAATCAAACCTAACATACAGAACTAGGGTTTCCCACACCCAGATGAATGGGAGAACTACTCCATGGAGAAAGAAGCAAAAAGCAGAATCAGACGCGGAAATCATACTGTGAAGATGGATTTCTGCTCCTGGACGTTGAATCGGCACTTCTCCAAGCTCAAGCCAAGCTCCAATGGTGTTGAAGATTAAGCTAGGGCACTTGGAGACTCTTGTTCGTCGCTTTCTCTCTCTAGGAACCGCTCTGTCTCTCAAAAACTCGAATCCCCTACTTTTGGCTCGGAATAGGCTTTAAAACCAGGATTTCCCGACTCGCACGGCCAGGGTGCACGGCCGTGCATATCACCATTTTGGCCGTGCGGCTCAAAACGCGACGTATGGTTTAGTTCGATCTTAGGCTCCTCACACGGCCAGGGTGCACGGCCGTGTGGATTTCATGGTTTGCCCGTGCGTGGCCTCGGCAAAAGTCACACGGCCACAATTGTATGTTGCACGGCCGTGAGATTTTCATGGGTTGCCCGTGCGTGCTCTCGCATAATCCCGCACGGCCATCTTGCTCACTTGCACGGCCGTGCGACTCCCTGGCCTGGCCGTGCAGCTTCCTTAAAAACATGTGTAAATAACGGTCTATCAAACTCCCCCACACTTAACCGTTTGCTTGTCCCCAAGCAAACCTAACTCAAACCAATGCAACTCTCCAGATCTCTATAGCAACAAACAACCTCGATCGTAGGTAGAAGACTTCCTAGATCATTTAGCAACTTACGAGGTCAACCGACGCACAAGTCATCTCATAACTTCTTCGGCGAGAGCACTAGTCTCGAGTCAGCATCATGGCAAATAGTGAACAGAGGACAAATGAATCGTGGATGAAGAGACTCTCAAAAACAAAAGATCATGGACTCACATTTTTCAAGGTGCTCGATTTTCTTCTTGGAGATGGTTGGAGCCCCTTTTCTTTCTTCTTTTTGCTTGTTTTTCTGTTTCTCTCTCTTTTTTCAAGGGTTCCAACCTGTTTTTGCAGAAAACGAGGGCTCCCACCTAGCAAAGGTTTTGCGGGAGCCTGGCTCTTACCGGCCATGCCAGGAGCAGTTGTCTCGAGCCTCGTGTGGGGGGAAAGACATGTAAGGGGGCTGGAGGTAGTAGGTGGAAATTGGGAACGGATTCCCGTCTCCCCTTACACACTTTCGCCCTATTCACACGGGAGACGTCATTTTAAAGCACATTTTCGAGCACCTGTTATTTTCAAAACATGATACAAGAGTCCATGACAGGCAGAGAGTCCACAACACCACACATTTCAAGGGTCCTAAGATCACTAATTCACTCAATCTACCAACACAATATGAAGAAGAAATGAGACGTCTTAAATGCATCAACATCCTCCATAGTGCTACACTACCTCCCTAGGTTGCAAATCACTACAGAGACTGTCAATTCAAAGCATACTGAGCAGGTAATTGCAAGGAACACGTACTTGGAGCCCTCAAATTAAAAAATTTGGACAGTGGACTAGGCTCCAAGCACACAAACAAATCTAACGCAGTCAAAAGATAAACACCCCCCACACTTAAGATCGACATTGCCCTCAATGGAGAAGAGGGAAGGTATGGGGAACGACGTTACCGGTATGCACAGACTGCAGAAGACTGGAAATGGACCAGTCAGGATGAAGCGGACTGGAAAGAGGACCAGTCGGGAACACAGGCACGGCTAAAGGAAACCAAAGAGCTCAAACACGATATGTTAGGTCCAATGGTCAGCCCAATAGTACATCATCCAAAACAAAAGCAAACAAACCAAATTGCAATCCGACTCGAAACAAAACAAATAAATGAAAATCGTGGTGGGGTTGCCTCCCCACAAGCGCTTCTTTACCGTCTTTTAGCTGGACGCCCATGGTGGATACTCAGTGGGGTGTAGGAACAGGTACCTCCAAGAGCGGATCCACATCGCTCTTGAGGTACAGCTTCAGGTGGTGACCGTGCACCCGACGGTTGCAACCACCAGCAGTGGTCAGCTCGACCTGGCCATCCGGCAAGATGCAGGCGAGTGAGTACTCGGATGGCCAGGGTGGTCGTGGTGCAGGGGGTGGAACCAGCTCTTAGTGGTCTCCACCCTTCTTCCGTGTAGGCTTAGCCACCTGTGGCTTCGGCCGCCACTCCTCCTTGAGCTTTTTGTTCGGAGGCGAGGCTGGATGAAGTGGCGGCGAAGGAATGATAGGCGGGTCCTGCAAAATGAGAGGTGCAGAAGGATACACGACAGGCTCGTGTACCTGATCAGAAATGGCATGCACAGGTATGACAGCAATCATAGCACATTGATCGAAATCAGTCACAGAAAAAGTAGTATGTTCATTCCCAGCACGCAGAATCAGTTTACCATCATGCACATCAATCAATGCCCTGGCGGTGGCAAGAAATGGTCTACCCAGAATCAAAGGCACATCCACATAATCATATATGTCCAGGATGACAAAATCAACAGGATATGTGAATGCACTAACATTAACAAGCAAATCCTCTATGATACCCCTAGGATGCACAACGGAACGATCAGCTAGCTGAATGCTCATCCTAGTAGGGCTAAGTTCACCTAGGTCTAGCTTTTTGAACAATTTATATGGCATGACATTAATGCTAGCGCCTAGGTCCGCCAAGGACTTTCCTACATGCATGCTACCAATAGTAAGAGGGATAGTAAAACTCCCTGCATCCTTGCTCTTTTCGGGCAGCTTGTTCTGCAGGATGGCAGAACACTCCTCGCTCAGCAGCACTGTCGAGAGATCCCCAAGTTTCTTCTTGTTGGTGCAGAGATCTTTCATGAACTTTGCGTACTTGGGCATCTTCGACAGTGCCTCCACAAATGGTACGCTGATGTTGAGCTGCTTCAACATTGCCATAAACTTGGCAGACTCAGTCTCCAGCTTATCTTTATGTAGGCGAGTGGGGAAGGGAAGCTGGGGTACATGCTCCTTCACCACTGGTTGTGGCTGGGGAGCAGGGGCTTCCCTCTCCACCCGCACTTCTACATCACCGGCTGGAAGTGCTGAAACAGGTAGTGGTTCCTCCTGCCTGGTCGAGGCAGGATCAGTTGATGAAGGCCTGCCGCTCCTGGTGAAAATGGCACCCAGCTGCTCGTGCGGGTCCCGTGGATTGGGGATGGTGGTGGCAGGTAGAGTCCCCGGGGCCCGAGCAGTAAGCTGGCGTGCTAGGACACCGACTTGGTGTTGTAGATCTTGCAGAATAGCACCCTGGTTCCTCTGTCCTGCCTCCAAAGAGGCTATGCTCTGGTCCACCCTCGTGAAATTCGCCTGGCTGGTGGTCATGAATGTCGCCAAATTGTTCTTCAGCTCGGTCATCTGATTATCGGGAGCTGGCGCTGCTGCTGGCTCGGCATACTGACGCTGAGGCTGCTGGAATGGCTGCCCTTGCCTAGGCTGGTAAGGCTGCTGCTGTGGTGGTGGCCCCTGCCTAGCCTGGAAGGGCTGCCTCTGCTGAAAACCACCTGCTGGTGCTGGGAAACCAGGTGGTTTAGTGGTGTTGCTACTCCAAGAGAAGTTGGGATGCTGGCGCCACCCCTCATTGTATGTGTTACTGTATGGATCGAGGCGCCGAGCATTGGCGATGAAGGCCAACTGTTCTTGGGGAGTAGAGGACTCCCGCATAGCCTGGCAATCCTCCACCCGATGATTTAGGCTCTCACACCACTGACACTGTGCCACTGGAGGCGCAACTACACCTCGGCCCGGTAGGAGACTGTTGGGCTGCTTCAATGTCTGCACCAACTCAGCCACCTGCTGCTCTAACCCGGACCTGGCCTCCATAGCGTGCACACCACGGTCCCGGGAATGTCTGCCTCTGCTGCTCTGCCCCCAGGAATGATCGCGGGCAGCCAAGGTACTGATCATCTGGTTCGGCTCGGGTGGAGTCTTAGTGAGAATGTCCCCTCCTGGGCATAAAGACTCAATCACCCTCTGGCTGTCTGGGGTGAGGGCACTGTAAAAATTCCCCACTGTGAATGCATCACTGAAGCCATGATGGGGATACTACCAGAAATACCCCATGTATCGCTCCCATGCATCACGAAGTGACTCATCTGGCTCTTGGTGGAAGTGAGTGATCTCCCGCTGAATCTCTGTGGTCTTCGATGTCGGATAGTACCTGTGCACGAACTTGTCTGCCAGATCGTCCCAAGAAGTGATGGACAATGGGGGCTGGGTCTCCAACCACCTCTTAGCATTCCCCGCCAGAGAATGGGGGAAGAGGTGAAGGCGGATTGCGTCATCCGGAACACCGTTCAGCTTGAACCCGTTCGTCAGCTGCAGAAAACGGGAAAGATGTGCCCGGGCCTCCTCATCCTTCAAGCCATGGAACTCGATAGATGATGTAATGAGTTGAATCCAGCATGGCTTGATCTCGAGGTTGTTTGCTGGGATGGGTGGATAGAGGATGACCGGGCGGATGTCAGCAATCCGTGGAGTGTAGTAGTACTCCAAGGTGGGACCCGACGGTGGTGGTGGATGCTGATTCACCGGGGGAGCCTGTCGAGCATTCCCCGGTTGTGGGATGTCTTCGCCCTCCATCTCGTGTTCGTCCTCAGATTCGCTACTCAATTGGCCGTCTCTGTACTCCACCGTAGCCAGTCTAGCTCGCTGTTGTCTCCGAAGTTGGTTGCAGGTGCGTTCAATCTCTGGATCCAACGGCAGTAAACCTCCCGACTGGCTACGGGTCATGCACTATCTGCACACAATCAAGCAATGCAAACCCGTGCAGGCACAAGTGGGACAGAACAAAAACTCAATGCGAAAATGAAAATGCTAGAGTAACAGAAATCACTTTGCTTCAACAACCTAGCCGTCCCCGGCAACGGCGCCAAAAACTTGACTCACTCCTACTGTCACTCTAGAAATTGGCCAAGTGTAACCACTTCCTAAAGCGTAGTATAGCGGGTTTGGGTTTTAATGTCAACCCGGGTCCTAGATGTGATGACTACTCAGTGAATTCGTATTATCTAGCAATGAAACTTTAGTGAAGTTATAAACTAACAAGCAAGCAAAGTAACTAAAACGGTTGTTTTCAGGTTAAGAGAGGTCACCCGGATATGGTTCCCTCTAGTCTGCAGTTAAGCCGGATTGTAATTACCAAGTTCAATTTCTATGATAGTTATACTGCGGAAGGTTCTCAAACAGTCTGAAGTCTCGACTAAAGGTCTTCAGACCCTCTCAATCTTAGTCTCTAGCGGGCGACTAACCTCCACCGGAGTAAACAGATTGAGGCCCTATGAACAAAACCTCCACTACCGAATTGAATTCGGTACAGAATAGTGAGTTGGCTCCTCGACTAAAGTCACCAACTCCCTACCTTCAATCAAGGATGCTCTATCAACCTAGTCAGATATTATCATTCTAGGTTAAAGCAGAAACAAAAGGAATTTGATCAGGATTCATGCCATTCAATCATTCAAACCTCAATCGAATATAATCAATTCATAGAAACAGTACTTGGGTTCATACAATCAAACCTAACATACAGAACTAGGGTTTCCCACACCTAGATGAATGGGAGAACTACTCCATGGAGAAAGAAGCAAAAGCAGAATCAGACGCGGAAATCATACTGTGAAGATGGATTTCTGCTCCTGGACGTTGAATCGGCACTTCTCCAAGCTCAAGCCAAGCTCCAATGGTGTTGAAGATTAAGCTAGGGCACTTGGAGACTCTTGTTCGTCGCTTTCTCTCTCTAGGAACCGCTCTGTCTCTCAAAAACTCGAATCCCCTACTTTTGGCTCGGAATAGGCTTTAAAACCAGGATTTCCCGACTCGCACGGCCAGGGTGCACGGCCGTGCATATCACCATTTTGGCCGTGCGGCTCAAAACGCGTCGTATGGTTTAGTTCGATCTTAGGCTCCTCACACGGCCAGGGTGCACGGCCGTGTGGATTTCATGGTTTGCCCGTGCGTGGCCTCGGCAAAAGTCACACGGCCACAATTGTATGTTGCACGGCCGTGCGATTTTCATGGGTTGCCCGTGCGTGCTCTCGCATAATCCCGCACGGCCATCTTGCTCACTTGCACGGCCGTGCGACTCCCTGGCCTGGCCGTGCAGCTTCCTTGAAACCTCGCCATTCGTCCGATCTTCGTCCAACCGACCCCAGACTCGCTCCTAAGCCTTCATTCACGTCCTAGGACCTGAAATATCACAACCAAGCACAACCTAGCGTGAAATCGGCCTAAAACACGAGAATCAATACATCAAACGGTTTAAGAACAGGGGTAAAAACATGTATAAATAACGGTCTATCACCTTTCCTGGCCACCGCCAAGGCTCTCATAGATGTGCATGATGGGACCTTAGTTTTGAGGGACGGCGAGGAGAGAATAATGTTTTCAATTGCTAATACTCTACCTGCTTCGTCACCTCTGCATGTTGTATCTCACCAGGAGCACGAGTCTGTCGTGTATCCTTCTGTGCTGCCTATTTTGCAGGATCCGCCTCCCACACCTTCGCCGCCACTCCTGACCACTCCGTCATCAAAAGAACAGACCAAGGAGGAGTGGCGGCCGAAACTGCAGGCAGCTAAGCCTGCTCGAAAGAGAGCCGGAGACCACTGCGAGCTGGTCCCGCCCCCACCTTGGCCATCCGAGTATTCACTCGCTTGCATCTTGCCGGATGGCCAAGTCGAGCTGGCTAATGCTGGTGGCCACATTCGTCGCGTGCATGGCCACCATTTGAAGTTGTACCTCAAGAGCGATGTGGATCCGCTCTTGAAGGCACCTGATCCTACACTTCTCTGAGCATCCATACTGGCGTACAGCTAAAAGACGGTAAAGAAGCGCTTGTGGGGAGGCAACCCCACCGAGGTTTGCATTTTCTTACTTTTTTCTTTTTGTTTTTTGTGTTTTTTTGAGTCTTGAGATGTTTTTCCAGAGTCGAATGTCGTTTTTTGGTGAAAACAGGTTGATTTCGGGGCTCCAGCAGCTCACACGGCCAGGCCATATTATCGCACGGCCGTGTGGATTTTATTCCTTGGCCGTGTGAGCTCTCGGCAAATTGCACACGGCCAAAAGTGCAAATTTGCACGGCCGTGTGGTTTGACTTGGCCTGGCCGTGTGGCCGACACGGGCATAACATAATTTCGCACGGCCGTGTGGATTTTATCATATTGTCACTGTGTTTTGATTGATGAATTGAATGGTTTTCGGATTGATGCATGACAGCTTGATTGTGACTAGGACAACCTATGATGAGGACTGAGATGTGCAGTAGAATTATGTAGGGGTTCAGTTTTTCAACTGTTTGCTTACCAACTGTGACTTGGATTGATCACTTGTTCTTGACAGTCGTTTATGCATCTAGTTCAGGGTATCAGAATGTGAGATAGAGCATATAGGTAGCCATGTGAGATTTGAGCCTGCTCGTTTCTTTCTTGTGAGATAGATCCCTCTTCCATGATGTGTAGCATTCACGTTGTCACTAGCTAAGATGATGTGGGCATAGGATTAGCCCACGACCAAAATTGACTGTCCTGATGTGTCATATCCCCTAGTCAGCCCCTTTGAGCCGTGTGTTATCCGTTCTTTTGGTCTATAATGAAAAATCACCCTTTTTGCATCTTTTAGAAGGTTCCACAGAGTGGTTTTTACATATTCTCTGCTGTTTCTGCTAAATTTGATGTGAGGGTTGGAGGTAGTGCTTAAAAGTTGGGCAGGTGTTTGAAATATGTGCAGAAGTGGTGGCTCTTTTAAGAAATGAAAAGAAAAATGGAAGAAAAACAAAGAAAAATTGAAAGCAAAAGAGAGCCACTACCAAAAATCTGAATAATGCCCATTAAGTAGTGTTTCTTAGCAGTCTGGCTTGGAAATGCTGATGTTTATACCTCCTTCGCTCTTGTGCTCTTGAGATATTGAGTATTGCAGAATAGCAGGAAGGAAATACTGGTTTGTTTGACTGTGATCGTGTGGGTTTGGAAATGTGGAACCTTGTGCTATGAATAATTCCGCCACTTAAAAGGCCTTTTCCCCATGTCCAAGACCCTAGCCAGTCATTTGAACCTGTGTCTAAGACCTCCTGATTAGTTAGTGGTGACACCCCATATGTGAACTCTAGCATTTAGAGGCTGCCATCATGGTGAAGAGATGTTAGGGATTGAGAGAAATAGCATGCGCATTTTTCGCATTAAATTGTCCTGACCCCACTGGTCGAGAGTGAGTGATTCATTTTCATATTCTTTATACTCTTGTACCCCGGTGAGGACCTAGATTGCTCGGTCTCTATTCTGATGTCTTGAGTTGGATGCATGAGTTGACTGTTTTGAGTGAGTGGTTGAGTCAAGTCTAGGTTGGTTAGTGAATAGAAGGGAGACTCTTCCTTTGCTCGATTTTGCTGCACTCGAATGTCCTTTGTGGTGGTTGTCCAGGTTGCTATTGAAGTTGTTCATGTGTTGATGCTTGAAAACCAGTACGATTCACGTGTTCTGTGCCTTTATGACTTGTCCCCAATGTTGGTTGATTGAAATATGTAAGCTTACCTTGTGTCTGACTTGGTTTGCTTGGGGACAAGCAAACGGTTAAGTGTGGGGGAGTTTGATAGACCGTTAATTACACATGTTTTTACCCCTGTTCTTACACCGTTTGAGATTTTATTTCTCGTGTTTTAGGCCGATTTCACGCTAGGTTGTGCTTGTTTGTGATATTTCAGGTCCTAGTACGTGAATGGAGGCTTGGGAGCGAGTTTGGGGTCGATTGGACGAAGATCAGACGCGTGGCGAGGTGCTAAGGAAGCCGCACGGGCAGTCCTGGACATCACACGGCCGTGCAACTTACAATTGTGGCCGTGTGATTTTCGTCGAGAGCAAACACGGGCAGAGCAGGAAATCCACACGACCGTGTAACCCTGGCCGTGCGGGAAGCCTGAGTTTCGACTTAATTGATACGACGCGTTTTGACTCACACGGGCAACTGGGTGAGCCACACGGCCGTGTGGCCTGCCCGTGTGAGTCGGGAAATCTTGGTTTTTCAGCCAATTTCGAGCCAAAAGTGGGAGAATCGGATTTTCAGAGCAAAAACAAAGCCCTAGAGAGAGAAAGTACGAAGAACACACCCTAGAAGCTATCTTGGAGCTGGGTTTCGTCAAATCGAGCTTGGAGATCGTCATAGGAGTGGAAATCATCATCCCAGAGCAGATTTTCCTCATCTTTATGAGTATGACTACTCTGATTACTGTTTTCTTCTCTCTCTCTATGGAGTAGAACCCTTCTCTTACTTGGGTATGAAGAACCCTAGTTTCTTGTGTTAGGGATTTGATTGTAATGACTTGGGATGATTATACTGTTTGGTTTTAATCGAATGATGCATGTTTATTGAATTGATTGAAGTCTGATCAGCTTTTCTCGATTTCTGCTGCAACCTGAGATAGAGGGGAGAGCTCCCCTCATATATATTTTTTTTTTTACAAATCCAGGTCACCTTCGGTTTGCATTTCCTTACCCTTTGAAAAACTTGCATGTTTGACTTCGCTTTATGTAGTTTCATAGTTTTAACTAGTGAATGAATCCCTTCTATGTCAAGTAATATATGAATGATTGTTGGAGACTATTTAGTTGCTTAGGAATGGTTGCAATTGTTGTCATATTGAGCATGTGTGCTAGCCTAGCCTACCAATTAAGCTACTTATGGCTAGGGTATGGCATTGGTGGGCTTTATTTTTATGAATTTGTGGAGTTTGAATGTCTCCCACCAAGTGCTCGATGAATTACCCAAACCACATAGAACTTGTTTTTCTTGGTCTATTGCTTTTCAATTGAACTTGTTTGATTAAGATAGACCCTTAGGAGTGTGTTTATGTCATAGGATTGACTCCCTGATGCATGTTCCTTAAGTTTGAATGTTAGGCTCACTTTTGATTTTGTGCTTCGATACGCTTTTTGAGCCAAGAGTTCAAGCTTTGGTTGTTGTCTAATGAATTGATTCTAGACTTAGGTCAGGGTTTAGAAATCTCTTAAAAGACATGGCACCCTTGTATTTATGCATCTAGAGCTCGATCCTAGTCATGAAAACATGCATTTTTACCTATGCACCTCTAGTTTCTACATTGTAACACTTAAGTGTGGGGGTGTTTAGACTAAACCTAAGGATGCATTTTGTTGTTCAATTGATCTAGTGAGTTGCCTAATGCTTTTGTTATAAATATTGCCCCAATAACAATAGCATTAAATACAGCTACATCACTTTAGAAGTATCTCGATAACACCAACAGTGTGTATGATCTTCTATTTTTAATACCTTGTCTGAGCTTCTTCAGCAGAAAGAATTTGACAGTTTTGAAATTATTTACTTTTAGAACATGCATACTATTTACCTGTTAGGTGCATAGGCACGAGTCGTCAAACACGAACAATAAGTTCATGGTGAGATTCTTTTATGAACAATGATAAAGTGAGATGAACGAAAATTCAAGTGATTTCCATTTCACTCATTCTATGTCATTGTAACCACCAACTACATCAACGTTGTGCCTGATGAAACAAAAGAATTTAATGGGACCTTTACAATTCTATTTTGAGCAGAGGTCGAGCGCCGACCACTTAAATATTGAATTATGCACCCCAGTTAGGAATGTTTTCGGTCGCTTCATTCACCATCTTTACAAGAGTGACCTGCACATGACGCAAATCGATGGTAAAAAATGAAGGATTTAAAGAGGCAGGGTGTTTTGTGCTGTCCATGTTCATTCGTCACATACCACACTTTCAGGAACGCCTTTTGGAGGCAAAGGGAGATTCCTAGGAGGAGCTTCTCGTACATATGATCTCTTATCGAATCTCCATTCTCCTATTTTACCATATGTCAGCTCGCCCTGCTAGGTATAGTATAAGCATATTAAATTATCTAAATCAATCTCGTTCTTATTCTTGAAATAATTGAAAGATGATGAACATATTTATTGAAGAAACCAAAAAACTAATCCTTCTCTGATAGGACTAGGACTCAATAACCTATTTTGTAAAGAACTATGTTAAACACTTGTACGATTCCTAAACAATAACTAAAACTGACTCAACACAACAATTATATGCTAGATGATGAATCTCAAACTACCATAGCCAAATACTAATGATAGTAATCCTAGCTTCCAGCCATGACATTGGTAGATTCAGTCTCACCTTGAAGGTGTAGTCACACCCATAGGTAAAATGAAGGATGAACTTCTTTCCGATTTCTCGATCGAATGGAGGCTACAAATGAAGTAACCTTCAGTCAGAACCACCTAACCCATAACGCTAGACCTCATAAGGAAACTTACTCTCCAACTCAAACCTGCAACATGAAGTCCTTTCGAAGAATGTGTTGCACTCCATGTAAAGCTGATGCAATTGCGTATGCGTACCTTCATTTTTTTAATCCCAACAACATTAATTAATAGAAAAACAATTACCAATCAACATGAACCTTATATAAGGAAATAGAGACTACATTTCCAACACCCATCCAAATGCTCTGTCTGTGTCGGGGTCACTTTTCATTCTGATAGAGACATTCATCCATGTGGGAGCAATCTTTTGCAGCAAATCCTAATCCCACAAGGAATTCCAATCTTAATTGTTGTCCCAACCCATAAGTCACCCAGTTGTTAAAGAAAAAACAGTTCATAAAATCATCCATAATAGCAATGGGGTTTGATTACCTTGCTAATAATGACAGGAGAGTTACCAATTGGGTCGACATTGGAGATAGGCCCCATTTCCTCTCGAAAATACTTCCTAACGATGTCTGCATTCTCTAGAGGCTTGATGTAGAAAAATGGGAAAGCTGCGAGGACGCCTTCATTTGACAAGTTTGGGAGGGGACTTACGAAGATATGATCTGGCTCCGCCATTAGTATGTAACTAAAACACATGTATAACAAAACAATGTCAAACTTGGTTGTATTGTACCATCACCACAAACCAAGAAATAGGAACAAATTAACATCCAGAGGTAAATCTCATACTCTTCCTCAATCACCTCCTTCTCCAACCACTGCACAAAGGCCCATGGTCTGTTCAGAACAACATACCCCTGCTTCAATTAATTCAATTTTTAGATATGATATATATGTGACATACATAAAGTACTTGTCTAGTGAACTAAAAGTATTTGGAAATGGAGCAAAACTAATTACCTGATCCATACCTGGAGGAAGAGGATCAACCACTATAGTAGGGATCTCATCCATCAAGCTGTCGGGTTTCCCGGAGTGCAGTATCCGAGTGAACCCGCCCATCTCAGAAATCGGGTGGTCTTTTATCCTCTTGTACCAGTAGTACATGATTCGGCATTGCCACTGATTGTAAATAGAGTCCGTTGCAGTCATGGCGACATGAAATGGAGCCTTGGGATGCTTCGGTTTCCACATATCTTGAGGCATTTTGACTACAGGGTCGTGATCAATTAGAGACTGGTCGTGTGTTCTGTGCCGCATCACCGTGGAAACTATATTGTACGTCGCAAAGAAAAATCCCAAAAATACTATGATCAACATCACTAGTGATGATGAACTGCGCCCAGCTGCCACTGTCACTGTCTTCCTCTCCCTCAGAATCATTTTCTGCCAACAAATTTTGAAGTATACGTTCCTCTATTCGCCTAATTCGCCGATCGATAGCTGATCAATGTGAAATCGCTTGAACTTAAACTACACCAATCCGGCAACGAAGACAGAAACCAACATTGTATGGGCTTCCAAAATCATGGAAAGGAACAAAATTTTCATATTTCCTTAGTGTACATAGCCATCCGCAAAGAAATTGTAATGCACAGAATTACAACATTACAAGACATTGAGGGGATGACACATACCTCTAAGGGGTCAAAAAACAAGAGAGATCTGGAGGATGAATGACGGAGTCCAGACTGAGGCTGAGAGTGAGATGACGGTAATGCTTTTGAAATCTGTGTTTTATTATAAAGGCAAAATAAATTTTTTTTTGTTTCAAGAATATATGTAGTTTTTTAAGGGAAGAAAATATGTAGTTGATACTAAACTTATGTTTGGGTCGGCATTGGGAAATACTTTTTCTTCAATAGCTGAAATCGTATCAAACACTATTATAAGCCCACCAACAAATGTTGAAGAATGTTGAACCATACTGATACAAAATAACGAACAAACTGGAGTTGAAAATGGTAATATCATGATATTGGTATAATGGCATTGTAGAGTCTTTATCATAGTAGTAAAATAATAATATAAGTATATACCCCAATATATTTATTTGCACAAATATACTATAAGCATGTAACAAACACGTCTTTCTGTCAAAATTTCCATCCGATCACCGTTAAATGGGATAAGAAATGACATGTTTACCCTTACTTATTTTATAATATTTATTTCATAAAAAATTAATTAATCAGGATTATTATTCTTTTTATTTTCCTTCCATCTCCCCCAACAAAAGCGTTCCCCCCAGACCACCACCATCGCTGAACGCCACCAACTCCGCCACCGCCACCATCCGGATCCCCCAAATTCAAGTTCAACCACCAACCTAAATGCCCAAAATCAACTCCAACTTCACAGGAGAAAAATAAAATCTGAAATCCTCTGATAACCCACCAATGAATTTCCCAAAACAACAACAATCAATTCTCAAGATCAACTATCGAAAGTAGATTCAAAAATCAAACTCCCCTAGGCGCACCAAAGAAGGGGTTGTAGGGAGGAAGTGGACCGTTGTCGAGTTCTGAATTCTCGATGGATCCTGGAGTTTAGAACAGGAATGTGGCGGTTGCGGATCTTCAATCAGCGGCTGCTAGAGCTTGAAAGAGAAGGGAGAAATGAAAATTAATAAATAATAACTTAGTAATTAAAAAGGGAGGGGTATATTAGGTATCTTCCCTCCTTCTTAACACTCATTTGGGATAAGTATATTACAACAGTGAGATGGTATTATTCAGGTTTACCACTATTATATGATTTGGGCATTGGTAAGATAATGAAGTCTTGTCAATGTAAAAAAATGATTTTTTTACAAATAAGTGTAAAAGATCAAGATGACATCATTTCGATATTTTTTTTAAAAGTTTATTGTCGCCTTACCACTATCATATTATGGTAGTATCACGTTATGATAGTTGTATGATGGTACTCTTCAGTTTTACCATAATGGTATGACAATTGTGAGATGATATCATGTCTTATATTTGAGTAAATTTCTTTTGATGTTAGGGAGAGTTTACACATTCGGCGAAATAAAATGTCTAAGGCGTTTCTTATAGATTTTCTCTATTGGAATTCGATCCATTATGCTATCGAAGCCCGATTTCGCGCTCGATCCATCAAGCAATCAATGAAGAATGATGTAAATGATCTAATTAACCTAATTGTATTTCTCTACCTTAGGGTAATCACAACAATTGAGAAGATTTTATCAATACTCAACACAATTTATGATATACAAAAAATCTATATAAATCAAGAGTCCATCAAACAAGGAAATCAATCATTCATCTAATCTAACACATACAACTAGAATTCCACAACACTCAAGTGATAGAAAGTTTAGATTATGATGAGAGAGAGAAATATACCAAATAAAGAAAAGAAAACATCCAAGAAAGTTGGGTTCTTTTTCTCGCAACTCAATCTTCAAACCTTGGTGATGGATTTGAACTCCAATGGTGATTCGAAGTTCCAATTATCACAATAGGGATCTTCTTTGTCACTTTCACTCTATACCCAGTAGATGCCCTTTCTCCCTCTAGACTCCTCCCTTTGAAATCTAATTTCTGCTCATTTATATTGCCAGAAAGTGCAAATTTCATACTTGCACGTCAGGGCCGTGAGCTTTGCAATTCTTGCAGTTTTACTGTTGATATCACGATTGGCAGACCGTGACATTTGTACATGCCCGCAAGACAACATCATGCTCCTGGAATCTTGTGAAATCTTCACAGTTTTGATGTCGATGTCACAGCATCGCCATTGGAAATCTCTCTGGACGGTGAGTTTTTACACTTTTCTCCATTTTATCCCGTTTTGGCTCACTTTTGTCAGACTCTAGTTCTTTTTGCCAATTTCACCTGCTAGGATACGAAACACGCTCAAACATACACAACCTAGTGTAAAATGCGTATAATTAGGCACGAATCAAACTTCTCCACACTTAACCGTTTGCTTGTTCCCAACCAAAACTAGCTCAAACTTGTGCAACTTGCAAGACTCTCACAATGATATGTAATATAGAACTTTGGTAGAGGGTCAATTAGCAACTTCCAAGGTCAACTAGAGACAAGAAATCTCACCTCCGCCTTGATATGAAACACAAACTCGGATTGGGACCTTTCCGACAAAAGCGCCAAGAAGTGTCTGGTCTCTCAACTTGAGCAGAAGAAGTGTATCTTCTCAATCAAGTCCCATGAGGAGGAGAAGTGTTTTAGAGAAATATGGAAGGTTAGATGAAGATTGGACGCTAGAAAGTTATCCGAAATTTCCCCAAAAACATCCTCACAAGAGCACTTTGTTCCGAAATAGAAGCCCTTTCACGGCTTAACTTCAACATTATGACCTGTTGACACTCCCATGAGACACTATCTTTCATTTAAATTATATTCAAAACTAGAGGCACCTTTTGTAAAAACTTTTTGAGTCCAAAAATGGGAGAGACTCCACCACATTTGTCTTATCCTCGATCGTAAATTATATCAACCAACCATAGAGGACATGGAAGCAAAACCCCTCATTTAACGACATCCTCCATAGCACTACACAATCCTCCCTAGAATGCACATCATCACTACATCTAACAATTCAAAGCACAACGAGCATGAATCATCAATGGGACAATGTGTTTGGAACCCCTATAATTTGAAAATCTTAGCATATAATCTAAGTTCCAAAACACTCTCAATGTAGGCCAACTTTCATTCATTCATCCACATGTGCTTGGAGCCCTCAATTTTTTTAAATTTGGGCAATAACAAGACTCCAAAGCATTCAATAGACATGCCAAATCATTCATTCACATTCCCACGACATTTATTACACACATAATATTTGTAGTCTAAGGAAAATAAAAATAAAATAGTTCAAACTCAAACACAGAGACATAAAACATATGAGTCAAGATGGAGAAAAAGAAGGTGGTGGTACTGTGCCATGCCTCGTCTACTGAATGCAAGCCCATGGTGGGCCATGAGCGTCTACTCCATATAGTGTGAATGATGGCGGACATCCCTCTCTCGGTTGAGAGAGTTCGAGAAGCTAGAAAACTTGCCCTAAATGTTGATGAGTCGAGCCCTAAGCGAGGTAGAAGAAGAGGTGCCCGTTTTGGATTTTGAAGAAGACGGTCCGGCTCGGGCCAGACGGTGGTGGGTGGTGCCCTATGAGCAACCTCTTCAGACTATCTGTCATTGGTGCTGCTGGCATCAATAGAGCAGCAGGCTGCAATAGACAATGAAACAAACTCGCCTCTGGTATTGATGAGTCCCATGTGTGAGAGGGTTTCCTCTAAAAAGATTTCAGACTCGACGATCATGGTGCAGATGGTGGTGTCGACCCCGAAGAAATGAGACAAGCTTGTGATGATGGGTCCATATACAAGGTGTAGACCCTCTTGCACCCTAATACTTGGGAGAAGGAGGTTGCCACCATGGAGCAAAGATGTAGATCATCACGAGACGTGCTTAGTGTTTGGAGGGAAAAAATCCCTCATAAGGTCACCAGCCCCTCAGTCTTGGCACTCGGTAGCATGAAATGTGTTAGGAGTATGTGAAAGATCCTCCACGGCTGTCTGTAGAGGTTGGCCCTCATGTGCCTAGATTCAAACCTCTGATCACTGTACTCCTCCATGTAGACACCATTGTACATTTGTTGCGGGTTCACCATCCTAGTGAACTCCAACTCCCTCATCCTCATGCGCGTGAGCTCAAGTGTCATAGCCCACGGTGTGCTGGATACCTTCAAAAAATAACTGGACAAATGGGTCAAGGTGGCGACCGTGTGGCTAGTGATGCTGGTACGTGGAGTAGAAATCCATGTACAACTTGATGAAGATATAATCATCAATGTTGAGGAGCCTCTGCTATTATGGGATGTGCCACTTCAGTAGAGATCATTGATTGGTAGTGGAGGGCAGGAAAATAATCGAGGTCCAGGCACTAGTTGGGGCCAATAGGATTGGTGCTCCACATTGCGAAGTCACCCCATGAATGGAGTCATTCACCAATGGCTCAAGTTAAGGGTGGTTTGGATCAACCATACAAGCAAACAAACACCAAACCATACACCGTAAATGGAAAGATCGTCATTAAATGAAACTATGGGGGATAATACTACTCAGCCACACTTAATCTCCAAAGTAGGTGACATGGTGTCATAAGGTTTTCGCAAGGGTGGATTTCCATATTTAGAATCAAACCACAAGAAAATTTATTTATGAAACTAGGTGTTTCATAATATTAGTAGGTTGCAATCGCAAGCCTAAATCATGCCTTGATGCTAACCATTCATAATTCACAAAAGGATATGAAGACTAAGCATTTTATCAACCACTTGGTGGGCATCTTGATATGATTCCATTTGGCTCACTCTACGAGTTTCTGTGGCTTGAACAAGAAGTAATCTCAATCATTATAAGTAACCCTGATTTTTGGTTAAGTCCTTTCCCAATTTTAGGTGGCCGACTTTGCAAGCTTGGACGACACAATTGGCTCGATGAAAATGCAAAGTTAAGGGTTTGTTTTGAATCTGAAGTGTTTCTCTACAAGTTAGAGTGCTTGGATCCTCGAGAAGAAGCCAGGAAGGTCCTTTTCAAAGTCGATCAAAAACCGATTATAAAACCCGAAAACTGCCTGATTTTGGCTGAGGTAGGAAAGCTGTTTGAGACCTTATTCAAGGAGCTTGGGATGCAGTCAAAGGAAGCTGTGAGTTGGAGATGAAAGTGACAACTTCCTAAACCTCGTTAAGGCATTGGTTGAGATCGTCTCGACCCAGAAGTTCATTTTGCAGGAGCTTGAAGTTGGTCCGATGAACTGTTTCATGGGCAGTTTACTTGAAAGAGAAGATTGTTACTTGAAAGAGAAGATTGTTACTAAATCTCCCTAGTTGCGTGCTCTGATGATCCAAGCTCGATTCTGGGCTTGTATTACATCTCAATTCAAACAACCATATCATAAAAAAAATTCCCACCAAGGCATAAATAAGCCATCACACACCTTAATCACATTGAACCATCCATCAATCAACTAGTCCCTCACCTAATTTGATAATAACATACAAAAGTACCAATTCTCCTCACGTAAGAACCCTATAACCTATTTTCTCAAATTGGCAAGATAACAGCAAATACTCACCTTGAAACTGCAGTAGGGACGTAGAGGATGGTGAGGAGAAGGTGAGGGAGTCAAATTGGTCAAAAGAGGTCAATGGAGGCTCGCAGAGTCTAGTCATAGCCTTGTTATAGTTGGGAAAAAGGTTGATGATTGTCGTGAAAGTTTATGGAAAGGAGCGCTAAATGAGAGGAATCTAGGTATGTAACTAGTTTTGATTTGAACGGCTAGAGGTTGATGAAATCATCGAAAATTCATCGGAATTGACATATCCAGACGGGCGACCACTTTAGTCCGTGCAGATTATTGTCAATGGTTAGAACGTGTCAAAAACTACCCCATCTTAAGCCAAGTTCAACCTAAGATGGATTTTGATATAGTGGTAAGCAAGGTCGTATTATATTCGAGTCCTGGAACCATAGCCTACTTCCCATCTAGTTGTTAATTAGTTAATCAGTTTTGGAGGGTTGAGTGCAGGATTTGAGGGAACTACTAGTTTAGAGATTGAATAAAGATAAAAGCAGTGTAACACCCTACCCTATACGTTTTGCCTAATCATATTGTTCATACAATTGCAGCGGAATTAATCTCGGGTGTTACATTAATTATCAAAATTTACCAAAAATAAAATTTCGACATGAATTACTCGCGTAATGAGCTAACAGTTCTTGTAACTTATCCTGCAAAATAATTCATCACAAACATATATACTCACAACCATATGCATTGGCTTTTCTTAGCCATAGTCACAGTTTCATGTTACACAACTGCATACTATACTGATACATGTCATAATCGTCACAACTTACATAATTACACAAATATACACATATCATCAACTTTCCACACCTATGGATATCTCACACTACATCAGAAGCTAGTATGCACATGAAAAACGTTCTCAAAACATTTTTACAAAAAGGTGTGGATTAATGGCCAAAATCCCGAGTAGTAGTCCAAGCACAGAATAGTTGAAGACCATACCTCATCCTGGCTTCAACTCTAGCTCCTCTCCCACCTAACACTTATCTACTGCTGCTGCTGATGATCTGCTTACACATAGCATAAGCAGAGAAGAAGAATAAAAGAGGGTCAGCTCATAGCTGAGTGAGATAATCATAGCATCGTGAGTTCATAACATAGCATACCCCTACCATACATCTAGCAAACAAGCCAAAGCATTAGGATCAGACCTCAGCCATCCGACATCCCAATAGGCAAAAGACTCAACCACCTTGACTTATGCATATGCATCTTATCATGTTTTACTTATAGGCGCCTGGCTACTCCCATGCTAATTACTCTCCCGGGAATACGGACCAAACATATCGTGGATGTGGTCATATCGGACCCACCACTGCCGGTGTGGTCATATCGGACTCAACAACACTATGGGTGTGGTCATATCGGACTCAACACCACTCTGGGTGTGGTCATATCTCATGATGAATCAACGGTCAACACAACATCAGGGGTGTGACATAACATATCATAACGGAGTAATAGCATGGGGAGCCCTAATTACTATGTAATTGACCATGAGACCAAATCACTCTTATTTGGTAATCTTATACATGATCCATATCTCATCTTGCTTACTCATAATTCGTTACTTGTACATGTACTTGACCTGGCCATAATTGGCTCAACATAGGTAAATCAGGAGTCGCATAATTGCACTTCCTCGGGATAAACCCTCGTGCAAGTCATCCTCCTTAAACATCATGATATCACCCTGGAAAGTTTATTTCCCCCACTTGTGAATCCAAATACAACAATAATATCACATCATGTCAAAACACCTGATTGAACAACCATGAAGTCATATCAACGGTTAAGCCACAAATGGCAACATGTATGCAATCATCAACATAAACAAGGTCCATGTCGGATAGGGCAAGTCAATAATATCATACAACAATCCATGGTTCAGCATATAGCATAAAATTCCATACACCCCTAATCATGTCATTCTAATTCACCTAGGTCAATTCTAAGCATCAATATAATTATCGTGATACGACAAACCCGGTATGCCGTGCTAATCCCTCACCAGTTCTGGTCGTTCAAGCACCGGTTTAACCTTCCCGTACTAAAACGTCAATTTCACGAACGAACCCCGAATTAAAATCCGAGATCGTCCTAATATCCCCTGCAGTATCCCTGTCAATATTAGTTCTAGGCTCCAGGTCAAATTCTTGATAAAAACACATCAAACCCTGGCCGGAGCTAAATTCAGCGATTCCGGCTCCGACCTAAATAATTGCCGAAATTCAGGGATTAGAACTAGAGGATTGATTACCTCGCTGCAGGAAGCTCGTATATGAAATTTGGGCTCAATCCGGCTTCCGGATACTCCGAAACACTAATTTGGCTTATCGGGAATTCAAGAAATTCCTGAACCAAAAACTCGTTTTAAAACTCTAAATCGATAAATCATGATGTATAGATGAATTAGGCATTACTTACAGGATTTTTGGATCACTAGGGCTCAAGAATTTGAGCTTTGGAAATTCCCTGTCGAGCTCTCCTGCTCGCTCTGCTTTCGGTTTCTCTCGGCCCAATTTGATGCAACAGAGAAGATGATGAAAGAAAAATGGACGGGGGATTATATATATGCGGCCCCGACCGCTTAATATATATATATATATATATAATATATATATATATATTATATATATATAATTAATACGTATACTTATCCGATCGATCGATAATCCGATTTTCGTCGAAATATTATCAAAACGCTCGATTTTAAATCGCGAACTTTCTAGCGATCGAAATATGGATTTTGCCGGAACGGGATGTTACAAGCAGGTACTCCGGGGAACTATCCCCCACCCTAGCCTAGGACTATTATATATATCTAGATACATAGGGTTATCGACTGTGGTGAGTGAGCTCATTTCCGTGGGCTTTTGTGGTTATCCACATACCTTCGAGTACGCCTCCCCTAGCACATATAAGTCACCTCAATCTAGGCTATCGTATTTGGGGCAATAAGCTCATAGCTCCTTCTAATGGATACTATCCACCGTCCACACCAAGGTTTTATCCGGAGTTCTATCTAGGAAGGCTACCTATAGCAAGGGTTCGGTCGCCTCGGCCACCATAGGTCCCTATGCATATATCTATCTCGATTTGCTTGATGGCGCATACCCGTCTAACCCTAGAACTCCATACCTAGCATAGAAGCGTAAAGTAGGATAATAGAGAAGATTAGGGCGACTTACCCAAACACAATCAAAGATAGATAGCAATAGAATCAACTAGATAAACACATTCATTCATTCAAACCCTAAAATATCCACACATACATAGTAAACCCTAAAACTAGGGTATAGGGTTTAGAACCCCTAGTACCTTAGAGGACTACTCCATAAAGGAGGGGAGAAGATACATAGAAGAAATTAAAGAAGACTCGAGGTTGAGTAAGATGCCTCCTCTCTTTTAGCGCCTTCTCCTCTTCTTCTTCCTTCATCTTCTCTCTCTCTCTAAAACTAGAAATTCTTCTATGAAAATGAACTCTCTTAAAAGGGGGAAAGGGGTCTCCTATTTTAGGCAATTAGAGGATGGACAAGTTTGCGGCCAGAAGGGCTTGAGATCACGAGCGGGATCTTTAGAGGAGCGGCTGCGATCTTGAAACACAATCGTGCTGATATTGGGGATTTAGGAGATCGCGGGCTGAATTTTTGGTCGCGGTCGCGATCTTCCTCACGGTCAAAATGCATTGTGGCCATGATTCAACTGGGGAACTCTCTGTTTCTACTCTGCTCCTTCTTCGCAAAGTTAGTCCTTTGGACACTAAGTTCCTCATATTCATTTAATACTGTGATTATATTCTCACATTCCTGAAGAGGTCCTCTAAGGAATAAATACGAATCATCGTCGAAGAACAAATGTGAGATCCGTGGAGATTGGGGGCCGACCTTGACCCCTTCCAGTTTCACATCCGAAATCACTTTTCGCAAGAGAGCTGCAAACCCCTCCGTGCAAATCACAAACAAGAGAGGAGAGAGCGGATCCCCCTGTCGGAGTCCTGTTGAGGGTGTGAAGCACCCCTAAGGTGTGCCATTCATAAGGACCGAAAAAGACATTGATCTAACACATTCGTGCACCCAGCCTCGCCATGTTGAGTTAACACCCATCTTTGGCAAAACCGCAAGGAGAAATGTCCATTCGACTCAACCGTGCCCCTAATTCGATCACAACACATCCCAAAACACAAAACCATAAAGACGTGGCACGGTGATACCTAATTCTAACACATGAACTCTTCACACACACAAAATAAACATAAGGAAAAGAAAACAAATTGTTGTTGGGTTGCCTCCCAACAAGTGCTAGTTTAACGTCACTAGCTCGACGTTGCTGATCTATCATGATTGAGAGCATAAAGCCACCGAGAGTGGATCCGTGACTATCTTGGGACGTGGTTTGTCACCTCCTCCATCTAGCTCCATAGGTTGACCCTCTTCGCCCGACACTTTCGCCTTACCCTTATCTTTTGGTTGGGATGAGGCTTAGTTAAGCCTATCCCTCAACGCTCTCCTCTACTTTCCTCCGGGCTTAGTACCTTTCTTGGTTTCCTACACCTCATCATCAAATGGAACACACAGACTAGTGGGGTTTGCCTTGAGAGGCTCACCTCCACTTCCATTCATACCACTCGAGTCCATTTCTTTCACAACATCATTCTTACCCTTATGATCAATTGAAAGAGTGAGTTGCTACTCTCCATCTCTCAAAACAATAGTTCCCTCATTAACATCGATTAAGGCCTTGGCGGTGGCAAGGAAGGGATGTCATAGTATGATTGGCATATCCGCATCTTCACCGATATAAAGGATAACAAAATTTATCGGATAATAGAAATTGCCAACTCTCACTAGGACTTCCTCCACAATACCCCTATGACTAATGACAGAGCGATCAACCAATGTGACACTAAGCCTAGTAGGCTTCAATTTATCCAAATGCAACTTTCTAAAAAACCTGTAAGGCATCACATTAATGCTTGCTCCTAAGTCCGCAAAGGAGTTTTCTATTTGATGATCTCTGATGCAAAGAGGGATAGTGAAAATACCTGGATCTGGTTGCTTTTTAGGCAACCTATTGAGGATAAATGCGGAGCACTCCTCGCTTAGGTGACATTCGCTAGGTGTCCATATTTCGGTTTCTTAGCGACAAGCCCCTTGAGGTATTGGGCATACCTCGGCATGTGCACCATGGCCTCCAAGAATGGAATGGTGATGTGAAGCTTCTTGACAATCTCCATGAATCCTCCACATTCTGCCTCCAATCGGTCCTTGTGTAACCTTGTGGGGAAAGGAAGAGGAGGCTTATACTGAGCCACCTGTGGTGGCGTCGGCATGCCTTCTTAGGTTCTTCTTCCGTATCCCCCACTTCTTTGTGATCATTAACCATTGGACGGTTCTACTCTTCTTCATTCACTTCCTTAGGAACAACCTCCTAGGTAACCTTCCCACTCCTCAAAAGGATAGCATTGAAACCATCATTTTGGTCTTTGAGGTTGACAATGTTTTCAGAGGGTAGGGCTCCCCTTGGCCTCTTGGTGAGGTTACTAGCAAGATTTCCAATTTGCACCTCCAAGTTTTAAAGGCTTGCATGATGGCTCGTCAATCCCGCATCAACCGAACTTTTGCTGTTGCCACATCTCAATCTTCTCGAACTTTTGAGTGCTCGTGCTCCCAAAGGTGGTCACAAGGTCTTCAAGTTTTGCAAAGTTTTCGCTTTGTTGGAAACCTTGACCTCCTTGAGCTTGAAACCGGTGTTGGAAGTTAGAGCCTTGGAATAGAGGCCTTTGTTGAATGAAAGTAGTCCTTGGTTAATAATTTCCCGTCGATCCTTGGAAACCGGGGGGGTCTTGGTTGGTCGGAGAAGACCAAGAAAAATTATGATGACTTCGCCACCTGATTCGGGCCAAATTGTACATATTTTGCCCCCGTTTTACTTAGGTGTTTGCGCCAATTTCACTCCTAAAAGGATGGTTTTACGCTATGTTCCTCGTGTTTTAGTGTGTTTCAGGGTTTATCAGGTGAAACCAGCCTCGGAGTCAAAAGTTAGACGAAAAGGATCGAAAAACGGGAGAAGAAGTGAAAAAGGGCCAGTTCACGGCTATCCGATGAAGTTCACGGGCTTGCACGACCTTGAAGAAGAGTCATTGAACGTGAATCGCGAGGCGTCCAAAGCCAAAATGAAGGTTACTGGCGCAAGGTGAGTTCACGGTCGCTAAGACCGTGAACGAAGGCTGTTGGCCGTGGACAGAAGAGATCAAAGCGGTGCGTTTTGGCGCACGCCTGCAGTTCACGGGCGCGTTTCGTGGTTCATGGCCGTCGGGCCGTGAACTGAGCTCGTCTCTTGTTTAAATGATGAGCTGAAAGGAGGAGAGAGGGGAGAGCCCATTTTGTGTGAGAAGCCTTCTTATGAATTCTAGAGAGAGAAATACGAACCAAAGGGAGAAGAAGGCTAGGGTTTTGCTTCAAGGCAGATTTTGGGAAGATTTCCTCCAGGGAAAGCTCAACTCAAGCGCCAAGAAGGCTGGGATCATCCTCCAAGATGGTTTTCACCTCTTTCCCTTTTGTTTTTCCCACTTCTAGCATGGAGTAGACCTCCTTTCACTTGGGTGTTGTCAAACCCTAACTCTACCATGTAGTTTTCTTTTATGTGTATTGGATGATTGTCATTGGGTATTGTTCTATTCAATGATTGAGGCATTATTTATCATGATTGTGCATGCTTTTGCTTAACAACCTAGGGGTTGTGCATGTTTTTGTGCTTAGCATCTTTAGGTTTGTGCATTTAGGTTCTTAGCAACCTAAGGATTGTGCACAATTGTGCTTAGCACCCTTAGGTTTGTGCATGTTTGTGCTAGCAATCTAATTAGCCACCTTAGGCTAGCATAGAGAAGAAAATCCCCCTTCCAAGGGAGACTCAATACAATTGGTTTTCCTTCTGCTTTCTAGGCCACCTAACTAGGTTAAGTTAGGGCAACCCTTAATGTTGACTTAAGCAAATCGGTTAATTGCAATTAAATCGTTCGACCTTTGAGTTGAGTGAGGGAGTAAGTGAATTACTGATATCTAATCCGAGAGGGTCGAGTGACACCGCCTTTCATGCTTACCTCGGTTTAGCAATTGAGATTGTGGTCTCTAACCATATATGCATCCCTCTCCGGTTCGCGATTACCGTGCTCAAGGCAATCGTTCCAATTCACATAGCATGGTAGCAGTTAGGGGGAAGCGACACCCGAGTGATCCTTCCACAAAAGAGTTACCAAAACCATTTACCTTTGCCTTCTTTTATTTCAATTACCAAGCCTTTAAACCAAAACTTTGTTGCTAGATAATGATTTTAACAACCGAAGTAGGGGTAGACGGACCGACCCAGGTTCATATCTAAATACTTGTTATATACTGCACCCGGCTAGAGTTTAAAAACTTGCACTCTAGTCGGGATTTTATTGTGGTGTAGTTTCGTGGGAGTCAAGTTTTTGGCGCCATTGCCGGGGACAATGTTCTGTTATCTTGAAAAACTTGTTGGTTGTTAATCTAGCTTTTAATTTTCAGTTTTGCAAGTGTGTGTTCTTTGCATGTGCTAGACTTGGTGTTTTTCGATTGTGTGTAGGTGGTGCATGACCCAGAGTAACCCGACACCTTTGCTATCACTTGACGAGGACATAAATCGAACTCTCCGGCTCCTAGCACGGGAGAGAGACCTAGCGGAGGCAAGGAGAAGAAGTGAAAGAGAGGGACAACGTTTGGGTCCCGATGTTAGTGGAGAAGTAGTTGAAGAAGTGGAAGTTGAACCCGTCATTGAAGTGCAAATGGCTGGGAATCAAAGGCAAGATGGTGATCAAGCTTGCCAGTTGAACGATGCGGCGGAGGACGAGGATGCCCCAAGTACTATGCGGTACTTTATGGCCCCAAGGCCGATGGACATCCAATCGCCAATCCTACATCCACTAGTGGCGGCAAACAATTTCGAGATCAAGCCGACTCTATTGACTGTGATAAAAAGTAATGCTCTATTCCACGGCCTTGAGAGCGAGTCACCAAGAGAGCACGTGCAGAGAATTTTGGAGCTCGTGAGGAGCTTGAAAATTAATGGTGTGCCGGCCAAAGCTTTGCAACTAAGGCTTTTCCCATACTCACTCTCGGGGAAAGCACTTAGGTTGCTGAACAACCACCCACCTCGGTTTATCACCTCATGGGATGACCTCCTCAACAAGGTTATGACTAGTTATTGCCCGCCTTCGACGACGGCGGAGTGGAGAAAGAAGATTACCCATTTCGAGCAAGAAGAGGACGAGACCTTGAGGGATGCTTGGGAGAGGTACTCCGATTACTTTCTTCAGTGCCCTTACCACCGGTTTGGAGAACAGTTCCAGATCGAAACCTTCTACGAGGGCTTAATGCAAGAGGATAAAATTCTCATTGACTCCTTGTGTCAAGGGAAATTGATTAATATGCCTCCACCCCAAATAACCGAGATACTTGAAGACATGGCCCTTAGGGGTTATGATTTGGGGTTGACTAGAATTGGAAGAAGAAGCAATGATAGAGGAGTGAGAAGCGTGGGAGCGTGTGCTCCGCCTGAGGCGAAGTTGGATAAGTTGCTTGAGGTTATGCTTGAAGATAAGAGGCAAGGAAAAAGGCCGGTGATGTCGTATGACTGGTGCTCGAGCACCAGTCATGAGATGGCGGAGTGTCAAGCAATGAAGGAGGCAACCACTCTGGAGGAGCAAGTTAACTTCGTGGCAAATGCTAGGGTCAACAACCCGTATAGCAATACTTATAACCCCGGATGGAGGAACCACCCCAACTTTGCTTGGGCATCGCCGACAAATCCGAGGCCCCTGGGTTTCCAAGGCCCCACGGGAAATTTCCAACCTCGGCCGACCTTCATCCAACAAAGGCCCCAACTCCAAGGCTCAAGCTTCCAACAACCGTACCAATCACAAGGTGACCTAGGGTTTCAACAACAAAAACCCGAAAAGCTATCTAAGGTTGAATACCTAGTGAACACCTTTGTGAGTACGAGAAGCCAAAAGTTTGAAAAGATAGAGCAATCTATGGATATGGCGACTACCAAGTTTACCTCGGTCGAGGCGGGTCTCCGAAGCCATCAAGCGAGCCTCCAAAGCTTTGAGGTAAAAATTGATAACTTGGTTGGCATCCTCACTGAGAGACCCAAGGGAGCTTTACCTTTCCAAACCGTGTTGAACCCCAAGGACCCTGCCGGGGTAAATGCGCTTCAAGTGAGAAGTGTGAAGGTGGTTTTGGAAGTTGCCACTAATGAAGTGATGGAGAAGGAAGATACCAACAAGGAAGTGACCAACCCAAAGAAGGGAGAAGGGAAACCCTCGAGGAATGAGAGGGAGGCGGCAAGGAAGGCTTCGCCGGTGGATGGATACACACCCCCTCTTCCTTATCCCAAAAGGATTTAGAAGGAGAGGTTGGAGAACGAGTGTGGAGGTTTCATGGAAATGCTCCGCAACCTCCATCTCAACATCCCGTTCCTCGAAGCCATGGCTCAAATGCCAAGATATGCCAAGTACCTCAAAGGATTCCTCATCAAGAAGCCAATGCTTGAAGGCCTCGCCAACGTGACTCTTAGTGAGGAGTGTTCGGCTCACCTCCTCGACAGCTTGCCCATAAAGCGGTCCGACCCAGGTAGTTTTACTATCCCTCTTGATATTGGCAACCTTCATATAGACAATGCCTTGGCAAACCTAGGAGCTAGTGTTAATGTGATGCCTTACAAGCTTTTCAAAAAGTTAGAAGTAGGTGAACTTAATACTTCTAAGCTTAGCATCACCTTAGCTGACCGTTCGGTCATTAGCTCGAGAGGAATAGTGGAGGACATGATGGTGAGAGTGGGCAAGTTTTGCTATCCGGTCGATTTCATGATTCTCGACATACGTGAGGACTCGTATATGCCCCTCATCCTCGGTCGTCCCTTTCTTGCAACCGCCAAGGCATTGATAGACATTAATGAGGGCACCCTAATTTTGAGGGATGGTAAGGAGAGAATCAAGCTTGAAATTGATCATAGGGTTAGGAGTGATGAAGTGAAGGTAGTAGTTTCAAATTATGTGAATGAGAGTGGAGGAGAGCCTCTCCAGGAAAACCCCACCGTTTACTTGTGTTGCTTTTGGTGATATTGAGCAGGAAGTTAAGAAGGGTCCTAAGCCCAAAAGATCGAGGATGAATGCTTGGAGGAGAAGGATGAAGGGCTTTTTGACCCGGAAGATGGGGGAGGCCGAAGAAATGTTGGCCAACCAAGAGAGCCAACTTAAGGAACCTAAGATGGGAGGCTACAAGCCTCACCCCGAGAGTGTGGTAGATCCGCTCTCGGTGGCATCACGCTTGAAGTCGTGATCGATCCCCAACCGTCAAGCTAATGAAGATAAATTAGCGCTTGTTGGGAGGCAACCCAACCAAGGTTTCTTTTTCTTTTTCTTAATTTTCGTTTTAGTGTCTTGTGAAGAGTTCGAGGGTGAAGTGGTGTCCCCGTGCCGAGTTTTGTGGTTTTGTGATTTATGGTTGTGCTGTGATCCATTAGGAGGCACATTGGAATAGGTTGAATCAAAATTTTAGCAGAAGTGCCCTGTTTTTACTGTTGTTCACAGACGGATTGCTGAGTTCACGGACTTATAAGACTGTGAACATGCAAACACGTTCGTGAACTGGGTACTGATGCATGTTCACCACCTGTCAACCACTCCATGGTCACGGACGCATTTGAGAGTTCATGGTCGCTAAGATCTTGAATTGGGCAACGCGTCCGTGAACTCTGAGTCGTGCCTATAAGGGCGTGAACGGCGATTCTTCACTTAACGACCAAAATCTCGCCGGAAAACGCGAAAATCCTTCGGTTTTTCGATTTTTCTCCCATTTCCGGCAAGCAAAACCCAAAACCAACATCATACCTGGTCTCCTCTCCTCACAACCGGCATGTGCTGAGATTTTGGGGAGATTTGGAGCACATTTTCCCCGACCAAGTGACCGGCGGTGAGTCTCCGACGAGCTTCCGACGAAGCTCCGGCGAACCCTCTCCTCTCAGTTTTTCGACCGTTTTTCACCGTCCTCGCCCGCAGCTCACTTCCTCCTTTGTCCTACTTGAGTCTCCAGGTTTGTTTTTCAAACTTACCTTTGTGAATTCTGGAGAATTGGATTAGGTAGTGAAGTGAGATTGAATTTTTGTGCTTTGCATGATTGAATCTAGATTTAGGGCGAGGAATTAGGTGAATTAGGCCGATTGAATGATAGATTGATTTTTGCATGAGCTTAGTGAGCCTTGGTGGGCGTGTTTGAACCGAATTGTGTTTATTTTTAGAATTTGCCCACCAAGTGCTATGTTCTGAATGCAAGTGGAGTTTATTATTGTTTGGTGGATGGTAGCCACCCTGGTAAGGGTTGTGGTTCAACTTTTTGTGTGCTTGAACCATGAAATACCCAAAACCATGCCACGGTGGTTTGCGCTTAAATGTTTGATAGCCATGGTGGAAAAACAAGTGTGGGGGCGGGGGGGGGGGGGGGGGGGGGGATGGGGGATCTCTTTTCCTCCCAATGAGCGGTATATGACGATTGTTTCCACGTATGGTGTGTGTTTCTCAGTTGTGCAGGATGGTTAACATGGATCACCCATATCTTGTGCCGCTAAGGAGCAGCCCTGAAATGGAGCGAGAGGCGTACTTTTGGGAATCTTCGAGAGTCGGTAACCATTGGAAACTCGACTTCGGGCAGTTTGCGGGCTTCATTGCGGTGACGTTATGAGGGAGGCAGTGGTGCACCCACAATGGCGCCAATCCCTTGATCATGAAGATGACACTTACGGGGAGCTATGCATCAAATTTTTCAGCACCTTCACCATACGCAAGAGCCTGTGCCTACTCGGTCATCCAGTACGTCGGGCCGAGTTCTGATTGGGAGGGGAACTTCGTAATTTGAGCTATGATGAGTTAGCTAGAGCCCTCGGATTGGAAGTCAAACATGAGGACGAGTGGGAGGAAGATGCCATCCGAAGTTTTGAATGTCGCGTTTCTGAAGTTTTGTCTCCCAAAGTACCGAAGGACTAAGTCGGCCCTCACAACGGCATCCACACTCTAGCCCCAGTGGCGTGTCATGGTTGCACTCCTGACTCGTTCCCTCTACCCGGCTTACCACAACCCGAACAAGATAACTGAGAGAATCTTATTGGCTTCTTCTTGCATGGCAGACCGGTCTAGCACTCAACACATGGGTTCAGTCATAGCCACTTCTTTTGCCAGGGCCAATGGTGGAAACCGTCGTTATGTCACATTAATGGGTCCGTATATCACTTGCCTTCCTAGATACTTCGATATCATCCTTGCAGGGTGCTCGAAAGAGGGGCGCACCAAGAGATTTGATGAGGGCACTCTGCACTCCATGCGCTTATTGCGCACCTTTGGCCCAATGCGGTACATCGAGGGATTGAGTCCTGACCCCGAGGTCTCACCAGCAGTCGAGCAGCCACCTGCCCCAGCGCTACAGCGCCCTGCACAGCAGCCACCACCACCACCACCACCAGCAGCAGGCAATCCCCTCGTCCAGAGAGGGGATCGCCTAGAGACAAACTTCATGGGATTCTCATCCCGCCTCGACCGGCAGACTGACATCCTCGAACTTATGGCTCGACACCAGGGTATCCGACCCGATGCTAGAGAGGGTCCTCTCACCGGAGAGTGGTAGCCGACGAGTGAGACATGTGGCAGAGCGGAGTCCTTTTGCCCCACTTGTCTACTTGTAACCCTGAACCCGCGTGTGACATAAACTACTACTATGTATTGTGCTTGTAATAACCTCGCCTCGAGCGAGTCGTATTGTGTTTGTTTGTGTTTTTTTGTCTCTCCTTGAAGCTCAATTATCTTACCCCGGTTCGATTCCAACTTTCACTCACCAAGCCCAAGCGGTAACATCATTATACCTCTTTCTTATGCCATTGAGGGCAATGTCGAGTTTAAATGTGGGGGGTAGTTTACTAGTACGCTTGTGTGAGTGTGATTAATGCTTGGAGCCTTTTGTAAGCCCAAATTTCAAAAATTTGAGGGCTCCAAGCATTGTTTGCATGAGCAAAGTGGCCGGATGGTTGGAAATTCTCGTGTTTATTGGCATTGATCTTGAACTGTTGCATGTGATCGGGTATATCCTATGATGATGATTGATAAGTTCATTAGGATAGGGCAAAATTTTAGTTCTCAGGTGTGCATAAATGAATGGATGTCTTGACTTGATCACTTGTTGCTTACAATTGCCATGCATCGTGTTTGTGAATTGGAATAGATGGTTGGGTAACTAGGTGGCATGTGAGCTTTGAGCCGATAGTTTTCTTCCGGCGTGATAGTTCCCTTTTACCACGGTGTGTAGCATCACAAGTTTTCACTAGTAAGTATGATAAAGGCATAGGACTAGTCCACGCCCAAATGTTGATTGTCCTGAAATGTGTCATCCTTTAGTCAACCCCTTTGAGCCTTGTGACTTCGAGGGTCGTTCTCAATTTAGGAGCTCCATGCGTGTGAGCTTAATGGTGTTAATAGAACGACCCAAATCCTTTCTTCGTGTCTAAACATGAGTCGTCCTTGTGTCCCATAGCTCTCGCCTTTGAGTTTCCATAGAGGTTCTACATAGGAGGTTCGTGTGCGGTCCTTGCTAGGGATGAGAAAAATGAAGTGTAGTGTTGGAGTGAGTTCCTCAAAAAGAGAGCATTGATCGTTAAATGTATAGGTGGCAAGTGTTTTTACTCTCTAGTACCCCCCTCGAAAAGAAAAGAGAAAGAAAAAGAAAGAAAAAGAAAGAAAGAAAAGAAAAGAGAAATGAAAAATAAGTAATAAAATGGGGTAAATAAAGTAGAGAGTGTCACGAAAAATCAAAGTACATGCTCTAGGAGGGGTTTCATGGCACCCAAGACATCGAAACCCCCACATTGATTTAGAACTCCTTCACTACCAAACCTTTATGTGCTAGCAAGCGTAGACCGAGGAAAAGTGCTTCAATGTAGTTCACGATGGGTGGTAGTTTGAAAATGAGAGATAAGGGTTTTGGCCGATGCTAGTGGCCTTGGATTGAAAAGAGGGGTTTTAGTCGAAACCATAGAACCTTCGAGTTTAGGTTGAAGATATAGAATCTCACGTCATGATGCCACCACCCAAATGCCTTTTTCCCATGTCCAAGACAATTTCCAGTCATCTGAACCCGGGGTATGATATGGCAATTGTCTTTGATAGTGAGTGATTCATTCTTGCTTTGCATGTCATATCATACCCCGGTGAGGACCTTTATTGCCTTTCCATTTGTTCCTCGACCTTGAATTCCATGCATGGTCGGTTGTGGTTGATAAGTGGTCTTGTTGCGACTTGCATTGATCCATGAAGATTGTGAGAACTTTTCGTTTGCCCATTTTGGGTGGCTTCAAATGTCGTTTGTGGTGGATGTCGGTATTGCTTGCAACGGTCCATGTATTGATTGCCAATAGCCATTGAGAATTCCCACTTCGTACCCTTTGAGATGTCCCCAAAGAATTTGTGTAGGTTGAAATATTACCTTCTGTGAAATGGTTTGCTTGGGGACAAGCCAACATCTAAGTGTGGGGGAGTGATTCGGGCCAAATTGTATATGTTTTGCCCCCGTTTAACTTAGGTTTTTGCACCAATTTAACTCCTAAAAGGTTGGTTTTATGCTAGGTTCCTCGTGTTTTAGTGTGTTTCAGGGTTTATTAGGTGAAACCAGCCTCGGAGTTGAAAGTTGGACGAAAAGGAACGAAAATCGGGAGGAGAGGTGAAAAAGGGCTAGTTCGCGGCTATCCGAGGAAGTTTACGGTCTTGCACAACCGTGAAAAAGAGCCCTTGACCGTGAATCGCGAGGAGTCCAGAGCCAAAACGAAGGTTACTGATGCAAGGTGAGTTCACGGTCGCTAAGACCGTGAACGAAGGCTGTTGGCCGTGAATAGAAGAGAAAAAGCGGTGCGTTTTGGCTCACGCCTGCAGTTCACGGACGCGTTTCGTGGTTCACGGCCGTGAACTCAGGCCGTGAACTGAGCACGTCTCTGGTTTAAATGATGAGCTGAAAGGATGATAGAGGGGAGAGCCCATTTTGTGTGAGAAGCCTTCTTCAGAATTCTAGAGAGAGAAACACGAATCAAAGGGAGAAGAAGGCTAGGGTTTTGCTTCAAGGCAGACTTTGGGAAGATTTCCTCCAAGGAAAGCTCAACTCAAGGGCCAAGAAGACTGGGATCATCCTCGAAGATGGTTTCCACCTCTTTCCCTTTTGTTTTTCCCACTTCTAGCATGGAGTAGACCTCCTTTCACTTGGCTGTTGTGAAAACCTAACTCTACCATGTAGTTTTCTTTTATGTGTATTGGATGATTGTCATTGGGTATTGTTCTATTCAATGATTGAGGCATTATTTATCATGATTGTGCAAGCTTGTGCTTATCAACCTAGGGGTTGTGCATGTTTTGTGCTTAGCATCCTTAGGTTTGTGCATTTAGGTGCTTAGCAACCTAAGGATTGTGCACAATTGTGCTTAGCACCCTTAGGTTTGTGCATGTTGGTGCTAGCAATCTAATTAGCCACCTGAGCCTAGCTTAGAGAGGAAAATTCCCTTTCCAAGGGAGACTCAATCGATTTGGTTTTCCTTCCACTTTCTAGGCCACCTAACTAGTTTAAGTTAACGCAACCCTCAATGTTGACTTAAGCAAATCGGTTAATTGTGATTAAACCGTCCGACCTTTGAGCTGAGTGAGGGAGTAAGGGAATTATCGATTGTCTAAACCGAGAGGGTCGAGTGACACGTCCTATCATGCTTACCTCGGTTTAGCAATTGAGATTGTGGTCTCCAACCATATATGCATCCGTTTGTGGTTCCCGATACCGTGCCCAAGGCAATCGTTCCAATTCACATATCATGGTAGCAGTTAGGGGGAAGCGACACCCGAGTGATCCTTCCACAAAAGAGTTTCCAAAACCAATTACCTGTGCCTTCTTTTATTTCAATTAGCAAGTCTTTAAACCCAAACTTTGTTGCTAGATAATGATTTCAACAACCGAAGTAGGGGTAGACAAACCGGCCCGGGTTGATATCTAAATACTTGCTCTATACTGCACCCGGCTAGAGTTTAAGGCGTCGTTGCCAGGGACAATGGTCCGTTATCTTGAAAAAGTTTTTGGTTGTTAATCTAGCTTTTAATTTTCTGTTTTGCAAGTGTGTGTTCTTTGCTTGTGCTAGGCTTGGTGTTTTCCGATTGTGTGTAGGTGGTGGATGACCTGGAGTAACCCGACACCTTTGCTACTACTTGACGAGGAAATAAACCGAACTCTCCGACTCCTAGCATGGAGAGAGAGCTAGTGGAGGCAAGGAGAAGAAGTGAAAGAGGGGGACAACGTTTGGGTCCCGGTGTTAGTGGAGAAGTAGTTGAAGATGTGGAATTTGAACCCGTCATTGAAGTGGAAATGGCGGGGAACCTAAAGCAAGATGGCAATCAAGCCCACCATTTGAACGATGCGGCGGAGGACGAGGATGCCCCTAGGACGATGGGGTACTATATGGCCCCAAGGCCGGCAGACATCCAATCGCCAATCCTACATCTTCCAGTGGCGACAAACAATTTTGAGATCAAGTCGGCTCTAGTGACTATGATACAAACTAATGCTCTATTCCACGGCCTTGAGAGCGAGGAATCAAGAGAGCATGTGCAGAGATTCTTGGAGCTCGCGGGGAGCTTGAAAGTTAATGGTGTGTCGGCCGAAGCTTTGCAACTAAGGCTTTTCCCGTACTCACTCTCGCGGAAAGCACTTTAGTGGCTGAACAACCGTCCGTCTTAGGGGGACGCGACACCCGAGTGATTCTTCCACAAAAGAGTTTCCAAAACCATTTACCTTCGCCTTCTTTTATTTCAATTAGAAAGCCGTTAAACCAAAATTTTGTTGCTAGATAATGATTTCAACAACCGAAGTAGGGGTAGACGGACCGGCCCGGGTTGATATCTAAATACTTGCTCTATAATGCACCTTGCTAGAGTTTAAAAACTTGGACTCTAGTCGGGATTTTATTGTGGTGTAGTTTCATGCGAGTCACCACCTCGGGTTGTAAGTGTTGCTATAGGGGTTGTTCCCCCTAGCATTGGCAATGAAACTCACTTGCTCCTCGGTGGTGCTTCATTCCTTCATCATTTGATAATCAGAAATATCGTGGTTGGTACTTGAACACCAATCACACGCCATTATCGGCCTCTTTTCATGCTTCTTGTCCTCTAGTAGTGCATCAATCAACCAATCAATCTTCGCTTCAAGCGGGGGAATCTCTCCTTCATTTTGCACTCCCATTGCGGTGCTTCTCTTTCCCTTTCTTGTCAATCCCCAATCATACCCTTTACTTGTTATGTCTTCAAGCAACTCGTTACTTGGGGGTGGAGTCATGTTCATCAACTTCCCTTGACATAAGTAGTATATGAGACCACCATTGAAGCTCTCAATCCAAAATTGCTCCTCGAATCCATGGTGTGGGCATTGGAGGAAGTAGTCTGAGTACTTTTCCCAAACATCCCTCAATGTCTCATCTTCCTCTTGCTCAAAGTGGGTGATCTTCTTGCGCCACTCCGCTGTCTTCGAGGGTGGGCAATACCGAGTATAAAATTGTTGAGCATATCATCCCACGAAGTGATCGAGAGAGCCAACCTATTGTTGAGCCACTGAGATGCATTCCCTGCCAGAGAGTAGGGGAATAGAAACTTCAAAGAATCCTCGCGGACACCATTGATCTTCAAACTCCCTGCAAGTTCAATGAAGTTCTGAACATGCTCCCTCGGAGACTCGTTGCTAAGCCCATGGAATAGGGCATTGTTTTGAATCATGGTGACAAGGGCGGTCTTGATCTCAAAATAGTTGGCAGTCACGGGTGGATGTCGAATGGCGGGTTGAATATCTGCCGCCCTTGGAGTCATGTAATAGCCTAAGATCCTTGGTTGCTCCTCCGCGGCCACTCCTCCTTGAGAGGGTTGATTAGTCGCCATTTTGGCTACACTTCCTTGCTCTTCAGAATCAAACGTTCTTCAACTACAACTTCCTCTTCTATCCTCCTTCTTGCCTCCGCCAGTTCACTCTCACGAGCCAAGTGTCGGAGAGTGCGGTTGAGATTCTCGTCTAGTGGTGCCAAAGGTGTTGGATTACTCCAGGTCATACACCTCCCTGCACGCACTCAAAAGAGCCACAACAAATCTACCACAAGCAAGATTCACAAACTCAAAAGCGAAAAGTAAAAGCTAGATTAACATCAAAAAATATTTTCAAAATAATAAACCATGTTCCCCGACAATGGCGCCAAAAACTTGACTCATCCCGAATACCACAATAAAACTCACAATTAAGGCCCAAGTATAAACCTTAATTGGGTAAAATATACGGCAAGTATGTTTAAATGTCGACCCGGGCCAGTTCATGTACCCCTACTTTGATTGTTTGAAACATTATCTAGCGATTGATTTTTGGTGAAAACAACAATCTATAGCTAAAACGTTTGGAAAAATAAATGGATTTGACACTAATTGAGAAGGTTTCACCCGGGTGTTGCTCCCCCTAGCTAACAATTATGCCTTGTCCGATCAAATGGTCATGTGTGGTAAGGTGGTTGTAAACCGTAGGGAAGTGAAACAAGTAGCCAAACACCACTCTCTCGATCTCTAGGTCGAGGGAATTCGACTCAAGCCACCAACGTGACTCTCTCGACCTATTGACTAAGGTTTGCCAAGACTTCACCCTCGAATCGGAGTTCGGACGGCCACCCACAACCAAACCCTAGGTGCTAATACAAATTAAGAGGGTTGCCCTACATTAACCTAGATAGGCGACAATGAATTGCCTAAAAAAACCCAGCTTGTAAGCCTCTTTCAAAGAAAGGGGGATTTTCTCTCTACCTAGGTTAGAATGGAAAATAGATTGATAGGCTTTCACACTACACAATCATTCATGAATAATACTTCCACATTCACATTAAACAACCACACACAAACCATTCAATCCATACAAGCATTCACAAAATTGTAGCTAGGGTTTACAAACACCCAAGTGAAAGAAGGGACTACTCCATGCTAGGAGAAGGGAAAACACATGAGAGAAGAAGGAAAACCATCAATGATATGCTAGCCTTGCTCCTTTTGTTGAAGAGATCCTCCTTTGGTGAAGGAATTCCCAAATCCTTCCTTGAAGATGAAACCCTAGCTTCTTCTCTTCTCTGGTTCGTCACTATCTACTCTAGACATCTGAAGAAGAAGTTTCTCACACTAGGTTTCTCCTCCTTTTTTTCCTTCAACTCAACCTCCTTTATATACCCAGATTGGGCTCAGATCACGGTCCAGTTCACGACCGTGAACCGAAAGTCCGGACCGTGATCTCAAGTCGAAACGCGCCGCATCACTAAGTCCTATTCACGAGCAACGGCCTGAGTTCACTGTCTTACGACCGTGAAATGACTTGTGTCCAGTGAAAGCGATTTGTGCTCTGGAATCCTGGTTGTTCACAGGTAGCGCCTCCAGTTCACGGTCTTAGTAGTACCTGCCCTACTTCAGTCATAAAGGAAATGCCTGAGTTTCTTAAGTTTCTCCCAAAGCTAATACATTGGCGTGCTTGGGATTTCCTCCGGCCAAACATACATCACCATAGCTTTAACCTCCGAATTATCTTCCCATCGAGCATCAAATCGGAATATCGGTCGAATATTTCGAACATAAGGGTTGCCTGATAAGAGCAAAGCTCAGTGATTAGATCCCTGGTCCGTGAAGTGTTTGAAAAGGGTATCGAGATAGTGATCAATACAATTTTGTGAGCAGAGAACCCTATCCACACGTTCACGGATACAAGCCGACCCATGCATTTATTTGTCCATGAAAACTGGTCACCTTGATACCTAGGGTCATGGAGGCTCAGGTCTAGCGACCGTGAATATTGCGTCCAATCCGTGACTTTGGACTTTTCTCCACTATTTCGACCTCCAATCGATCCGAAACTCGTCCTCGACCTTCCCACATGTGCTAGGAACTGAAATGTAACAGAACAAGCACAAGCCATCGTAAAATAGGTCGAGGGATGGTGATATACCAAGGAAAACGAACAAGAAATGAGAGGTCAAATGTGTACAATTGGACCCGAATCAATAAGAACAGACCATATAGTATGAAAGCGTATCATTGTGGTATGAATATACCAAGACCGTAGGGTGGTTGAATACATGATAGTAGGAGTATACTAACTATTATTTATGACTTTCAACATTGTGTACCACAAGTTACCACCCTCCATACCAGGGTGGTGTAGTATGGTATTCTTTGGTCCTATATTTTTTGAACCAGAAATTTATAGATCCAAGTCCATACCATATGGTATCCCCTTCTGTGCAAATATTTTCAAAAACGACTTAAAATGAAGGGGATACCATATGGTATGGACTTGGTAAGGAGAGGTATGAACAAAAATTATCAAAAAATATTGAAAATTGATCTCATATTGTAGAGTACAACGAAGTCGTTCCATTTGTGCAAAAAAAATTGAAATCCGAGTTAGAACGAATAGGATAAGAGTCGAATAAGAAAATCAGGGAAAATAAAATGACTTTAATTCACAACACTTAGATCCAGATTTTCTGGATCCACTTAAATCCAAAGATCCAGATTTAGTTAATTATGGGAGAGTAACCAATGGTTACTGACCCTATCTTGAGCACCATTCTCATATTTGTTTATTCACCGTGCTAATTATGGGCTTGGTAATGAGAGGTATGAACAAAAATTATCAAAAAATATTGAAAATTGATCTCATATTGTAGAGCACAACGAAGTCGTTCTATTTGTGAAAAAAAAATTGAAATCCGAGTTAGAACGAATAGGATAAGAGTCGAATAAGAAAATCAGGGAAAATAAAATGACTTTAATTCACAACACTTAGATCCATATTTTCTGGATCCACTTAAATCCAAAGATCCAGATTTAGTTAATTATGGGCGAGTAACCAATGGTTACTGACCCTATCTTGAGCCCCATTCTCATATTTGTTTATTCACCGTGCTAATTAGCTTCTTTAATCTTTCCATTTCATGTGTTGTGACCTCATGCGTGATGCGCCTAGCACAATTGAATTATGATTTATCAAACAATCAACAACGTAACATGGCGCTTTTCTTTGCCATTCTTTTAGCTTCCATGTGATATTTATGACTTTGCTATGGTGACTTTCAAGTCACCGTAACTTGGACAAAGCGGTCGACCTGTTCACTGATGAGGTGGACCTGTTTGGACAAAACGATCGACCTCTTCACTGATATGGTCGACCTATTTGGACAAAATGGTCGACCGGATGTACTATTTTTCATTTTCTATGTTCAACGAACGGCCAACCTCTTTCACTAAAAGGCACTATACAAAAAGAAAAAAAAGTCTACCACTTCCATCAAGTGGTCTACCTCTTTCTCCAAGCGCTCCACCTCTTTCAATAATTGATCCATCTGATGAACCATTCCTAGTGATAGTATCATATATAACTAGAGTCCAATAACAATAGATATGCCTTCAAGTAAGAGATTTAAATTTAGTACAAAGGCTGCAAGCATATTGAATGTTCTCTCGTAGATTTGAAAAATGTTACACATAATTATTTCTTATGTTTCATTACTACAAAAACAATTTTATATTGTTGGTATCCTATTAGCCATTATTTTCCTAATACAATTATAAGGTAACTGTGTTATCTGGTCAACTGGTCGACGAACGAGGATATCATTTGCCGAAAGAGATATGTAAACCATTTAGCAAGATCGGTAGGCTGTTTTGGCGGAAGAGGTCTACCTCCTCCAAAAATCAGTTGTAAGTCGATGGTAAGTGTGCCACATGTCGAACCATTGCCAGAAGCGGTAGACCGCCTGCCTCGAGTGGTATACCACTTGGTGGAAGAGGTCGACCACTTAAGGTAATTGTGTCAACAGGTTAACCCATTTCAGAAGTGGTAGACCGGTTGACTCAAGTGGTATAACACTTGGTGAAAGAGGTCAGCCATTATCGTGGAAAGTGGTCTTCCGGAAGTGGTAGACCGGATGACTCAAGTGGTAGACCACATAGTGGAAGAGGTAGACTATATTTTTGGAAAGTGATCGACCACTTTATAGAAGAGATCGACCGTTTCCTCCAAGTTACGGTGACTTGCAAGTCACCATAGGCATACCCTGATATTTAACTAAAGTGGAATCATAAAACCAGCCATCATAGACACCAATCTGCATAGCTTTATCATAATAATTTTGCTGAGAGCCAATTGTCTTCATGCATGAATGTTTTAGAAGAGACGGATGCTTGTTTCATATTTATTACCTGCAAAACTATTTCAACTGAGAAAATGATGTTTCTAAAACTTCTGATAAATTCAGGTAAACAAACATAAATATAGATATAAAATATCAATGTTTTACGAATCAGTATAACAAACTGCTCACAAAAACAAGAATATTGTAAATAAAACACACATAATTATACACTAAACAATAATATTCAAAACAAAAAAGTATGATTATACAAATTGCTTAACTCCAAACTATAATATTATTATTCTCCAAAATAGAAAGAAAATTTCTTTAATAGAAAATATATATATAAAGGAAAACTTGGAAAAGAACAAAGAAAGAGTCAACTAGTGTTGCAGTTTGCTGCTTGAGCGCCTACGTGCGCCTTAGATCCTTCGCGATTCAACGCTGCTTCTCTCCCCCGCCCTTCCCTTATCTTTTGCTGCAGAAGCTACCGCCTGCTGTGTTGGAATCGACTCTCAAATCCACAACACTATCACAACCCTGGCCACCATGAGGCTTGGATATCTGCCGTTTCAACGCATTAGCGCACCACCAGATCTATGATTTTAGAGATTTTCCTATTCCTTCCTCCTCCTCACTGTCATCTCGGAGCCGCCAACCAACATTGTCGTTGCTTCTCTGTCTCTGCAAGGTATATTTCTTGCTCTTTTCTGTTATTGTGTTTTTATTCTTGGATGTAGGATTTGCAAACAAACCCAAACCCTATCCTTCTCCTCGCCTTTTGAGCAACGCCTCCATTCTTCCCGACTTCACTCCCGAGATCATCCAGCGTAAGTCTGTCTATCGGTCCCGCAGGAAAGTCATCAAATTGCCTCCTCTAAGTCAACCGTCCAAATGAGGATCCCTATCGCTTTGCCAGTTTCCTCTTCATAACACCTAAATTGGTGTTATTTACCCTTCATATTGAGGTTTATTTCATGTCAATTCATGTGCATAATCGTTTGAATAGCGTCGATTGCATCCCTATTTCGTTTCTATTTGATTATTAAGTGATTTTAGGGTGCTTTAAACAATACATGGGAATTAGGTACGGAAAAAAGACAAGTGTAGAAAAAGGTACATAATGCTAATGATCGTGGCCTAGAGATGGAGATCACGGCCGAGAACAAAGATGGCAAAATCAAGGCAAAGATCGCGGCCTGAGGACCTAAGATCGTGGCTGCAATCTTGGAGGCTTAGGGTGCGAACTTCATGAAGAAGCCAGCGAGGAGAAACAGAGAGTTTCCCCAGTCTGTTCACGGCCACAGTTCATATTGACCACGAGGAAGTTTGCTTCTGCACTTCATGGATCACGACCGTGAATTCAGCTTGCGAACTCCTCGTCCCTGAAGGCCAAAACAGCAGCGTCGGTAGATCACGGCCTCAAGGTCGAAGATCGCGGGCCGCTATCTCCATGCTATCCGGCCGCGAACTTCTCCATCCTCTGAAAGCTATAAATAGAAGACCCTCTTCACCTATTAAAGAGAGCTGATTTGGAGATAGAACTTCTAGTAAGATAGAGAAAGAAGAGAGAGAATCTAAAGGAAGGAGAAGAGAAGAAGGAGGAGGAGTAGCTAGAAAAGAGGAGCCATCTTACTCAACATCAAGTCTTCCCCAATTTCCCCCAATTTTTTCTATGTATCGTCTTCCCTATTTTATGGAGCAGTCCTCTAAGGTATTAGGGGTTCTAAACCCCAAACCCTAGTTATAGGATTACTATGTAATTAATGGATATTTTAGCTTTTTAATGAATGAATGTGTTTATCTAGTTGATTTCATTGATTCTCTAGCTTTGATTGTGTTTGGGTAAGTCGCTCTAATCTTCTCTACTAGCCTACTTAAGCTTCTACGCTGGGTATGGAATTTTAGCTCATTGAAAGGAGCTATGTGCTTAATGCCCCAGATACCATAGCCTAGATCGAGGTGACTAATATGGTTTTACGGGAGGCGTGTAGATAACCACGAAAGCCCGCGGAAAAGAGCTCACTCACCACATTTCACAAACCATATTTATCTAGACATTGCATAGTAGACCTAGGCTAGGGTGAGGGATAGTTCCCCCAAGTACCTGCTTTTATCCTTAGTAGTTCTCTCTACTAGTATTCTACTTGAACCCTCCATCACAAACCCTTAAACCGACCGGCTAGCTAACACCAACGTGAGAAGTAGGCCAAGGTATCGAAACCCGAGTGAATACGACCGTGATTGCCACTATATGACAATGCCACTCTAGGTTAAACTTGTCCTAGGATGGGGTAGTTATTGAGACTTGCTAACTGTTGACAATGACTTGCACGGATTGAATCGATCACCTCTCTTCGGCAATATTCAGCGGCAAACAAACTTCTCAGGTGACTCTCACTCACAAATCCTCACCAACTCATAAGATAGCGAACAATGTAGTTAGGCCGATGATTATATATAACACTACGGTCATTGATAAGATAAATCTGGCAGATTAGCGGGACAATTCATTTGGGGATATTTTAGAGGAAGTTCTATGGTGGCTGGCACTATACAATGGTTTTCCCGTACGTTTGGTAGGTCGGATTAGCAATAGGGTAGCCTATTTGATGGCTAGAAAGACAGGCCTTTGTATTCGACGTCATGACATTCTTTTAATTTTTTTGTCCTGCCTTCATACCATGGTGTAATTTTTTCAGTCTTTTATTCAGTCAATGTAAGATCTGTTTTTTTCAAAAAAGGAAAAAATTCATAATTTGAATATTCGCTTTTGAGTGCAATCAGCATTATAACTTTTTTTCATATATCTCTTATTTTCTCAGTAATACCAATGATCCTTTAAAAAAATCACAAAAATTGATACACGGAGGTGTGCACATTTGACCCTTTACTTTTCAATAAATTCCTTAGACTTTTCCGCAGTTACTAATTTGCTCATAAATATAAGGCAAAATAAACTTGTATAGGCAAAACTTTCGCGTTTGTGCCAATAATAGTCAAATTTGGAGAAATATCACTTATAGCCATTTTCGTCCAATACTTTAATGGTGTCATCTAACAGGGTGACTGGACTAACATCAACGGTTGATGTGGCCTATTTTATTGGGGGAAAATGACAGATAGAAAAATATTAAAGTTTATCCTTTAAGTTTAATTAAATTAAATAACAAATTATAAAAATAAAAAAATTCATAGAAAAGGAAAATAAAAAAAACAATAATCTCAGTCCTCTTCCACCGCCTCGTCACCTTTCCATCTTCAAAATCGGTGTTGTTGTTCTCTCTTCTCTCTGATTTCTTCATCTCCATCAATGAAAAACAACACAAAATTCATTTCTTCTTCCCGAAACGATGACAACCCACAAAACAAAACACTTTCTTCTCCACTCATCTGGAGCGTCTTCTTTCTCTTTCAAAAACATCCAGATGATTTCTATATAAAAAACGCCCAGATCGGTCAATCGATTCTTCTTCCCTTCTCTGAGTCAGAGTGTGGTTCGGGTTGGGCGGGGATGGGAAATCGAAATTGGCGGAGCCAGGGCTTGAATCTATGGAGAACGAGAACCAGTGGCGGAGCTGATGCTTGAAAAGAGAGAGGAAGAAGCTAACTATCAGATCTGGTCGATTTTTGTGTTGATTTTGGGGGTGCTTCAACAATGGAGGATTAGAGGAAAGGTCGAATTTTTTTTTTTTTGGGAAGCTTCAACGATGAAGGACGACGATGAACGGTGGGGGAAAATTGTACCTGGACCAAGACGAAGAATAATAGGATTCCGATTTTGGGAAGCTTCAGCGATGGAGGATGAACGATGAATGGTGGCTGATGCGGCTGCAGCTCCAAGCTGTTATTTTGAAAAGGGATGAAAGAAAAAGGGATTTGGTTTGAAGATGGAATAGAAAATGTGCTGGTTTGAATTGGGATTTGCTTGGGAAAGAAAGAAGAGGGATCGAAGATGAAATAGAAGGCAGGGGAGGAATCAAAAGATTTTAATAAAAAAATTAAAATAAAATTTGACGTGTAATTATTAAATAATTTAAAATGAGGATGTGTCACTTTTGGCTTATTTGGTGCTGACGTCTCCGCTTAGTTGGTGCTTAGTCAACAACCTTCAAATAAGTTAACGGAGTTAATAACACTGTTAAAGTATCTAACGGAAATGACTATATTTGTCATATAACAATTTTAAAAGGTGGCTATTAGAGGTGGCAATTGGATCGGATTCGTGGATTCGTGGATTGGATTGGTGGATCCATGGATCAAATGGATTGGATCCAATGGATTGGTGGATTCATGGATTGGATCAAATGGATTGGTGGATTGATCCATGAATCCAAATGACATCAAAGGCTTGGACCAAAATGTAAAATTTGAAAAGTTTTGGTACTAAAATGTCATAATGAAAAATTTTAGGTACCAAAATGTAATTTTCCAATGATATTTTTCGTATAGAAATATAAATTTTAGATACCAAAATGTAAAATATAAAAAATATAGGTACCAAATCGTAATTTGCCATTTGGATCCATGGATTGATCCATGAATCCACCAATCCAATTGGATTTGGATCAAATGGATTGGATTTAAATGGATTGGATTAGGTGGATAATTTGGTGGATGGATTGGATTGGATTCATGGATTTGGATCCTAATTGCCACCTCTAGTGGCTATAAGTGTTATTTCTCCAAATTTAGTTATTATTGGTACAAACGCAAAAGTTTTGGCGATACAAGTATATTTTGCCTAGATATAATCAAATTCTTCGCTGGTCACCGTTATATATTCTCTTCGGTTCTCTTCTTTCCACCTACTGCAGCAGGAGAACAAAACCCCCAAAAAACTAAAACCGGGGATTTCCGAGAAGAAGCGTCTCCCAGACGACGGGGAAAATGGAGGTGGCGTCCTTCCCGATTATCAGAATCGCAGCTATTTGCGGGTCCCTTCGTCAAGGCTCGTTCAATCGCGGCCTCATCAGTTCTGGTACTCGGGTTTCCACTGATTTCCCGAAAAAAATCTGATTCTAATCTGCAACTTTGTTGATGGTGAATTTTTTAACTGATAGCGCTTTATTTGGGGTTTGGTTCCTAATCGGCAGCGCTGGATTTGAGCAAGCAGGTGGTGAGCGGGATGGAGATCGAGTACGTGGAGATATGCCCTCTGCCGATGCTGAACACCGATCTGGAAGGACCCGGTGACAGTTTCCCCGACGCGATTGATGCTTTCCATCAGAAAATCAGGGAAGCCGACGCCGTACTCTTCGCGTCTCTGGAGTACAATTACTCTGTCTCTGGTACACTTTCTTCCCCACCTCACTATTCGTAGTAAAGGAATGAGTAACCCGTTAAATTTTGGGTTGTACATATAACATATTTTTCTTATTTGAAAAGTCACATGGATAGAACAATCTGTCTTTATGGGTAAATTGTGATTGTGATAACCAATGAGATTATGTAGACATAGGATAGGAGACTCGCTCTTTTTGCCTGAATTCTTTGATTATATTTCATGTAACGATCAATTAAATATATTTTATTCAATTGTCTTATTCAATAGTCTGAATGAGATCAGCCAATTTCTTCCTTATTTCCCACCTAATCTGAATCTCCTCCTGTTCTATTCTGTTCCTACTTTCCCAGACCCACCACCGCATCAATTATTTGTTTTGAAATCACTTTTCTTTTTTATATGAAATCAAATGCATCAATTAATTGTTTTGAAATCACTTTTCTTTTTTTTAATCAAACGCATCAGTTAATTGTCTTATTATTGAATCGTCCACTTTTAGTGGTGGCAAGCCAACTGACAAAGCATCAATTTGCTTCTACGGTCCGATTTTATTCAGTGAAGTGGTCAATTCGTTATGCCGTGTTTTGGTATCGGTAGATTCTATCATCAGATCTAGTCGTTTAACTTTGATTGGGTAGAATCGATTCAATGATTTTATAAAATTTCTATAATTTTAATTGGTATGTATTTCCTTTGTTTTAATTTTTATTTTGAAGAAATTATATCAATTTCTGGGGAAAACATCATATCAATTTCCATATAGTTGGAGAATTTGTTTTCCAGACAACTCGTTACCACTCTACTACCCTTTGTTTAACTCAAAATTTAATTAAAAGTAACGCGTTCAACGTCACCTACAAAATTATGTCAATTTGTTATATATTTTTTGGAAAAAAATAGGACCAAATATACCATCATCTACTATGGTGGCAAGTGTTGGTAGGTGGTGGTTAGTTTATTCAAGTAATCATGCATCGCCGCCATGACGGAAAAGTTATTTGTGCATTAGTAATTATCATGGTGTAGGAAGGCGTAATTTTGCTTATGCCTATGTAATAAAAATCCGCCTCACCTAGGCCATAGATAGTAAATAAGGTGCTCATAATTAGAGATGAAAATAAAACTCAGAACTCACGGGTACCTTATCCGACCCAACCTCGTAAATGCGGGTAAAACTCATGTTGACGGGTTTCGGACCGGATTTGGGTTTAAACCCGATATACTTTTATCGGGTTGGGTTAGGTTTGGGTTTAGGGATACCCGACCTGTGGATACCCCCACCCACACTTATTCTGTTTCCCTACTCTTCCCAAACCCTACCCTAATTCTAATTTTCCCCAATCTAACTCTCCCCAAACAGGATAAATTCTCTAAATATTGCTTTATTTATTTATCACGAATATAGTGAATTAAAAAAGATTTACAAGAATATTGTGTTTTGAATGGAGGAGGAGGCGAATCCGCGTGAGTAGGTAAAATAGCATTATCCAACTCGAACCCGCCCCAGACTCGGGTGGATCCGCGTGAGACTCAAGTTTATTGTGTCAGAAAATATAAAAGAAGCAATTACGCGTGAGTTAAGCACAAATGAACAAGGGAATTGGAGGATTAATTAGGGGAATAAAAATGGAAAGAAGAGAGATGAATTAAGAAAGAGAAAGAGATGGATCAAAATTTAATTGGGAGATTAGGGGGTTGGATTGAAAATATGGATCAGAATTTAATTGGTCCCGTCTCTCTCCTCTTGTTTCCACTTTTTTAGCTCTTCAACTAATCCCCAAATTAGATTCTGGTTCTCTTTCTCTTTCTACGTCTATCTCTCTTCCTTCCACTTTTATTCTCCTAATTAATCTCCCAATTTTGTTGTTAATTTGTGCTTAACTCACGCGTAATTGCGCTATTATATTTTCTGACACAATCACGCGGATCCGCGCGAGTTTGGGGCGGTTTCGAGTGGGGTATGGCTATTTTGGCTCACGCGGATTCGCCTCCTCCTCCCTTCAAAACACAATATTCTTGTAAATCTTTTTTAATTCACTATATTCGCGGTAAATAAAAAAAATAAAACAATATTTAGGAAATTTATCCCCCCCAAACCCTACCCTAATTTTATTTCTTACCAATGTAGTGTTTCCTTTTTTCCAAAAGAAGTGGGAGAGATAAATTAATAATTGAAGTTGAACACACCATGTTTGTTGGTTTACTGTTTTCTCACAAACAAAAGGGGAATGACGAAAAACAAAGAATTGTGTGCTTTTATCTAGTGTAGTTGTGATTTGTTTGAATTTTCTAAACTAGTGTTTTATGTATGGGTAATTTGTATGAGGAAATTTATGTTTGACTTTATTTCGATAGAAACTTGTTATTGTAAATTTTTTACAACAAACACCCACGGGTACCTACGATCCCGGGGATACCCAACAAGTTGGGTTGGGTTTGAGTTATTAAAAAACCCAATGGGTTTTACCCTAAGTTTTTTTTTACTGATAAACCCATGAGTTTGGGTTTGGATTTGACCCAACCCAACTCAACCCGACCCATAGCCATCCCTACTCATAATGTCATACCGAGCTATAGTCGGTGCCCAGTTATGATTAATCATTTGTGGGACACAATTCATTCAGAATATGAAAATAAGGCATGGTTGTTTATGAAAATAAAACTTATACGAGTGGTTAACTTTTTTTGTATAAATGAACTACTTGGATTAAAAATTTAATTATTATATATATTATATTATTTATTATGTAAACCATAACGTCTTGTCTCATATTTTGGCTCCAGCGCCACTGAAGAATGCGCTTGATTGGGCGTCGAGAACTCCCAACTGCTGGGGTGGCAAGGCTGCTGCAATTGTGAGTGCCGGGGGTGGTTTTGGCGGTGGGAGATCACATTACCATCTTCGCCAGATTGGTGTCTACCTTGACCTCCATTTCATCAACAAACCCGAGTTCTTCTTGAACGCATTCGCTCCTCCTGCCAAATTCGACAGCAACGGCAACTTGATTGATGCGGAGGCCACAGAAAAACTCAAAGATGTGCTGCTCAGCCTTCGTAGTCACGCTCTTCGCCTCAAGGGTAGCTGATAGATCATCTTCAACAAAATGGCTAATACTGCATGTCAGAGCTTGCTACTGGATTCAATATTGATTTGAACACACGAATAGACACATTGTACAATGAGCAGCTCTGTGTATTGTGCCACTCCGGTCAGTGTATAATTTCATCTTCTTTTCCTATTCGAAAGCAGTCTGGATTCTTCCACCCAAAAATAAAAAGTCTCCGTTGTATTGCATTATGTTTGTCCAATCGAATGTGTGATTAAATTGGTGTTTTTTGAAGGTTAAATCTTGTATTAAGCCCTGATCGTCCCAAAAAAATAGTGGTGCCTGATTCGGGTCAAATTGTACACATTTTGTCCCTCATTTTTTTGATAGTTTGACTTCGTATTTCATCGTTCCTCGATAAATTTCACGCTAGATTGTGCTTGTTTTGATACATTTTTTATCCTAGCATGTGTGGAAGGGTCGATGACGAGTTTCAGAGCGATTTGAGGTCAAAAAAGCGCAAAAATCAAAGAAAAGTCCAAAGTGGCGACCGTGACAATTGCCCCGTGACAGTGAAGTGCGGACGTCCACGAACCAGCCGCATTTCACTACCAGAGCTACAAGTTTACGGTCGCCAGGACCATGAACTAGAACCTCAAACCGTGAACATCGAGGCGTTCGGGGGGGGGGGGGGGTCCAGTGGTTAATGACGACAAGGCAGTTCACGGTCGCTAAGACCGTGAACTTTGAGCATAAACCGTGAACCCCGGGAGGTGAAGCGGTGCGTTTTGGCCACGACACCGAGTTCACAGACGCATTTAGGTGTTCACGGTCGTGAACTGGAAGGCCGTGAACTGGGCGCGATCTCAGTATAAATGGAGTGCTGAAAGAAAGAAGAAGGAAGAGCTTCATTTTTAGGTTAGGTTTTCATTTTCAGAATACAGAGGATTCTAGTGAGAGGTTAGGGTTTCTTTTAGAGTGAGAAAGTGCAAATCAAAGGAGGAAGAAGGAGCTTTGGGCTTGTTCCTAACTAGAGAATTGAATATTTTTTCCATCTCAAGGGTGTCTCAAGCAACAAGGAGGAAAGATTTGCATCACTTCATGGTTCCTTCTTCCCCTTTTGTTGTTTTCTCTTGCTTAGTTATGGAATAGTCTACCTACTCACTTGGGTATTGTGAATCCTAGTCTCTTTATGTGTTAGGATGTAGGAACATGAACCTATTGTGTTGATTGAGTGTTTTATATGATATTTCAGATATTATTCATGAATGACTGAGAGTGCTAGCTTTAACTCAATATCGGGTAAAATTGACCTAGAGGGTGGAAATCCCCTTTTGGTCCAATAGGAAGCTAGACTTCTTAGCCACTTGGGTAACCTCCTTTAGGTCGATTTAAGGCTAAAATCTCCAGTGTCGGAGTAGGGTCGTGATTCAATCGGGATTGGTCTCTCCGCCGACCGGATTAAGTTATGAGGGTTTGGGTTGTAATCCTTAGTCGGCTAGTTGAGAGGGTTAGGTTTCCTAGCCTATCGTTGTCACCCTTAGCCGAAACGTTAAGAGAGTTGGCTTTCTAACTTGTTGCAACCATTCTCAGTTAGCTAACTAAGCGAGCTAGAGATCGCATTGGTTGATCGGTAAGAAGGGCTAGGTTCCCTTGCTATGAATCACAATCCTTCACCTAACGGTTAAGAGAGCTAGTTCCTCTAGCTTATAGTTGTTGATTTTCCTTCATTGATCGACTAAGGGAGTTTGTTCCTAGCTAGTTGCGCCCACCTTGCGGTGTATGAACACTTCCTTCACACTAGAGCTTTGTTTTTCGCTTCTTAGCATGAGACTAGGGGGAGCAATAACCAGGTGAAGTCCTCTCAAGTAGAATTCTCCTCCATTTACTTTCCTTGCTTGTTTAGTTTGTAGTTTTCTTAGTTTTAAACCCAAAACTGTTTTGCTAGATAACAACTTAAGCGATTGAAGTAGGGGTACATGGACCGGCCCGGGTTTGACAATTAAATACTTGCCCTATACTGCAGCCGGCTAGAGACTAGAGTTCAAAAACTTGGGCTCTCGTCGGGATTAATTCGCGGTGTAGTTCCGAGCGAGTCAGTGCCGAATCCAAATGGTTCCATACAAACCCTCAAAGGGGACAAATCTCAACTTCAAGTACTATATTAGAACCAAAAAACGCAAAAGAGAGCACAACCACCTTATTTGCTGCTTCTCTAGGCCTCTCTTCACTTCTTTGTAGAGATGTCAAGGGCAGGTTCGGGTTGGGTTTAATCAGGTTGTGATTTAGTCGTGTTTCGAGTTTGTTGGGTTGCGGGTTTATCGGGTTTGAGTTCAATTGGATTCGGGTTTAATCAGGTTGCGGGTTCATTGAGTTTGAGTTCAATCGGGTAGTGGGAAAATCGGGTTGCGAGTTTATCGGGTTTGGATCGGGCGAGTTGCGGGCGGATTGGGTGGGGGTTGTTCGGGTCAATGAATCGAGTTACTTACTAGTTACTCCTTACTCGCTACCAATTTACACATTTTATTACATTAATTTAAAATATTTTCACATTTTTTAACCAATTTCTTTCTACCTCGTATATATACTTAATTTAAAAAAAAAACTAAACAAAATGTTGAATCAATTTGCATGATTTGCAAACTTGTCATGTAATTAATAATAATTGGTAAAGTAGACTAGCTAATAGTAATGGTGATATCAACATTTGCAACCAATAGACACTATCAACAAACCATACATTTAGAAACTAAAACACCACTCTAAAAGTAAAGAAGAAAAACAATCTCAACATTTTTAGGCGACAATATAGACTAACCAAAACGAAAATTGGGTGGCTATATATATATATATCAATCCAAATGAAAATTCGGCGGCCTTTTGGAGCGGGAAGGAAGAAGTTGGGAGACAATATATATCAAGCAAAAAGAAAATTCGGCGATATTTTGCAACGGGAAGAGAAAATTAGGAAATAAAAGATGAATTATGTATATAATAAATTACAGACTTACTTCTGTGATGTGTGAAATATAAACTTTTTGTTTAACAAAAAATATATGAATTAAGGTTCATGGCAAAATTTTGTAAGCGTTGTCAATCACTAATCTTAATTTATTTCCATATGCAAAATCTAGACAAGGCACTAATGTTATAAACATCAGCTTATAGGAGATGGGAGTCGGGCTTAATAATAAATGAATTGAACGTTGGTACATCGAATTGAGGGGATTTTCTATCTTTTTTCATTATGGTAGGGACAAATTGTAGAGGAAAGCAAAATGAGAAAAACAAAAAGTGAGGAGGAAAACATTGGGAATGTGAAAAGTTGGGATAAAAATATCAAAATGAGGGGGAAATTTTTCCACCTAAAGGAAAATGTGGTGGGAAAATTAGCAAGTAAGATTAAGTTTACCACTTAAATGTAAAATAATATACATTTCAGATAGGATAACTGATTACATGTTCTCAAATCTACTATAGGGGTGGTAATCAGTTTGCCGGTTATACCATTAACCGGCGATACCAGTATACAGTGGCAATAATCGAGGCCTCGGTATAACGACTCCCATCCGGTAAATAACCAGTGGTAAATCGGTATACCGGATCTTTTCCTTTCCCTTCCACCAGAGCTCTCTGCCTCTCCTGGCTTTCCTTTCACAAATCGGTATATATCATATTTTTCTTTCCCTACACAACTATCTTCTTCCCCAATTTGAATTCTGACCTGCCCTTCCAAATCCAAAACAATCAACCACCAAATCCACAAACATCACCCACAAATCCCTGTGCAACTCTATTCTTCCCCATTTGACTCACACTTCTTCCCCAATATAACCTGCCCTTCCCCAATCTGACCGCCTCAAAGCCCCACGACCACGGTCTTGGCAACTCTGATTCGTGGACGAAGAGTAGAGATCTAATCGATGGCTTCCTACGCAACTCTCTCCCTCCACCAACAGCTTGCATGTTGCATAGAAGAGCATAGAGGTCTCCACCTTCCCTCTGATTCTCTTTGAAGAATGACCGTCAGCCAGAGCCGTTGGAGGGATAATAGAGCGGCGTTCACAGGCTGTCTTCTTCTATCCCAATGACGTCTCTGTCTCCGCCATTCTTCTCCTTCCCAGAAAGAAACCATAACCTTGGGTTTCAGTTAAAAAAACATCACCGCCGTTCACAAAACGTAGATCTAAAAAATATACCTATGTTATGTTCTTGTAGTCTTTGATGCCTTCTAGGTATGTATTTTATTGTTTTGAAGGTACAAAGCAGCCTAAGTAAGATTGGATCAAGCATTGAAGAACTATGGAGGACTAAATGAGCTATAAAGAAAATAATATGGAGCTTTTGTAAGAAAGATGAGGTCCAATGACACAGAAGTCAATTAGAAGTCGCTTAATAATCTCAAGACAAACCCATAGGAAGAAACTTGTGGTGGCCCAGCATCTGGCCCAAATGCTGTTGGGAGGAGGCTTGGTCAAGAAGTGCCCAATTTTGAAGGGAAGATCATTCAAGGTTTAGGAGACCCTTTCCTAGTCGATTTAGGATACTTTTACCTGGGTTCTTCTTATATAAATAGAGGGCATGATCCATTAGTTTAGTAAGGCTGAACAGAAACACAAAAACTTTTATACTCTGCTCAAGTAAGAGTTTAGCTTTCGTAGGAGAGTCTGCAGCTAAAAAGGTGATGTCATCATTGACGGTGGTATCCTCTTTCTCTTCTATGTAGCTAGATTGAAATTGATTGTATGAAGATGTGATGACATTTTTCTTTATGCTAATGAATGCTATGATTTCATCGCACGCTTGTATTTGTCTATTTGAATTTTGATGCCTATTGCCTATGTATGGATTCTTATGTTTCTATGAATATGTGATGGTCATTGACATAGTATGAAATGCTTCCTTATCATTGTTTCTTATGATTCTATAGTATTCTACTATATGCATTGTGCTTAGTATAACCTAGATTAATACGAAATTACCTTCTAGTGATACCCCATATGTACTATACAAGTATAGAGGCAATGATCAACCTTCTATACCTCGAGTAGTATCAATCCTTGATTATTAAATCATTATTGTTCTAGACCATCAATTATGGTTCGTAGAATCCTAAAATTAATCATAATCTTTACGGACGATTTGTTAGTTGTCACTAATGGGTCTGTAATAGGGGTAGCAGGTATTAGTAGGCTATTGATGGATTTTTACAAGATTTATGAACTAAGATATAATCCTACAAAATCAAATTATTTATGAAGGATTACATAAGTTTGAGATGGAAGCTATTATTCTATACTCTGGTTCTCCCGTACGAAGTCTCTCTGTCAAGTGTATTAGTGTGTCACTTATATTTGGGAAACTATCAAGTAAGGACTGTAAAGCTTTGGTTGACAAGATAATGATGAAGATCATGAGTTGATATGTTAAATCACTTAGGTGCAGGTAAAATTCAATTAATTGTATATTATCTCAAGTGTGTTGAACTATTGGATGAACCTATTCTCGTTGAACGCAAATGTGCTTGGAGAAGTTGAGAAAATTTGTAATGCTTTCTTACGGGGTATAGATGAAATTAGTATAAGGAAGAAGGTTGTTATCTATTGGGAATTCCTAGCTCATCCAAGGAATGAAGGGGGCCTCGGCATTCGTAATTTTATAGTTTGGAATCAGGCATGTGTAGTCAGACACATCAGGGATATATTGGTTGGTGGAGGGTCTCTATGGGATCTTTCCATTGAGTCAGCTCACTAGTGGATTTGGAAGAAAATAAAAACTATAGACAGGTTGTGTTGGGATACATTCCAAGCTCTGCCCCAAATCTACTACGGAATGACCAAGTAATGGAGAAACTTTTTAGGAAGAGGGTATGAAATACTTTGAGGCCTCATTAGGCGAAACTGCAATGGAATGAATTGGTGTGGAATAAAGCTATTATCCCAGCCATAGCGTCAAAGTTTGGATGGCTCTCCAAAATAGGTTGGTGATAATGGACAAGCTACAATGATAGGAAAAACAAGTCTCAGGACTTTGTGTTTTTTTCTTTCCGAGTGGCTATAAGAGTAGGGATCATTTGTTTGTTCAATGTCTCTTTACTCTTTTTGTGTTTTAAAGTGATGTCTTGGAAGCAAGGTTGTCAACCCGAGGGTTGACCCGGACCCGTTTGAGCTAGTGGGTCAAGGGTTAACGGGTCACCCGTTTTAGCCCGGAAATATGGAAAGAGTAATTATATTGTACTTATCCTGATAAATTACAAAAAATCTCATCTAACATATGAGTAATAACATATAACATTACACCAAAGTAACATGTCGTACTTAGATCCAACATATAGTGAAAATTCACACACACTTATATAACATCAATATTTAAATATTCAAATAAGGATTCCAAAAATTGAGTTAGGCGGAAAAAAAATCGGTAAATAGGCGCATTTCGCAAACCAAAACAAAAAATGACACAATTTGACCATCTAGCAATGAAGAGTTGAAGAAAAGGCTTAATTAGTTGTAGTTGGGATGGTGATTCATGTGTTCTTTTCAAGTTTTGTTTCTCTTCTATTATAGAGAATATATGTAATTTTTTGTTTCTATTGATGAGTAATAAAGACAGTGGGGAAAAAAAATCCTTTGTTTTGTGGTCGACCAATGTTTTTACAAAATTTTAATTCAACCATAAAAAGAGAGACGACCCCTTTCTATTTTCTTCTTCTTCGTCTTTGTTATGATGAGATAAAACAAAAAAGCAGTCAAACGCCACTACCTAATTTCTCCCCTTTATATATGATCGATGACACTTGTTCTAGTTTTCATGTCGGTTGTTGTCGTCCTCGAAGTTGGTGTTCAATTTACCTGTTGCAACTATAAGCCAACTGTGAAAGGAATTTTTTACAGTTGTGAAGTTTATCAAAATGAATCTGAGAAATTGAGTAAATAAGGAAATTCTCTGTTTTATGAATTATTTTTTTTATTTTAATCAATTTAATGTCATAGATTCTATTGTCGATGCATGGGGAATTGATCCATATGTTCCCACCCCCGCCCCCTGTTTAGTTGTGGGCATTGGAGTTGTGGTTTTTATGAATTAACTTTTATTTTAATCAATTTAATGTCATAGATTTTATTGTCGATGCATGGGGAATAGATCCATCTGTTCCCATCCCCGCCCCTATTTAGTTGTGGGCATTGGAGTTGTGGTATGAAGCAATGCAATTAACTTGACCTATTATTTCTTCTATTCTTGTAGTAACCCATTCCACTATTCTACAACTAACTAATTGTCTACATTTCATTCTTTCCATTACTAATGGAGAAGTGTAAAAAAATTCATTTATTTGAAGATGTAAATTCTAGAAAATAAAATCTTCCGTAGCTTCTACATTCTAATGGTGGTAGAAAATTTTTCACATTAGAAGTGCAACAAAAACATGAAATTACACAAGATATTATACACTCAATAAAAAGAACTGTTTGTGAAGAAAATATTGGAAAAGGTACCCTGAAAAATAGTCAGTTCTCCTTCTATACATCATTATTAGATCCCGGGAAAAAAATGCAACTTAAGAACCCCTCTACCCAATCTCGAGCACAACAGATAATTAAAAGAGAAAAAAAAAAAATAATGGAGCAAAATATAAATTTTGACGTTCTAAAAAGAATCAACTCAATAAACTTCTTGTCCTCTCCTCGTCCACCCTTTGTTAGCTTCTCTTAACTTTACAAATTGAATCATAGCTTCATTCTAATGGCTATGTACGTTGTTACCTCATTAATATGTATACACGTTGCTTGTTACCTTTTGAAGATCAGCTTTCTTCTACGAATACTTTAAAGATAAAGTCTCGAAAGCGCCTGGAGTATTGTTTTGGATCCACGGCTGAGATTGACGTTGGATCGTACTGCATTGATTTGTATGCATGCTCCAGCTTTTTGCTGATGTCATAGTCTTGTAGTATGTCTATTATGCCAAACGTCAAGATGACCTGATAGAGCTCCCCAGTTGGCTCTCCCACCAGCTGAGTCTCACCATCCCTTCGTACAGTTTTTTCAACCCTTGCTGGCATGTTCATTCCTAATTTGATTGACGCCCACCTGCATCCATATATCATATGTTAAGAGTGAGTGACGAGGACAATAGTAAGATGATGTTGGTTCACCTAATAATCAAAAAGAATGTTTAGCCAAATAAATTGTTTGGAGGTCAATATTCCGACCATTGATAGTTATCAAAATCTAGTCAAAATAACTTTCACGTCCAATATTATTCCATCCTCTCGAAATGCTCCCAACAATAGGTCTCCGAATTCGGTTACTTTTACTATAATTTGACTTAGGTGTTATGACTAATGGGTCGAACCCAATGGTCTTTTTTGCACTTATGCAGTTATAACGGTTTTGGATTTGGGTTGGGTCTAAATTGTATCTTATTTGGGTTAGACGCAAATGTGTCTAATTAGATCTAGATGATTGTATACACAAAAAATAGTATCAATCATATCATTACCTACCTTTAACCCAATTATACACCTTTATTGTAGTGTTTCCACCTTTCTATTTTGTCCATAACAAAAAATAAGACAAGTCGCATTATGATCAGATACCCATTTTCTATATATTTTTTAATTTTATGGAACCATTTTTAGACCAAAACTAAAAGTTTAGGTATGAATATGCTTAAAAAGTAAAATTATCCAAATTTATTTATTTGACTCATAGTAAATTAAATTTGGAGAAACCAAATATTAGCTACATTTTGCAATTATCACTAAGTTTCATTATTTCAAGAATTCATCTATTTTCCAAATGTACCATGCAAATAACCCGTAAAAAAATAAACAAATGACAATAATATCTCTCTTCATAATCGGAAGGTCCTCCACAACGCTAAAAGTCAAGCATATTATCCAAGCAATAATAGAACACTTTGAACATAAAACTGAAACAAGCATAGAATGGAACTGTGTGATAGCTTTACCGAGAGGGATCGAGAACGAGCTTATCAATCTCAGCTTTAGAAAGCCTTGGAGCTCCTCCTCCTACCACATCACTGTCAACATCTCCGTTTCCTGTGCACAAAAACATGTGACATTAATCTTTGTGCTTTATAGCAACAACGACGAGCGAAAAAGCAGCAGGTGATGAAGCAGAAGAAGAACTAACGAGTAGGAGTACGAGTTCCTGTAGGAGTACGGAGGCCAGTGGGTGTGCGAGCACCGGAGGTCCTGGGTGGGGTGGGGATATCCGCCCTGTGAAACGACTCCCGAAAGTGGATGCCAACCAGAAGACTGTAGTCCATCACCCTCTCTTGCTCCAGCAGCTCACAGTCTCTGTCCACTTGCCTGCAAAACTCTTGGTACCATACTCTCTGCAGTCTGAACAGGTAGTTGAGGTCCAGGTCCTTGAGTGTTGTTGAGGCGTCGATTTCTGATTCGGGTTTGCATGTGATGCGACCATGAGAAGAACCTTTCAAGTCAAACCTCCTATGAATAGCATACTCTGTATTGAACAGATTTCCCATGATAATAAACCGCACCTGATAGAGAGAGAGAGAGAATTGATTCAGACCATATATATAGAGCTTAATTAGTACGTAGGAGCTTGAACTACATTTATTACCAACTCTATCTTATCATATGTTGTATGTATGTACATTAGTTACCTTCTTCTGATTAGGCCCTGTTAATTTCACACAATGAAGACCGAAATATTTGGTGACAAGAGTGTTCTCGAACTGCCGCACATGGTTATAGTAAGCTGGCAACATTCTTATTAGTACCTATATGATTACATCGACAAGGTCAGGACGTAGACATGCAATATTATTGAATACAAACTAAGAGACAGTGCATATATTATATATAGATTAAACACTTGATTACTTTGACTTCGGCCTTCTTCATGGTCTTTATCATGTACCGATCATCATTCGTCAAGTAAAAGAAGCTTCCACTTTTCCCAGGAGATGAAAGTTCTCTAAGTGCGTCATCCCCACATATCGATATCATGTAGTCCGCAGGATCAACGTTGAACAGTTTCCTCAGAGTCCTGACAGTATATATAAGGCATCGTTGGTTGTAATCTACATTAGCATTCGCGGATGGATGGATGGATGGAACAAGGGAACACAATTTTCAAAACATTTGGAAACTGAGGCTAGCTAGCTTGTCTCTACTGACCTGAAAACTAAAGGGCAATAGTCCTTCCATCTAAACTCACAAGACTGGTGAGGCACCGTGTACTTGGATCCTTCGGGGGGAAATTTAGTCCACACCTTTTCTCTCGGATCAAAAGCTGACGACTTGAGATCAAGAGACGTCAGCGGAGGACCAGGTCGTCCTACTGAATGCCTGTCATATCATGTTACAAAAAGAAATCACCACACTAGCTAGCTAGCTAGCTAGTGAACCACACAAGAAATAATGGCAACCTCCAAACAGGAGTACATTACATACGTACCTTATTCCCAGCTGGAGATTGAGCATCAGCTCATAGTTCTTATGCCCTTTAGAAATGGTCTCCCCTTGCTTTTTTGCCGGTTGCAACCTCAGCTTGTTCAAATTCTCATTCACATTAGTATACCCATAATAAGACTCCTCCCCTTCCCCATCAAACCCGCCACCAACCCCAGAATCACTCCCTTCCCACGAACTCATACTGTAATTGCTCAACCTCCCATCCGCCGCCGATGAGTTCCCATCGTAGCTATGTGCTTTCATCTGTTTGAAGCTCCCAGCGTCAGAACCAGGTACGTAACACGCCTTCTGTGATGGATAAATGGAGGCAACCTCAGTTACAGAGATCTTGCAAGCCGATAGAGATTCCCCTAAGAAGAGCTCTTGTTGATCCCATTCTGAACCCTCCTCAGCCTCCTGCGAACCAGCAGTATAATAAGTACCACTCCTTTCCTTGGCCTCACCTTTGCTCCAAACACCAACATAGTAACCCCCATCCGCCCACCTATACGTCCCGTTCCCTTTAGGAAACCCATCTTCCCAATTACCATCGTATCTATTACCATCCTCAAAATTCATGACACCATTCCCATTCATAATCCCTCCATTCCACTCTCCCACATAGTTGGTCCCGCTTTTCCACTGGTACTTACCATGACCATCCTGCAAACCCTTCTTCCACTCACCATCATAACAATCCCCGGTAGCGTAATTTTGTATCCCTTGTCCATGTTTCAAATTCATAACCCAACACCCTTTGTAAGTATCACCAGATGAACCTGTGTAAGTCCCTATACCATCCATGTACCCTACCTTGAAATCGCCCTCGTAACTAGCACCGGACGGCCAAGTGAACCGACCTTTCCCTGTTGTCTTACCCTTTTGCCATTCTCCACAATACATGCACCCGTCTGTCCAAAGATATTTCCCAGAGCCGTGAGGGAGCCCTTCCAGCCACTGACCTGTGTAGAAGTCCCCGTTGGGTAACAATACCTCTTTCTGTTGTTGTGTTGTTGTCGTCGCTGTCGTTGTCGATGAAGGATCTTCATCGTCTGCATGAGCTACTGTCGCTGACATCATTGTCCCAAATATGGTATGTGATCGTTTTTTCGTGAATCCTTGTGACTTTCTTACCGTTGCTTCCCAGGCCTTCACAATGCCTTTGTACTCTTTGCTCATTTCTAGCACCAATCCCCTCCAAATATTTTCTTCTTCTCTTCCAAGTTTTCCTCCAATTCTTTATCTATTTTTCACTTCTTATAGGAAACACCACCATTTTCCTCTTTATCCTCACCTTTTAGTCTTTTATCAATTGATACTTCTTCAACGCCTACTTCATGTTTTTTTAACCAAAATTGAGATCAATGGAGAAAATAGGAGGATGACCAACACCTAAACAAATTTCAACAAAACAATAACAAGAGGTTACAATAGGTTATTGTTTTGCTTGTTTTTTCTTCAAGTTTTCTTTTGTTTACTTTCACTCCATTCAATTCCCTCTTTTTCTTTTCATTCTCCTTCACCTAATTGTTGATGTTCTTTTGACATATAAGAAAAAGAACAAATTGTTTTATGATTCAAGTATTTCTAGATCTTCAATGAAAACCTAACAAAAGAAGCAAAAGAAAAAGGACAAGAGATTTTTTATTTGAATTTAATGGGACAATAAAAAGGAGAGGATTGACATTAATGATTATCATTTTCTTTCCCTCCTTTTCTCCATTTTTCTTTGCCTTTTTTGTTCCCATTCACGCACACTCTTTATTTTTTTCACTTATTTTTGTTTATTTGTTTCAATTCCAGTTTTTTTTTTTTTGGTTGGGTGGGGATTGAACAAAGGACAAGCAATCTTTTGACATTCTCCGAATTTTGCTGCTTAAACTTCTGTCGAACCAAACAGATGGAGGGAAAATAATATAGATGGAAATTTTAGTGGGATATTGACTCTTTTGCTTTACTGATTTATTTTCCTACTTTTAGATAACTTAATTTAAGATTGAAATTTTTATAATTTATACTAATAATAATTCAAAGAACTTGTATTAGATACACAATTTATCCTTTCTCTACATTTTCTTCTCTTAACTTGGAAATATTTAGGGGTCGTTTGGAAGTTGCGAATGTTAAATCGTTGTATTGTAATGAATCACTACAATATAAATACATGCATTGATACAATAGATGCATTTTGACAATACATTGTTTGGTTGTTGAGATTCTAGTTTATGTATTGATTTGCATAAAGTTACTTTATAGGAAAATGTCACATTTACCCTTACCTTTTAGTATAAAACAAAAAATATTGGGGATATAAATGGAAAGAAAAAGTGGACACACATCTAAAAGGACAATCACAACAATCTCAACTTTTAGTTGAGATTGTATAATGCATCATTTTTTGTGATTGTTGGTGGGGCCTACACAAAACAATACATGCATTGTTTTACAACTTGACACTTCCAAACATTGTATTGTGCTTAATACATGTATTTAACAAACACAACTCTAACAATCACAACTTCCAAACGACCTCTTAGTATCCCAAGTAAATGGTGATATTGGGAAACAAGATTCTTCTGATTTAGTCCACAGAATAATCTTCTGCATTATTTGATTTGATGTGCTTCCATTTTCTCTTCTTCACATGTACATTTGACAAGAAGCAATTGTTTAATTGTATCTTAATAAAAAGTACATTGGACTTGTCTTATTCGTCGGAGTATTGTGTTTATTTTTACATAAGTTACATAAATCTATATTTGTGCTGAATATACTGAAAATTTCAATCTGTTGCATAATTAATATAGCAAATTTATCTACGGTTTGATATCATTGATTTATCGATAAGTTTCTGAAGATCATGAAAGCGACTCATTGCTAAAAATTTATATACTTGATTGAGATCTTACACTATGTCACTATTTAATTCCTTGATTGCAATACTGACGCAATGCTCGGTTATGAACTCTTAGTCCTTAATCTAATAGGAGATTTATTTTTCGGTGAGAAAATTTTAGTTGAACATAATTGATTGTACATTGATTTCTAATCAAGCGATTACTAAACACGGTGCGCACCTCTTTGAACAAAGTTCAAACAAGGGTGCTCAATATTTTTAATGATCCACGAGGTAAAGCTGCATTAAATTAATCTATTCCAATGAAGGTTCAGTAAGATCTACAAAATTACAATATGACTAAATTTGTAGAGAAAAAAGTGAAGATATAGAAAAGACATGGGGTTGTCTAGTGTGAATTTGGCAAACCCTTGCTATGTCATCTTTGCATCTTATTTAGTCACAAGAAGTAACTGCCTTGAGAAACTGCCCAGCTGATGTGGAGTGATTGTTCATCTCAACTACTCTGATGATCCCCTGACCTTGGTAGTGATCCTCTATTCAGTTTGTCCCCTCTTTATGATAGCTCTTTAGCTTTGATTGTCAGCCAAGAAAAATAACTAAGACATGAAACACCCCCCCCCCCCTCTCACATGTGGGTGGGTGTTCTTGCCATTTGTCAACCTCCCCACTCATCAACTTATGGGGTATAAAACACTCCTCCTTATCACAATAAGGGAGTTAGACCCTTGGCCAAATTACCAGACTAGTTATTTGGGTGACTATTGCAAGGCTACTTAGTTGGTAGTAGGGTTGGTAATTGGTCGGTTTCTGGTTAAACTGGTTACCGACCATCTAGTTTTTGGTATACCAGAAGTGGAGAAACAAACATTGACTACATGTACCGGTTTATAACCGGCTAGCCGGTACTGGTTATCAATCGGTTATACCAACATCTCGCCAAGCTGTCTCCGTGTTTTTGTAATTCATGTAATAAAATCATCTTCTTTGGCTATCATCTACACTAATCCTCCACTGCAGCACAAGTACTTCGGCTATCATCTTCCTCTTCCTCGTGAATTAAAAAACTCTCTTGATTCGATTCAATTAATAGAGAATAATTTTTACTGCCTATTACTATTTCCTTGCCCTTACATTTTTTGTTTATATGCAACCCACCATCCAGCTCCTACCGTTTGATCATATAATTAAAGGCTAATAATAAAGGTCTTCGCATATAAAAAACAAATTTATTTGGTGAGTAAAAAGAATATGCAGGCATGACTAGTTAGATTGTGACAAGAACATGAGGGAGGGAAAGTGAGTGGTGGCCTCAATAAGTGGATTTCGCTTACTAATATTGCTACTAAATGGATTTCCCTGGATCGGCTCCTCAATCCTCAAGCTTTACGTTTTCTTTTAGGCGCATGCATTGGATTAATCACTTGTTACCCAAGAATAAACAATGTGCAGGGTTGGCTTCAAAGCAATGGCTATGGCTTCGCTCGTTCCCTTCCTCTATGACTCGGCACCCCCTTTTTCTTCTATTGCAAAGTTTCAGTTTTTTCCAGATCTTTCTTCATTTGTTCTGTTCTTGTTGGTGCAACGCACAAAGCTAGCACGAAATTTAATTGTTTCAATCTACACTCACAAGTGCTTATACTTCTTCGCAATCGATTTCTCAAGCAAAAGAAACAGGGGAGCAGAGCAGTGCAGACTGTGGAGCAACAACGGCAGCGTTGAGCTTAACAGAGCAACCAAACATCAGCAGAAGAGCAAACTAGTGATACAGCAGCAGAGCAGAGCACAGCTGAATCCTAGTGGGGAAAAGGTTAAAAATAGAACATTAATAATCAGTTAATCTGATTATCCGAAAAATAGTCGATCAATAACCAAAAATGATATAGTATACTGGGTGCTACCAATTTTCTACTGCCTATTGGTTCTACCAGTTAACGGTGTAACCGATAAGCATCGGTTACCGGTTTGGTAGCCGATTATACTGTTAACCGTATAACCGCTAATAGCCCTAGTTGGTAGTGCCAATACATAGACACCCCTTCCCATCATTTAATTCCACATGATCACCTCTTTTCCTATAATGGACATTATTGATGACCCCTCTTCATCATACCAGGGGTATGTTAATGACACCAATCCATCACTTGAGTGTTCTCAACACTTAGTCAAAATTTTGCTCTCATCACCATGTTACACATTATCTCCATCTCTCCTCCATACGTAGAAAAATTCCCCCATCTCATCTCATCACACCAAAGGGAGCCTCATGATGAGGGTGGGTATGTTCATGGCACATTGGGATATATAGATGACCCCCTCTCGCCACATCAGGAGGGGTACTCTGATGACCTCCTCCCCTCCTTCTCACACCAAGGGTCTCAACACTTTGTCAACTACGACCACATCATCGGTGCACTAGCGGAGGCATGGTGACCTCCCTCTTTTTTTACATACATAGCCCATTTCTACCCAGCTCGTTGGACTATGGAGGTATGGTGATGATCACCACCCTCCCCTCATCGCATACTAGGGGGATTTACTGATGATCAACCCCTCCCCTCATCACACCCAGGAGGTACTCCACACTTAGCCAATTTTACCTCACCTTATTGCATTAGGGGTATACTAATGACCGTCCACATCACACCATGGTGGATACTCCAACCATTAGCAAAATTTGGAGTGTGGCATGATGAGTGCCATCAAGCTCTGTTGGTATCATATTGGAAAAGTTGTACCTTGACTGCAGTCAAAGACAAGCCAGGTATTCAGTGCAGGCTCTTGGCACAATCATAAAGGATGATAGACTCAAGTTTCTCTTTATTCTATACAAGAAGCTCGTTGGCATAGCTTTACGTGTTGTTTTCCAGTCTTTGGGATACATAACACAAGCAATATTTCGAGTTTAAAACTAGAGAGACCGAAATTCAAGAACTTCTCTAAATTGCAGCATTGCTTTTCCATGGTTACAACCAATTTATTATTAATATCGTAAATTTCTTATAAAAGAATATATTAAACATAATGGGGAAAAGGGGGCTTAAGGACCATCTAAAAAACATTATCATGAAAACCTTTGTTGAGAATTCCACGCAACCCCAAACATGTGTAAATAAATGTCAGGGGCACTTTTATTTTCTAAATCGTTTTTTTATTTTTTTTATTTTTTCAAAATAATATGATTAGTATCTAAACTCTTCACAACAAAAAACACAAAAAAAAACATAACAAAAAAAAGTTCTAAAAATACGGGGAGGTTCCAAAGGTGACGTGGATAGGGTTCCTTTCTCAGACCGCTTTATTATATTTTTAGATTTAGGATGACAGATTTCTTTGGATATGTAAACTGTGACTTTCGTCGTATCTTAATTAACCCAAATATATGGATTTTAGGCCATTGGGACATAATAATTACACACTACTGGCTTGTGTTCATCGTTTTCCTTTCAATATGCACATGATCTCTGATTCTCTACTTTGTCGAATTTTCTTTAAAAAATTTGGAAAAGCCAAATATATTTTTGGACAAAGACACAATTGCTCAATTTGGTTTTCATTCATTCATCAAACAAAAAACACAGAAATTGCTCGATTTGGTTTTCATTCATCCATCAAACAAAAAACGCAGAAATTCCTCGATTTGGAGGAATGCAGTGTAACGCCTCTATTGAAAGAAGCGCAGGCCAATCCGATTCATGATCAATGCTCGAGAATAAAAGGACTATGTTGTCTATCTGATCACCTCCCTCTCACATAGACTGAACCCAAAATGTTGAGGAAGGCGATGGGTCATGTCACAGCGGACAAGGATGGAGGTGGGAATTGAAGCTTTGAATATGTTAGCCATGGGTATTTGAGGCATCCGTCGTGTCTTCGTCTCTAAGATTGTTGGTGAATGCATTGGGCTCAGGTTGATTTTCTTGAGGTAATTTCTTTTAATTTTTATGAACATCATGAGATAATTTAGCCTTCTTTTTCTCATGCCACTTTTCCCCCTCTCACTTTGGATTCCTCATGAATTTTGATTTCACCTTCTACATTTTCTTTTGATAAGGAATATCCTTTTTTGTTACGTTTGGATGTTTTGGAGAGGTGGAAAGACTTTCAATAGTTTTGTTTTAAGAGCATTTCTTTTAGGTGTCAGACGTAAAATTATGTTCATCAACACTACATGAAGTCATATGTGATTATTATATATATACTTAATTCTATGGGTGTTTCTTAAGAGTTTTTATTCATTGTCAAGGTTGTATTACATGCATATGCAATACGAAAATTGGGTTGAAAAGGTAATGAAATATACTATTTACCAGGATTATTGGATGAAGATGGGTTCTTTCTTATTTCTTTGCAGTGATGTTTACTACAATGACTTCAAGTGACTTTGCTTCCTTGATCAAGGGTCGCAAGCTTGATCCAGGACTACTGAAGAGGTTGAATGTTGCAATGTTAGCTATTAACCAACTTATTGAAGTTGCAGATGAGAAACAACTCATAGACGATGCTATTAGAAGCTGGGTTGCTGAGCTTAAAGATGCTGCCTATGATGCTGATGACTTTATTGATGAGCTTGGTTATGAAGCCATTCGAGCTGAGGCTGAAGCTGCATCACAAACTGCCACAGGGAAGATGTTGAGCTTTTTCTCCTATCGTAATCCTTTCAAGGATGGAATTAATGGAAAGCTGAAGAAGCTTCTTGAGAGGCTTGATGGCCTGATAAAGTTAAAGAACACGCATGGGTTGGATGTGGATACCGGGAACAAAGTATTGACTACAAAACCTCCTACCACTTCTCTTGTCCTTGAATCTTGTATTTATGGGAGGGAGGCTGATAAGGAAACTATTATGAATTTACTGCTCTCCAATGATCGAAGTAGTGATGATTTGGGCGTCATTACAATTGTTGGAACAGGTGGTGTGGGTAAAACCACGCTTGCTAAGTTGATGTACAATGATAGTAAGGTTCAAGAGCATTTCCAAGTAAGTGCTTGGATTTGTGTCTCGGAAGAATTCGATGTCAACAAAATAACAAAAGACATACTTGAAGAGCTTAGCGGAAAGGCTTCTGATAATCGTACTTTACATCAGCTACAAATTGAGTTAAGAGGTCGATTGACACAAAAGAAGTTCTTGCTCATTCTAGATGATGTTTGGAATGAGAGTGATCGTGAATGGGATTTGCTACAAACACCTCTCAAGTATGGTGCAAAGGGAAGTAAGATTATTGCTACGACACGACATTTAAATGTAGCGTCAGTCATGTCAACCACTGACACATATCATCTAAACCCATTAACAAGTGATGATTGTTGGATGATATTCTCAAGCTGTGCATCTCTCGATGGAAATTTAAGTGCACGTCCAGAGTTGGAAACTGTCGGTAGACAATTAGTTGAGAAATGCCAGGGTCTACCTTTGGCTGCAAGAACCTTAGGAGCTCTCCTACACACCGAACAAGATGTAGAGAAATGGGAGAAGATATTGAAGAGTAACCTATGGGATCTACATGATGAGATTCTTCCAGCTCTTATATTGAGCTATCAATATCTTCCATCGTACTTGAAACAATGTTTTGCTTATTGTGCAATTTTCCCGAAGGATTATAGATTTCAAAAGGAAGAACTAGTTCTCTTATGGATGTCTGAAGGTTTCATAAGTTCACCCGAGGTCGAGAAAGAGTTTGAGGAAATAGCTTCGGAGTACTTCGATCAACTTGTATCAAGGTCATTCTTTCAACAATCAAGTGGGATGGCTACTTGTTTTACTATGCATGGCCTAATTCATGATTTATCTGAATATGTATCTGGCGAATTTTGCTTCCAACTTGATGGCAATGATTTATCAAAGATCACTACAAGGACTCGTCACTTAAGGTACGCAAGAACAACTAAAGATGCTTCTAGAAAAATTGAGGACATCTACAGAGCTCGAGTTTTACGCACCTTCTTTTCATCAAAGGCAATATGGTGGAATGTTGATTATAAATCCATTGACAATGATGTAATTAATGGTCTCTTGAGTACACTAAGCAACTTACGCGTACTATCTTTTTACGGATACAAAGTAGTTGAGTTGCCTAATTCAATTGGTAACTTGAAGCACTTACGTTATCTAAATCTCTCCCTGACTTGTATAAAGGAGTTGCCTGCAATGATTTGCACCCTTTATAATCTGCAGATTTTGATTATGCAATCTTGCAAAGAACTTGAAGTATTGCCCGACTCAATCGGTAAGTTGAAGCAGTTGCAACATTTAGATCTCTGTCAAACAGCAATTGGAATGTTGCCAGACTCCGTGGTGTTGTTGACCAACTTGTATCATCTTGACCTTACAGAGACAAAACTACAAGAGATGCCATTGCAAATTGGAAAACTGACAAAACTTCAATGTTTAACTGATTTTTTTGTGGGAAAGCGCAGTGGCTCTAGCATTAAGGACTTGGAGGAGCTCCACCACCTCCGAGAAACACTTCGTATTTGGAATCTTCAAAACGTTGTAGATTCGGCAGACACATTTGGATCTCCTTTGAAGAGTAAGAAGGACCTTAAAAGGTTGGAGTTAAGATGGGATGGGGACGCTGATGACTCATCGCATGAAGTAATGCTAATGGAGAAGTTGCAACCATATGTCCAATTGAGTAGCTTGAATATTGATGGTTATAGAGGAACAACATTTCCAGTATGGGTTGGGGATTCTGCATTCACACATATAGTCACCATGGAACTTGCTGGATGTAAGAACTGTTATTGCCTACCCTCACTTGGTCAGTTGGTGTCTTTAGAAAAGCTATCTATCAAAGCATTTGACAGCCTCCGAACTATTGGTGAGGAGCTTTATGTGAGCACCACATCTACAGAGAATCCATTTAGATCCCTTAAAACTTTGGAGTTTGAGGACATGCCGGAATGGGAAGAATTGACTCCTTTTGTGGCAGAAAATGTTGGTGATACTTTTCCACTCCTAGAACAGCTTTACTTGACTAATTGCCCAAAACTGAGGCAAACAGTGTCGAGCCATCTTCCCTCGCTAGAGACACTTAGGATCAGAGATTGTCAGCTACTCAGGATACCTTCACTTCCTAGCAAATCTGTTGTTTTTAAAATGGAATTGAGGGACATGTCACGTTCGTTGATGCTAGAGACGTCGACAGATGGGATGCATTCAGTTCGCATCACTGGGTATGGCTCCCAGTACGCAGGAATCAATGAAATGGAGCCAATTAACTGTCTTTCGACTACTTTAGAAGAAATTGACATTGAAAAATGTCCGTCACTTAAATGCTTCCCGCTAGAGTTGTTCCCAAAATTGAAAAGTCTTTCTATAAAGAATTGTGAAAGTCTAGAATCCTTATGTAATGAGGAGGAAATTCCCAAGGATTTGGATTCTTTGACTTCTGTGAGAATTTCAGAATGTCCTAAATTAGTATCATTTCCCAAAGGAGGATTACCAGCCCGAAATTTGAATGATCTTGCTTTGTTAACTTGCTCAACTCTAACATGTCTACCAGATTCTATGGACTCACACCTTCCTTCCCTTATGGAGTTAACAGTGGGTCAATGTCCTGAAATTGAGTGTTTTCCAGAAGGTGGGTTGCCCTCCAAATTGCAAATACTGAAGATTTGTGCCTGTGATAAACTCGTAGCTGGGCACATGCAGTGGAACTTACAGTCACTCCCCTCTCTTTTGTACTTCAGTATTGATTCCAACAAAGAACTAGAATCGTTCCCGGAGGAGACACTGCTCCCTTGCACCCTCACCACTCTTGGGATTTTGAGCATCCAAAATTTAAAATCTTTGGATGAACAAGGGATCCAACAGTTGAGTGCTCTTAAAGAGTTGAAGATAAGTGCTTGTCCGAATTTGGAATCTTTTCCCATTGGGGATTTGCTACCCACGTTAGAATCACTCGAGATAATTAGTTGTGACAAACTTGTATCCGGTCGATCGCAATGGAATTTACAGGCAATCACATCTCTATTGCAGTTGAAGTTTTTTGAAAATGATGAAGTGGAATCACTTACAAGGGAGATGATGTTACCATCCTCACTAGTCTCTCTTGAGATCCGAGATCTTTATAGCTTGAAATCATTGGAAGGCCTTCAACAACTTACTTCTCTTAGAGATTTGAAGATTTATCGTTGCCCCGATCTTATGGCCATTCCAGAAGAGGGCCTTCCATCATCACTCTCTTCCATGTCGATCCTCCGTTGTCCATTCCTTGAGCAAAGGTGTCAACAGGACAAAGGTGAAGATTGGAGCAAGATTTCCCACATTCCAAACTTAGAAATTGGTCACTATAACATATAAGAAACTTGCCTCAAGATTCCCAAAGTTTTTCTTAATCATGCAAAAGGCTAAGGTATTTTTCATTAAACATATCTTTTGCATATTTGATGCACCTAACTCGATTTTTTCTAGTCATTTTTCAACAACCAAGGGTTACTATTTATTGTTAATATGAATAATTTTGATTATTAATTTAATTGTAGATTTGGGTTTGAACTGCTTATAGGTTTGTGATGAATGGAGATTTACGTCACACTTCTGAAGCATATGCATATTTGATGACTACGTAATGAAAGTCATATGAACAACTAGGAACCCACTAAACTCAGCTGGTTGGCCCGAGTACTCGTTCCTTGGAAGTAATTGGTTTGTGCAATGGGATACAAAAAAAAGTAATTTCTTGATCCTAACGGTAATACCAGTACTTGAGAAATGAAATGAAGAACACACGCCTCATCGATTATTTTTCTTTCAATGACAAGGGCTAGAACTGTAAAAATATCCAAAATCTTTGAACATGGCTGGTAAAAATCATTTTTCACGAACCCATATCCTTTGAGGAAGAGGCTTCAACTTTGTTAAATTTTCAGGTAATAGAAATTATGTTATTGTTTATTTTTTCTATCTTACAAACAAATCTTTTGTGGGTATCATGCATAATTTCAGTTACTGGTTCTAATGATCTTACCCTTCTTGTGAACTTTGAGGTAGGTAGGTGTGTATGTAGAATTTCAATAATACTTCACTCCCAGATTCACTAGAAGCAGTTGTCCTATTTTTATTGGCAATTAGGAAAGAGAGGAAGGATTAGCATTTCAATTTCGATAGACAGTACGTTCGAAATTGGATTATGTGGACATAGTCTCCAACCTTATCTTGACGCAAGCTCCATTTGGTATGCACTAATACTCTTGCTTATCATCTTTCAAAATCCTTCCATAAAATCAACCCACCCATGATTCCTTTAATATTTGTACTTAAAATCACAAGTCGATCAGAGGGAGAGGACAGATTTCTTACCAAAGAAATATGTAAGCACTAAAGTGATATAATAGCCTTGTACAATCTTTTTTCGTTCTAAAGTCAGAAATGCTTAGACAACAAAGCTCGTCTGAGTTACTTTTGTGATGTTTAATACTCACTTGTGTAGATGGGCGGTGACATAACAAGATGAAGAAAAAATGAACAAGTTTAAACTCGGGAACTTCAATTGGCTGAATTTAACTTGTTCATGTTATGAACTAGTTTAGTTGGCTACTTACATGCAATGTTTTCCGAACTATAAATTCGTCGATAAATGTACTTGAGCTCGAAACTATACACGGTTTCTTGTTAACCTGATGTTTATTATTTCACATGCCTGGAGCAACCAACCTTTCCTTTAAGAATAGTGGTTTCTTCATTAGCGGTCTGCAAAGAAATTAAATTGTAATTGTTGTGGTTTCATGCTTATATGTATGTGGACAAAACTTAAGCTAAGATCTCAGGTCTAATGAAATGAAACTGAGATCTTTATCGGCTTGATTTAAAAGATGAAGGAGTTTATTAAGTTCTTGAGTTTGAAAAATTAAGAATTGGTGATGGATTTGAATTATTAAGAATTTTTAAAAAAATTGTACCTATTAGTTAGAGTTTATGATGGACTGTGTTGATTTCCATTTATCTTTATGAAAATCAAATTACTTTATTATCCTCCATCTCACAAAATTTTGTTGATAAAATCATCTATATATTTAAGTACTCTTAAAAATATTATTTTTCATATTATTCCCCATGTGATGGATTTTATTTTTTCCAAATTGGACCAAAATTTTTTTATAAATGTAGATGACGTACTTTCTATGATTGCGTCAGAATTGTGCGATATATGCCGTGTGCCGCCTTATCACAAAGGTGGCACTTGAAAAATGATGGGAAGGGGCATGTTAAAAAATCTTGATTGGTCATTCTCTTTCATGCAGACACATATATGACGCGAGATCTTTATCCCGCAGCTGAGATGCAATTAATTGAAATCATTGCAAAGGGTCATGATAAGCATCTCTAAAATAAGCTATCCCCAGCTATAAATACACCCTACTCCAACTTTTTTACACGCCCCAATCTTCCCAATCCCTTGACGAGCGACACATCCTATGAAGTACAAATTCTAGGAAACCCCTAACGAACCTCCCCGGCAAATTTCTCTTCTCTAGCGAAAACTTCTTCCCGTGAATGATGTGTACTACCAAATTTTTAGTATTCTAGTGTCTCTCTATAACTTCTTTCTTATTATGGTTTTTCGACTAAAATCATTGACGCAATGCTATAGAATAATGTCTTAGTAGAAAACCGTGATTACTCGATAAAAACCCTTGTTTGTTTTCCATATTCCTTTAATTTTAGTAAATAAATTCATAGGTACCTAGTAATATTTAAATTTTCTTTAAAATTTACTCTTTTCCATCTTTTTGTATGATTTATGAACGAGAACAATGAGGAACGCTATAAGATTTATGTCTTAGCAAAAAGTCACGAGTACTAGATAGAAATCGTAATTTTTTTAAAATGATGGAGAATATTGCGTTTTATTATAAACAGTTGTTCATTATTTCACTTTATAATTAACTCATGATGTAATGACGTTTGGAGTTTGTTGCAAAATTTTCTCATTCTCATACAATATTTAAAGTGTATGATTTATCAAAGAAAATCAATTGCGGAAAGTTATAAGATTAATGTCTAGTATAAATCCATGATTATTTAGTTACTTTCATTGTTTGTTAAAATCATTGTTACCTTACATTATAATAGATATATTATTTAGGGAATATTTACTTCATGATTTTGTGAATTTTGAATTTTTTGAATTTGTTACATGATACTATTCGAATGACCATCTGATGTGCAAATCAAGCTATAATTCTAGGATGTCCTAGGATCCTATTCCACAAGGTATTCTAATGCACAACTACTCACTAATTAGAAAGGTGCAATAACCAAAACAGAACACAGACTTTTACGTGATATCCCTGAAGTTCAGGACTAGTCCACGGGAGAACCAAGTTCTCCGGCTACTGATCTTATTAATCGTTTTTACTCATGTTCACCTTACATACATATATATATATATATGGGTTACACTCGTATGCGTCAGACACATACTATGTGACAGGATTTCTACACCGTAGATCTAATCTAACGGTGTTTATTAATTGGAATTAAATTATTTAATTTTTACAATTTTTAAATGATTAGTTGGTCCTATTACTTTTTTATGCGTACCCTTTAACCCCTAAACAAACTTTTCAACATATTTTCGAATTATAGTACCAAATTTTATTCTAATTATGTCTCCAATCCATTAAGTTATATTTACTTACAATTTTAGTTCGGTGATTTATTCCTTTTGCCAGTCATGTAAACGCTCAAACCCCCTTTCCAATTGTTGTCTGTAGTGGCTGACGAACCCTCTCCTCTCATCCTGGCTATCGATTGAAGCAATTGGGTTTTGCGCTTCCCATCGATGTTTAATCCCTCTATGGATTAAGAGAGTGATATGTTCGAGGCATGATGGATTGAATCTTGTGCTCGAGAGGCGGATGAGGAAGGATCGGAGAAGTGAAGAGTGCTGACTCGAGAGGTGGGCCGAAGTGCGGATCGCCGATAGCGGTGGGTAGGTACGCTGACGTACGCTGCCGTCAATTGACGGTGAACGACTATGACCTTTACGTCCTGTAAACAATGAGTAAGGCTGAAATGGAGAGAGGGGATTGGGTCTCGTCAAGGGAATTCTCTTGGTCGGAGTCCAGAATCGTAACGGAGTAAGAAAGTTTGGACGATGAAGAGAGACGGCCGTCGGATTACGGTGGCGACGGCGGCAACTGGATAATTGGGAATTTGGGGGGCTAGGGAAGACGACGATACATGAAAAAACGGCATCGTTTTGTGCTCGTATCTGAATCGAAAGTGGCCTGGAGAACGGCGTCGTTCTATAGGTGTAGCTGAAAACAAAAAAATTTTGTAATGGTATGAGGGTCGAACCAGCGTCCTGGTCATTACCATGGGCAATCTTCACCATTCATGCTGAACAAGGATTTTGATTCAATATACTTCCACTGTTTTATTTATAACTATAAAATGAGCTCTTGTAAAATTAAAACATAAAACTAAACTAAGCAGGCCTTTTGTACCAGGCCCAATAGGTGATGTTGGATCTTCTCGCTTGGGAAATTTCCTTCAGTCGAGCCTCCTCTTTGTTTGTCTTGCTTGCTTCTCTTAGCTGAACTTGCATATAATTTTCAGGTTCTTGATTAGATATGCCGATTGATTGATGATAAATTCAGAGACTCGGTGTTGTTAAGCGTTTGCCGAGCATCGTTGGTAGGTCTTCAAATTCTCTTTTGTACTTTGAATTCGCAAACCTTCCATTAAAGCTTGTATATAATTTGTACACATTATCTTGCTACAGTAGGGATATGTTTGGGTCTTGCTTAACTGAGGCCCCTCTCGTGCATTCTCTGATTTAGATGTTGTTATGATGGAAGAAGACTTCGATATCTTGAAGGTCTATCATTTCCTCTGTCTCTCTCTCTCTCTCTCTCTCCAATGCATATGTGATATGTGTAATTACGTATGTGTTCGGGGCATAAATAGTGATGGCCGAAATTTTTTTTGGTCCAGTGGAGATGGCCTCCCTCATTCGGTGGTGGAGCCAAACGCAATAGAGGAATATGCTTGTAAATAGGCTTGTCATTGGTGGGGATTTAATCTCTACTCCTTGTTAATAGGCTTGCTTTCCTTAGTTGGATCAGTTTAGGTGTCAATAGAGGAATTCTTTTTTTGGACGTAATGGTATTAATAAATTAGGTTTGTTTGGCGGTCTATATAAAGGGACGCCAAGCCTAGAGTTTACCTTGTAAAAAATAACTCCTGCCGTTTTCCCTGGTGACTTTAGCAAAAGTAAGGCTTTTCTTCTGTGCTGGCGGGGAGATAAACTAATTGCAATGGAGAAATCTCGGTACAGTGCAACAACTAAAATAGCTCTTTCTTTTGGTCGTTTGTGCTGTTCCTTTCTTACAACCCTTTTCCTTTCATGTATGTTCTTTATTCGCTCCTTAAGCCGCTTTGACTTTTGTTTGTTTATGACTTTTATTTGTTTCATGTATGTTATTTCTTTTGTTTTGTTGTTTAGCATGTCGAGGCATGATACTAAGAAATATGTTGGATCCATAACGACTACCTTTGGAGCCATGGAGACGACGTTCAATGAGTTGTACGATAAGATTAAATCTTTGACTGCAATGATAATGAAAACTGATACTGAATTTCAAGTGCTAAAGAGGCTGTCGAAACGCATTCTTGATGAAGCATCTGGAAGTTCACCTCCCACTGATGTTCCTGTCACGCCTACCGTAAAAAGAGTTTATTATATTGATTCAAACCCAAACTCAGATCGCGATGGCGATGGTTCACACAAGAGGCAAAAATATGCGGTCACGGAAGATCTAAATGAGTCAGTGAAGGTATATAGAATTTATTTAAACAATTTGCACTTGTGTCATTTTAAAGTGTTTATGATGTACCTATGTATTGTAATTTTTGTTAAATTCAAATCGTAGATGGAATTTCCGGTGACTGCATCTGGAAGTTCAGCTCCCACTGTTGTTCCTTTCACACCTAGCGTAAACGGAATTATTTATATAGATTCCGACTCAGACGCAGATGGCGATGATTCACACAAGAGGCCAAAAAATGCGGCTGTGGAATATATAAATGTATCGGGGAAGGTATATAGAATTTATTTAAAGAAATTACACCTGTGTGATTTTAAAATGTTTATGATGTACCTATGTATTGTAAGTTTTGGTAAATTCAAATCGTAGGTGGAATTTCCGGTGACTGCAATAATGGAGTTAGATAATGATGAGGATCGTTCCATTGCGTGTTTCATCTTTGGTGATGGTCTAAAAGATGATAAATGGCTTGTTGAGAATTTTGGCCATAGTTTAAGTCGTCTAGAACTGAAGGACTTGCTTCCAGAAACGTGGCTTCATGGTTATGTAAGTATTTTGTAGTTCTGTTTTGGTAAGGCATACTTGACCACATATTAGCTATACTAATCTTTGGTTTTGCTTATTTTAGATTTTGACTGCTGTAGCTTGTAAATTAGCTGTTGATGTTAGGGCTTGGGGGAAAAATGGACCTTGGTACCTTCCATCCAATTTTGAGGTAAGCAACAATTATGGAAAACTCTTTACAGTAAGTTTACTTTTTTCTTTCTCCCAAAGTTGAATAGTGAATGTGAACTGCTACCCAGGATTTGGTTGTGAAAATGGGTTGGACTCCAAAAAAAGCCGTGGAAAATTATAAGAACCTATATCTTTGCGGCACCTTTGAATGCACCAAGGTATGGTGTAATAATATTAGCAATTTTTCCAGGGTACTATATTCTCTTAATGTTTTGCCCTTTACTGTATAGTCCATTCATTCTTTCGTCATCATTTACTTGTTTATTTATTTCAGATATATTTGCCAATGAATGATGAGAACCGCCATTGGTTTCTTATTGTGGTTTTCATGGACCAAAAGGTAGTGCATGTAGTGGACTTTTTGCGTACTGATTTGGGTTTGCTGGAAAATCGTAAGAAAAGGGTGCAAGGAATGGTGCGTGATCAAACTATTCCCTTCGTGTAAATTTAGTAAGTCAATTTTCTTTTCTTTTTTTAAATTTTGTACTATAATAGTTACGTGGTTAAGTTTGTTGTTACAGTTGAAATTCTTTTACAAGATGCTTCAAGAATTTCCAGACAAGCCATCAACCTATGAAGTGCCCAAAGTGCATAAGTTCCAAATCATAATTCCTCCATACGTTTCTAAGCAAATTGATGAGTTAGTATTTCTTTGAGTATTTTGATTATTTCATTTCGATTCACAATCTTATTTTCAATAATAAATGCTATTTTTCCATGTAGCTATGAGTGCGGGTTTTACGTCTGTCAGTGGATGTTGCACGGAGAGGCTGATGATAATTCGTATACGGCGGTATAATACAATCCTTTCCTTCTAAATATGATTCCATCCACGTGAGATTCTACATTATCAAATCGAAATCAACATGTTAAGAGTAATGTTATAAATTTGCTGCAGGTTTGTAGTAATAGAGGTCGACTAGCCTTGGCCATAATTTTAGTCAAAGATCTCTCAAATACAAGGCGCTCTCAAATTATTGATGAAGCAAGGGCCGTTTATGAAAGACATTTCAAGGGGAAAATCAGCTCAAAATGCCAAAAGAGTTTATTTGATTCATTTTAGAAAAGTAGTTTTTTTTTTGTTTTATTGGTAGTCGGTCGGTTTTACTATCAATTTGATCCCAATTGAATTCATTTTAGATTGGTTTTGGTGTTTACCTTTATTTTTTGTTAAATCCGAATGTTGGTTCTCGTTTTTGTCGCTTTGTTCCTGATGCTTGTTCATCTGAGATAAGGCTTAAAGAAGGCGCCTAGGCATGAGCCTTAACTGCCGTGATTTCATTATGGGATTGAAGGGACTGGTATTGTATATAAGAAGACGACTTTGACCTTTCGTCTGTTCAGTGGGCTTTTTTGTTTATCTTTATTTCGTCCCAAAACACGCGCCAATTCTTGGCTTTGCCCTTTGGATATCTCATATCTTGCCACCGGAGGACGCCGGAGATGTATGCGTTCATCGGAGCAAATCTAACCATGTTGGATCCAACAAATAGCTTCAATAACAAAATTTTAACCCAATAACGAGTGTTTTTAGTTGCTCAGAGCTGGATCGTATCGAGATAGTGGTAGAGATAGTGGTAGATTGATAATGTATATATAGTATGTTCTCCAACTAGACCCTGTAACTTAAAGTCAGTTACAACTAATTTGTCTTTAAATCATAGCAGGACAACTAAATATCGTCAGAAAGTCAAAGAGGTTCAAGGGTATTGTTTTGGTTCTCAACGAACATGAAAAGGGAACGAGACAAGCAGACAATTCAAACAATTCAAGGGTATTGTTTTGGTTCTCAACGAAAATGAAAAGGGAAACAAAACTAGAGTACTGGCAGGACAACTAATCAACCAAAAAATTCATAAACGTTTGCAGGAACCAATATCCAGAATATACTAGTGCAGGAGAAATGAACCACTATCTCCCTATGAATCTTCTAGTTCTGGATTACGCTCTTTTGGCTTTCTTCCTTGTACCTACGAGTCTGGGCAACAAATCTCGATGCATTCCTATTTGATTCCTCGATGACGACATGTCTTATGTAATTTGTAGGCTGTTGGACCAGATATAAAGCTATTTGCATTCTCCTTATATCTCCGCATGGCTGCAACAGTTTGACAATGACAGTGAGGCTTAGTAGCTGTTTCGAAAGGTTGTTTTCCTTCAAGGCCAAGTAGGAGAATTCTTGCTTACCCATATATTATAAGAAGAATCCCAAGATGCACCCATCATCCATGAGCACACCCAAACGCCACTATCAGACCTACATAAAATAAGATGCAGCATATGAGTTGTGGGTATCTAAGTATGTTTCTAATTTATTCACAACGAACAATTCTTACTCGTGACGTTGTTCGGGAATTGAAGGAATTGTCAAAGAAAATTTTTCCAGCACAGGTGGATCAAGTGTTGGTTCCACTTGCCGATAAAGATCCTCAAACAAGCCATCAAGAAATTCGATCTGCATAAGCAGTAATCAATTTATTCGAAATAGATGAAAACACAAATTATTCGGATCAGGAGGTCAAACCATACCATAGTTACTACTGCGTTTCTACGAGATCTTTGGCGCTTTTTAGAAGGATACGAATCCAAAATATGGACTTTTTTGTCATCCAGCATAATGACAGCTAAATACCAGTGAACTGCATCACCGTCCATTGCATCTTTCATGGGCAGACACACCTAAATAACGACGAGAAAGACCAAACTCAGCTGAGCATTGTAAAATACAATTTACAGAAATATCAAAAGCTTGATGGAGCATCTAATTTATTCGCATATCCAATTCAAACAGTAGCTAGAAACAATAATTGAGGAATATTTCAATGCAACAAGAAAGGACTAGTTAAGAAGAAACCTTTCTGCACGTGTGAGCTCTTGCCAAGAACTTTGGACCATAACACTCTAGAGCTTTTTTTGATGTCATGCCATAGTTAATCACCATTTCCTGATCATGGTTCATTTAAAAGCCTAAGATAACACATTTAATAGGAGAAACAGAATATTGCACCTAAAATAAATATATAAAGTAAATGGGACTATACTTGTAGTTCAGCAGGTAGATAACAGACTACTCTTCCATCTCCAACATCCCTCCAAACTTCCGCCAGGCTCAATTGGCAAGCCATGGCTGTAATTACATCATCAGCGACATTAGACTTTGGGCAGAGGGACCACAACACCTGTCGTGTATAGGATTGCATCATGGTTTCGACCAGGACTTCCTTTTCTGGAAGATCCTTCGCAAATATGTAGTGGGCAAGGTTCACTTCCTCTCTAGTATACTTGAGAACTGTTGGAAGTGTAAACTTTGTTTCACCCTACAATAGAAGAAGAAACATAAGGATAAAAACAATTGATTTTGTTCTAAGCGGGTAAAATTGGAAGGCTAGATTATCATACCTTCTTGGCGAATTGCAAGTAAGAAAATCTGGTACGGCCTTTCCTAACTAAGTCATTCCAATCTGCCTGCAAATCACCATCAATCTGGATCACACCATCTTCAGTTCTACCTTTCTTTCCTCGAGATTCATCCTTCTCCGGCAAAGAATTCATCGTAATAAAAACACAATGCCTTAATTCAGTTCTGCCAACGATGGAGAAAAGGGGGGAAAAAGAATGCAAATTGACGAACCATTAATTTGGAAGAACTTCTGGTTTTGCGTTTTGTCATCATCCTGCCGTCCTTATCGTTCTGCATATTGCTCCTGGTTTCTGCCCCCTGACCGAGCTCCTTTACTGCTGTCCTGAACGAGCTCATGGTGAATGCAGAAAAGGAGTTAGCAATCTTGGAATCTTGAGAGGGAAGGAGCACGACAAGGAAGGAAGCAAGAGGTCGACGACAAAGGAAATCAGCCGGTGTACAGCGTGAACGGGTTGAAAGCAGGTTTCCGACCTTCTTATTCTTTCTTGCTCGACGGCGAGAGTGACAGGCTTCTTCCACGATGTAGAGAGGAGACGACGCAGGTGGGTTTGGGCTTCCTTCTTCTGCTTCTACCTTTTCCAGCTTGGCTGGCGGCGACTGGCGGAGCAGAGATCGGAAGTCGCAAAAGCAGCAGAGCGATGGTCACCAATTTTTTAGTGATTGGGGTAAAATCGACATTTCACTGGGGTTTAGGGCATAATATTTAAAAACCTAGGGCGATAAATAGAAATTCAGATCTTAAAATAGGGCCAACCGCCAACGGGTGAGTGTTTTTCTCTATAAGGATACTGGAAACTTTATCTTCCTCATTAACCTCCACATGGAAAAGGAAAATAATATTGTATACGGGTAATAATTAACATGGAAACAATCCGCATCCCCTATTTGGGAGTTGAATCTTCCATATATAACACACAAGCATTCTTCAGTAATTTTTTTTTCCGGTAATTCAAGCATTCTTTATTAGTTGCATTCTTTATCCAACTATTAAAATCCGCCACTTGTCAATCTGCAACAATTAATTAATTGCTTAATTCTTTCCTCAATTTATCTATTCCCAATTACCATCTTTGATACATCTCTCCAACTAATAATATAATAATACTAATTACTAACTAATTAACCCCTCTTTCTCTCTCGTGCTCCTTTTTCTTCTCCATCTCTATGTGCGGCCGGCGAGTAAAACTACGGCCATTAAAATTTTCAAAGTTACAACAACAGCAAAAAGACCTCTGCTTTGTGCCCGATACAGCCCCTCCCCACAAAGTCACAAACAACAAAAAGACGGCACACCAATGGAGGAAGAGGGAGATAATATCAACAACAATGAAGACAGCGATGTTGAAATCATACCAGAATCAATGACCTCTGACAGCGATGGTCCTACTGTACAGGAGGATGACACAAACGTTATTCAAAATTCTCCTTTTATCGGTCAGGAATTCAATGATTTTGAGGATGCATATGCGTTCTACAACAACTATGCTAAGAGTTGGGGGTTTTCTGTCCGTCGCTCAAGGAAGGTTAAGAACGTCAAGGGAGAGGAAACAAGTGCAGCCTTCGTGTGTTCTTGTCAGGGAGTTCGAGAAAAACATAAAGGTGCACAAAAGAGGGAGTCGCCTATGGAGATCAGATTTCAGTGCATGGCTATGTTTCGTGTGAGCTTGAACAAGACAAGCAATAAGTGGGTGGCTGATATATTTAACTCACAGCACACTCATGACCCAGTTAGGCAGAATCAGGTACATTACTTGAGGTCGCATCGAGGATTAACAGAAGCAGACAAGGCAGACCTCCGATTTAAAAAGGATGCCGGAATGAAACCTTCTCAGGCCATTAAGCTTGCTGTGCATTGTGCTGGAGGGCATGACAAACTTGGGTATACAGTTAAAGATGGGTTAAATTTCAGCACAAAAGACCGCGCTGAGAGAATCAGCGAGGGTGATGCAGCAACTGCACTGGCCTATCTAGAATCAAAGAAAAGCACAGACCCACACTTCCTCCTCCGATACACTACTGATGAGGAAAAAAGGCTCCGTTTTTTATTTTGGGCTGACAGCATTTGCAGAGCCGACATTTCGTGTTTTGGAGAGTTGCTCGCATTTGACACAACGTACCAAAAAAACATTTACAATATGCCACTGGTCATTTTTACAGGTACGCCATCCTAGTATGCCCTCTAAGTATTATGCTTTGCTTTGTTGTTTGAATACACATTATGGCATCTAGAAAACAGCAAGTTTCTGATTATATGAACTCTACCATTATTTACATATTCCTACACAGTTTTAGCTTTTCTCCTGCTAGTTCAAAAGATTCTGATTTTTCCGAGTTTTTGTTTGACATTGTAGGTATCAACCATCACTTCAAAACTTGCTTATTCGGGAGTGCACTGTTGCCCAATGAGACTGACGAAACCTATATTTGGGCGTTGAAGATAGTGAAGGAAATGTTGGGGGACATTACGCTACGTACAGTTGTCACGGATGGGGATAAAGCAATGAGGAAAGCTATTGCTAATGTGTTTCCAAATGCAACACATCGGCTATGTGCATGGCATTTGTCCAAGAATATCACTGGCAGGGTGAAGAATCGACCCGACTTTGAACCCCGGTGGAAGAAGTTAGTAACTGCTGAGTACGAGCCAGAAGAATTTGAGGAGAAATGGAATGCATTGGTAGAGGAATGCGAACTCCAGAACAACCAATGGGTTTCGAAAAAACTATTTGGGAGACGCAACGAATGGGCGGACACATACTTGCGCTCACATTTCTTTGCTGGGTTGACAACCACATCACGATGTGAAAGCATAAATGCGGTTGTTGCAAGGTATGAAAATGAGAGGTTCTGTTTGCTTGACTTTTTCACTCAATACGACCGGTGGCTCAGAGACATGAGAGAGACAGAGATTAGATTAGATTTTGAGTCTAATTATGGTGTAGTTCCTATAAAGAATTCAATCCTAAAGCCCCTCGAGCAAAGTGCAGCAAAGCTTTTCTCAAAGGCTGCATTTCTTTTGTTCAAAAATGAGTTGGACGAGGTTATTGGAGTCATTAAGGGTAACCAAACTGAAGAGGAGAACCTACACACTTACACTGTTACCATGTTCAACAAAGAGAAGGTCATAGAGGTAAAATACAACATTGAAACAAGCGATATGGAGTGCAGTTGTCAAAAGTTTAAGAGTATTGGGATACCCTGCGTTCATATGCTATTTGTTCTCAAAGAAGAAAAAGTGAAGACTATTCCTGAAAAACTGGTACTCAGACGTTGCTCGAAGAACCCAAAGTCCCTACAAACTCTGCCAGAACCAAGTACATTGGGGGATGACAGCAGTTTCAGCATTAGGTACGGGTCGCTACAGTTCATGTCTCAACGATTCTGCTTATTAGGAGCAGACACTCCTCTCTCTTATCGAATGGCTCAAGATGAGTTGACAGCAGCGTGTAACAAGTTGGAGATGGTAAAGAAAACCCCCGCCGAGAGAGAAAGGATTGTCATACCAGACCAGTTCAAAGATGTATTGAACCCAAATCAAGTGAGGTTTAAGGGTTGTAGGAAAGGAAAAGGGATAAAACAACTTAAGAAAAAAAGAAGAAAGTGTGGGAACTGCGGGCTAAGGGATGGGCATTATAGGAGCACTTGTAAAAAACCCCCAGCCGACGTGGTAGAATCTCAATCTGATGAGGAGGATGACGACGATGACATGGACGATGATGGGGATGATGATGTGGACGATGATGGGGACGACGGAGAAGATGGAGACGACGATGATGGAGATGATGACCAAGGTGGTCAGCCCCCAAAGGTAATTAGCATCTCTGGTTAGGTGTTCTTGATATAGTTATTAGTTAATAACCTACAGTTGTTATTTTGTTTTTACCAGAAGCAACGAACTAGCAGACATAATACTACTGGAGAGCCCATAGGAAAAAGTCAGCCACAACAGAAGGTTATATATCATTTGTTTATTCACTAAATTATCGATTTGTTAGAAATGGCTATTAGCTTAAGAGTTTATTTGCCCTCAAACAGATCGGGGCACGTACTAGGAGCAATACTAGTCAACAAGAGAAGGGAGCTAAGAAGCATACAGGACATAGTGCTGGGAGTACTAGTCGGCATGATGATCGTCCAAGCGATGAACATGAACTGGTAATTTTCCAATCACACTAATGATTTAACCAGCAAGATTAGATGATTCTTTGTGTTGGAATGTACATGTTTAATATTATTTTTTTCTTATTTTGGTCTGCTACAGAAACAACATCAGACTAGAACCCGTGGTGCAAAGAACAGAAGCATCAATAAAAACAAATGAAGTTCACTAGCACTTCCAGAGCAAGAAGTTGAAACGCCCATGGAAAGCAATGACCACTTTTTATTGAGTTTACAATTTTATTATTGATTTTAGGCGACAAAATCTTTTATCTTGGTATATTTCACAAAAGTAAACTCCATCGACACTTCATATTTTTGTTGGACGAAGGGTACATTGCGGGACATGAACTGTTTGCAATTGAAAGGACATACCTGGCTTTTCTTCTTTGTTCTGTTGTTTTTTTTTTTAAAACGTTTGTGTGTGTGTGAAGCAGACCTGGCTAGCTAATGCCTCACGGGTTGCTCCTCAATAAACTGTCAGCATAAGAACAGGTAGATCTTTGAATCAGATGTTGAAGCCAAATATATGGAAACCCATTCATGTGTCTAACCAGTATAGCCGCCTAAAATTGTAACAGTTACATTGGAAATGCGTAATTTACCTCCAGTCTGAAGTGCTTTATCACGCCATAGAGGGTTCTCCTCAAGAAACTTCTCAAATGCAAGTATCTTCTGTGGTATTCCCTTAATCATATCGAGACGATCAACCCCTAGCATCACCTATTAAAGAGTAGGACGTTTACATTCAAGAATGAAGAAACTAAGCCAGTGACTTTTAATCAGTAGGTTGCTTTCTCTTAAGCAAGTAAAACAGCATATGTAGTTTAAATTCAGGTTAAACCTTACGGCCACGAAACCTTTCCATCAGTTCTTTTATGTGCTCCAGCACCTTAGGGAGCTTAAGCGCTGATATAACCCTTTCTGAATCTATCCCTATTGGAAACTGAACATACAGGAGAGTGCTACAATACTTGGTCTAGTAAGGGCTTACCCTACTAAATCTGCCGCGAGAACTGAACGAAGTAGCTCTGATCTATTTAGATGACTTTTATGTTCTATTTAGATTATTTTTATGTTCTGTTTAGAACCCATCTATCAACAAAGGCCAGATCTGTCAACAAACACTCGAGGCTTAGATACCTGTTTTCGATCCCCATTACCTTGCTTGTGCTGCTCCCATTCATGGCCTCCTCGAAGCACCTTAACTCCTCGAAGTTCCTTCAAGTTCCTCCTCCTCCCCCGATTCGCAAGCCTCAAATCAACATGAAAACAACAACGAAATAAAAGAAACGAGTTCAGAAACCCAAAGTTTGGACTCGGTTATTGGGGAGTGTCCAGTCATGTGCTGATTTTTATAGGAACTCAAAGAAACGAAATGAAAACTTGCATAGCAACTACCTGCAATCGTTCCTTAGGGGGCCTTTTTAATCCGAGGGAATGAGACCATAGCTGCCGCTCTTACCAATCCAGATTTGTTTTGTATGCATCTCGTGCCAAACAAAGAGGAAATCAATTTCTACCAAACAAAAAAAAAAGATGAAATCAAAGAACTGAAAACGAAAACCAAAAATTCGGGGAAGGAAAAGGAGAAGGAAACGCGAGATTTCACTAACTCTTTATCTTACAGTTGGAGCATATTCGCCTAACACAACCGATAGGAACATCACCAAATCCACCAGGTTTCATCAGTCGAATTCAAAAGACACGCAAATTTTTGGCGGAAAAAAAAAGCGCTATTCTGAGAAGGTAAAGCCAAATTTTAACAATTTTGAATTTTCTTTTTACGTTGCATTTTGCCGCTACCATGTACACTTTTTCTTACTCATTTTTGTAATGAAAAATTAGAGAATGGATGGTTATTACTTTTTTCAATTCACCACAAATAAAATTTATCATAGTTTCAATATTAAAATATGAAATTAATTTCGTATATAACTGATAGACCCAATATCAGGGACGGAGCCAGGATTTAAAATTAGGGGGGGCTGACAAATATTTTTTCCTTTTTCCCATGATATACTGAAGAAGTTGACGAATTTTTTCTCCTTTAACAACGGAAAAAAAATACATGATTAATAATTCATGGATAAGATTCCATCTTTTATTGCAATCAAATACAATTACGGTCACAAGGACATTCATTGAAATCAAAATTGAAATCAATTTGGCACAACATTCTGTAAGTTAATGGTGTTGGTATCTACTATTGGTTAAAACATTGGGTTTGGGTGCTCTCCCCTCCAAAATAACCCCATCAAACCAAATTACATCCATGGAATGGTTTCTTAAAGCTAAACCCATGTGGATGGCGATTTCTATTTGCTTACCTCCAACCAAATGATGTATTAACACATTACACATCATCACCTGCCATTTTCCATGTGTACGAATTATTATGAGCAATTAGTTGATGGATGGTAATGGACCCCTTACCTGTCAACACCAACGTGGCCTTAAGCCAAAATGAGGTGGAAATTCTACCGCCCACCATTTACCACATACACATGAATTAAAAAGATCACTTTCCCATGCCTCCACATACAAAAGGCAAGGTGGATGGGTGTGTTATTTACTCTCAATTAGTTGGAATTTAGCAAGAGAATTGGCCACAAAAAGAATCTCAATTCATCACTACCTACACTACTACACGTGCCCTGATGAGAAGAGATGTGGAGCAGGCAATTTTGATTATTGCCATCACAATAACATTTCCCCATCTTCCACATACTTATATACATGGCTTCTAGAGTCTAGAGATTAATTAATGCTGGAGTTTTACAATCTTTTCTTCATTCAAAAAATGCTGCTCTCCCCTTAATTTTCGTCAAGGATAATGTAGTCATTTTATTCCCTTGATTCCCCCACTTCCCGCCCAAAATCATTAGTGCAACTACGCCATAATACTAATAATAGACAGCTTCCAGGCCTCCTCATTCAGCCTTATCTTAGGCCCATTAATAAAGCCCATTTAACTATTATCTCGACCCATTATCGCATAAGGGATGGTGCATAACTCTTGATAAGAGAGCAATTTCAGAAACCACATCCTAAAATAGAAAGTTTGAATGTAATTCGGACAAAAATAAGGTATTAACCATTTTATAATTTAGTTACAATGTCATGATCCAAATTATATTTAAGAATATTTTATTTCTCTTTTGCAGGTTTTATTAACGAGGAAAGCTAAAACCACTTTGGCAGTTTTATTAAAACAACATTGTATAACTTTCATGGTTTCCATTTCTATCACTAGCTTTGCTTTGTGTACCATTCTTATCATTAGTTGTGAAGTAAATTACCTTAGGGAAATAGCGGTGATTGTGTTTGACAGTTTGTAAAATTATAGATAGCTTCGAACGACAACAATATAGGTTAAATTTTGGTTATACATAAATTTTTGTTGAGGTTATGAGTTTTCGACGAATTTAAGTGATATGATGAATTGACAATAATTTTCCAACATCTTAAATTCTAAATATTTATTGTAAAAAAAAAAGTAAACCATCTCTTCATGTGTGGTCAACCTTTGTCTCAATTACAATTTACAACCACAATAAGCAAAAGTGATAAATCTTGAATTTTTCGGCCAACGGGCCGACTCCAAGCTAGTTGTAGAAAGACACTAGGTAAATCAATTTATTTTATTTCTAATTTTATTTTGATATGTGTTTGATTGTAGCCATCCACCCATTGCACTCGGGTTGTCTGGGAGGTAACGTATTATTTTTATTTTATTACGAGCACACCATCTACGCCAAAAGCAGGAGACACCTATAAATAAGACGTTCATAGTAAAATGTATATTTGTCAGAAATAATGTCAATTGTGGTAATATTTATGACACAAATACACTTTTCGATGTCTAGTTGTCACAAATAATTACATGCTTGCACTACAAGAAAAAAGAGTTTCAGCTACCATTTTCTTGGCAACCATAGAAAAATGGTTGCTTATAACCAAGTTTCGACAACCATTCACAAAATAGTTGGTAATGCCAAACTCTAGTGCAACCAGTCATATAATCATAGAGCTCCATTTAAATTGAACTTCCTTTTCTGTTTGAAATTAATGAAAAAAGAATAACAAAATTTCTATAACAGCAACCCACGTTCTCTCTCCTTTTCCTCCCAAATCGAAGGAGAGCTTTCTACAGTCTATTTTCTTTCCTCTTTCCTCTCCTCCCTTACTGTAGTTGCCTTAAAAAACGGAGGAAACGTTTTTGGTACCCGCGCTTTCTGTCCCCTTTTTCCTTCCCCTCCCCTTTCCGCCCTTACTGTAAAAAAAAAAAAAAACAAGTTGCTCAATAAAGTAGCGAGGGAACCAAGGTACATGCAATCCTTTGCTGAGAAGATTAGTCGAACAGAGTCTTGTCTTTTCCAATTCTGTGCGGACGCCAAGGGGTCGTGATTGGCTGTGTTTTTCTGCAGCTCGAGTCGACCAATTTCTTTGTTGAAGAGTCTTGTCTTTTCATTTTTGCTACCGCTATATATTAATGCTCTTAGGAGTTTTACCCATTCCCTTTCTCTTTGTGGTTCAAAACTCTCAAAAATTCTCAAAATCCCCCCGCTTCCATCCGTGTTTTCACCTGCAATTCTGCAAATGTCGACGGCGAAACCATCTTCTTCGTGGATGGCCCAATTCAAACCGGGCGAGCGGGTCAAGGTCAGCTCCAACGACCGCGAGGCGAAGAACACCAATCGTTACGTAGTCGAGTACGACCAGCTCTACGAGGACGGATCTGGGGAGAAGCTGCAGCAAGAAACCCTCAATTGGATCCAATTGCGTCCGCCGCCGCCGCCTCCCGAGAAGAAGAAGGTCCAGTTCAAGTTCGGCGACGAAGTGGAGGCCTTCTACAGCGACGGCTGGTGGGAAGGGGCTATTACTGCGGAGCACTCCGGCGGGAAATTCGCGGTGTTCCTCAGAGGCTTTGAGGAGCAGATTGTGTTTGAAGAGAAAGATTTGAGGTTGCCTGTTGAGTGGGTTAGAGGGAAGTGGGAGCCGCGATTCGAATAGGTTCAGCGGGAGAAAGAGATGAGCTAATTCGATTTTATGACTTTTCCTGCTCCGTTGCTTAGTATGACAATTTTAGGGAATTCTGAATCTGGATCTAGGTGATGAAGTTCACTCAAGGAATGCAAGTCGAGGTGCTAACTGACGAAGACGGTTTGAAAGGTGCTTGGTTTGCTGCAACAATTATTGAACCTTCGGGTGAAGACAAGTACCTTATTGAGTACAAAACCCTGAGGAATGATGATGATACTGAGTTTCTGAGAGAAGTCATTCGTGCTTGCAACATAAGGCCTTGTCCGCCGAAGATCATTGTTGTGGATGGATTCAAGGTGTGGGATGCAGTAGATGCTTACTACAACGAGGGCTGGTGGGTTGGCGTGATTGCAAAGGTCTTGATCAACTCCAATTACGAGGTTAACTTTATAGAGTATGATGAGAAGACAACGTTCAATCAGGCTGATTTGAGGCCACATCAGGACTGGCTAAACGGCAAATGGGTTGTTCCTTAAGATGTCTGAATTTTATGCTCTCAATTCTCAAAACACTACTAGCTTTTCTAGTAAATGATATTAGTTGTAGGGGCCTGCACTCAATGCATCTCTTTCTATTGTGTTTCTTTTCTATGGGATTATGTTGGAATGAATCTTATCTTTTGATGTCGAATGCTCCTATTGCTTGTTCAAAATGATTTGTGTACGGACTCTCATCTCATGTAAGAGATCACCATTGTTTCTCACTAGCTTTAATGGCGGCCTGTTGGCCCGATTGAATATTGTCCACTCAAATGACAAACAATTACTCATTTTTAATTGTCAAAGATTAGCCAGAGTTATCAATCAAACATGCCAAACTTCCGATAAAAAAAAGTTTCATACATAGCAAACCGGATGTGTACTGTACTTCGAATAGTTGAGAACTCGTCTCTCTGGCTTCAATTTGGCAATATCCATAAATCCTATTTCGCGAAGGATTTGACATGACATTTCTGTGTTGGCCTATTTGGGGCAGTCTGTGAAGCACGACAACTTAACTCATAGAGGAAAGTCTAGAATCTTGGATGAAAGTGCAGCACCAGAAGCTTCATGTTTGCATTTAAAAGTTGTTCTCAAATGGAAGACAGTAAATTAGCGCTTTCCTATTGTGGAAATGCCAAATATATTAGTTATAAGTTTCTGCGGTGCCCGTGCTTCATCAATACCTAGAACTCTAAAAGTTACAAAAAATTAATAGAAAAACAACAGTGTTGGGGTGCCCATGTTTCCAATATCACTACCTGGAACTCTTAAGTTACAAAAACTTAATAGAAAAACAACAATGTTAAATTAAAAGGAAGTAGTTGCAGCATATACATGATCCTCTACTTCCTGAATGGATTTAGATCGTATGATGTTGGTTCAATAAAAAACTAAATACGAAAATCTAATTAAGGCATGCCCAAATACTACATTAAACCCAATAAACACACAGCAGTAGAGCCTTCAAATTACTTGAATATTAATTTATTACTCGATTTGAATAATACGATATTCCGATTAATTACTTGAATATTAATTAATTACTGTTTGACAATTTTTTCCAAACCTCTGTGATGGATGAACCTTGAAATTGGAGTGGCACAAAAAGTGTTAAGTACTAATTAACTAATACCAGTCGAAGAGTACCGCTAATTATTTATGCTCAAGTTTTATCCTCCTTCCAGTATTATAGTTCCTTCCAGTAATATAGTTCCGATTTCTGATGCCTTTTTATTTTGCCCACAGGAAAAATGAAATAAGATGGTTCCGGCAGGGAATCTCCTTATATTGTTTGGGAGGATTTAATCAGAACAACCCAGTACATAAAAGGCAACAACTGTGCCCACTGAGTAATTATTTTTTTTAGAAACCACTGATATGATTCATTATGATCAAGAATCAACTGCCTCAAAGGCTACAATGTCAGCTACCCTTTTTGGTAGAACATTACAATGAAAATTACAACTGACTCTACCACATCGGGCCAATTTCTTTCTACTTCACTAGTCTAACCCCATAGAGAATAACGATTCCTCCTTTTGGCCTCACTTGACATAATTCTTCAGGGGCTTAACTCCTGCATAGACACACCAAAAATAGCGTCATTCACAATACAGGAAACAAAGTCAGATGGAAGCTTGGGACCACAACAAAGCATACAAATCCTACTTTGGGTACTCATCTGGATAATGTTCTTCTCGCATGTAAGATTCCATCCTTCCCTTCACATTCCCCATGGCAACGACGTGCACATATAATGAAAGAAAATCGACAAATCAAACAAATGATTCATAAAGCAACATATAAAAAAGTAGAGCCTTTTTTAAAGTATATGGTCCAGGTTGAAATACTTCCGCAGACCACATATTACTATCATACACTTTCTTGAAGGGTTCAGGAATAAAGGATACCGTAGTTCCAATGGTACATATTCAAGCTAAATAGTAATGGGGCATTCCTATGAATGAAGCACTCCTACATAGCTGCAATACATTCCAGAATTACTATATCATCTACTCTAGTACCCCTCAAGAAAGCGTATGACAGCAATCACATTATCTGCGCAAGCCTCACCAAATATTTCGCATATACATGTGTTCTCAAATGAACATTTGAAACTGGAAGGAAATAATATGATACCATCAAAATTGTGATAGAACCAGAGGTACATGAACTATCTCCCGAATCCAGCAGTGGCCTTCACAACTCTGCAAGCTATGAATTTTCTAAGTTGAGGGATTCGGACCAACAAAGAAACAACAGACGAAACAACATTAGAACGAAACCAACCTCAAATCTTACAAATCTCCTACAGCCTTTGCGAGTTTCTTCCAAAATGTAGGAGTCAAGTGGGCGGAAAAGAACCAACAGATGGAATATGGTTCCACAATATTTATTATGAACACTCCAACTACATCTGATGTTCTTCTCCGCCCTTCTAATAATCTCCCCGACATCAATCTCCAAATCAATATTTATTATGCATCTCTTTCTATTTGAGTAAAATACGAACCTTCCTCCTTGCAGTTGTCTCCCCGACATCAATCTCCAAATCGTCACCCATTTCGCGCCAGAGAAGAAGACCCCTCACAACGAAGCGAGAGCCTGGAGGCAAGTAGAGGAAGGAATGAAGAGGTAGGTGGGTAGGATTTTTTCCCCTTTGGGTTCAAGGCGAAAGAACAGAAGTGATTGGGAAAAATGGGAGGGGGAATGTTTAATGAGCGACGGCTAGGGTTTCATCTTGGTTATGGTGGAAAGGAGGGAGCAGCTGGATTGGGGAGCATATAAGGGGAAAATGGAATTTAGGGTTTGGATTTCCAAAACCAATGCGCGTGCCGCGTGGGAGAGAAGGGCTGTGAATGGGCTGGGCTTGAGAACACATGGCTAACATGCATTGTTTCCTTTTTTTCCTACTAACATAACTAGCACTGAATCCGGCCCGTTGACCGGGAGAGATTAGACCAAAAATAAAGATACAATAATAGATTTAATAGATCCTCGAAAATGCTATTAGTTATCTTTCTATACATAATGTACTTAGAATATAACTAACAATGTAACCTATAATTAGACTCATCAAGCGGTCAATGCACAATTAATTAAATACTGTGATCTAAAAATTTGAGGAAAAAGAACTAACAATCAACATTTTATACATCAACTTATCTATTGCAAATTTGTATCATATTGCTACCTTTTAAATTTTGATAAGTGAAAATTGTAAGGTTAGTAGAGGTGGCCAAGGAATATATTTTACAACTATGTGTAACTCATACAAATATGAAGAAAAATAATGTACGGCAACATTATTTTCTTACATTAGTTAGTATTATATTCTAGCAACACATCCTTGAAATAACATTTTTCTTACATAAATTATCAAAATTCATTCATTTATCCTTTATATACAACATATATTATAATTTTCACGTTGATGTGAATGTGATTGTTTTTCCTTCATATGAAAACCACCTGTCATCCCAAATTACCAAAAGCCTACAAAAGTACAAATTAAAATGGAAAAAGAATGATCAAAGAAAAAAGATAGTAGAGGTAGCCAAGTGGCATCCTTCCTCTTCAACGTGTACAACATGCATATATTTAATTTACTGCATCCCCTGGTTATAGTATGGAAGGTCCTTCAAATTCTCACTCTCTCTCCAGCCCTCATTATCTAGCTTCTCTTCTCACCCATCCTCGGCCTTATTCACTCATTCAAAATGCTGAAGGGGGGAAGGGAAACCCGAGATGGGATGCGGGAGGTGATGGTGTAGAGAGGAAGGCCCAGTTCGGGCCCAAATTGGCGGGGTGGATAGCCCGGCTGACACAACAACAGAAGGTCTGCATATTAAAACGCACAACATCTGTAAGTTTGGGATGGAATTGTCACAAATACCCTTCCGTGAAACGCTCTCCTGCCACCAAATTTAAAATACTGAAAAATGAAACATTGTTTTGCCTTTATATAGTTTGTAGATAGATAGATAGATGTAGACTCGTTTTTAAACAAAAAACAGGGAGGGAAAATGGGCCAATGGGGGATGGTTAGTTGGTCCCTATGTAAACAATGGGAGTTTCTTTAATCAATTTAATTTCCTATAGTTTAACACGTTGTAAACAATGAGAATACCAAGATCTGTTGAAAACGTTGTATGTCGTAAATTAATCTTGTATTACTAACCACGTTGTGTTAGAATTAAGCGTTGAAATGTTGCATTTTACAATTGTTGAATACGTAAACACCCTACGGGCAGTGGCTGAGCCACCTCTTGAGGAGAGGGGTCATAGGACTCAGTTGGGAAAAAACAGGGCAACAAAATTCTTCAGATATGTAAGGTTTAATATGATCCTTTGAATTTAGGACCTCATACTTTCGTTCATGTTAGCTCATCTAAGGACACCAATTAACTCAAACTTCATTAGATAAACGGAATTTTGCATTTTGAAAATAAAAAGGAGCCCAGTCAATTTAATGTATGGCTACCACACTCCCTACGACATACAACTCTACCAATGTTAGTATGACAACAACCATAAAACACAATGCTTGCTTTCGTACACAATAATTCAATTCTATTCAACAACTTATTTGGGCGACAAATGATCCCCAATTCGCATTACACTACATATCTAGGATCCCAAACCAGCCTTATTGAAATTTGAGCTAACCTTGCTTCGAGTAGGAAGACATATCCATTGCATTGATTTTCATATTATCAACCCTCTTGCCTAAACTACCTTGGATATGTTTATCATCTGTTGCACGATTTTTGTGACAATTAGGGTTAGGGAGATGACTACAAAAGTATCGTTGTAGCGCATCTTTCATTGATTCAAGTTGGCTAGTTTAATTTAAACTAAAACTATAAGATTTTATTAGATTATGATTATGCTCAAGTAGTAGGCGAGGCCATTTTGCCTGGGGATACGTCCTACGTCGACCACTATACCACGCCAACTATACTACGACGCAAAATCCCTTAGTGTTATTATGGATCGAGATTTATAATCTTCAAGGATCCAACAACCTTGACCCCAATCTCAACAGTCACGATAATGGTTTGAGATATTATGTATAAACTAAAAAATTAAATAATTACTACGCCAAATTATAGTCAGTGAATGTCATTTGGCGTAGCAGAAATAGTGTGGCAATATGACTCCTTGGATACAGGTTCAAATCCCAAAGGTAGCACATTTTTTTGGCTTCTACTTTCCATCTTAATTAATGGTAAGCCATTAATAGATAAAAAATTTCTTTAAAGGCAAGTAAAACGTTTTTTTGGTTGAATGTCTTCTACTTTCCATGTAGGAGTTAGTTTTGATTTCCTCCTGCTTTTATGGTAGGTTGATATTTTATTATTCTTTTTTCTTTTGTTGCTTTCGTTCCCCACATATCATTTGTAGATGTTCTAATACACGAAATGCACATTTCAGACTATGTTTCTAAGTTCTATTTATTTGAACTTGGTTAAGTGTTAATTTGTGTTCTTTTCATTTATGAAATACCATTTGTTGCCTTTGTGAATTATCCATTTCTGTTTTTTGATTTGTATTAAATTGGTTTGGCAATTGGCAGTCTCACTACATTATCTCATATAATGAATGGAAGAGATTTGGGACTAGAATACATTAATAGTAGCACTGTTATGTAATTCTTACGTTGTAATAATTCAATGGAATTAAATAAATACTTTTGTAATAATAATAGAGGGAAAAATGAAAAAGGACTAATTTGTTCAAAGTACCATAACTAAATTAAATTCATATTTTACATCAAGTACCACCTCAAAAGGATAATAAACTTACAAAAGATAGTTGCGTTCACATATCCATTACGCTTACATATCCAAATAAAATCACATACCCTATAAAACATATTAATGGAATTCCAACATTTTATCCCTGATTTTAAACGTACCCTAAAGACAAACCAAGTTATGTAGCCAGCCTTAATTGACAAATGTGTGGCATTTTCTAAATCAATATAGTGTAACAAGCATTAAGAACACAACTACATTAAGAACACAAATACCAATTGCTTCTACACAACATTTAGGATGACAATTACGTTTACAGAAACCTTTTGCTTCTCATACCAATGTCGATTAATTTCCTACCATATAATAACGTGATGCAACATAAGAATAACCAATATTAGGTTCAGTACGACAATCACTATCAATAAAGCTCGAATTACATGGATTTCATGATTAACTCTCCTTCCTTCAGCTAGCATAATTTCATGTGCCTTCATCCATCTTGATAGCTCTTCAGCCAAAAGTTTCTTCTCCTTCTTCCTCCTTTCCGCCTTACACTCAGCTAGCCTCAAACTTTCTTCAATATTCAAAGTCGAACACCCAATTTCAGAGTCATGGTGCTTATCTTCATCGACATTCATTCGCACCCACCTAAAAAAACGACAGTTCTTCTTCTCGTCCTGCACCATACGAGCATTTAACTTAGAACCCACATCAATGACAATTTCAAAACCCATATCTAAACACCTTACCATCCAAAATGGACACCCATAGAACTGTCTTCCTGGGTTCGCTTCGGTTCCAGATGTATTCACCACACATGGCTTCTTGTGCCAACAGAGTACCGCCCCTCGGCTATTGATGCTAGTCGAAGTTGAGGAAGATGCTCGCTTGGACATGGCTGACCTTCGCGTGAAGTTCCGGCCAGGAGAAATCGCGATTTCGGGGTCGCGAATCGGCTGAGCAGAAGTGGGATTTGGGGAAGAAGGAAGAAGCGCCGAGTCGTTCAGAAACTAGAAGAAGATTTGGGGAAGAGGAGTAAGCATCGATCAGCTTCGTGTATCTCCTTCGTGGGGAAGAGGAAATTTGGGAAGAACCCTAATTTCGTTTTCTAGAAAGAGATGGAGAAGAAGGAAGCCCTAATTTCGTTTTCTGGAAATAGATGGGGATTTTTGGTAGCCTCGTGCGATCAGGTAGATGGGGAAAGTTTTAAATTTTTTTAATAATAAATAAATTATTAAGATGACGTGTCAATTTTTGCTTTGTTGTCGCTGACGTGGTTGATGATTTGGCGCCTCTTCAGCGAACCGTCAAATAAGTTGACGGAGTTATTAACGCCGTCATAATTTCTAACGAAAATGGCTATATCTGCCACGCAACATTAGGGGTGAACAAACATACCCGCAAAACGACCCACCCGTCCAAACCGACCCAACCCACCCGTATTTATCGCTAAAACAAAGATTTTGGGTTGGGTGAGGGTTTTGTTTTGTACAACCCGCCTCTTTTGGGTTGGGTTTGGATTTTGGATTACACAACCCGTAGAACTCGACCCAACCCGGGTTTAGGGTTTTAGGGTTTAGTGGTTTAGGGTTTAGGGTTTAGGGTTCAGGGTTTAGGGTTTAGGGTTTAGGGTTTTAGGGTTTAGGTTTGATTTTTTTCCAAACCGTAGTGCATGGGTTGGGTGATAAAATGGCTAAACCCGGACCACCCGACCCATGTACACCCCTACGCAACATCTTTCAAAAGTGGCTATTAGTGGTATTTCGCCAAATGTGGCTATAAGTGGCACAAAGGTGGAAGTTTTGGCTATGCAAGTGTATTTTGCCTATAATTTATAATGACCGTTAGATTAGATCTACGGTAGAGAATCATACATGTATTCATTCCATAGCCTAACTCCGATTTAAAACTAGATCGTCTAACTGAAGCATGCCCTCACTATCAAATTGTATCGATTAAGATTTGCTATTGCTAATCTCAATAATCCAAATTGTACCAAATAAGATTTGCTATTGCTAATCTTATTCAGTTATGATAACCAATACATTTCCCAAACACTACAAATAGGTTTTAGTTAGAAGGCCATTAAAGATTTGCTATTGCAAATCTTAAATTGAAACTAATTAACATTTTATTAACAATGTTTTAACCAGGACAAAAACTGGTGTCTACAAGTAGTATGGAAGGTTTATTGTCCAAATGCATGGTATGCACATGTAGATAGCTTTTTTATATAATATAGTCACGGTAAAGCCATTGACTTCTATACAAAAATTGTCGTCGTCTTCATTTATTTTGCTTTACTTCCTTAATTATTTTTGTTGTTATGTTTAATTGTTACAACATATGTATAGAAAACGTGTACACTTAAACTATCAAAATACCTTTACAGCATTGATGGTTAAGATTTGCTATTATCATCGCAAGGTTGCCTGTTCGATTCTCCATATTGTCTTATTTGTTTTACCCACATCCATGTACTCATGTTTCAGCTACGCTTGTGGAACGACGTCGTCCTGGGGACACTCTCGCTTTAGCAACAAGCACAAACGACGACGTTTGTCATGTCTCATCGTCTTCCCTGGGCAGTAATTGGAGATAACCATGGTTTTGATGGTTGTTGGGTTTTGATGGCTGTTGGTGAGATAAATGGTTAGCTATGGGGTAGCTTGGGTGAACAGATAATGGCATTTTGGATAGTCGAATTGGGGTGTGGTATGTTGATGATACAGTAATTTGAACCAAATTAACCTGAATTTTTTTCGTTACTTTTCATTAGGCAACTGATCCCGTTTATAAGTAATTGAGAAATGTTTCGATAAGTCTAGAAAGATACAACCAACAATTCATTAAGAAGGGCAGAACCCGTACAAAAAAGTATTGTGTTCACACATTAATAAACTTTCATAACAAGAGAAATAATATTAAGGCGAACACTAAGCAACTTTAGTAGATTCTATTTACATTGCTGAAATGGCATTCAGTTTCCAGGAGGAAAAAATAATTTTACCAATAACAGCTCAAAATAACTCGACACATTGTTCCAAGGACCCAATGCGATCATAAACTCATAAGAGTTTCCACCAAGCAAGTTGATAAGGGTAACGAAATCGGCATTGGCCATATCTTTATCACTTACTACATCTGAAACGATTTTGCGCAAGTTTGTCGATGGGAAAACAACCTCAAGATCCAAATAATCATCCTCGATAGTTAGGTGGATCAAATGAACTCTACATTCAGCACACCAGGATGTCTTCACCTCCCCGACACGTCCGGAGATGAGGTAAGCAGTGCCCTGGTATTTAAAACAAGAAAAAGGAATTAAAAAAAAATAACAAGCATTAACAAACACAATAACTGCAAACGCGATCGAGAAGGATGAATGACAAAAACCTCATCGTCACCATTCTCTTGCACCAATGTAAGCTCGATTGAATCCGAAAAACTAGACATAGATACTGCTTCCTCATACTTCAGTTTTTCAACGAAACCAGGCTCAACCAGAAAGTCGCTATAAATAAAACTGTTAGTAATGGCTGACAAAAGGAATAGGAAGCGGAGTAGACTGTCGTAACGATTAGTTGGTAAACAATACTTACGGGTACCATTGCGATATATAATCCATTGTCAGAAAATTACAGCAGGAAAAGCCTAATCAATTTCTGTTCTTGCACGTACTGTGGATGTTCAACAGGAGTATAAGAGCACATTATGATCAACTATTCTAATAGAACGTACCAAATAGTTAACAATCAATTAAAGAAAATTACCTGCGGCGGTGGAAACGTGGCCGGCGACACCGCGTGGTTAGTCGAGCAGATCGGGAACGAATCAGCGACGGAGGTTGCAAGCGACGATGGTGGCCCGCTCTTCTTCCCACAACCGACGTGGTTAGTCCTTCCTGACGACTTTCCTCCGCTCTTCTTCCCACAAACGCTAGAGCGAATCAGAGGCGGAGATGGTGGCCCGGAGGAGGAGACCGCTACTGAGCGACCAGCGGTTGCTTGAAGGGCGGAGGCGGAGACATGCAAGGGAGGCGGAGGGAGGATGAGGGCGGTTGAGTCTGTGTCTGATCAGTTTGAAGGAAAACCGAGAAGGCAGCGCATGGGGAGGGGAGAAAAAGCGGAAGATAAATCGTTTGGTAGATTTGGTAGGTAAGTAGTCTTCCAATTTTCAACTTTGCCATTATTGTTCTCTGTTTTTTTTTTACAATTGATTATTGTTAAAGAGACAAAGGGAGGGCAGGGGCAGCCGCCGATCTGCTCGACTAAGCCCTATTGGGCCTGGTACAAAAGGCCTGCTTAGTTTAGTTTTGTGTTTTAATTTTACAAGAACTCATTCTATATTATAAATAAAACAGTGGAAGTCTATTGAATCAAAATACTTGTTCAGCATGAATGGTGAAGAATGCTTCGTGTAATGAACAGGACGCCGGTTCGACCCTCATACCATTACAAAAAAATTTTGTTTTCAGCTACACCTATAGAACGACGCCGTTCTCCAGGCCACTTTCGATTCAGATACGAGCACAAAACGATGCCGTTTTTTCATATATCGTCGTCTTCCCTAGCCCCCCAAATTCCCAATTATCCAGTTGCCGCCGTCGCCACCGTAATCCGACGGCCGTCTCTCTTCATCGTCCAAACTTTCTCACTCCGTTACGATTCTGGACTCCGACCAAGAGAATTCCCTTGACGAGACCCAATCCCCTCTCTCCATTTCAGCCTTACTCATTGTTTACAGGACGTAAAAGTCATAGTCTTTCACCGTCAATTTATTCGGATTCGGCGCGAAAGGGTAGCTGTCATCTGCGACCTTAAAAACAGATGAGCCAAAGTCGATGTAGGTCAGAAGCAGGACGATGATGATGATGGTAAAATTAGGGGTTTGCAATTGGGGTATCTAGAAAAATGGTAATGACGATGATGGTGGTTTAGGATTGTCGAATTGGGGCAACCTTTTAATGGAACTTTATTTTATCAATTGTATAATTTTTGGGTGTTCATTAAAAGATCTAGAAGAAATAAGGTATCATCTGAGTTCTCACAAAAATGAATAGGTATCATGTGAGAAAATAAAACGCAAATTATTATTGGGGGGCTACATAGCACATATAATTATTTAAGGGGTGCAAGTAGTAATTATTATTACTAATTTTAATATAATTTATAATGACCGTTAGATTAGATCTACGGTAGAGAATCCTGTCACATAGTATGAGTCTGACGCATACGAGTCGTTTCCATATATATATATATATATATATATATATATGTATGGGTCACACTCGTATGCGTCAGACACATACTATGCGACAGGATCTATGCACCGTTGATCTAATCTAACGACATTGATTAATACTAATTAATTAATTTATTATTTACAATATTAAAATAATTAGTTGGTCTCATTACTTTTTCATACGTAATATTTAGTACCTATACATATCTTTTCATATCCTTTTATATTTTGTACCTAATTTTTTCTAATTATAACTTAAAACACCCACTTCTCTGTACGACGTCGTTCCTCGGGCCACTCTCGATTCTGCCGCCCTATTCAAACGACGACATTTTCAATGTATCTTCGTCTACGACTCAGCGTTTCTCGACACCCCAACCAATCGCCGCCGTCGACATCGTAATCCGACGGCCGTCTCTCTTCTCCGACTACCCCGCGTCACCATCCCACCGCTGCCTCTCTTGTCTGGCGATCCCATGTTACTACACCAGAACCGACCTCACCGTAATCCACCATCGTCTCTCCTCTCCGGCAACCCTACGTTCCCACCAAAATCCCTCTCCAGGTTAACACGTTGAATCCCACCCCTGCCCAGATCGAATTCCAACCGAACTCCCGCAGCCGTATCAATGACTTCACCAATCGTGACAGCCCCAACTCGCCTCGTTATTCAACCGTCGGAATTCCAAAATCGACGCCGGAGCATCCAAACTACGTCGGAGCATCCAATCGATGGTTGTTGGATCGTGACAGCCCCAACTCAGCCTCGTTATTCAACCGTGGGAATTCAAAAATCGACGCCGGAGCATCCAAACTACGTCGTAGCATCCAATCGATGGTTGTTGGATTTTGATGATGATGGTCAAATTTAGGGTTAGCTATGGGTTAGTTTGGATGAACTGATGGTGACGTATGGCCTTTAGATAGTCGAATTGGGATGTTATGGATTCATTAATTCGTGGAACTTTTGTTTATAACTTATTTAATTTTTGGGTGTTGAATTACAAATCTTTACTAAATAAGGTATTATACGAGAAAACATAACGGTAATCATTATTAGAGGACTTCATAGCACATATAATTATTTAAGGGGTGCAAGAAGTAATTATTATTATTAATTTTATCATAATTTATAATCACCGTTAGATTAGATCTACGGTGGAGAATCATGTCGCATAGTATGTGTCTGACGCATACGAGTCGTATCCATATATATATATATATATATATATATGGTGACTTCTACGGTACCTCGGGTGAAATCTGGGGTACCGCATACCTTGAGTATGAAAACGCTATCTAGACCTCGAATTAGCAGGATTTTTGGGCATGATACTATACCCTAACCCTTAATGAGTGAACCCTAGGTCCTAATTATCTAAATCATAAACTATATACCCTAAGATGGTGCATTGATTTTTTTGCCTATATTTGGACGGATCATAACCGTCGATTATTGCTTCTAATTAAATTGATCTTGGGGTATAAGATTTTGAGAATTAAGACCTAGATGTTGATCTTCAAGGATTAGAGTATAGTATCATCTCCGAAAAATCAGTCAGTTCAAGTTATGGATAGCGTTATCTTACTCAAGGTATGTGGTACACCGGATTTCACCCGGGGTACCATAGAACTCCCCATATATATATATATATATATATATGGTTCCTTCTACCGTACCCCGGGTGAAATCCGGGGTACCGCATACATTGAGTATGAAAAGGCCATCTAGACCTCGAATTAGCAGGATTTTTGGTCATGATACTATACCCTAACCCTTAATGAGTGAACCCTAGGTCATAATTATCTAAATCATAAACTATAAACTCTAAGATGGTGCCTCCATTTTTTTGCCTATATTTGGACGAATCATAACCGTCGATTATTATTTCTAATTAAATTGATCTTGGGATATAAGATTTAGAGAATTAAGACCTAGATTTTGATCTTTAAGGGTTAGAGTATAGTATCATGTCCGAAAGATCAGTCAATTCAAGTTCTGGATAACGTTTTCTTACTCAAGGTATGCGATACCCCGGATTTCACCCGGGGTACAGTAGAACTCCCCATATATATATATATATATATATATATATATATATATATATATATATATATATGACTCTAAACCCCAACGCGGGATTTCCAAACCTACTCGGCTACAAAGAGCCAAGTCCTTTTCCTTCTTACTTTTGGTTTACTTGAGGCCTACGCCACCAATTACATGATTGAAGCACAAACTCAACATATGACATAATCATGAAGAACTGGGTTAGTAGCAATTTGGATGGCACTCGTATTATCCATAAACAAAGACATCGATATAGGACACTACACGCGAAGATCGCCCAATAACCGATGCAGCCACTCCAATTCGGATGCAACATCAGACATAGCATGATACTCAGCTTCTGTAGAGGACTTCGATACCCTGTCCTTCTTCTTACAATGCCAGGAAATGAACGAGTCACCCAACCGTACACATCAACCAGCAGAGGACTAACTGGTGTTAATACAACCAGCATAATCCAAATCAGAGAATGCATGAAGCTCCAAGAGCCCAGTACTCTGTAAGAACAACCCAACCTCAGGAATCCCATGGAGATAACGAAGAATACGGTGAACAGCTCCCAAGTGAAGGTCAGTGCCTATACGAACTAGCATTAGTCGTAGATAATGGTGTACCAAGTTCACACCCAAACTTAACATTCAATTCCGTGGGAGTGGAGACGGGATGACAATCATCAAAGTGGGAGGTGAGTAAAAGGTCATCAATGTACTAGCGTTGAAGAAATAAAATACCATTTGACGATCGTTAAACCTCCAAGTCGAGGAAGTAGGAAAGCAAGCCTAGTTCCTTGAGGTGAAACGCAGAGTGAAGTCCTGCAATAAGCCGAGTAATCTCACCAAGGTCATCACCAGTGACGATCATATCGTCAACATAGAGCAGAAGAACAAAACTGCCAGCTGAAGACTGATAGGTGAACAAGGAAGGGTCGTTGAGACTTTGCTAAAACCCCAGGTCCATGAGAGCACTATGAAACTTTTCAAACCAATCCCTCGGGGCCTGTTTCAGTTTGTACAGCGAGCGGTGGAGAAGACAAACTTGATCATCAGTACCAACAGTATAACCAGGAGTTCTTTTCATATACACGACTTTTTGTAGATCACCGTGAAGAAATGCATTCTTCACATCCAACTGGTAGAGAGGCTAGTGATGAAGAGATGCGATAGCAAGTAACGTACGAACAATCTGCATACGAGCAACCGGAGCAAATGTCTCGTCATAATCAATACCATACTCCTGACAGAAACCTTGAGCAACGACACGAGCCTTGGGGCGTTCAAGAGTACCATCGGGATGAAACTTTAATGTATAGACCCATTGACTGCCAATGACGGGAACATGTTTCGGTGGACGGTCAATAATGGACCATGTTAGATTCGCATGCAAGGCATCAATTTCGGCGGTCATGGCTCTTTCCCATAACCGGTCATGGCTCACCGACGCGGATGGCCTCAAACCCATACGTAATATAATCATTCATGTGCACGGGAGGTTGACCAAGGTTGCTGCGATTGGATCACCGAAGACCAGCAGCATGGGGGCTCAGCGCAGGTGGAGAAGTCGAGGTGGATGCAGACAAGTCTGCGTTGTCTTTCGACGAGACAAAGAGGTGCGGGGGAGGAGAGTCGGGAGGGAAGTCATTGGTAAAAGGATCATTATCATCAAACCAGTCATCGTCATCAAACGAGGGTAACAAAGGTGAAGGAGACAAAAAGGTAGGGGACTCAGTAGAAGAGGAATGAAACATAATGTGTTCGAAAAACACAACATCACGAGAGATACGAATACATTGAGCAGAAGGAAAAAACACAAGTAACCCTTGTGAACATCAGTATAATCGACAAAGAAACAATGAGTAGTTTTAAACGGCAACTTGGTACGTTCTTTGCTCGAAAGAAGAACAAAGCATAAACAGCCAAAAATACGAAGACGATTGTAATCAGAATGACGAGCATAAAGAACATAGAAGGGGCTTTGTTGATCAAGTATCAGAGTAACTTGGTAGTTGGTCAACCAGACGGTAGTCTCCACCGCTTAGGGCCAAAAGCGGGACGGAACAGACGAGGCTAACAACAAGGCATGAGTTAACTCAAGAAAATGACGATTTTTCCTCTCGACCAAACCATTTTGTTGGGAGACACTTGGACAAGACTTCTGACTTAAGATACCACGGGAACGATACAAGGCAAGCAATGTATTAGAACTAAACTCACCGCCCGGGTTAGAACGGATCACACGAATATCTTTACCAAATTGGGTTTTGATCATATTCACAAATTCAGTGGCTACTTCAAGTAAGTCGGATTTTAAACGCAAAAAGTAGACCCATGTATAGTGCGTATCATGAACAATTAACATGGCAAAGTAGCGATAACCAAGATGGGAAATCACAAGGCTAGGTCTCCACAAATCAGTATGAATAAGGTCAAAAGGATCACGAATAACAGTGGAGCTCAAGGAAAAGGGACGACGCGCAGTTTTGGCCTCGACACAACTTGTACAGAAAAGGTGAGAAGGAAAACCAGTCACTTTATTACCAATAAGACGTTGTTTAAACATGGTTACAAGACGACACGAATTAGGATGACCTAACCTAAAATGCCAAAGGTCAAACATAGTATCCGATTGACTCGAGAAAACAACAGACAAAGACGACGACAAAGACTGAAAACCCGATGGTGACTGGTCCAATAGTTCCTCCAAGCAAAAGATCCTCCCACGCTTATTCCCCCTTCCAATTTGCCTCCCTCTCTTCATGTCATGCACAAAACATTCTGATGATTCCAACACAACCCGACAACCGTGCTCTGTTTGTTTACCAATAGAAACAAGATTCGGCACATACAGCGTAGCAAGCAAGGTAACCTTATCACAATGAGGGGAACCAACACCCTCAATAGAAAAATGTTGGCCATTCGCAACTTGAATGGAGAAATTAGGAACAGGCTTGATATCACGCAAAAGAGCACAAGTGCTAGTCATGTGATTAAAACATGCAGAATCCAGAATCCAAGACAGAAGCTTACCGGAATCATGAGCGAGGCAAACTCCGTACTAATTATGGTCGGTAAGGAACATTGAAGAGCTTCATTTATCAACCGCTCAACCAACGCAGGAGACAACAAGTGACCAGCACCATCTGTCCCACGATCATCAAGTTGGGCTTGGTTCTGGAGTCAAGTCTCCTCATGCAGCAGCTGCCCTAAAACGCCGTCAATCTTCAAATCCTCCCTATTCAGTAGCGTGACACGAAGAGACTCGAATTCGGGATAAAGACGCATCAGAAAGTGGAGAAGACGAGTCTGTGTGCGCTCGGCCAGAACTTCAGCAGAAGTCGTAGAGGAACGTAACATAGCATTGAGTAACTCTTGTTCGGTCCATAAATTCTGAGCGTCATGAAAATAGCTTGAGATATCCTTGTCACCCTGCTGAAGCTGCGCATGCTAAACCTGTAGCTCCAATTGGCGAGCCACGTTTGACTACTTATACGTGGTGGACAGATGAACCCACATCTCACGGGCAATAGGAAGAAGAAGAAGACCAAGGACGATACTCAGATCGACAGAACTGAGAATCCAGTTCTTCACATGAGCGTTGTTCTAAGTCCAACACTCAAGCTCCTGAACCGTAGCAGGGGGGACAGTCGGACAAGCAGACATACCATCAATGAAACCTAACAAACCCTTGCCTTCGACAAAAACCTGGAAATGAAACTCTCACAAAGCATAATTCTTCACACTAAGACGAACCGCAAGACAGTCAGAATCGACAGACGTAAGCTCTGATACCATGATAAGAAACATGCAATAACCAAAACAGAACACAGACTTTTACGTGGTATCCCTGAAGTTCAAGACTAGTCCACGGGAGAACCAAGTTCTCCAGCTACTGAACTTATTAATCATTTTTCTCATGTTCACTTTACATACATATATATAGGACTCTAAACCCCAACGTGGGATTTCCAAACCTACTTGGCTAGAGAGAGCCAAGTCCTTTTCCTTGTTATTTTTTGTTTACTTGAGGCCTACGCCACAAATTACATGACCGAAGCCCAAACTCAACATATGACATAATCATGGGCTAATTACAAATCCATATACACTAACACTCACACCATACCGTATATCCTACACGAAATATACAAGTATCTTTAGGGTTTTCATTTAATCAACAAGCAAAGGGAAGGGAAGCATGGAAAAGTAAATACATGTTATTGTATAAGAAGGTAAATCTCGAGTAGCATCATTTATAGCATCACTCTGCACCTTCCACTAAAGCCACTCTATGCCCGTGCATGCACCTCTTGCTATAGAGATTTAACTAACTAATGAGTGCTTTCACTTCATGCCATTACCTTATCAATGAAAACAAGGTAGTTAGGATAGAACATGATTAATTTTTGACCTCTATGATCCACAACCGACGATGTAACAATCAAGCATTGATTCTACTTGAGGTGTAGATGGTTGATCATTCCCTCTATACTCATGTAGAATCAATGGAGTATCACTATACGGTTATTTATTAACAACCTAGATGATACTAAGCACAATGCAAATAGTAGCACACTATACGGTAATAAGCATTGATGACAAGAAAGCAAGCATACTGGATAAACAACAATGATCACCATATGTGCATCAAAATCAAGCATCCATACATTCATAACAAGCATCGAAATTCATATGCATAAACACAAGCCTCATATAACATTATAGCATTAATACACACAAAGATAAACGAGTTCACATTCTCAAACAATCAATTCGAACTAGTTATACATAGAAGGCAAGGATGGTACCACCATCGATGATGAAAACATCTCCCTAGTTGCACCCTCTCCTATAATACTAAGCTCTCGAGTGGAGTGTTTACTAGAGTATGGAATAAAATGCATTTATATAAAAGGGAAAATGTAAAAAATATTGGAGTGATAAACACTATAAATAAAGTGTCATCAGAATACCCGCACTTGAAATTTTCTTGTCCACGAGCAAACACTACTCTTAACCAATGCAGTTAAAATCGCATTTTAAAACTTAAAAGCTTATAGTTTTACGCTTCTAGGTCACCGTGACGCTTCAGTTTCCATAGAAAACTATTAGTGTATATAATCATATTAAAAGTATATTTTAAAGGTAAATCACCAACAATATAATACATTTGAGATTAGAAGATACATATCAGGTACATAGATGCATTCTTAGTTTCAATAAAGTAATCTAATTCACCAACTAGGCCCTTCCCAAATTCATTAGCATAGAGGGGAATGTGGCTTGTTGTTAAGATCTATATTTATGAACTTATTGTTAAAATGCTATGAGTTGCTCTACTTTATACATGAATTGCAGGCATTTATTAACTTATCCAAATTTTGTGCACTCATATTTTACATAGTATATGTCGTACTTAACAGATATTTAGTTATTTTACAGTATGTGTAAAAAATTTGCGCTCTTATGCTTTGATTCTTATGCTTTACAAATTTACACCTTGTCTGCTTCGAGGTAGAATCGCGCTTTTGACTGCATTGCTCGTAACAACTCAATGAACCTAGGATCCATCACTCAACCATGATCTTATATAATGGATCATAAGCAGCTTACAATGTCAAAATAGCACGAGAGAATCCTAACCACATCGAAATGCTAGAATATCTTGCCAACTTAATCTAAGCATCAACCACTAACTACGCATTAGAGTCTCAAAACGACAAAGTGAAGCTCTTGATAAACATTTCTACTTTGAATGCTTTTTACCATCTAATAAACTTTAGAATCATAACCACATCAATATGCAAGAATATCATGCCACTTAATCCAAGCATCCCTCTTCTTTCTCTTACCAGTAAATTGAAAACACTAAAATTTCGCCATTCTTTTAAAATAATAAAAGTATCAAATAATTACTTTATTATAATCAATAAATTTTTTGAAAATTTAAATTAACAAAAAATTAATGTATGTATTACTATATTAATATTATACATTGTCTCAATTGTTAATTTTTAATTATTCATTATCAATATTTGCATTATGCCGATTTTATATTTTTTTATTCACTTTTTCTAATTTTATCAAAACAATTCATGTTTAAGTGAACTACATGATTAATTTTTGTAATAAAAAAAACTAATTTCAAGTGAATTCAGATTTTGAACTTCCCTTTACGAAATGAAAAAATTGCTTTACTTAGGTTTAGAAAGAAAACTTTATTTTTTTGTAACAAAAAAATTTTATTTTAAGACTTTATATTATACAATATATTAATTATTCAAGTCAATCGGGCGGGTTTGGGTTTGTCAGGTACAGGACAATTGGGTTACGAGTTTAATCGCATTGCGCGTCAGTTGGGTTCATGTTAATAAGGTTACGAGTTAGTTGGATTGCAGGTTAATCGGGTTGCTTGTGAATCACGTTACGAGCCGGGTGGGTTGTGGGTTGTTGACTTTTAATCAATTTGGGTTGCGGTCGGGTTGATCGAGCGGGTTACTCGGATGGGGTTCTATTTTGACACCTCTAGTGCTTACGCCTCTAACAACTCCAAGGGCTCTGAAAGAGGTATTGTTGGCTAGTGTGATTTCGAAGTTGACGTACTCCATGTTAGCTAGTCCTATCTCTTCAAATAGATGGTTAGAGAACATTTGATCATGGAATGCTCTAGATCCTCCTTTGTTTCATTGACTAGGATGAATTCTCTGTAACCCAAAGGAGTTTTCTTCTAATGAGGTCATCAAAGCCAAGCACACTCAAGTTGAAGGGCCAATGACTCGAGCTAGGGCTAAGACTTTTCGAGATCAAATTGCAAGTTATTTAGCTAAGGGGTTGGAGGGCTTAAGCTTGGATTTGCTAGAAGGAAAGTTCATCAAATGATTGAGCTATGAGGATCACGAAATTGGGCTAAAAGGGAGGGAAGGAGGGTCGGCCATGGAGAAGGAGTCTCAAGGTGTCAATGGAATCATCAATGGATAAGCATCAAGGTGTGAACACTAGGAGGAAGGCGCATTTCAACGCTAGATTCTAGGAGGATGTTTCACTAAGTATTTTCCTTGTTTGTTAAGGTTTTGTTTTCCTTTTTCAAGTAGGTTTTTGTTTTCCCATAGGTGTTTTGAGTTTGGATTCATGGGTTTATAAATAGGAGTCGAACCAATGTAGATTTCATTCAAGTTTTCATCAATCAAATACAAGTGTTTTCGAGTTCTTCAATAACATGTTTGCTTAATCTCTCCTTTGAGGGTTCAGGAGAATTGATGGTCTCTTATCAACTAGAGAACGGGTCTAGTTTTGGCGAGCATCGACTATATCGATTGGCCTTATCCATGGGTTTGAGATTGTTTGATTAATTTCATATACCAATTGGCCCTTCTCATGAGTTTGGATCTGTTTGATCGATTTCCGCATTTATCCTTTATTTTCAAGTCAAAGAAGAAAACCACTAAATAGTTCCACGTGTGCAACTGTGTTGTCTTGGAAATCTTGAACGTCAAAAAAGCAAATCTTGGACGTTTTTAAGGTTTCTTGTGTGGTAAGAAGGCAATTTTGGAGAGAGCATTCGTGGGAGTCTTCTTGAATAAGAAATCATGGAGGATCAGATTCAAAACTTGGTGGCAATGATGGAACAAATGTCTACACAATTGGCGACCGTGCTTCAACGCCAAACACCAGCCGACGAGAAGATTACGCCAATAGAGAGGCATGGAAAAGAGCAGCCCCAACCCAACGACAATGCAAATCTTAGAGATCGACAAGAAGAAAGAAGGGTGGGATAACCTGTTCAATGCCCAATGTACGAGCATGTTCGTCGACGTAGGCCATTGGGAGGGTTTCGTGGCGCAAGAAGAGACTATCCCTTCTATGACGAGGAAGGATATGAAGAATACGAGTATGATGGAGTCGCTTACCGAGATGATGATGATGATCTATGAGGTTTGAATATAATTGTTCCTTCATTTAAAGGAAAAATTGATTCAGAAGCATATCTAGATTGGGAACACAAGATGGAGCTAATTTTTTATAATCAAAACTATTCGGAGAAGAGGAAGGTGGTGATGGCTTCTATTGAGTTCACGGATTATGCCCTAGTATGGTGGGATCAATTAAGCACGAAGAGGAGGAGAGATAGGCACAGACCTATTGAAACGTGGGATGAAATGAAGGCAATCATGAGAGATAGATTTGTGTAGATTGCCGAGCAGTCAACCAAATAACCATTAAGTATCATCATCCTATTCCTCTATTAGATGACATGCTTGATGAGTTACATGGTTCAAGTATGTTCTCGAAAAGCGATCTAAGGTCTGGTTATCACCAAATTCGCATGAAAGAAGGAGACAAGTGGAAGATAGCCTTCAAGACGAAACATGGTCTCTGTGAATGGATGGTGATGCCATTCAGCTTAACAAATGCCCCAAGCACGTTTATGAGGTTGATGAATCATGTCTTGAGAGCATTCATTGGGAAGTTCGAGGTAGTTTACTTTGATGACATTCTGATCTATTCGAAGAGCATGGAAGAGCACCTTGAGCACTTGAGGGACGTGTTGACGACTTTGAGGAAGAAGCAACTCTATGCCCCTCAAGAAGTGTCAATTTTCCACCTCAAGCGTGGTATTTCTGGGTTTCGTCGTGAGTGCTAATGGGGTTGAAGTCGATAAAAAGAAAGTGAAAGTGATTCAAGCATGGCCTACTCCTGCCAACATTAGTGAAGTAAGAAGCTTTCATTGATTGAATGGGTTTATCGATGATTTGCGACCAACTTCAGCACCATTGCGCACCATTGGCCTCAACTATTAAGAAGAATGTGGCGTTTTATTGGGGAGAAGAGCAAGAGAAGTCATTCAAGCTCCTCAAGTACAAGCTTACTCATGCTCATGTTCTTATGCTACCAGATTTTAACAAGACATTTGAAGTGGAGTGTGATGCATCAGGATTGGGAATCGGCGTTGTATTAATGCAAGAGAAGAGGTCAATTGCATATTTCATAGAGAAATTGAGTGGAGCTACGCTTAATTATCCGAGTATCCGACTTATAATAAAGAGCTCTATGCGCTTGTTCGAGCTTTGGAGACTTGGCAACATTACTTGTGGCCAAAGGAATTTGTCATACATACTAATCATGAGTCTCTCAAGAGTTTGAAGTCCTAAGACAATTTGAAAAAGATGCATGCTCGTTGGGTGGTATTCATATAATCATTTCCTTACGTGATCAAGTACAAGCAAGGCAAGGAGAATGTAGTTGTTGATGCATTATCACGAAGATACACGTTGATCACTACCATAAATACAAGGTACGTTGGGTTCGAGAAAATTAAAGGAATCTATAAGGATTATTCTAATTTTCGAGAGATGTACAAGCTTTATGAGAAGCATGGCGAAGGGAAGTACTATCGGCATGAAGGCTACTTGTTTCGTGGTAATCAGCTTTGCATACCACGTACTTCACTTCGAGAGTTGTTACTACGAGAAGCTCGTGGAGGAGGATTGATGGCACACTTTGGTGTAGCAAAGACATTAAGTTTCTTACAAGAGCATTTCTTTTGGCCTCATATGAAAAGCGATGTGGAAAGCTCGTGTTCGAGATGCGTGGAGTGCAAGCAAGCTAAATCGAAGGTACAATCATCTGGATTGTCTCCACTACCTATTTCAGCCTTACCGTGGGTTGATATATCTATGGACTTCATATTAGGCTTACCAAGGACGAAAAGAGGTCGAGATTCTATCTTTCTGGTGGTGGATCAGTTTTCAAAGATGGCACATTTCATTCCATGTCATAAACCGACAATGTTGTTAACGTGGTGGATCTATTCTTCAAAGAGGTGGTGCGACTACATGGAATGCCATGCACCATTGTTTTTTATCGTGATGCGAAGTTCTTATGCTACATTAGGAAGACATTGTGGAGCAAGCTTGCAACAAAGCTCTTGTTTTCGACAACTTGCCACCCTCAAACGGATGGGCAAACTGAAGTGGTGAATCATACTCTATCTCAAATGCTTAGAGTCATCATCAAAAGCAACATCAAGATGTGAGAGGACTGCCTACCTCACGTGGAGTTTGCCTACAATACAGTCGTGCATTCAACAGCGAAGTATTCTCCATTCGAGATTGTGTATGGGTTCAATCCTCTTAGTCCATTAGATTTAACACCTTTACCTTTCAAGAGCAAGTGAACATGGATGGATCTAAAAAAGCGGAGTATGTGAAGAATCTCCATGAGAAGGCTCGGTTGAATATTGAGAGAAGGACGAAGCAGATTTTGAAATACGTCAACAAGCATAGGAAGGCTCAAAATTTTGAAGCAGGATATTGGGTGTGGGTGCATATGAGGAAAGAAATATTTCCACATCAAAGAAGATTCAAGTTGCTGCCTAGGAGTGAAGTTCCCTTTCAAATCATTTCGAAGGGTGGAACGAATGCGTACAAGCTTGATCTGCCAGGAGAATACGACATAAGTGCAACCTTCAACATTTCTGATCTTGCACCATTTTTGGATGATAATTTGGATTTGAGGCCAAATCCTTTTCCAGAGGGGAGTGATGAGGTCATCAAAGCCAAGCACACTCAAGTTGAAGGGCCAATGACTCGAGCTAGGGCTAAGGCTTTTCGAGTTGGAGGCCTTAAGCTTAGATTTGCTAGAAGGAAAGTCCATCACATTATTGAGCTATATAGATCACGAAATTTGGCTCAAAGGGATGGAAGGAGGGTCGAGTATGGAGAAGGAGTCTCAAGGTGTGAATGAAATCTTCAATGGATAAGCATCAAGGTGTGAACACAAGGAGGAAGGCGCATTTCAATGCTAGATTCTAGGAGGATGTTTGACTAAGTCTTTTCCTTATTTGTTAATGTTTTTTTTTCCTTTCTCAAGTAGGTTTTGTTTTTTCTTAGTTTTTTTGAGTTTGGATTCGTGGGTCTATAAATAGGAGTCGAACCAATGTAGTTTTCATTCAAGTTTTCAGCAATCAAATACAAGAGTTTTTGAGTTCTTCAAGAATGTGTTTGTTTAATCTCGTTTTTGAGGATTCGGGAGAATTGAGTGGTCTCTTATCAACTAGAGAATGCATCTATTTGTGATGAGCATCGACTATATCGATTGGCCATATCCATGGGTTGGAGATTGTTTGATTGGTTTCATATACCAATTGGCCCCTCTCATGACTTCAAATCTGTTTGATCGATTCCTGCATTTATCATTAATTTTCAAGTCAAAGAAGAAAGAAGAAAATCCCTAAATAGTTTGGCGTGTGCAACTCTGGTGTTTTGGTCCAAGTTTGAGTGGATTCTTAATTTTGATCTCATTTTCTTCAATCGGTGCCTTCTTCTTTTATTAAAATCTCAAGATTTCCTTTGATATCTTCCATGGAAATTGTCTTCTCTGATACTGACACTGCCACTTCTACTCCTCCAAAAGTTTCTATCATATTTCTGAAGAGGGATGGATACTCAACTCCTTTCATCCATTCTTCATTTTTCTTGCTCGGGAAAACTTTGGATGCTCCCATCCTTGTTGAGATAACTTTGGCCCTCACCTTTGGATTATTCTTTGTGTTGCTTGGGAGGTTTCCTTGAGGCTTTTGAGGTTGAGCATCGATGAGGCGTGCAAGGTTATTTTCATGTTTTTATAGATCATTTGCAAGCCTATCACTGTTGCCTCCAGCTTCTAGAATCTTGTGGCTAGCTGATTGGAGACACCTTCTCGCTATGCCTTGTATTGAGGTTGATTGCCAAATCCAGGTGGACTTGGTTTCTTTTGCCATTGTGTTTCATAAGGTTCATTGTTAAAGGTGATGTTGGTGTATTCCTCGTGCTTCTTTCATCCTAGGGCAGACCATTGACCATAGGATATGTCATTCGGGCATAATTACACATATTTTACCCCTCATTTCTTGATAGTTTGACTTGGTAAAAGACGTCATGCACCTATTTTACCCTAGGTTGTGTTATTTTTTCTTCATTTCAGGTCCTAGCATGTGTGGGAAGGTCGAGGACAAGTTTCGGGACAAATGGAGGTCGAAAAGCGCCAAAGTATGAAAATAGTTCGTGTCAGATTTGTCATATTGAATAGTTTAGGACACAAATGATACTTTTTGAATAGTTTGGGCTTCATAGTGGAATTAGTCCTATTGCAAACATATTTGAATCTACAAGTATTATAATATTGGTATGGAAGAACCACAGGTACTTGTTTTGGGAATATGAAAGTTCAGGACACAAATGATACTTGTTTTGGGAATAAGAACCACAAGAAGTCAATGTTGATGATTAAGTTCTTATATATTGTAGCGCACAATATGATATCAATGAGGATTATGATGTTAGATTGGCCGAAATGTACAAATGATTGGCTAAATTGTACTGACGCATATTTTGAGCCAGTTATGAACCTGCCGACAAAGTAAGAAGTCATGAGAACTATTGATATGATCCTATTGCAAAAGAAATACCCGACCGGTACAGCTAAATACCCAACCGGGTATTCTGGCCAGGTTTTTAGACCTGCCAATTTTTGTTACCTTTTTCATATAGATTTCTTTCCTTTTTGGTGTTTTCATTAGGTTTATTTTTCATACATATTTAAAGGGTTGTAAGCCACGAATTTTAGTAGACTATTCAGATTATTCAGACTTTGAGAATGGGAAAACCCTTTTCGGTTCATTGAGTTTTTACTCGTGGATTTTTGTCCTTGTTTGTTGGTGGATCTCTAACATTCGAGCGAGCTCTGTATCAATCAGGTATTCCCCTTGATTGTGGTCGAGTTTCTACCTTTATATTATTCCTGCCTGTCCCCAATTTGTGTTGAAGTTGCACGACAATTTTACCCTATCTGTTACTTTTTTAGTGTTGAGAGAAAATTCAGGAAAAAAATCCTAAAAAGATAGAAGTTGCGCGACTTTGACAAAAGAACCCAACCTTTCACGAGCCCGCGTTCTTATCAGCTGGCATCATAGCCCGGTTCAAACTCAGTGGCAATTTGAGTTATTTATTTCCGTTTTACTGTTCACGGTACTGTTCACGGAAAAAAATTAAAAAATAAACTCATCAGCCACAAAGCTGAACGTGGGTTGCCAGAAAAGAAAATAGATATCCTGTATTTTGGTTTGTGTATTTGTGGTTCAAATCGGCTGCAAAAGAGTGGCGAGGAAGGTAGCAAAGATGCAAATCATGGAGCCAAACATTGAAGATGCTATGAGCGAGCTATTAGAACATATGGCTCAGGTGGGAGCTATGCTTCAAACCATGGCAGAACAAAGATCGAGATCCAATTCTCCAGTGCAACAGAGTTCGAGTTATGAGGAGGAGCAACCGAATCTAGAAGCAGCGAAATCATCGATCAATTGTCCAGAACTGCAGAAGGAAGATGGTGATTCCTACGAGCTGGTTGCGGTGGAAAAGGAGCAGATAGTTTATCACGATCCTTTTTATGATGATCTTTCTTGCATAATTCCACAAGTTTTGAGGACTTTCGCTGCGAAACAAGGCACGAGGACTGCCGAGCTAGCAGAAGGGGTTCGAGGCTTTTATGGAGAAGAGCATAGACTTAACGTTCATCTTTATGTGGATGATTTTCTTTTCAATCACTGGAAATACAAGAAGAAGAGACAAGAAGACGGTGAACCTGGCTGGAGAACTCTAAAGAATTTCATTTGGAAGCCAGGATGGAAAGCTTTGAGGGCAAAGCTTCTTCAATGGGGAGGGACTGATATGATCTTGTTGCAAAGGAAATACCCGACCGGGTATTTTAGAGTCGAGACCGGATATTTTGGCAAGAGACGGGTAATTGAAGCAGAAGCACCCCCAGCCGGTGCAGCTAAATACCCGATCGGGTATTCTGAACGGGTTTTTAGACCGGCCGATTTTTGTTACCTTTTTCGAATAGATTTCTTTTCCTTTTTGGTGTTTTCATAAGGTTAATTTTCCATACATATTTAAAGGGTTGTAATCCACGAGTTTTAGTAGACTATTTAGATTATTCAGACTTTGAGAATGGGAAAACCCTTTTCAGTTCATTGAGTTTTTACCTCTGGATTTTTGTCCTTGTTTGTTGGTGGATCTCTAGCATTCGCGCGAGCTCTGTATCAATCAGGTATTCCCCTTGATTGTGGTCGAGTTGCTACCTTTATATTGTTCGAGCCTCTTCCCGATTTGTGTTGAAGTTGCACAACAATTTCGCCCTATCATTTACTTTTTGAGTGTTGAGAGAAAATTCAGGAAAAAACCCCTATAAAGATAGAAGTTGCGCGACTTTGACCAAAGAACTCAAGCTTTCATGAGCTCATATTCTTATCAACTATACTCACACAACCTATGTGATTCCAGTAAAATATAAATTATGTTTTACTAAGACATGGCAAACAGGGAGAAATTAAGAGATATCATGCTCGATTTGTCATAAGGGTCTTCATAAAAATAATTAGATTGATGTGAGAGTACTTACTTTTGTATGATGGATATGATTTTGGGTAGTAAGTGAAAAAATATGTATGCGTCTGGTGAATGTTGTTATAGTGCACTTATAAAGTATACTTAATTATCAAATGCAAATGAAACTCTCTGAAGGAGTTAGTTTGCTCGAAGCAAACATGTTAAGATTGTTGAGAAATAATTCAACTAAATTGAATCCTCCCCTCAAACAAATTGAAAGTGCAACAATGATCATAACATTGTCTATGAGATGAGATAAGTACAAATGTTCTCAAATCTTCATAATTTTAATACCATTTGAGGCAGACATGTGAATTTACCTAGAATATCTTCCAATGATTGCTTCATTTGTTCTAACAAAGAATCATTGGTTGAAAGTATCAAATTTTTTATGACAATGTGTTGACAAACTCTTTACCACCTTTGGGTGTCGAACATTTGTAAACAATTATCTCAATTTGATATTAAAGGTATAAATAGGTTTGAAACTCTAGAAGAGTATTCAAAGATAATAAGTTATTGAATTACTTGAAACTCTAGAAGAGTATTCAAAGGTGATTGAAATCAATAACTTGAAAGAACAGGACTTTCACTTGGATTGCAAATCAAATATTTGTAAAAGAAAGTCATGTGCATCAAAAAAAATATATAAAAGATGCCCAAATGATAAGAATGCGTAAAGTATCTATCAAATATATTGATTATTAAGATCTCTATGAGAATACTGATCTATTTGATAGAGTTATCCATTATTTGGTATATTCTCAAAGATTGATCGAGACGATCATATATGAAAGTGATATTACATATATCTTCTGAAAAGATATATATGAGAATATTTTTAGTGAAGTTTTATTTTCACTCATGAACTTCACAAGAATTGTGAAACCAACAAAGTTTGTTAAATGACTATCCAACAGATTTGTCTATTATAGTATTACATATCACAACATCATGTGAAAAGATATTGAACTTTGAAAACTTCAAACTGCTGATAGATCTCTCCATGAGGGGAAGAGTTTAAGCACTGCACTCTTTTCCCTTAACCAAAGTTTTTTTCCACTAAGTTTTCCTTATAAAGTTTTTAATGAGACAGTATCCAAAAGTGTAACAATATGATCATGTACTCTTTTTCCTTTACTAGGTTTTTATCTCACAAGGTTTTTCCTAATAAGGTTATAATGAGACATGTTCTTTACTAATGAACATCCAAGGAGGAGTATTATAAATGATGATTATGTGGATGTCCACCCACCTTTCACCCACCCACATGTTGTTGATGGAAGGATGAGTGCCAGTGCAAATGGGTTGATTCTGTCCACCCAATGCCTAAATCTCACTCCTATAAAAGGAGTTCAACCATACAATGCAAGATACATCTTCTCTTCTTCCTCCTCTCTACATATGTATTCTCTTCCTTGATTCAATGAATCGATCTATGAGAGTATAGAATAAAAGCGGTGTTATACTTGCTTTTCTTCTTCGTGTTGGTGTTGTTTATTCTCGTATTTGGGACAATTATTCATAACAGTTTGAGACTTGTTTTCTTATTTGTTAGAAGGTTTATTTTAGGTTTTTCTTACCTATATAAATAGAGGGTGTAAGACCTACGAATTTTAGAAGATTTTGAGGAATTAAAACCTTTTGTTTATAGAGTGTGTGCTTGTGAATTTGCTCTCGTCGTTGGTGGACTCCAATTGCGTAAGTATGTCTCTATATCAATCAAGAATTCATCTTGATTGGGGTCGAGCTTCTGCCCTTATATTAATAGAGCCTTCTCACAGGTGTGAGATGGCACTTCAATTCCACTCTATTCCTTTATTTTTCGTGTTGTTGAGAAAATATCAGCAACCCTAAAAAGACTGTGGTTGTATTACTTTGATAACTACGGGTGCCAGATTCGTGCTTGTATCAGTGTTGTTGAATCCCATTGCAATGATTGATGGCTAGGCAGGGATTAGAGGTCGATGGCGGCGGAGAAGGGACTAGGAAGGGTGTGTCGGAGGTCGATGGCGGTGGAGAAGGACTAGGAAGGGTGTGTCATAATGGGGTTTCATTTGGGTCACTGGAGTTTTACGTCAGGCAGTTCAATCAGGAGGGTCGGATTATGAGTTGGGTTGGAGAAATCTGACATGCGGGTAAAATTGACATGACAGATCGAGTTTTATGACGTGACAAGTTAAAATTGAAATGGAATAAAATTCTTTTAGTAACCAAACGTGAATAGTTTAGCACTTCCAGTGATTCACTTGCAATTACCCTACGAAATAGTGCAAATAAAATAGAGATTGGAACCACAACAATCGTTACACAACACTTTAATTAATATAGATAAACCTTAAGTAAGGTTACTGTTGCATAAACAATAACATTTTGATACCCTAAATTTTTTTAAATTACAACTTAGTCACTATAATATACATTTTACATTGTGATACCCCAAATATAATTTTAATGTAAAATTAATAAATTATTGAACAATTATGTTTTGGTATCTAAATTTTATGAGATTTTCATACCTACAATTTTTTAAATTGGTCCAATATTTAGATTTCACTTGAATCCATGAATCCAATTCACCAATCATTTTCATCATCTACTTCCTCTTTGTTCCACTTTTCACTCGCCTTCTATAACCCTAATTAGTATACTATTGTTATGTATTCTAATACCAAGTATGAACGAGTCCATACACGACTCACCAACAGTCTAGAGAATTAATGATTGAACCATGAACCACTAACTTTTTCAGCTCAAAGTCGAGTCCAATTAAAAATAAATATATATGGTTATTTACTTATTAGAAAGTCGTCATTTTCCGCTACGGGATTTGAAGGCGTGAAATTTAAAGCAAGTTCCACTTTGCAATCCTTTTGCTTCTCTCTAGAGTTTTTCTTTTTCACCTGGGGTAGAATTTTTAACAATTATACATGGAATGTCTGGCTAGGTATTTACACATATTAAATAAATAGTTTTCATTTTTCTATAAAAAAAAAGTAAACAATTATCATCTTAAATACCTAAACTTAATAGATCTTTAGATTTATAACCTAAATTTATTTATTTTTACATATATAAGCCTCTGAATATTGATGGAACATTACATTTTAGCACCTAAAATTTTGTTGGTGCCTAAAATTTTGAAGTTCTACAAATAAGTCTAATTTTTGTATGTGTAATTAAAACACCCTCGAATAAATGGCTATCCATACCCAACTCATACACATTTAGATTATGAAAGTAAATATTCATACCCTACCCAAATCCATCTACAAATCCATCTACAAACTCATATATATAGGTCACTCATACCCTACCTATAATTAGGGATGGCAACAAAACCCGAACCCACGGGTACCCACCCAACCCAACTCGGTCAACGCGGGTAAAACCCGTGTTGACGGGTTTTGGGGCGGGTTTGGGTTTAAACCCGTTCACTATTCACCCGGTTGGGTTAGGTAAACCCGTCCCATGGGTACCCGCCCACACTCATATAATTAATTTTCCGGTATATTTAATATTCTAAACAACTAATCTTCTTTATGTTTGTGGAGACATGTCTAATGTTTTCTTTCTAATTGTGTAGAATGAAGTTGATATTATCGAATAGAAAGTGAAGAAGTTTAATTGACAAGGAGGAAAAAGCTTTCAATTAATCATGTTGTTTATGGATAATTAGAGCTGGCAAATTACAACCCGACACGTTAACCCGATCCGAACCCGCTCGAAAAGTAGAAGTTTTTATAACCCGAAATTCGAATGACCCAAACCCGATAACCCGTGATTTTTTGGGTCGGGTTGGGTGGGTTAGCGGGTCGACCCGTTCATTTTTATATATCACTCACAAAATGATAAAATCACTCATAAATTGGTGAGATGTTTAATATAATTTACAAGGATTTGAATGGCATGTGGAGTTTAAGGATAATCAAATATCATATGTTTCTTATAGTATTATTACTCTTGTGATTGTTTTTTGACGATTTGTGCAATTTGTATTTCATTTCATTAGCATGGGAGGATTTGACAATGTGTTAATTGACGTGTGTTAGGTAAACTATTGTCATGCATATGTAAAAAATTTGTGTTCTTTAAGAAAATATGAAGCATGTTTGATATTGTTTCTGAGAGCGCTCAAAACCCTAAACAACCTGTAACCCGACCCGAAACAGAATGGGTTGGGTCAATATTTGACCCAAAATCAGTCAACCCAACATGACCGGACCCGTAACCGAAGACCCTAACCCGAAATTACCCAACCCAACCCGATTGCCAGGTTTGTGGATAATTTGTGATTTGCTTCAATTTTCTTGAGTTTTCTAGATTGGTGTTAAACAATTTGTATGGTTAATTTGTGATTTGCTTGAATTTTCTAGAATTGTGTTTTATATATGGATAATTTGTATTGAGAGTTTGATATTGTTATTGTAAATTTTTTACGACAAAAACCGATGGGTACCCATGAAACCGCAAATACCCAGCGGGTTGGGTTCAATTTGAGTTTTTCAAACCCAGTGAATTTTACCCCGGATTTTTTTCGGGTAGTTATCACAAATGGTCACAAACCTACTCACTTTGTACAAAATGGTCACAAATCTTTAATTTTGCACGTTTTAGTAAAACAAGTTTAAGTGAATAACAAAATGGTCAATCCGTTCACTTCCGTCCAAAAATCTGTTAGTTTTGCCCAACACGTCATTAAAAATATTAATAAAAAATTCATTTAAGCATCCAAATTAACTCGTATAACCCTAACCGATTCACAAGCTATCTAACCACTCGACCGCACAATAATACCCACCCCTTCCTCTCTCGTCTCGTACCCTTCATACCTCCGACGCCCGCCGCGGTTTCTCTCTCCTAGTCCAGTCGCCGCCACTGCTCCACTCCTCTTCTCTGCTTCACTAGAGACGGGAAACAGCAGGAGATAGAAGCGGCGTCCGTACGTCCACTTCAAAAAATAGTTTATTTTTTCAATTCAGTGGTAGACAGCGAAGGAGAGATGGGGGACCACTTCAATTGATTTGGGTTTCCTCCAGTGAAGCTCGCCGAGCTTTGCCTCCACCGCCCACATGTACTCCTCCGCGCAGCCGTTCTCCTACTCAATCAGCAGCGCCATCGTGATTTGATTAATCATAAATCTAACTAATATTATATTATAATTCATTTGTGGTGGCAATTGAGCTCTCCGGCCATCTGTGTGGTTGAGGAATCAGGGAGCCTGGGAGAGAAGACAACAAATTGATGAATAATGATGGTAGCCGGTGGATTTGGAGATCAAGACGGATCATTTGGTGATTGCGTAGATGGTATAGATGATCCCCGGGATGTATACGAAGAGGGAGAGAAACCACAACTGTCGACGGGATGAAGGGCACGAGATAGGAAGGGTTGGGTACGGCGGGTGGTTACAGAACTAGTGAACCGATTAGGGTTGTGCGGGTTAATTCGAATGATTCAATAATTTTTTTATTAATATTTTTAGTGACGTGTCATGTTGACTAGGCAAAACTAACAGAATTTTGGATGGAAGTGGACGGATTGACCTTTTTGTTATTCACTCAAACTTATTTTACTGAAACATGCAAAATTAAAGATTTGTGACCATTTTGTACAAAGTGAATAGGTTTGTGACCATTTGTGATAACTACCCGATTTTTTTCACGAATAAACCCATGGATTTGAATTTGGGTTTGGCTTTAAACCCAACCCGAACCATTGTCATCCCTACCTATAATCAATGGGTCTACTTCTTATTAGCCAAATTTTTCAAAACAAATTAAATTGAATGTTGACCGCCATATATCTATTCTCAGTCAATATTAAAATCAATATTACTAACAAAACTGCTAATAAAACATTAATTTTAGACTAATAATACTAACAAAACACCATAACTAACCACACAATACATGCACGTCATCACCGTCCGCGACAAGACGCTCCGTCACCCGTCATCGCCAAGTTACATCCGAAAGTCATTTGGTATGTAAAACAAAAATGGGCCACCAACTACCAAACAAACACCAACGTTGAAGAGTGCCCACGGTTTTTATTACAAAAATTGTGGTCCCTAAATCATCCACGGCTTGAATTCTAGTTCGCACCCAAAATGGTGTAAACCGTCTAGCTAGATGAAACGTTGATACACCTGCTGCTAAGAGCCCACCCAATTTTCAGAGCGGCAAATGGAACGTCTCGACTTCGCCGAATGAAAGTCTCAACAGTTGTGAGTTACTCACGCTTCTCAAGATGACTCATCAAGCTTGTAAGAAAGGCTCGATGTCTAGTTCTAAGACAGAACACGGATCCGGGATGTCAAAATTTTTCAGCACCTACAGAACCAAGAATGGAAACACCATCAAACCAATCCCGGAAATGTCTACTGATAGCAGCCCATAGTAATCAGCAAAAGCACAGGATGATTTTGATCAGATCTAGCAAGAAGGTACCTGCGGATGCACGATACCAAACATGCCAATGTGCTTTCCTTTGTAAATGATGCTAGCTTGTCTATCAGGAAGGAATTCACGTGCCTTCGTCCAGGATATGTCATCACCAAGTTAATTAGATCAGACCTTACAAAGTAGTAGCAGACAAAATCGCCTAGGAACTGCAGCTTAATGCTTAATGAAGAGTACTCACATGATCAGATCTCTGTATGTAGTACCCACTGGAGTCACCAATTGGTACAAATGGAGTTGCCATCACTTCCATCACTCTGTCTAGCAATGAATGAATCCTCTGCAAAACAATGCCTCAGCTAGCTTCAATCAACAGAAAGCTTCCAGGTTAAAACTAATGCACTGTAGTAAATCAGCCAGTCAAAAACTGTCCAAAACATATAACCTGAACATTCCAGCAGCTTCAACAAACAGTAATACATCATTGCTTTTGTTAGTGATACATTCGTTTGTATCAACCATCACAGAAAAACTCACAAGGTAATAACTTCATTTCATAACACAGATGATCAAGACATTAGTTACCTCAAATCCTGAATTAGTACCACAATACAGAGCTGTAAGACGCCGAACATTTGTTGCGCCAACATCTTTAGTACCATCCAGCTGTACCGTATCACTCACTTCAAAAAGCTGCAGCCACCATGAATCACTGTCAGCTAAACTAGGCTATCTGACTTACCATGTTGCATAAATGATGAATGTAAGTATTTAGTATTCTTCTTCACAATACCGTTGGATGTCCAAGTCCTTGCGGACAATTACAGTGGACAATAAGTTAGTTTGCAAAGCAGAGTGCAATATAAAGGTACCTTAATGGGTTTGGACTTGTTTTTGTTTTTTCCGATAGTTTTTAGTCCTCCAAGCATGAGGGTGGTTCGGACAACCTATCAAATCAAACAGAAACACCATACTCAGAGTCAGTATGTCAACCAACACATTTGGAAAATAATTTTAAGATCTAGCAACCCTAGAGATGGATCAACTGAGCAGACAGAAAACATTAATGAGAAGAAAAATATGTGAAAGCTTATCAATAAGACACAAAACACTTCACGTGAAAAGTTCATCAAATCGAAGTTGGAAATGTATATCCAACTATGGAAGTCTAAGCAAGAACTCAACAGCTGAACAGAAAGAGTGCTGCTTTATACATGCATATTTGTAAGCTCCTTGAGACCTTAACATAGAGAACATTAACACAGACCACCTAGAGTCTAAAATCTAGGGAAAAGAAAAGAGCAGAGAGTAATCAAGCTGGAGGTGAATACAAACCTCAAAATCAGCGGAACGGGGATTGGCAATAATAACTGCTGTTGATTTATCATCAGTCCGGTTTAACATGGCAAAATTCTCTTGGTAAGAACATAAAATCCATGACTTGATCTCTGTGAATCCGTTCATTGCAACCTAAGAGGCAATATACTGTAAGTCAGAAAAACTTTCATCCAAATAGAGAAGGGGAAGGAGTTGGTGGGGGAGAAAATAAACAAACAGATGCAGTATGCAGAATGATGTGTAAATAAGCACATGAGAAAATTAAGTACCTCCAATCTGAGAAGATCCTCAAGCTCAATCAAGGACACCACCTCGGAAGATGGAAACTTTGTCTTGGGTATGTTATTATAACCATAAGCAATTGCAACATCCTTGAAAAGAAGATACAGCTAGTGCTCAGCAGAAGGGAGTAAGATAATTCATTGGTTCTATAAAAATACACACCACCATAGTTGTACTTACTTCCATAACATCACAGGGGTGAAGGACATCACTTCTGGTAGGCGGTACTGATACTTTGATATTTTGTTCACCACCAGATGCGCCTTTCTCAGCACGCAACTGCATCCGATTTAACAGGCTAGCAACCTGATGGCAAAGAGGGGCCACTATGACTTTCCATTTAGGGGTTCAATACTTTAGCACCAACGAAGAAATATATGCGACCCTCTCACTCTACGGTGTACCTGTATCCAACTAGACCTAGTACGTGGTTTCTTCCGCTACCCACTACAATACAAGTCCAACCTCATTTATCCATAACACACTGTAGCAACAGCTTCTTGAATCATGCATACCTGATCCTCAGAAAATGCAATGCCAAAGAGCATGACCCTTTTGTGTGACAAACAGCTTAGATTTTTAACTAAAATGTGTTGGCTGTTTGCACTGCAACTATTCTACATTAGAGTCTCCTTTCAGAGCTCCAAATTCCTAAAATGAACCCTCCATTAAGACGAAATTAAATTCTAAAACAGTGGATATACAATTCTCCCACGACGGTCTTGTCTAAACATGCCGCCAGAATAGATTTAGCTAATAGTCATTGCTCAAGTAACTTTCATGTTTGACTTTTTTTTTAACAATGTACTTCGTTTATTTCAATTTCAGAAAGAAAAAAACCACCAAAAATCACTGAAGAGTCCATGTGGCCATTAAAACTGCGTACCTCGTCTGCCTTCAAAGAGACTCCAATTGAGCGACTGATGTATGAAAGAGGAACTTCCATACTGTATTCAGATAATTCAGGGGATATTAATGACTTCCCACCATCATATACTACTTCAACTGGTTCAACTTCATACTTATTCCGACAATACAATGAAAAAGCTGTCACCTGATCACAAAGGGGTAAATGGCATTCATCAAGCATCAGTTTGCTACATTTGAAACAAAACCCAAGGAAGAAAATGCAACCAGAACTAAGATGCCAAACCATTGTGTTCAAAACAATCTTGGCCTTTGTCAGATCAGTGGCTGTACATTCTATGAATACATTCTTCGTCTTTAAAGTGATAGACGAATGTGCACCATTAATGATGGGAGGAAGAGACAAGACAGTTCTGCATAAAGAACTCTGAATTAAATCAATGGGAAAGAAATAGCATTGTTAGGTGATATAAGATACATATGCAAGCAACCAATGAGGAGCCTAAGTATTTTATACAAGCAATTGCATGAAGAGATGAAGAGGATAACTGACACACACAATATACATTATCCACCCAGGCACCCATGGGTGAGATTTCATCAAATAAACAACTTAATGGCTATGCTTCCACTAAGTTAATGTTATCAAAGGAAACAGGGATTTACCTTCTACAATCGTATATGACTGGGTACACAGGAGAGTTCTCAATGATATGCAGATACTTCTTCAGCTTCAAATCAGACTGCAAAGATATTCTCCATATCAGGGCATGTAGTTAGACTCAAAGGAAAGAGACAATACCTCTTCAGTCTTGTGATATCCCATAATGTGGTCTAATTAAAATTGAAATGCTTCAGTTTCCAAATCACCTTGTAAACCTCCATCAGTTCATCAGCTCTGAAGTTTTTCTCCTGAAGTCAATAGAACTGAATAAGCACAATTATAATGGAAGAGATAACAAATCGAAACTTGAAGGATAGCTGCACACAGCAGAAGAAGCATACAATCAGAGATGGTAACGAAACAAATTAAAATTTAAAATTAACTTATTAATAGTTATTTGTAGGACAAGGTAGGAGACTACGATTTCATCATATATGAACCTGGTTCTGAAGCAGACTAAGCTTCTCAGGGGACGGATGATAACAAAGGCAAGGCACTACAAACTATAAGCCTGTACAACTTCAGCAAGTTGGCAACAGCGACAATAGGAGTTCAAAAGAAGAATAGTAGCACTGAGGCTAGAATGTTCAAACCTTCTAATCATCAATCATTGATTGATTAATTGCATAGTAGCATAATTTACTCTAAATTAACATCAGATGAATTCCTAAAAGCTCACCTGTTTCAGTGGTACAAAGTTTATCTTTTCTGGTGGGAGGGCCTGGAAACAAAGAAATGCTTCCAATCAGCATCATCACATGACATAATAGGCATGGATCACAAAATCAGGACCATCACCAAGCTTTGCCAGCCATAGATTTTAGTTGATCCATAGACTGATTCATATTGACTAAATAAAAAGTCAAAATGGACTGCTTTAATTAATACATGACATGAAAATTCCATACTTCTAGCTACTAAAATTTATTCAAGCCACACAAATATAACAATTCCATTCAGAAACTAACTACTGCAAACAAACCTCATAAGTGAATGGGCCTTGAAGTGTGTCCAGGTCATGGGTACCAATTGCGACGAGAGTTCTTCGCCTAAACATGTGGTCCATTTCTAAATGAGACAAGGTCAAATAAAGGAAGACCACACAAGTTTACTCATGATAATACCTGCATATGTTCTCATGAAGCTTGTCCTGGAGTTCAATGAAGCTGTTATAACTGGCTTCATCGAAATTGATATCCCTCAAAACAGCACAAACAACATACGGCCGAATTTTGGACGTCTATAGCAGGGATAAAGTGTGCACACATTAGTGGGTGATAAAATTGGACACCAAAAGCTCATGCATTGCCTTTCTCAAGAAAATGTAAACCAAAAAAAGGTACAAGCAGCCAAAAACTACCTCCTTGTGTACATGGATCTTCAGCATTGATTCCTTGCTAATGCTTGCTAGGGTGTATGCAGGAGTTCCTTCCTTCCCGTTGAAAACCCGGAGGGCTTGAGCAAGCCCCTCTAGACAAAGTAGATCATACCTAGCATCATTAAAAAAAAAAAACAAATGTCAACAACATTGTTTATCCACGATACTTCAACAATAGGACGTGGAAAAGCTGTATAGATAAGGTGGGATAAACTTAAAAGAGTTCTTGTAAGTTACATATATCACATTGTCTGTGGGTTAGAAATAATTAATGAGGTTTGCCAAAACCAACTACCTATCAACAACATCAGGAGATAATCATGGAAAACAAATGCACATCAATGAACATCAGGAGGGAATAAGAAAAGGTCTGGCAATCCAAAAGACCAATACTGAAAAGGCACCACTGTGGCATTTGTAATCAACATACGTAGACCAGATAGCTACAGTAATCAAACTTCCCCACAGATACTACAGTGAGAGCCAAACAGCATGTCCTACTAAATTTAAAGGGGCAGTCAAAAACACTATATAACTTTGGAACTCCCTAGATACTACCATTCTGAGAAACCAAATGATGTGATCATGGCCACCCCTCATGACCTTATTCGAGTTCAATTTATATCTCTAAATGGACCACGGGTCAAGAGACAAACGAGAAGGTTTAATTGAGAGCTTAGGAGCATTCAAGATGGGTGGAAATGGCTATACAAGCAAGGTCTACGTGTTTATTGGTGCTGAATTTCAGAATTGGGAATTTCCTACAACAATCCCTATCCAACAAGTATTTGGAAGAGATGCTTAAATGCTGTCCATGTTGGTTAAGGAGTCTTTTATTATATTGCTTTATTTATTTTTTCAAGTATAAGTGTTATCTATTTCCTAGTATATAGTGATTACTTTTCAGTTTCGTAGGTGTAGAAGAGTTAGCCTCTTTACAAAATAGAAGGATTGTAGTTCAGTTTCATGCCTTCAGTATTCAGATTTCAATAAGAGTTTTCAAGAGTTGCAAGAGATATTTCCTTGTGATTTCTTAGGCTTATCAATCCCTTGGTTGTGGCGCCTAGCCTCTAACCTTATCATCAACTGGTGTGGCGATTCTCCTTCATCTAACCTACCCAAAACCCTAAATTTCTCAATTCCGTACAATTTCTAGCAACCCAAGCTATTTTATTCTCGTTCAGAGCATTCTAGGAACATCACCAAAAGGTATATTCAAGGAAGCAAAAGTGATCAGAAAGCTACAGAGCGAGCACCTGTTAGCAGGGACCTCAATTTTATAGATAACTTCCTCGTCATCATCTGCTTCTTCTTCCAAATGACACTCCTTTCTCATAATGGCCTTCTCAGTAGTCTGATGCAAGTCATAGAATTTTGACGTTACGAATCATCATTGTGGATTTTGTTTATTGAATTACAAAATGAGTGAAGCGTCAAATAAATCCAGAATCAACCGAACGCTGACCACATCGTCGAGCTCAATTCCAAAGTTGAAGCAAAGCTCCTCGAACTTCTCTTGAGCTATATTCCAATTTCCAAACAAAAAGAAAGAGAGAGAAAATATGCTTTAGGTACCGTTGTCATTGTAAATTGATATACTTGGGAAGGAAACGAGAACTCACTGTAAGTTTGCCCTAAGGCAGCGAAGAGACAGTCCCTTCCCACGCTCACTGTAGGCATTGTGGCTGTGTTTCCAGTAAGAGATCGAACTAGCGGCCGCTGCAGAGATGCACAAGCCTTGGCGGCCGGAGATGCAAATAAAGGTGGGGCAGGACAGGAGAGGGTTAGAGCAGAGCTTGAGGGAGTAAGCTTTTCAGTTCTGTGTTGAGAGATATAGCATCAGAATCAAAAGAAGCAATTAAATACAGTCGATAGACGATGAAGAGCAACCTCGGCGGTAAAATATCCGGCCAGGGTAGGGTTTCAGGGTAGGGATGGCAATGGGTCGGGTTGGGGCGGGTTTTGCAAAACCCAAACCCATGGGTTTATCCGCCAAAAAACCCCAGGGTAAAACCCGCTGGGTTTGAAAAACTCAAACCCAACCCAACCCGCTGGGTATCCGCGGGTTGACGGGTACCCGTGGGTTTTTGTGGTAAAAAAATAACAATTACAATTAACAAGAAATAAAAATCAAGCACTTACACAAAAATGGAAAGGATTTATGAGTTATAATAAAAAGCACCCAGAAGCAGAAAAACTAATCCTAAAGTTCATGTTGAGTAAAATACCAACAGAAAAATTTGTTTCAGTTAAAACATTATAACAAACAGCAAACACGCATACACACAAACTAATCCAAAAGTTCATGTTATTAACCCAAAAGTTCATGTTAAACTGGGAGAAATCCCCACATTGTTGCAAATAGGGAGAAGAACATGAAAATATGCAGCAAAATATACAGTAAAGATCCACTAAAATCTTGCTTGTCCGAAGCATTCTGCACATCAAAATATGCAGCAAAACAAGGATGGACATAACACTGAAGCACTATGTACGCTCGGAGAAATGTTGATTGATGTTTCAAGGACTATCCACAGCATAAATAAAAACCATTGGTTACTCCTTGAACCTGCTTCACAATATAATAACCACAAGGGAAGTCTCACACAGAAAGAGACCATGGGGAGGTGCAAGAAATAAGCTTATGATAACAAAGATCATTTACATATATAGCAGATCCATTCACAACAACTTGATTTTGCTTGTCAAGATAGGAGCTCACATCTGTTCACAGCCAGAAGAAAATTCTTTTGACAATAACTAATAGCAATTCTTTTATACAACTAATTCACTACAACTAGCGCAACATTTGACATCTCAATAACTATCAATTGATTCACTACAACCAGCACAATAATGTCAATAACTATCAACATATGACCTCGACAAACATTTGACATCTCAACTCAGCAATCATCATCCTTTGGCAAGAAAGACACATCTGTGCAATTACTTTTCCATTCAAAAGTCTAGAAGAATCCTCTATACCTCACAGAGGAGAAGCAGCCGCAGCCTAGAAGATCTCCGGACCTTGGAAGGCTTCTCGGCAATGCAACACAGCAACAGCAGTCTCAAGCCGAGGTAAAGGAGGAGCGGTAACGACGAAGAGGAGAATCAGGGGAATCCGGGAAAGGCGGGATTTCGTTCCCTTGCCGGCCGAGCAGAGGACGAGCAGGGGAATCCGGGAAGGCGGGAGTCGACAAGAGGCAGAGGCGGGCGAGAGTCGCCGAGAGGTGGAGGTCGGACCTGCGAAACGCGAGTCAGGTTTGGGTCTAGGAAACTGGGAGTCTGGGACTGAGTGCGGCGGGTCGACGAAGGAGTCACCGAGAGGAGCAGGGGGGTGGCGGCGGAGAGGAGCAGTGGGGATGTCGGCGGGCGAGAGGGGAGTAGTAGGGCGGTTGGCGACGGTCGCGAAGGAGGGTGGAGGCGGGGGGTCGTGCGATTCAGAGAGAATTGGAGGGGCGGAGGGGAGGAGCGTCTGGGAGATTGGGGTGATTAGAAAATCTTAGGGTTAGGGGTGTGGCCGGGTATTCACGGGGCGGGTACCCCCAAACCCGAACCCGCCCCAACCCGCACAACAAGACAGCGGGTTTAAACCCGAATCCGGCCCGAACCCGGTCAACACGGGTTTTACCCGCTTTGACCGGGCTGGGTCGGGTCGGGTACCTGCGGGTTCGGGTTTCATTGTCATCCCTATTTCAGGGGTCACAAGGGGAGGCTGCGGACTATCCCTGCAATAGATGAGTGATGAGGTATCATATTAGGTCTTGCGTGGAGACCAGCATTGTAGATGGGCCGTGAAGAAACTGGGCTTTCAGCCCTTCAGCCTTGAGATGGAGAATAGCACGGTTGCAATCGCTCTACCTGGATATCGGGCAGGGCCGCCCAAGAGCTGGCCCAGCACAGCATGCTTAGGACACGCGCGCACGAGCATTGAGGACGATTATGATAGGGCACGAGCACGAATACTCTACGGTTCGTGCAGTCTATAAATTGGTTGTATTTGGGTCGTCATTTGTGAAAACCATACTACAGTGCTACTGTTAAAGGTGGAAAAACAGGTGAATGGATTGTGTCTTATTCTATGAAGGTGACGATTGTTACTACGGTTCACGCTTCTTCAAATACTGTTCAAACAAGAGTGTTTGATGCATATAAAGGAACCTACTTTACTGTTACTCCTGTGGAGATTCCTTAAAAACTCCGCGGCTACAACTAAGACAACTGGTATAGAGGATCCTTCATGGAGAAGAGCTACGCAAACTACAGAGAAAAAGGGGAAGGGATAACTGAAACAACTTATCTGTGTGAAGGATTGTGATTGTATCTATTTTCTCGAGAAGAATGCTTCAAGTTCTGTTGCCAAGAGTCGTCCAACTACTCTCTCTCTGTCTCCTCTTCCTGGAAAGTAGCTTCATATTATCTAAGCTAGTCAGCTGTCGCCAACGAAAGTCTCTGGACACATCACTATGTTAATCATCCACCAGGTCGTAATGTTAGATTGGATGGTCACCATACTTAAACACAGGACTGGACAGATGATGACCAAATATGGATGGTTAGCTCACTCCCAGCTACTACCAAATATACGGTCCAACTAGACAATCCACTATGTATGGCTCGAACCATTTAAAGTGTCCCGACTGACCAAAATCACCCAAGTGGTATTTTAAGAGAAAAATATTTTGGTGTAAACAAATACCCCCAACAACTTAGCTTATAAGAAATTATGAACTTGACACCAACTGCACTAGATGCAAGACCGCACAAATCAAACACTCGCTTTTGTTGTTGTGTCTTGCTCGGCACCAAACCACACAACGAGTCCACTTCCTTCATGGCCAAGTTAGTAGTTACACACGACAAGAGCTTGCCCAATTTCCAACTCCTGCTCGGCCAAGGAACCAAACAGTAGACCAAGGAGAAAGCAAAAAACAACTTAGTTAATTTAATTTTCTTTTTAAATAGCCAATCATAAGTTGCTTTTAATATATTTTATTCACTTATAAAGAATAAAATTGTTTTTACATTGGACACATCTTCTTAAATCTTATCCCACCAATAAATTAAAATTCATTTCTATCAGGACTCTCAATTCTTGATATATAAATTTAAACTCCCATCCAGCTCGGATGGTGTCCTTTTACTTGAGTTTGCACCATCCAAAAGCCAACTTGGATGGCTTGTTCACCACTTTATTTATTTAATTATTATATTCTATAATTTTATGGCAAGAGTTAAGAAGTATCACCACTTGTCATAGCCCTTAGGAGTAACTAAGGATCCAAAGACACATTTATTGCCAACTCTATTGATCAAACCACACAAGTTATCCATGTATCATGTGACTTCCTCATTTCAAAGGATATGTACACAATGGAGTGACATTATCTATCTTAATGTTAGGTTGCATGTTCCCAGTATGATTTTGACACTCTTGCTTGTGGCCTCCTGCTTATATGCTCGAGTTATCCCAACCAACTCATATGATTGTTGACATCAATTTTTTTGGTTGTGAGTTTCTCAGTGAGGCACACCGTGCATTCCCAATTAATTTTGATTAGAAGGAAAACAACAAGCACCTCTTTGCCTTGGTTTCTCCCAAACTACTTTAAGTTCTACTCTTCACATTACTTCGAGGGGATGGGTACTTAGACTTTACAAGTCCACTTCCACCTAGGGCACCAAATGAGCCAAACTGCTCGCGAGCAACTCGGCATTCAAATCGGGAAAACTCATTTGACACTCGACTCGTTATTTAACAAGCCAGCTCGCGAGCCGACTCGTTAGTAATCGAGCACAGCTTGAGCTAGACCATGCTCAGATTGATAAGCTCACGAACTAGCCTGACTCGGTGGCTTGTTGAGCTAAAATCGTGAGCTGGCTTGTTTAGAGCTTGTGAAAGGATTAATTACTCTTCTAAACATGAACGCCATCTTGTTAATATGGATGTGTGTGGAAGTTGGTTGTTATTTGTAGTTTCTAGTGTTCTTTTTATCATTTAAATTATTATGTTTATACATTTTTTTTAACAAGAATGATTTCAAATCGAGCTCATCTTGAGATGAGCTTGTACTTAGCTTGGCAAGTTGTGTTAATGAGCATTTATCGAGATCGAGCTAGATTATTTTGATTCAAGCAGAGTTCGAGTTCTAGCCGAGCTCGTATGCATTCCTACTTCCACCTACATGGTTAACTTGTCTTTGTTTCCATGCCCCAAAAATCTTGTTCACTCCTGCACTTAGCACACAACCACCTTTAGTCATTTGTTTTTTTTTTTTTGCATATTGAGGCTTGTGCATGCCACCATGTCCACCATTTTTGCAATTCATGAGTGGCTTCAACATGTTGCATATTGCTTGACATAACTCCTAATCCAACTTTTGTGGTTGGTGAGATGCCCCTAGTCTATTCTTTGCATGCTTTTACCTACTCCACCCATGTGTAGGTTGAACTTTTTGCAAGTTTTCTGACATGTCATCCCCCAAATCCATATTTGTTGGTGACATGCCCCATATCCAAACTTCGGGACACTAATTTGCCCTCTTGTTGGAAAATTTGACAATTTGTTCAGTAAAGGATCACATAAAGGTAGACAAACCTTTTTTGCTTTTGATTTTGGCATGTGGTCACACATACTTCTTTGCAATGGCTTATGTAAGCAATCTTCAGTTTTTGTTCCTTCACTAGAAATTGTGTTTGTTGGAAATGAAATATTTGCATTGCTTGCTTCTAGCAACATTGTTGAAGCCAAAGTAGGGGGTGAGTCCTTATTTACATTATCTAACTCGCTACCAATTTCATCATTGGCATATGTGTTGTTTGACGTTTTTATCAGTCAAGCATGACAAGTTGGATTGACCACTACTTTGACCATGTCATTGTGGACTGTCTGTCAAAATGGTCAGATCCCAACTTTCTCATCAACAAATTGTGGCTGACTGCCTAAACCATGAACTTGGTCACTGCTTACCGTTTCAATTTTTTCATTCACCAAATCTTTGCCTCTCAACAACAAAATACTTTTTGGTACAATGGATGCATAATGCATAATTTCATACTTTGACATCTCAAAATCATAAACATATCTATCAATCATCATATCACAGGCATATCAATTCTTTTTTCAAGATTATCAAAATGCTTATGTAAGTGAAGATGTACCTGTTCATCTACGGAGTCTAACCATCATTTGATGAATCTCTTCCATTATTTGGAAAAGTCAGGGCACTGCTTCACCTGGATATGAGTTTGGCACCAAGGATGGCACCTCTGCTCCACCAGTGTTGTTTGACGCCACCCCATCTTGGTCAACGTCAACACTGACCAACTTTTCATTCTCCACAAAACCTTATGGACGATCATCTTCTTGCTGCCTCTGTCATGAATCCATACCAAATACACGTGTCCCACTAGGTGTGCCAAATTTTTAACGGGGGAAAAAAAGGTGGATGGTTGCGCCTAATTTCTATGAAAGTGATGATTGTTACTACGATCCACACCTCTTTCAACACTGTTCGAACAAGGGTGTTTGGTGATTCCTACGTTACTGTTACCTTACTCCTATGGAGACTCCTTGAGAGCTTTGTGACTAAAATTAAGACTATTGCTGTGGAGAATCCTTCATGGAGGAGAGCTCGGCTAACAACAAAGAAAAACGAAAAGGGATAACTGAGATAGTTATCTGTGTGTTGGATTGTGATTGTCTCTTTGCTCTAGAAGTTTGCTTCAAGTTTTATTGCTCATAGTCGTCCAACTGCTCTCTCTCCCTCCTCTTCCCAAAAAGTAGCTTTGTAGTATCTAAGCTAGTTAGTTGTTGCCAACAAAAGTCTTTGGAAACGTCACCATGTTATAGTAATCATCCACTATGTCGTCATGTTAGATTGGATGGTAATTATACTTCAACATGAGACTGGATAGATGGTGACCAAATTATAGATGGTCTGCACACTACCAACTAGTATTCACCAATTATACAATTCAACCAGGCAACCTGACATATATGGCCTGAACCATTTAAAGTGCCCCGACTTTCCAAAATCGCCCAAGTAATATTTTAAAGTTGTTCTTAATTACATATTGGTGTAGTTAGAGTCTTCTCTCGTGCTATTGTTCACCTTGTAAGTTCACTTATGATCCATTACCTAAGATCGATGGTTGAGTGGCATCTTTGGTGTTTATTGAGTTGTGTGATTATGAGTAGTGTTTGTTTATGGATAGATTTTCCCCTTCTATAAACTAGTTTTTTACCCACCCATTGGGCGGTGCTTCTTCTTTGATTATTTATCGTTGTAATATTCTAATATTTTTATGAGAAAACGGGGGCTCCCACCTAGCAAAGGTTTTGCGGGAGCCCGGCTCTTACCGGCCATGCCAGGAGCAGTTGTCTCGAGCCTCGTGCGGGGGAAAGACATGTAAGGGGGCTGGAGGTAGTAGGTGGAAATTGGGAACGGATTCCCGTCTCCCCTTACACACTTTCGCCCTATTCGCACGGGAGACGTCATTTTAAAGCACATTTTCGAGCACCTGTTATTTTCAAAACATGATACAAGAGTCCATGACAAGCAGAGAGTCCACAACACCACACAATTCAAGGGTCCTAAGATCACTAATTCACTCAATCAACCAACACACTATGAAGAAGAAATGAGACTTCTTAAATGCATCAACATCCTCCATAGTGCTACACTACCTCCCTAGGTTGCAAACCACTACAGAGACTGTCAATTCAAAGCATACTGAGCAGGTAATTGCAAGGAACACGTACTTGGAGCCCTCAAATTTAAAAATTTGGACAGTGGACTAGGCTCCAAGCACACAAACAGCCAAACATTCACCCGCATACATAATCGAACACCCCCCACACTTAAGCACGACATTGTCCTCAATGGAGGAAAGATAAGGAGGGTAGAACGAAGTTACCAGATCAAGGGTGAATGATGATGGACGGGGCAGGCGGTGCATTCCAGGAAGAGAGAGTAATCAGAACACAAACACCACACAAAATCTCACAAAGGTTGAGCTATTGACTCTAAAACCAAATAACAAAATTGACTCAACCGAGGAGAAATAGAGAAAGAAATGCAAACCGACTGGTTGGGTTGCCTCCCAACAAGCGCTTCTTTCACGTCGTGAGCCGGACGATGGCTCCTAAGTTTCGGTCCATGCTAGAACCTCCTTGAAGTTGAGGTTCTCATCTATGAGGTGGAGTCGCAAGTCACGAGCATGTGGTATGACTGGTGATGGAAGCTCGTGCACTTGACGCAGATGAAGTCTCCACCCTCGAGACCTCTTCTTCTCTTCTCTCGTCTCATTGCCCCAAACCAGATAAGACAGCATCGATTGGCCACCATCGCATCCACCAAGAGGGACCGATGTCGATGTGGCCTTGGTCTGGCAAAGAGACACTGCAAATGGGTCCTTGCCAAGCAGCTCCTCGAAGTTTGGTGGAGATATCACATGTAACTCATGGCCGGTGCAGGCCTCTTCCACCTTAATTTCATCCTCAGCCTGGACGCCAATTGCTTCCTCAACCCCCTTCCTTCTTCAAGTGGTATCACCCCTGGGAAATGATCGAGAACTTCCCCTTCTTTGCTTTCTTCCTCATCCTCCACAACTTCTTTCTGCACCCTTTCTTGCTCTTCTTCTTCTAGCACAGATTGGAGAGCAAGTCCGCCATGCAATTTCTTCAATGAGCTCATCGTGCATCTCCTCGATCGGGCCCAGCATGTTAGAGCAGAAATAAGGAATTGTGTGATCTGCAACCAGAGGACTTTCCTGATCATGATTATCATGGGAGTTCTCTGTGATAACTTCTGTATGCTCCTCAACATCCCCATAGCCTTTGTCACCCTCCTCCTCTTCTAGTATGATAGCAGAAGGGTGATCTTGGAGCAGGTTGTGCATAAGCTTTTCTCAAGATCCTCGAGGCTCTTCTTTATGCTCAGGAGGGTCTCCTCTGTTTCAACGTAGGAGAAACCAGTTTGGGCATTGTCTGGGATATCCATCTTTGGAAAGGATGTCTCAGGTACTCCGAGCAATCTGCTCCACGAGAAGCCTCAAGTGATAGTTTGGATCTGGCTGATGGAGGAATTCTTCTTGATAAGGAGATTGGTTCTTGAAATACCCAGGGGTCTGATTGTTCTTCGTAGGATGGGGGTTGGTACTGAAACCCGAATCCATATTCTTCTCCTCCTTGATTGCTCCAGGGGGTCTCGGGGTAATACCACTCGGATGGTGGTGGATACCCCCAATGGTTGGAGAAGCCATGAGGATCCATGATTCAGATCTGCACCAACAAAAACAAAAACACCCAAGTGAAAAGCAAGGGTGGAAAAGAAAAGAAAAAAAACTAAAGTAACAAACTTCTGCCTTTCCTAATAATCTAGAAAGTTCCCCGGCAACGGCGCCAAAACCTTGACACGCTAAAACACAACACCTAACAATGGCCAAGTGTAACCAATGAAAGGGACTGCAGTATAGTGGCACAAGTAATAAATATCGAATCCACGGGTCTCTAGAGTTACTATTACTCAGCTTCAGTTCATTATCTAGCAAACTAGATTAAGGATTGATTTACTAAACTACTCTACTAACTACTCTACTAATTACAAGTTGGGAACTCACTTAGGTATGATTCCCCCTAGCTCCTCAATTAGGTCCAAGTTGCAATTACCTTTGGTTGTTCTACTGTTGATTAAACTGCGGAAGATCCGAAATTAGCTTGGAATCTCTTAAGCTGACCAAGCCCTCTCAAACAGAATACCCGACAGACGACTAGCCTTCACCGGGATAGACTGCTAAGGCGATTCACACAGATCTCCACTACTGGAATGAATTCCAGTACAAAGCAGTAAATTGATTGACTCTCGCACAACCAATTCACCACTATCAATCAAGGAAGCTCTCTTAACCTAATCAGATTCTATCTATCATAGGTTAAAGCAGAAATCAAGAGAATTTGATCAAGATTCAATTGACTCAATAAATCATGCCTCAATCGATTATAATCAAACAATAAAGCATCCAAAACTTCATACAAGAAAGATCCTAACTCATGGAACTAGGGTTCCTCAAAACCTAAGTGAAGGGAAGTTACTCCATAGAGAAGAGAGAGACTGCAGAAATCTGATCTAGATCTTCAATCTCCATCTCCAAGCTTGATTCCTGAGCTCCAATGGCGAAGAAATCCTCCAAAATAGCTCCAAGAATGTTCCCAAGTCGCTCTCTCTCTCTAGGGTTCGTCCCTTGGGTGTTTGGGATCCAAAACCCAGCTCTCCTCCCTTTTGGCTCGAATTAGGCTTAAAAACAGGCTTCCCCGAGTTGCACGGCCAGGTGCATGGCCGTGCACAACACCATTCTGGCCGTGCACCCTCAAAACGCACCGTTTCACTTAATCGATCTCAGCCATCTTGCACGGCCTGGTGCACGGCCGTGCAAGGCTGGATTTTGCCCGTGCAAGGCCTCGGCAGAGAGCGCACGGCCAGAATTATATTTTGCATGGCCGTGCGCCTCCCTGGTCTGCCCGTGCAGCTTGCTCAGCCTCTGTTTAATGCTTCGTTTCTCCCTCGTCCGGACTCCGAATCAGTCGCCGTTTGATCCCAGACGCTCGTAGTCTCGTCCTCTTTCGTTTCATAACAAGCTTGCATGATTCTCTGTCCATAAAGTGAGGTAGAAATCAATTCTTCTTCAGGTCATGCCCGAGTTTCTGCTCCCGAATCGCCAATTGATCTCTGATTGACTTGAAACTTGCGCCTATGCTTCACTTTATGTGCTAGGACCTGAAATGTGACAAAGGAACACAACCTAGCATAAAATAGGCCAAAGACACGGTAATTCAAGCTCAAACAATCAAGAAACAAAGGGGAAAACATGTGCAAATACCGAGTCATCACCAGCTCACTCAGCTTCTGCTTCTTCGAGAGAAGCTCTTTCAGAAACTTCGCATACTTAGGCATTTGAGATAGTGCCTCCAGGAAGGGCACTTGGACATTCAGCTTCCTAAGCATGGCCATGAAGTTTTCGAACTCTTCCTCCAGCCTGTCTCTGTGCAACCGAGTAGGGAAGGGGAGTTTCGGGATATACTCATTCACTAACGGTTGCGGCTTAGGTGCAGGCTCCTCAACCTCCTTTTCTGTCTCTTCTTTAACCGCTGGAGACGCTAAGACAGGGGTCTCTCTCTCTTGCTCCCGAGCAGGGGGATCAACACTCACCTTGCCACTCCTGGTCATGATGGCATTGCAGTGCTCATTCGGGATCTGCGGATGAGGGATGGTCTGCCCGGGTAGAGTACCAGGAGCCCTTTGAGCCACTGCCTGAGCCACGCTCCCCAGCTGGGTCTGGATATCCTGCAAGACAGCCTGTGTGTTCCTCTGACCAGCTTCAAGAGCCAGGAATTTACCCGAGGCCTTTTTCATGAACTGCTCAATAGTGTTGAATATTTCTGAGCACTAGAACTGGCGAGAGAACCCACCAAGTCCCGCAATTCAGCCATCTGATCATTCTGCACTGGGGCAGCAGGGGCTGCACCTGGCTGCTGGAAAGGTCGCGGCTGTGATTGAGCAGCATGCCCCTGCATGGGCTGGTAGAGAGACTGTTGCTGCTGCTGGAATTGCCCTTGTCTGGGCTGATATGGTGGCCTCTGGAAACCCGGTGGTCCCTGGGGGACTGGTGGTCTGGAATTTGCCCCACCCCAGGAGAAGTTAGGATGTTGGCGCCACCCCTCATTGTAAGTGTTACTGTAGGGGTCATTGCGCCTGACGTTATTGATGAAGTTCACCTGCTCCTGGGGTGTGGTTGATTCCTTCATCGCCTGGCAGTCTTCCACCGTGTGATGGGTGCTCTCGCACCAGTGGCAGAGCATCGCCTGCGGCTGTCCTGTACCTGCAATCAAACCAGAGCGATCGATAGCTGAAACCAGCTTCAATACCACCTGCACCAAATCAGATGACTGGGTGCCCACAGCATGCACACCCCATCCTGGTGCTCGTCTCGATCTCCTGGCAGTTCCCCAATCGTACCCGTTCTCCGCCATCTCCTCAAAGAGTTGATTCAGCTGTGGTGGTGTTTTGGTCAGCATGTTCCCGCCACAAACTGAGTCAATCAGCTGCTTGTCCTCCGGGAAGAGGGCGTGATAGAAGGTGCCCAGCTTGAAGGCATCATTGAAGCCATGATTTGGACACCTCAGGAAGAGACTGTTGTACCTCTCCCATGCATCCCTGATGGTCTCATCCTCATCCTGAGCAAAATGGGTAATTTGCTTCTGCGGGTCAGGTGTCTTGGATGGAGGATGGTAGCGGGTGAGGAACTTGTCCGCCAGGTTGGCGAACGTGGTGATAGAGACCGGCGGTCGAGTGTCTAGCCACTCCTTGGCTTGCCCCTCCAAAGTAAATGGGAAGTACCTCAGCTGGATGGCATCTGCTGGTACCCCATTGATCTTGATTCCATCGATGAGCTCGTGGAATCGCCTGAGATGTGATCGGGGCACTCCCCCTCCTTACCACGGAACACCACTGAACCGCGCAGCATGGTGATCACTGAGGTGCTCACCTCAAAGTTGTTGGCTGGCACATGAGGGTGTTGAATGGGTGACCTCATGTCCGCAGCCCTGGTGGTCCAGTAGGATCACATGAGGGTGTTGAATGGGTGACCTCATGTCCGCAGCCCTGGTGGTCTAGTAGGATCACATGAGGGTGTTGAATGGGTGACCTCATGTCCACATCATGGTTCTGTGGATCAGCCATCTCTTCTTCTTCTTCTTCTTCGATCTGCAGCTGTGATAGCGCCTCCTCCGCAGCCAGTCGCGCCTTTAGAGCCCGCTTGAAGTTCCTGCAGGTTTTTTCAAGCTCCTGGTCTAATGGTAGTAGTTCTCCTGACTGGCTAAGGGTCATGCACTACCTACACACAATCAGCAGAAACAACCCGTGAAGGCACACAGGTGAAAGAGATAAAATGCAATAAAGAAAAAGCTAGAGTAACAAATTCTCACGTTTCCCCAATAACCTCGAGGGGTCCCCGGCAACGGCGCCAAAAACTTGACACGCCAAAACACAACACCAAACTGCGACCAAGTGTAATCGCAGTCCGGGAATGCAGTAACAGGCAAGTTCTATTATCAACCCGGGGTCTAGATCTACTGCTTACTCCGTGATTATCTATTATCTAGCCAACTAATTCGATTGATTGTTGTTTAAAGCAAAAGCAGTAAGAAAGCAGGAAATGGTTCGGTTTTCAAAAGCAGGAAAGAGTCACTCGGGAATGAGCCCCCCTAGCCCCTTAGTTAGGTTTAATTGTAATTACCTTGGGTTGATTCACTGTTGATTAGACTGCGGAAGATCCGACAGTAGCTTGGAATTTCTTAAGCTGACCAAGCCCTCTCAGTCTAACTACCCGGCAGACGACTAGTCTTCACCGGGATAGAAAGCTGAGGCTATGAACACAGAACTCCACTACTGGAATTGAATCCCACTACAAAGCAGTAAACTGGCTAACTCTCGTATAACCAATCTCCTACTATCGAATGAAGAGGCTCTAACAACCTAATCAGATTCTATCTATCTCAGGTTGCAGCAGAAATCGAGAAAAGCTGATCAGACTTCAATCAATTCAATAAACATGCATCATTCGATTAAAACCAAACAGTATAATCATCCCAAGTCATTACAATCAAATCCCTAACACAAGAAACTAGGGTTCTTCATACGCAAGTAAGAGAAGGGTTCTACTCCATAGAGAGAGAGAAGAATACAGTAATCAGAGTAGTCATACTCATAAAGATGAGGAAAATCTGCTCTGGGATGATGATTTCCACTCCTATGACAATCTCCAAGCTCGATTTGACGAAACCCAGCTCCAAGATGGCTTCTAGGGTGTGTTCTTCGTACTTTCTCTCTCTAGGGCTCTGTTTTTGCTCTGAAAATCCGATTCTCCCACTTTTGGCTCGAAATTGGCTGAAAAACCAAGATTTCCCGACTCAAACGGGCAGGCCACACGGCTGTGTGGCTCACCCAGTTGCTCGTGTGAGTCAAAACGCGCCGTATCAATTAAGTCGAAACTCAGGCTTCCCGCACGGCCAGGGTTGCACGGTCGTGTGGATTTCCTGCTCTGCCCGTGTTTGCTCTCGACGAAAATCACACGGCCATAATTGTAAGTTGCACGGCCGTGTGATGTCCAGGACTGCCCGTGCGGCTTCCTTAGCACCTCGCCACGCGTCCGATCTTCGTCCAATCGACCCCAAACTCGCTCCAAAGCCTCCATTCACGTACTAGGACCTGAAATATCACAAACAAGCACAACCTAGCGTGAAATTGGCGTAAAACACGAGAAATAAAATCTCAAACGGTGTAAGAACAGGGGGTAAAAACATGTGTAATTAACGGTCTATCACTCTTCATCTGGTGCTCTTTCCGATGGCCGTAGAGGTTTTGTCGGCGATGCTTTCTCTCGGCCTCCGGGCCGGTAGGTGGTGGTTACGAGAATATTTCCCCAAGATACCATCTCAACGACATTGGGATTTATTCATAAAAATATTACTATCCCCTTCTCCCGTTCTAAGACTCCTCTTGCTAGCCTAACTCTAAAACCCCTTATCCCAGCAGTTATGGGGAATCCTGGTTGCGATAGGTGTCTACTCTATAAAGCTCCGAACCCTAGCCCTATTACTATATTATGTTCTCAAATAAGAGTAAGGGCTTCAGCGAGAGTTAAGGACGACATCCATTCTTCTAGGTGCACCCCTCGCTCAAGTACTTTACACTTCTCCCCTCTCCTCCGTCGATTACTTAGTCCGGAACTCTGCTGTTCGTCTACATTCATGCATTGTCGGATGATAAAGAGTTCTTTGGACTGCTCTCCATCGAATCCCGGACCTGACGTAGTCACGACCTGCATGGACGTGTCGTGTCCGTCACCACCTGCGGCGGACAATTTCCATCCTAACTCCGATTTTCTTTGTCCACAAAATAGAAAAATGGCTTACTTGTCTTTCGACCAGGTGGTTCAGTTCTCGATGGAGGAGGTTCAATCAACAAAATATCGGGCTGCTCACTCACTAATTGGCCGACTCTTCAGTGAGAACAGGATATCAACGATGGAGCTGCGGGAATCGGTTTTCACTCCTTGACTAATTCAGGCGGGAATCGGTGTTCACTCCTTGACTAATTCAGGGCCGAATCAGGGTGGTCATGGCCAAGCACGGCGTGATCGAGTTTATGCTTCCAAGTGAGGAGGTGAAGATCTGGGTCTTCAAAAGGACTCCATGGGTAATCAACGACAAGATACTCCACCTGTGCCCATGGACTCCTGTCTTCACGAAGAAATTTTTTGATGACCTTGCAAATCTTCCATTCCGGATTTAATTGTGGGATGTGAATGAGGATTGTTGCACGCAGCAATTTGGTTGGAAAGTGGTGAATACAAGTATTGGAAAAGTATTGGAATCATGGGTGTTTGCTTGTCAGGACACAAGGCGCTGGTTTGTGAAAGTGAAAACGTGGATTGATTTCACCAAACCACTACGATCACAGATCATGGCTGCTAATGATGACACTGGGTGCTTCTGGGTGAACATCAAATACGAACATCTTCATAGTTTTTGCTACCACTGTGGGCGGGTGGGACACTCGCAGCGAGCATGCTCCCTTAATCCGCCGAATCGCAAAGAGAATTTCGACCAACATATGACGACTAGGAAGTTGGGCTTACGGATCTATGACACAGATGATCACAACTAGTCCTTCAATTGCGGCTCGATTTCTGTGTGGGTGAATAGGGATTATCGCGAGCCCATAAATACCAAAAAAGGTGCTACTGGAAAGCAGCCGGGGTTTGGAGACGCGAACCCATCTCATTCCCCCCCTCTGTAGTATCATCCTCGATAGCCTGCTGGGGCAGCGACTAATTCTCCGGGGAAAGTGAATATATCTCGCTGCCAGAGTCCTCGAGGATTCTACGTAGCACGATCACCTAGGATCATTCTGGGATGACCTCAGGCTGCTGCTTCCCCGGTGGGTTCCCCTCGCCGAGTTCGAGTCCTGTGCCGGCGCAATGAGCAAGCTTCCAGGATGGATACGGAAGCTCAAGAGAGCATGTTGTGGCACGAGCAAGAAGGGAGCGAGGAGGGGTTTCTAGATTTGGACTCTGAGAATCTCGAAGCGCCCAAGGAAGCTGCAAACTTCAAGAAAAAGCTGTCAAAAGTTGAGGTTTTACGTCGACGATTAATTTTGGAGGACTCGAATGACGACCTGCCAGCGGCAACACTCCCCATGCAGCCCATGAAGGGGCGTGTAGCTGAACCTGCCGAAAAAAAAGGCAAAAAGTTGGTGAAGATGGGTACAGATAGTTCAATGGGGGTCAATTCAAAGAAGAGTTCTACTTCTATCAAGACCACCAAGCAGCTGCCTGCCGACGTGGTGGAAAATTTTGCGGTACGAGAGGCATCAGTGACCTCTCCCTTGGGGGACGACGAGGATCAGTTTATGATCAAATGTAGGTCGCCTCATGCTGACCCTGGTCGTCAAGCTAACTCTGGCCAGGTTAGACAGGTGGTTGCCGCTTTTGAGGCAGGTATGATCATCAATGAGGATAAAGAGTTGTTGGAGAATGCGGAGGGGGAGATGGTTATGAAATTGAATGAGTGTGGCTCTAATTTTTATGGTGATGCGACTGGTAAGAAACAGTTTGTGGAAGACCTGCATGAATGTGAGAAGGTGGAGGAAGCTAGCCTAGAGTGGCCCCACCTAGTTAAATGAGGCTACTGGCCTGGAATGTGAGAGCAATTGGGCCATCCCTCACATTCCAAACTGCTGTAGGGTTAGTTCGTTCAAATAAACCGGACATTGTTTTCTTTTCATAACCAAGATCGTTCCAGAGAGTAGTTTCCCGACGTTTGCGGGGTTTAGGTTTTGATTCTCCTCAATGTTTTTTTGTTGATGTAGTTAATGGTTGTGGTTGTCAAGTTGTAGCCTAGTCCCCTAAGGTTGAGGCTTCGGTGTTTTTTCATTCTAGGTTTTGCATTTTTTCCAGAATTAATGAAAGTGGCTCTTCGTATGTCGTGGTTTGTGTTTATATGAGCTGTAATGACACCGTTCGAGCTACTCAATTAGCCCAGTTGCGCGAAATCTGTGAGAGGATTCAACTTCCCTTCATGATCATTGACGACTTCAATGATACCCTTAATGATTATGTAAAGGATGGTGGTAACCCTTGGTATGTTTCCCAATCTGTTGGTCTTCGGAATTTTGTCTAAAACCTGGGTTTACATGATCCAGGTTAACAGGGCGATCCTTTCACTTGGAATAATAGATGTATGGGACTGGCTTGTATTCGGGAAAGACTTGACAGAGCTCTGTGCTCTCAGAATTGGATTGATCGGTATCTAGATACTCTTATTAAGAACTTCACTAATCAAGGTTCGGACCATCGGGCTCTTCTTCTCTCTGATCGGCCCTATATTCGGACGTGTCTCCCTCTGTTTCGCTTTGATGCTTGATGGGCTGAGAACCCAGAATTCAAAGCCATGGTGGCTTATGTATGGTAGGAGACAATTGATGGTACTCCGATGTTCCAACTTTGGGAGAGATTGAAGAAACTTCGCCATTTGCTGTATGATTGGAGCAGGGCGGGTACTACTAATTCCCTTCGGAATATCCACACCCTGCAAGCTGAAATTGAATGTATAAAGTTTATTCATTCTATCAATTGGCAAGAAGTTAACAGTCTAGATTCTGAACTTAATGGACAGTGGGAAGTAGAGGAAGCTTATTGGCAGCAGAAGTCTCGTGTCCATTGGCTGAAAAAGGGTGACAAAAATACGTCTTACCTTCACACGGTCACAAGAGCCCGTCGTAAGCAGAACTTTGTTTCTGGCCTCCGTAATGAAGCGGGTGAGTGGATTACTGAGGAGCGCGGGAAAGCTGGTATAGCCACTAACTTCTATCAAACCCTCTTCACTTCGAAAAACCAGGTTTAAAATATGTTTGAGAGGGTAGCGGCACTCCCCATTGCTTCTAGCGTTACCCCAAAAATGAATGTCAGTCTCACTGCTGAGGTCCTCCCTTGTGAAGTCCGCAAAACGGTCTTCTCCATGGGCTCAAAGCAGGCACCAGGATCAGATGGATTCACGGGAAATTTTTTTAAAGCTTTCTGGGGGATTTTCGGTGACTCGGTGGTTGATGTTGTCTGCTCTTTTTTTTTGTGACAAGCAGGATGCTTCGTAGCTATAATCACACTTGGTTTACCCTGATACCCAAGGTGGAGCAAGTGGAGACAATGCGACAACTCCGTCCCATTAGTCTTTGCCGGTTTTTTAAAAGTAATAACAAAAATAATGGCGGAAAGGCTAGCGGGGTTACTGCCCCAAGTCATTTCGGAAGGTCAGAATGCGTTTATCCGTCAAAGACAGATCGTTGATAATATCCTCCTTGGACATGAGCTAATGTATTATCTAAAAATCAAAACTCGTGGTAAAAGGGATACATGGCTCTGAAGGTTTTAACTCTGAAAATCAAAACTCGTGGTAAAAGGGATACATGGAAAAAGCATATGATAGAGTCGAATGGTCATTCCTTCTGCCAGTTTTGGAAAAGATGGGTTTTAACTCTGAATGGCACCCCATCTGGGTTCATCTCCCTTTCCAGGGGACTCCGCCAAGGGGATCCTGTCTCACCTCTTCTCTTTGTGCTTTGCACGGAGGGCTTTGCTGCCCTGCTTAGGAAAGTCATTTCGGAAGGCAAGATGGAAGGGGTTAAGGTGGCTCCCAGGGCTCCCCGCAATCTCACATTTGTTCTTTGCGGATGATTCTTATTTATTCCTCAGAGGATCTCTCTAGGAATGCGAGAAGCTTCTTGAGGTTCTGAATGAGTATGAAGAAGTCAGTGGCCAGCGAGTAAACCTGGATAAATCAGCGGTCTGTTTTAGCAAAAAACATTGTGCTAGCAGATCAGGAATTCCTGACGGCAATTTTAGGGGTGGGTGTTGTAGGGGTCCAGGATAAGTACTTAGCTCTCCCATCTCTGATTGCCCATTCGAAAATGGTAACCTTTTCGCTATCTAGAGGAGAAATTGTTGGCTAGGCTCCAGGGTTGGAAACGTAGGACGCTATCCTGGGCGGCCAAAGAAACATTGATAAAGTCTGTGTCTTTGTCCCTTCCTTTGCAAGTCATGTCTTGCTTCAAATTGCCTTTGTCTCTTTGTCGCCTTTTAGATAAGCATGTCGCCCGATTTTGGTGGGGTGTTGAGTAGGGCCAGTCCAAAATTCGATGTGTTTCCTCGAGGAATATGTGCAGGAGTAAGCATGAAGGGGGGATGGGTTTCCATCGATTTGAGCATTTTAATCAGGCTCTCTTGGCTCAAATTGGGTGGCGAATTTTAAATGAGCATGGCTCCCTCCTTGCCCAGGTTTATAAAGGGAAGTATTTCCCTAATGGTTCCTTTCTCATGGCTACGGCTCAGTCCAGACCTTCGTGGGGCTGGCAGAGTATCCTCTTCGGACGGGAGCTTTTGGTAACGGGTTTACGTTGGCAAATTGGCAATGGCCGGAAGGCCTCCCTACTTAACTCTAATTGGATCCCTCATCAGCATCCGCATCCCCCTAAGTATAATCCCTGTGTATTATCGGAAGGGCTGGAGTTGAAGGTGGCTGAGGTAATCCGACCTAGTGAGAGGCGTTGGTGTGATGCTAAGCTCAGACAATGGTTTGACCCTATGCCCTGCAAAGCTATTAGAGCGATCCCGCTGCCTCGCCAAGATGTATAAGATCGTTTGGTATGGCATGCTACTTCTAATGGAGTATTCACTGTTGAAATTGCATACCATTTTGCGGTTACTCTTGACCAGCAGAGAGGCAGGTGGAGGTCCATGGCTATTTGGATGGATAGAGCAAGTTGGATCCAGTTGTGGGAGGCTGAAATTCCCCCTAAATTGAAGGTGTTTGTTTGGCAGATATTTCAGAGGATATTGCCCACTACGGAAGCATTAATCGAAAAACAAGTCTCGGTTTTACCTAGGTGTCCGGTTTGTTGGGGTGGGCCCGAAATGATGGAGCATATGTTTCTTAATTGCATAGTTGCTCGTGCCATGTGGGATCACTCCGGGCTAGCTCACCTTGGGGAATTGTTGCCTAGACATACCTTCCCGCTCTTTTTGAAAAAGCTGTTGGCGTTGATAAACCAAAAGCCTTTGGATTATATAGGAGTTTAATTAGTAGTTTTAGTCTATATTTAATTAGTATTATGGTTCTTAGTTAGTTTGAGATTTTTTTTTATTCTTTTTATACTAGATTTATGTTTTTATGACCTCTATAAATAGAGGGTTTAAGAGCTACGAATTTTGTATCCCAGATTTCATATATCAATTACATTGAGTGTTTATTCGAGTTCCTTTGTGAACGTTTTTGCTTAATCTCTCATTTAGGGATTGGGGAGAATTGAGTGGTCTCTTATCAACTAGAGAAACGTCTAGTTGTGGCGAGCATCGACTATGTCGATTGAACTTATTCACGGGTTCGAGATTGTTTGGTTGGTTTAATATACCAACTGGCCCTTCTCACGAGTTCAGATCTGTTTGATCGATTTTTGCGACTATCCTTTATTTTTGCATTATTGAAGAAGAAGAAGAAGAAAAAGAAGAAGAAGAAGAAGAAGAAGAAGAAGAAGAAGAAGAAGAAGAAACCCCCTAAATAATTCGACGTCTGCAACTCTAGTGTTTTGGTCCAAGGTTGAGTGGATTCTCGGAACATTGTTCAGTGACTAGCATCTAGGCACTCCCTTGGGATGTTGTAGCGCTCAAATGCTAACTCTCCAAGGATCTTTGGTGTAGGTTGTAACATTCCGTTCCGGCTAAACCCATATTTCGATCGCTAGAAAGTTCGCGATTTAAAAATCGAGCATTTCGACACTATTTCGACGAAAATCGGATTATCAATCGATCGGATAAGTATACGTATTAATTATATATATATATATACATACATATATATATATATATATATATATATATATATATTATATATACACTCGGTCCATTTAATTCCACCGACCCATCATTTTTTCCCATTCCATTTCGTTCTTCCACTTTCCATTTCGGGGCCGAGAGAGACAGAGAGAAGCAGAACGCGCAGGGGAGCTCGGAGAGAAATTACAAAGCTCAAATTCTTGAGCACTACTGATCCAAAAATCCCGTAAGTAATGCCTAATTCATCTATTCATCGTGATTTATCGATTTAGAGCTTTAAAACGAGTTTTTGGTTCAGGAATTTCTTGAATTCCCGATAAGCCAAATTAGGGTTTCGGAGTATCCGGAAGCCGGATTGAGCCCAAATTTCATATACGAGCTTCCTGCAGCGAGGTAATCAATCCTCTAGTTCTAATCCCTGAATTTCGGCTATTATTTAGGTCGGGGTCCAAACCGCTGAATTTAGCTCCGGCCAGGGTTTGATGTGTTTTTATCGAGAATTTGACCAGGAGCCTAGAACTAATATTGACGGGGATACTGCTGGGGATATAAGGACGGTCTCGGATTTTAATTCGGGATTCGTTGGTGAAATTGACGTTTTAGTACGGGAAGGTTAAACCGGTGTTTGAACGACCAGAACTGGTGAGGGATTAGCACGGCATACCGGGTTTGTCGTATCACGATAATTATATTGATGCTTACAATTGACCTAGGTGAACTAGAATGGCATGATTAGGGGTGTATGAACTTTTGTGCTATATGATGAACCCTGGACTACTGTATGATATTATTGACATTGCCCTAATCGATATGGACCTTGTTTATGCTGATGATTGCAAACAGGTTGCCATTTGTGGCTTAACTGTTGATATGACTTCATGGTTGTTTGATCAGGTGTTTTGACATGATGTGATATTGTGATTGTATTTGGATTCACAAGTGGGGAAAATATATATCCCATGGTGATATTATGATGTTCTAGGAGGATGACTTGCACGAGGGTTTATCCCGAGGAAGTGCAATTATACGACTCCTGATTTACCTATGTTGAGCCAATTATGGCCAGGTCAAGTACATATGCAAGTAATGAATTATGATTAAGCAAGATGAGATATGAATCATGTATAAGGATACCAATTATGAGTGTTGTGGTCTCACGGTCAACTACATAGTAATTAGGGCTCCCTATGCTATTACTCTATTATGATATGTATGATAGTCACACCTCTCATGTGGTGGTGACTGAAGATTTCTTACGAGATATGACCACACCCAGAGCGGTGTCGGGGTATGACTACACCCATAGTGGTGTGGGGTATGTATGACCACATCCGACGGGATGTTGGGGTATGTATGACTACATCTGACGGGATGTGGGGTATGTTTCCCGGGAGAGTTAATAGCATGGGAGTAGCCAGGCGCCTATAAGTAAAACATGATAAGATGCATATGCATAAGTCAAGATGGTTGAGTCTTTTGCCTATTGGGATGTCGGATGGCTGAGGTCTGATCCTAGTGCTTTGGCTTGTTTGTTAGATGTATGGTAGGGGTATGCTATGTTATGAACTCACGATGCTATGATTATCTCACTCAGCTATGAGCTGACCCTCTTTATCCTTTTTCTCTGCTTATGCCATGTGTAAGCAGATCATCATCAGCAGCAGTAGATAGGTGTATAGGTGGGAGCTGAGCAAGAGTTGAAGTCAAGATGAGGTATGGTCTTCAACTATTCTGTGCTTGGACTACTACTCGGGATTTTGGCCAGTGATCCACACCTTTTTGTAAAAATGTTTTGAGAACGTTTTTCATGTGCATACTAGCTTCTGATGTAGTGTGAGACATCCACAGGTGTGGAAAGTTGATGATATGTGTATATTTGTGTAATTATGTAAGTTGTGATGATTATAGCATGTATCAGTATGGGTTGCAGTTGTGGAGTATGAAACTGTGACTATGGCTATGAAAAGCCAATGCATATGGTGGTGAGTATATATGTTTGTGATGAATTATTTTGCAGGATCAGATGGAAGAACTGTTAGCCCATTACGCGAGTAATTCATGTCGAAATTTTATTTGGGTAAATTTTGGTAATTAATGTAACACCCGAGATTATTTCCGCTGCAATTGTATGAACAATATGATTAGGTAATACGTACCGGGTAGGGTGTTACAGTTTGGTATCAGAGCCGGTTTGTTTGCTGCATTATGGGTATGTTACTTTCACTCTTGAGGACTGATCACCCTCGAAAGGGGAGGGAGTACTCCATACCTGTACTTGCACTAAACTTGCCAGGAATTTGGACCAAAGGTGATGATGTGTTGCATAGTCAGTTGCATATGGTCAAACATGATTTTGAGTATTTGAAGGAATCTTGAAAATTTTATGGTTTAAGAGATTTTTGAAAATATGTGGAGTTTTTATCTTGTTGTTCAAGTAATGATTTTGAAGAAAGTTTTGTTTCAACCAAGTGAGTAACTTGGTTAGACACAAATGGTGTGTGGATCAAACTAAGGCCAATGTTTCCTTGTAGTTTGCACAGAAGTAGTTTCCGGTGTCACTACTAACCGATCGAGAAGCATGGTGGCTAGCTATGCAATTCAGTTGGGTTTAGGCTGTGCTAACATGATGAGTTGTGATGGTAGATATTTGAATAGAGATATGAATATTGATAATGTTGTGGTAACCATTTTGTAGGTTGATATAACCGTGTGTTAGTGGCAACCTACCTTGCAGGTTAAAAACTTGGTTTAGTGAATTATGCTTTCGAACTTGTTGATGTGCTTTCGATGTGATAACCCATTATAGGTTTGAAACCTAAAATTGCGAATTTGAGGTGTTATGAATCACGTAGGTAATGACTATGTACGATAGACCAGGTTCGAAGTAAGTAAGCGGTTTTAGGGTATCAACTCAAGGTTAGATTTCGGGGACGAAATCCTTTAAGGAGGGGAGAATTGTAACATTCCGTTCCGGCTAAACCCATATTTCGATCGCTAGAAAGTTCGCGATTTAAAAATTGAGCATTTCGACACTATTTCGACGAAAATCGGATTATCAATCGATCGGATAAGTATACGTATTAATTATATATATATATACATATATATATATATATATATATATATTATATACACTCGGTCCATTTAATTCCACCGACCCATCATTTTTCCCATTCCATTTCGTTCTTCCACTTTCCATTTCGGGGCCGAGAGAGACAGAGAGAAGCAGAACGCGCAGGGGAGCTCGGAGAGAAATTACAAAGCTCAAATTCTTGAGCACTACTGATCCAAAAATCCCGTAAGTAATGCCTAATTCATCTATTCATCGTGATTTATCGATTTAGAGCTTTAAAACGAGTTTTTGGTTCAGGAATTTCTTGAATTCCCGATAAGCCAAATTAGGGTTTCGGAGTATCCGGAAGCCGGATTGAGCCCAAATTTCATATACGAGCTTCCTGCAGCGAGGTAATCAATCCTCTAGTTCTAATCCCTGAATTTCGGCTATTATTTAGGTCGGGGTCCAAACCGCTGAATTTAGCTCCGGCCAGGGTTTGATGTGTTTTTATCGAGAATTTGACCAGGAGCCTAGAACTAATATTGACGGGGATACTGCAGGGGATATAAGGACGGTCTCGGATTTTAATTCGGGATTCGTTGGTGAAATTGACGTTTTAGTACGGGAAGGTTAAACCGGTGTTTGAACGACCAGAACTGGTGAGGGATTAGCACGGCATACCGGGTTTGTCGTATCACGATAATTATATTGATGCTTACAATTGACCTAGGTGAACTAGAATGGCATGATTAGGGGTGTATGAACTTTTGTGCTATATGATGAACCCTGGACTACTGTATGATATTATTGACATGCCCTAATCGATATGGACCTTGTTTATGCTGATGATTGCAAACAGGTTGCCATTTGTGGCTTAACTGTTGATATGACTTCATGGTTGTTTGATCAGGTGTTTTGACATGATGTGATATTGTGATTGTATTTGGATTCACAAGTGGGGAAAATATATATCCCATGGTGATATTATGATGTTCTAGGAGGATGACTTGCACGAGGGTTTATCCCGAGGAAGTGCAATTATACGACTCCTGATTTACCTATGTTGAGCCAATTATGGCCAGGTCAAGTACATATGCAAGTAATGAATTATGATTAAGCAAGATGAGATATGAATCATGTATAAGGATACCAATTATGAGTGTTGTGGTCTCACGGTCAACTACATAGTAATTAGGGCTCCCTATGCTATTACTCTATTATGATATGTATGATAGTCACACCTCTCATGTGGTGGTGACTGAAGATTTCTTACGAGATATGACCACACCCAGAGCGGTGTCGGGGTATGACTACACCCATAGTGGTGTGGGGTATGTATGACCACATCCGACGGGATGTTGGGGTATGTATGACTACATCCGACGGGATGTGGGGTATGTTTCCCAGGAGAGTTAATAGCATGGGAGTAGCCAGGCGCCTATAAGTAAAACATGATAAGATGCATATGCATAAGTCAAGATGGTTGAGTCTTTTGCCTATTGGGATGTCGGATGGCTGAGGTCTGATCCTAGTGCTTTGGCTTGTTTGTTAGATGTATGGTAGGGGTATGCTATGTTATGAACTCACGATGCTATGATTATCTCACTCAGCTATGAGCTGACCCTCTTTATCCTTTTTCTCTGCTTATGCCATGTGTAAGCAGATCATCATCAGCAGCAGTAGATAGGTGTATAGGTGGGAGCTGAGCAAGAGTTGAAGGCAAGATGAGGTATGGTCTTCAACTATTCTGTGCTTGGACTACTACTCGGGATTTTGGCCAGTGATCCACACCTTTTTGTAAAAATGTTTTGAGAACGTTTTTCATGTGCATACTAGCTTCTGATGTAGTGTGAGACATCCACAGGTGTGGAAAGTTGATGATATGTGTATATTTGTGTAATTATGTAAGTTGTGATGATTATAGCATGTATCAGTATGGGTTGCAGTTGTGGAGTATGAAACTGTGACTATGGCTATGAAAAGCCAATGCATATGGTGGTGAGTATATATGTTTGTGATGAATTATTTTGCAGGATCAGATGGAAGAACTGTTAGCCCATTACGCGAGTAATTCATGTCAAAATTTTATTTGGGTAAATTTTGGTAATTAATGTAACACCCGAGATTATTTCCGCTGCAATTGTATGAACAATATGATTAGGTAATACGTACCGGGTAGGGTGTTACATAGGTGGTGGTGAATGATGAAGTGAACTCCCACTCCTAGCCATAAGTTTTTCTAACTCGAACTCCAAGCGTATACGCCTCAAGTCGCTCAAAGACCAACTCGAACTCGGTCTTTACCATAGGTTGTGGAGGTGGTTCTTGGTATGATGGGTGAGATGCTTGGTAATCATGGAGGTAGGGTTGATAAGCATGGATAGATTGTTGTTCTTGAAAATGAAATCATTGGCCAGCCCCGCTACTATAAACTTCGAGATACCACCAATTCGACGGTAGGTGATCTCCCCACTCCTCGTTCCAACCATATGGATCCATTATTCACAAACTACAAACAACAAAAACACTAAAAAAACAATCAAATACACACAAGCCACCCTTCGGGAAGAAGAGTGGATGAAAAACAATTCACAAAAAGAAACAATCGCGAAAATACATAAACAGACAAAAACAAAAATAACAGCGAAAAATAAAACAAACCATCAAAACAAGATAAAGACTTACTATAACTTAATGGGTTTCTACTAGTTACCAAGGTTCCCCGGCAATGGCGCCAAAAAGGTTTATCACTTGAATTCGTGCATGTTATTGTCATTGGTTTGCTCGTATCAACAACTCTCCCATCCAAGTTTAACCTAGGATAGCATTGCCGTATAGTGGTATTCAAGGTCATATTCTACTCAGGTCCTGGTACCCTAGCCTACTTCCCACCTTGTTATTAATTACATAATTTTTTATTGAGGTTTTGAGTGGAGGATACGAGGAAATACTAGTCTAGAGGTTGATCAAAGCTAAAAGCAGGTACTTCGGGGAACTAATCCTCCTCCTAGCTTAGGAATACTATGCATGTATAGATACTTAGGGTTATGGAATGTAGTGAGTGAGCTATTTTTCGTGGGCCTTTAGTCACCCTAATCTAGGCTATCGTATTTGGGGCTTTAAGCTTATTTCTCGTTTCAATAGACACTATCCACCGACCACTATAGCAGGGCTTTAAGCTTATGATCTAAGAAGGCTACCTATAGCAGGGGTTCGGTCACCTTGACCACTATAAACCCTAAAACTAGGGTTTGGGGTTTAGAACCCCTAGTACCTTAGAGGACTACTCCATAAAGGAGGGAACAAGATACATAGTAGAAATAGAAGAAGACTTGGGGTAGAGGATGCCTCCTTGCTCCTAGCTCCTCCTTCTCTTCTTCTCCCTTAAGCTTCTCTATCTCTCTAAAGTGAGAGATTTCACCCAAAATCAGCTCACTTGAAAAGGGGGAAGGGGTCTTCTATTTATAGGCAACTTGGCTTCGGGGAAGTTCGCGGCCTGAGGTAGGGAGATCGCGGCCGTGATCTTTGGTCACTGGGTCGTGGTCTCAAAACGTTGTCGTCGAGGTCTTAAGGACGAGCGAGATCGTGACCTGACTTCGTGGTCGCGATCCTAGAGTCACGACCGTGATCTTCCTCGCGGGCATTTTGCACATTGGCCGTGATTAGACTGCGGAAAGTCTCAGCTCATCCATGGCTCCTTCCTCGCGAAGTTTACGCCCTGGGGCTCCGAGATCGCGGTCGTTATCTTTGGCTTCTGAGCCGCGATCTTCAACGAGACTTCACGACTAGAGATCCCAGCCGTGGTCTTCGGCTTCTAGGCCATGATCTTCGATTTTTGCTCATTTTCTACTCTTGTGACCTTGTTTTGTACCTAATTTGCACATATTGACTATTACACCCTATAATCACATCAAAATCAAATAGGAACAAAATAGGGATGTATTTGACAATGTTTAAATGCTTATGCACATGAATTGGCACAAAACATGCCCTAAGATGGAGGGTAAATAACACCAATTTTGGTGTTATCAAGGTTTGAAATGGTTGAATAATAGTTTAACCACAAAATATCCAACCAATGACTATTCCGATCCATTTGCCAGTACAGTTTTATAGTCCTTGAAAAATATGCAGATCCCCTAATATCGATTGCTAAATTTATTAGTGTTAACGGAGATGATGAAGTTAGTAGATGATTGCAAGTGACTCTATTTTCAGAACCAGTATGGAGGTTTAATAAAAATAGTTGTAGAACCGTGGATAGATTCGTTCATGTGCTTAAACATAAAATATGTATATGATACACTAATTTATGACTCAATTTACTATCAACCATAAACAATTTCAAATACATATCACTTATCACAAAAAATTCTAACAAATCATCTAATCCGTCTCACTTAAGAAATCACAACATTTTGCGTGGGATAGCCTTGCTAAGCCAAAACAGGAAGGGGACTAAGGTTTGGGATTTGGTTGCTTGGAATAGAGCATGCACTGTCAGGATGCTCTGGATCCTTATGATCAAGTCCAAAGCCCTGTGAGTTGCTTGGATGTTGCCTTATCGATGTAGAGGGGCTGATTTGTGGAGTATGAAGTTATCTCCTTCTAGTTCTTGGGCATGGAGGAGCATTTTGAAGTTGAGACCTATTATTCTGCCTTTTATGGCTATGCAAGGTCAAGATGGGGTATGGAATGGCAAGAAGATGGTTTTATATTCTCTCATTACCGCTTGGAATACTCTCCTAACTACCGTGCAACAAGGTTTGCTGGATTAAACTTCTTTGGGGCAAATATGGGGTCCCTCGTTGGAGTTTGATTACCACGCTTATGGTTATGGATGCAAGTGTGACAAGTGAAAAGCTGCAGAACTGAGGGCGACTTACTGATGCTTCTTGTGTTTTGTGTTGTGGAGGGATTGACTCTCGTGAGCACTTATTTTTTTACAGTGATTTCTCAAATGAAGTTTGTGGCAGGTGGGGGAGTTTGTTTAGCAGGAACACTGGGGATCTACGACTTCCAGCAGTGGGGGATTTGGGAACAAAGAACTCGGCGCCAGGGAGACGTATAGGGTTAATTTGGTGTTCGCTGATATCTTTCATCTACCAAGAACAATGTCGGCGATGCCATGGGGAGGGCCTAAGGAGTGTTGCAAAAGTGGCGAAGCTTTGGAACAGGAACTTAGTTTTTGCAATACCATATCTCCCTGTTTTGTTAAGTGATTTTACTAGTTTAGGGTACTTGTTTGATCAGTAGGTAAGGGCTAGACAAAATTAGTTGTGGGTTAGTAGCAGACGACTTTTTTGCTTTTCTAGTCTTCTACGATGTTCCTTATGTTGTGATGTTCTACTTTGTTGTATCAGTGTGGGGGATTACCTTGATCTTTCCACTTCTCGATTTTAATAAAAGGGGAACTAATTCAAGGGGGAAAATCACAAAATTTATATGAAATTCAAGTTAGTAATTAGGATGATAATTAATAAGAGGAAAGATAAATAAAATTAGTAATTTAGATTGGATGTTAGCTTACATTAAAGTATCTTTGTCTTACCTTTAATGTGATTAAAATACTGAACCAGTGGACCAGTCAAACTATAGTGGTTCATCTGGTTTCATGTTCATCCGTTCAAATTCGTTTAGTTCATTCCTCCCTATTCGAGCAAATAGATCGAATCGCAATTGTAAGTGATTTCATGATTTTACTAATCTAATTTGGTTCTTATCACAAGGATTGGTGCTTGCTTTTGATATTGGATCTCATAAATTTTTGGTAAGCACACTAGAGTAATGGTTTATATGGATACACTTCTAAAATATATGTATGTGTTATGACTTTCCTAATTTGGATGTAGATCCTGAATATGATGAATAATTCGTGTAGAATTGAGGTTTTAATATGTAAATATTTATATATGGATGACCAATGGCCTACCACATTAATGCTCACTTGGGAGTTACATGTAATTCCTATCCCTACAGCATTATCTCTAATTCATATGTATTGATGTAAGGATGTAGTGGTTACGAAAGTGTGCCTATAAATAGAGCACACTATTGTATAAAAAATGAAGTATGAATAAGAAGAACTATTCCCCTCTCTTCTCTTGTTTCTTTCCCTCTCTAATCTTCTCTTATAGTTGTTTCTATTTTCCATTAGTTTCATAACATGTTATCGGCACAAGACTCTTCCTTTTGAAAAGGTAAGTATGTCGAATCTTTCAAAGCTTGAGTTTGTGGCTCTTGATGTCACTGGAAAGAATTACCTATCATTCGTGCTAGATGTTGAAGTTCATTTAGCTGCCAACGGTCTTGGAGACACGAGGGATTGAAGAATGAGTATCTTACGGTAAAAGATCCACTTATTTTGTGGACTAATTTGAAGGAGCGGTATGACCACCAAAAAAGTGTGATTCTTCCTAAGGCTCGTTATGATTGGATGCATTTGAGGTTACAAGATTTTAAATCTGTGAGTGATTATAATTCGGAGCTATTCAAAATAACCTCACAACTACTCTTATATGGAGAAAATATTACAGATGAAGATATGTTGGAAAAAACATTCTCCACTTTTCATGCATCCAATGTGCTCCTGCACCAACAATACCGTGAGAAAGTTTTCAATAAATATTCTGAGTTGATTTCTTGTCTCCTTGTTGCTGAACAATATAATGAGCTCTTAATGAAAAATCACCAATCCCGTCCTACTGGTGTCGCCCCATTCCCAAAAGCGAATGCGGCGACGTTCACCCAATATCCTTATGGGCAAATACATGGACGTGGACGTGGACATGGACGAGGACATGGGCGTGGTCATGTTCGAGGACATGGGCGTGGTCATGTTCGAGGCCGTGGCCAACATCTTGGCCATGGTAGTGGTCGTGGTGAAAGTTCCAAAAGCTGATTTTCCCCAGAATTGGAAAAAATGATGGTAGAAGAAGCAAGGAACAAAGTGCTCATGGTAACAAACACGTCGAAAATGTTTGTTACCGTTGTGGTGGAAAAGGTCATTGGTGTCGTACCTGACGTACGCCAAAACACTTGGTTAACCTCTACCAAGAATCATTGAAAGGGAAGAAGATTGAAACCAATTGTATTTTTGAGGAAGATGATTCAGGAAAAGACTATAATGATGCTACTCATCTAGATGTGTCGCACTTCTTTGCCCACCTTGAAGGAAAAATAGATCACCTGATTGGTGATGGGAATGTTCGCAAGTGAAAAACTTAGCATTTCCATTTGAAATTTCTATTTCTTCGTCGCGTTGTTCAGAAGTGAAAAGTTTAGGTTTCCCATTTGAAATTTCACTTATGACACGCTAAAACACAACACCAAACTACGACCAAGTGTAATCGCAGTCCGAAAATGCAGTAAGTGGCAAGCTCTATTTATCAACCCGGGGTCTAGATCTGCTGCCTACTCCGTGATTATTTATTATCTAGCAAACTAAGTCGAGTGATTGTGATTTTAACTAAAAGGAGTAAGAAAGCAGGAAATGGTTCGGTTTTCTAAAGCAAGGGAAGAGTCACTCGGGAATGAGTCCCCCTAGCTCCTTAGTTAAGTCACAGTTGTAATTACTTTTGGTTTCTTTACTGTTGATTATATTGTGGAAGATTCGACAGTAGCTTGGAATCTCTTAAGCTGACCAAGCCCTCTCAGTCAAACTACTCGGCAGAGGACTAGTCTTCACCGGGACAGAAAGCTGAGGCTATGAACACAGAACTCCACTACTGAAACTGAATTCAGTACAAAGCAGTGAATCGACTAACTCTTGTATAATCGATTCACTACTACCGATTGAAGAAGCTCTAACAACCAGATTCTATCTATCTCAGGTTGCAGCAGAAATCAATAAAAGATGATCAGGCTTCAATTGACTCAATCATAACACTTCAATCGATTATAATCAAACAATATCACAATCGAAATGTCGTTACAACAATGATTCCTAACACATAGAACTAGGGTTCTTCATACCCAAGTGAGAGAGGGTTCTACTCCATAGAGAGAGAGAGAGAGGAAAACAGCAAACAAAGCAATCATACTCATCAAGATGGGAAGAATCTGCTTTGGGATGATGATCTTCACTCCAAGGATGATTTCCAAGCTTGATTGATGAAACCCAGCTCCAAAATTACTCTTAGGGGGTGTTATTCTCACTTTCTCTCTCTAGGGCTCTGTTTTTGCTCCAGAAAATCCATTCCCTCTCCTTAGGCTCGAAATCAGGTTAAAACCCAGAATTTCCCGACCACACGGCCAGGCCACACGGCGTGTGTCTTCCTAGTCTGCCCTTGTTAGTGCCAAAACGCAACGTCCCATCTAATGAACTTCAGGCATGCTGCACGGCCAGAAGTGCACGGTCGTGTGGATTCTTAGCCTGATCGTGTGAGCTCCCTAGAATCTCCACACGGCCAAAAGGGTCCCAATACACGTCCAGTGTGGCTTGGCCGCGTAATGGGATTCCACAGGGCCACACCACACGCCCGTGTGGCTGCTAGGTCTGGCCGTGTGGATTCCTCGGCTTCTCGCCAGACGTCCAACTTTCTTCCAATCGACCCGAAACTCGCTTTCAAACCTCCAATCACGTACTAGGACCTGAAATAACACAAACGAGAACAACCTAGCGTGAAATCGGCCTAAGATACAAGAAATGAGGCTCAAACGGCATAATAATGGTGGATAAAAACATGTGTATATATCAAGTCATCAACTTACTTTGTCATTTTCCTTGAGTGTGTTTTTCTATTAATGTGTCGGTTTAATATAATTTTCTCTTTACAATCCTTATGTGGTTTAATTTCATCTATTATAATAATGTCATTATTTTAATATTTATTTGGAGATATTTTCTTATATTGATTTACTTTCTATCTTTTGTGAAGAATGAATATTCCCATGCTTAATACCAAGATAAAAAACCACGATGTGTGTCTTATCGATAGTGCATCGACACATACAATCTTGAAGGATAAGAAGTATTTTTCTTAACTTGAAATGCGAGAAGCAAATGTTAGTACTATATCTGGAAGTACAAATTTAATTGAAGGCTCCGGAAGAGCTAGTGTATTGTTACCAGAAGGAACCAAATTATATATCAATGAAGCCTTACACTCTTCAAAGTCTCACAGAAATTTATTGAGTTACAAAGATATGATATCATATTGAGACAAAGGAAGAAGAGAATAAAGAGTATATTATGATAACAAATATGGTCTCCGATAAGAAATACATTTTGGAGAAATTGCCTGCTATTTCTTCTGAGTTGTACTACACGTTTATTAGTACAATTGAAACACATGCAGCGGTAAACCAGAAGTTTACAAATCTTGATAATTTTATAGTTTGGCATGACCGGTTAGGCCATCTCGGATTGATTATGATGCGAAAAATAATTGCTAATACATGTGGACATCCATTGAAAGGTCACAAAATTTATCAGTTTAAAGATGTACCATGTGTTCCATGTTCTCGTGGCAATTTGATTATACGGACATCACCTGTGAAAGTAAGGAGTGAATCTCTTACATTTTTAGAACGTATACATGGTGATATATGCGGGCCAATTCACCCACCATGTGGACCATTTAGATATTTTATGGTTTTAGTTGATGCATCAACTAGATGGTCACATGTGTGCTTACTATCAACTCGGAACCTGGCGTTTGCTAGATTACTTGCCCAGTTGATACGACTACGAGCACATTTTCCTAATTTTCCAATCAAGAAAATACGTCTAGATAATGCTGGTGAATTTATTTCACAAACTTTCAATGACTATTGTATGTTCACTAGGATTGATGTTGAACATACTGTAGCACATGTTCATACACAAAATGTCCTTGTAGAATCATTTATTTAGCATTTGCAACTTATTGCAAGACCATTGCTTAAGAAAACAAGCTTGCCCATTTCTTGTTGGGGACATGCTATATTGCATGCGGCAACATTAATTCGCATAAGACCAACAAGTTATCATGAAATTTCCCCCTTGCAAATAGTTTTTGGTCAGGGACCTAATATTTCCCATTTAAAAATATTTGGGTCTGTCGTCTACATCCCTATTTCTCCACCACAGCGTGTTAAGATGGGTCCTCAAAGAGGAGGTTGGGAATTTATATTGGATATGAGCCCCCGTCAATCATAAAATACTTAGAATCCTTGATGAGAGATTTATTCACTGCTCGTTTTGCTGATTGTCATTTTGACGAATAAGTTTTTCCAACATTAGGGGGTGAGAACAAACAGCTGGGAAAAGATATTTGTTGGAATGAATTATCATTATCTCACCTTGATCCTCGTACTAGACAATGTGAACTGGAAGTTCAAAAGATAATTCATTTACAAGGTTTAGCAAACCAACTGCCGGATTCTTTTACTGACTAGAAGAGAGTGACAAAGTCACACATACCAGCTATAAATGCTCTAGTGAAAGTTGATGTCCCTGTTGGACAATCTGAAATTGCAAATGAATCTAAACCACGAATGAAGCGTGGTAGACCAGTAGGTTCCAAGGATAAAAATCCTCGAAAAAGAAAAGGATCTATGAATCAAGATGGTCAAATCGAGGATATGAAAGCTCAAGAAGAGTCCCCAAACATAACTAAGATTGTAGTTGCCGAAGAACATCAGGTACCTGAAAGTTTTGATAATGAAGAGATCTCAATCAATTATGTCTTGGATGGAAAATGTTGGAACCGAAGTGAAATAATCGTCGAGGATGTTTTTGCTTACGCTGCAGCGTTGAGTGTGATGAATGAAAATGAGGATCATGAACCAAGATCTATTGATGAATGCAAGTCAAGAGATGATTGGCCAAAGTGGAAAGAGGCCATTGAGGCGGAATCAAACTCGCTTTCAAAGCGAAAGGTTTTTGGACCGGTAGTCCTTACACCAGAAAACGTAAAGCCAGTGGGATACAAATGGGTTTTTGTGCGGAACAGAAATGAAAAGGGTGAAGTCATGAGATATAAAGCAAGTCTTGTCGCACAAGGATTCTCATAGAGACCTGGCATTGATTATGAGGAGACATACTCCCCTATGGTGGATGCAACTACGTTTCGGTACTTAATTAGTCTAGCAATTCGAGAAGGACTAGATCTGCGTCTAATGGATGTTGTGACAGCCTATTTGTATGGATCACTTGAGAATGATATATAGATGAAACTCTCTGAAGGATTCACTTTGCCAAAAGCAAACAAAACACATTCTCGCGAAAAATTTTCTATCAAATTGAACAAATCCTTTTATGGATTGAAACAATCTGGACGAATATGGTACAATCGTCTCAGTGAATATTTGATGAAAGAAGGATACAAGAATGACCCTATTTGTCCATGTGTTTTTCTAAAGAGATCGGGTAGTGAGTTTGTTATTAATATCAGTTTATGTTGATGACATAAACATCATTGGAACTCCCGAAGAGCTTTCAAAAGCAGTTGATTGATTGAAGAAAGAGTTTAAAATGAAAGACTTAGGAAGAACAAAGTTCTGTCTTAGATTACATATTGAACATTTGAAGGATGGTATTTTTGTGCATCAAGAAGGATATGTTGAAAAGGTGCTTAAGCGATTTTATATGGACAATTCACACCCGTTGAGTAATCCAATGGTTGTAAGATCACTTGATGTGAAAAGAGATCCATTTAGACCTCGAGAAAGTGATGAAGATCTGCTTGGCCCTGAAGTGCCATATCTTAGTGCGATAAGAGCATTAATGTATCTAGCCAGTCACACATGACCCGATATATCGTTTGTTGTGAATATATTGGCAAGATATAGCTCTTCTCCCACTAAAAGACATTGGAATGGAGTTAAACATTTACTCTGTTACCTTCGAGGAACGACGGATATGGGTTTGTTCTATTCGAGTGCATCAAAGTTGGATTAAGTGGGATATGCAGAGGCATGATATCTCTCAGATCCCCACAATGGTAGATCTCAGACAAGATATTTGTTCACTTGTGGTGGTACAGCCATTTCGTGGCGATCCACAAAACAAACTATAACAGCCACATCATCCAATCATGCGGAAATCTTAGCAATTCACGAGGAAAGTCTTTAATGTGTTTGGTTAAGATCTATAATTTGACACATCAAATAATCGTGTGGACTATCTCTAGGAAAATGATCCCGAGGATCATGTATGAAGATAATGCAGCATGCATTGCTCAATTAAAGGAAGGATACATTAAAGGAGATAGAACAAAACATATTCCACCAAGTTATTTTTCACTCATGATCTTCAAAAGAGTGGTGAAAATAATTGTTCAAAAAGTTCATTCAAGTGAGAATCTAGCAGATTTATTCACCAAGTCACTCCCGACGACAATCTTTGTAAAGCTTGTTCGTGAAATTGGAGTTCGACGGCTCAAAGACCTGAGCTGATGTGGTCATAAGGGGGAGCATATACGCGCTGCACTCTTTTTTCCTTAACCATGGTTTTTTCCACTGGGTTTTCCTGGCAAGGTTTTTAATGAGGCAGCATGAGATAGCGTAATAATGCAATCTAGTGGTCATCCAAGGGGGAGTATTATGTAAATATTTAAATATGGATGACCAATAGCCTACCACATTAGATGCTCACTTGGGAGTTACATGTAAGTCATATTCCTACATCATTATCTCTAATTCATATGCATTGATGTAAGGATGTCATGGTTACCAAAGTGTGCCTATAAATAGAGCACACTATGTTATCAAAAATGAAGTATGAATAAGAAGAACTATTCCCCTCTCTTCTCTTGTGTCTTTCCTTCTCTAATCTTCTCTTATAGTTGCTTATATTTTCCATTAGTTTCATAACAGGTTTGTTTTAATTAAATGCAATTACATGTGCTTGAAAAGCGATTAAAAAATTTGATGGTTAAATCAAAATTTCATGAAGGAAACTTGCATCTCTTAACATGTTTTTTTAGAACAACCATCAAAAGATGAATACAAATGCTATATCACATTACTATTTCTTGCAAGCTGCTATTGTTTCCCTAGTCTGCATGTTTACGTATTTCTGCAACTCTGGATATTTCTCAGCTCTATAACTGATAATGTGCATCAGCTCTACACAAACTTGATGAGGAGATTTTGCTGCATTGATCCATATAATCACAACCATCTTTCTCACCACACAAGACTAATCACCAAACTCCATACAGATTGACCTAGGACTGCATTAGTATTCCTTGCTCTCTGCTACTGCACACACCAGTCCACAATCAATTGCCAATCCGATAAATTCTTATTCAGTTGCTAAGAACAAGAATAGAATGAATGGAACCTCATTTCAACCCCCCTGAGCATCGCAAACATAACCTAGTAATTGCCTTCCTCATGTCAATAACTTATCCAGTGTTTTCAGATGATAATGAAGCACCTTCCAAAGTATAAATCCATGCCTAGTGTATACCAGGCCAATTCGTTATGCTTAGTTCTGATAGTATCTAAGACTTGTTTAACATAATATTTCGACATTTTAGCTTCATTCAACTTTAAATCATGCCTTTTCCCTAAGATAAAGGGCCTCACTGCGTCTCGACATTTCAGTATCTTCCTCCATATCCATGAACCGATGGTGCCCACTTTCAGTTCCCATATGGTCTTTATCTTTCAACTTGTAATTATTAATCCACACCACCAACAATGAACCACTTAAGGAGAGGATGTTCCATATGTTCCCTACAACATAAGCTTTATTCTACATTGAAAAATATCTATGTCCGAGCCCTCCCTCTTGCTTAGGCCGAGCTATTATATGACATGCCCTTATTTCCTTCTTTCTCTTTGACTTTTCTCACTAATATCCCAAAGAAACCTATTGCATATTCCCTCTACCTCCGTAATTACATACTTTGGAAGAAGGAAAAGTGTCTTCCAATATTGTAATATGAGGCAATCACTCACAGACGAAGTTGCCTATCAAATACGATCCCTCATCGAGTGATGTGCCATTTGAGAATTGAGCTTAGAGGGCACAAGTATAGCTTCCGACACCCCTCTATAGTATTGGCTCTCCACGAGCGTCAAGGATAAGATGTTAAACAAAGCTCTTACAAGTTACATGAATGCTAAGACGCGAAAATTGCTCTTGCTCGATCGCGATAGAAAGAAACAAAAATTACCCACTTGTGCTAAAATAATTAGCATGCAAATCGAAAGAGATGAAATAAAACTCGCATTGTTAAACAAATGTGGAGATATGCTTAAACGTCAAAGCAAAATTTGTGAAAAGATTAATACAAACATTTTTTGGCTCTCAAGTTGAGTAAGGTCTTATGCTTACTGATGTATATACCTTACTGATGTGGTCTAGTTCTCTTAGTGCGAGAGTTTTTCTTGTAAGCTACTTATGATCCACTACCGACAATCAAAAGTTATATGTCATCGTAGAGGTCTAGTGAGTTGTATGATTATGAGTATCGTTTACTTGGGACAAGAAAAATTCAAGTGTATGGTTATTTGATGACACATAGAAAGTACGGTTTTATACCCCTATTATATGGCTAGACATACATTGTTTTCATATATTTAATGTAATTTCACTTGGAATTGCTTGGAAATCACTCAAGGTGTGTTTAGTAGCCCTTAGAAGTACTTTTACTGTTTTGATGCACTTTTGATAGTGTTTCACATGTTTCAGTCCAAACTATCCTAGTGGGTCATCTTGTACGAGTGAGGGACATTGGGCCCAACTAAATAGAAGTCGGAATCAAAGATGGATCGAGGTTTAGTAATCGAGATGAAATTTAGTCGCCCATATACAAAAAAGGAGCCCCGGGCTCCATCCTCTAGTGGTTCTAGAATTTTCCATATTGGTGGAAGAAAACCTAAGGGACTCAACAAACATGGTTCAAGCCTACTTTTTCTGCCGACAAAGTATCATACCAGACTCAGAACTTGGTAAAACTCAGAGGGCTCAACAATGGATGAATCGGCACCCTGGGTGCTGATTTCATATTCTAGCTACCGATTTTCAGGCCATTATGGGGATTTCATTTGGATTGATGTTGCTCCGGAATCTTGTCCTCCTGAGCAGCTTGTTTGTTAATTGTATACATTGGCTAACCCTAAAGGGTGCTTTGACTTGTAAACTTATGATTCTTGGTATATATATGAGTTTTTGAGCATCTGCTTCTATCGATTGATTTCTATGTATGGCTTATTTTCAATTTATTGGTGTGCTTAAACAAAGCTACCATCGCATATGGTGTAGACTTTGAAAAACAATTTTGTGATCGATGTGACTGGACACAACCATCCTTTGAAATAGATCAACAATAAATTGAACAATACAACTCCTTAAGGTAGAAATTCGTAGGGTCCTTTTTGCCTCCCATATCGGGTGGTGGCCACATCACAAGGTAGGAATAAGCCTTATATGAATCAAACATCTCATATGCTTCCAGCTTCAATCAATCCGAGTCAAAAGGAATTCTAGTAGGAGCTAGCCTTTGCAGCGCCTTTCCCGTCCGTCTTCCTTGTTCAAAGTAGCATACATATTCTTTTATGTATTGTTCTCTTTTAGTTTCAAATGAAAATAATTGAAGGAACCTCAACCTCCATCTCGTTTTAAGCATCGTAGAACATGTCCCTCATCACTACATAAATAATTAGTTGTGGGATGCCCTAAGGAAATACGATCCCGACATATAGCCAGGTAAATTTAGCTACATACTTCACGCGATCACCCTCTTTGTTTTCTTTTATTTTACCTTTAAATTTTCAAAAATCATACTACGAACTAGCCACATATTTAAGGGTTCTAGCGACTATTGAGGTACAATCAATCTATTTTCCCCTACTCCTTTGCTTTGTCCAATAAGGACATTGTCCGATTTAAAGTGTGGGGCAGGTTTAGTAGATTGGTTTGCATGTTTTTACCTTCATTATAGTCGAGTTTTATCTATAAATTTTGGGGGACATTCTTGTGTGTTCTATATATGTAGTGGGGAGCTACTATATTTCCTACATTTGTTATGAATTTTATAGATATTTCAACTTTTACGGGAGGCTCTAACCCCTCCCCGCTTCAACCTAGCTCCTCCATCGGTTTTATGTACAAAGTTTTAAAAATGCTTTAATAATGCCACACTCTCCTATGCATATTTGTACTCAACTTGCTTTAAATTGCTAGTCTTTGTGTCCATACGTACCCTGTGGAGGATGTTGGTGCATACGAAAATATAATGACCATTTGAAATGTGATGGTTAATTAATATACATGCTAGTATTTTAAGACTCTTTGCTTGTGCAATCTTCAGACTCAACCATAAGGTGGATTCAAAATCGTTTTAAAAACTAAAATGAAAGTTGTTTCTTGATAGCTCTAAAAATAAAAAAGTGTTATGTGTTCAAATAAAGTGTGAGATAATCTAAAGAAACATCTCACATAATGTGGCAACTAGTTAATACAGTTAGGCCGACTGCCACAAGGTATCCACTAAATTCGGAGTGCCCTTTGAGAATTATGTCTTGAGGGTAGGAATAAAGTTTCTGACACCCCTCTTTAGTGTCTATGCATGGACTTGATAGAGAAGTGACAATTACTTATGTTATACTCACGAGATTGTAAGATTGTAGAAATCTCCTTTTACTTTGTCAATGTAAAACACGAAAAAAATAGAAAGCAAAGAGAAAGAGAATCTCGAAAGTGGGGGAGGGATTGAGTTGTTAAGAAAGAAGAAACTTTAAATAAGTGAATCCACTTTTTTCTTGTTTGTAAGAGTCTTTTCATTAACAAAAGTTTTGTCCTAGACTTACTATTGTGCATGGCACTTAAACGAGGGCAATGTTCTCACTATTGTGGTTAGAAGTTTTATTGTCTCCGGTTGGTCTCGTAAGTTGCTAGTTACCCACTACCTATGACCGAAAAATTATATGTCATCATAGAGGTCTAGTAAGTTGCACGATTTTCAATATGGCTTATTTGGGGACAAGAAATGTTTAAGTGTAGGGTCATTTGATGACACGCAAAATATACATTTTTACAACCTCCTTTCATGGCATGTTTTACACTTTTCTACTTATATTAAGCCATATAGACTTGGATTTGCTTGATAATTGTTCAAATGTGTGTTTAGTACTTTTTATACTTTGATATATTTTGGGATTTTTTTTTGCATTTTCAAGCCATAACACCCTAGTGGACCACCTTTAACGAGTTGGAGAAGTCGGGACTAGTGAGCTAAACATCATCAATATTTTGAAAATACAAGATTATCATTACCATATTTTAATTTTATTTCTAAAAATATAATATTTCTTCTATTTATATCATTTTAAAAAATAAAAAATATTATTTAATATAAAAGAAAACTAACAAGATCTATTTTGACTACTTTTTATAGTTATAATTTTTATTTATATTTTTAATATAAATATTTTTTAATCAATTTACATAAGCCCTTATATTAAAAAGCACTTGTAAATGTTTTTCAGCCAAACACTTAATTGTTTTTGTTTTGAAAAGTACTTTTCTAAAAGCTCCAACCAGAAGCTGCTTTTGCAAAAGCTATAGCATGACCAAACTAGCCCAATATACAAAAGATATATGATCAGAAGAGTTACCATCCGAATGTCTCTCAAAAAACCTGATGGAATGACCTACTACAAATGGACCCCCTCGGCCAGCATCTACAAATAAGGTTTTATTGGGGATTACTCTAACCTCAAAGAAACTCACCAGATCGATAATCTATCAGATGCTCAAGGACATAATGGCGGCCATAACAATAAAAATTGGGATTTTACCTAAAATGAAAAATGCCCATAAAATTGGAATTGTAAAATCAAATCGTAAAATTGTAGGATTTTAAGGTCCATATAAAACGAAGACGGAATAATATTAAGGAAAATTATGAATAACACCAAAACACATCACACTTACAATGATAATTACTCAAGGCTAATGTTCCAATTTATCAAAGTTACTGTCGGAAAATGGTGAATCGATGATGATTAATACGTTGTTGTTAATTGATATGGTCGATGGTGGTTAGTATGAGAGAACTTGATGATGTTGCTGGAAGAGAAGAATAAGAAGCGTAATTTTGTAAATTCTGGGGAATATAGCAACTGTGTGAGCTGATTCCTTTCTATGCACAGGTCTAGCAACTGGAATTCTAGGAAACATAAAATGGAAGAGAGAAGAATTTGTGGTTGAGTGGAATGAGGCAGTTGTCTCTTTTGTAATTTGGAGCTCTTTGAACTAGCGCTGCAACTTCCTTTGCTTACCAAAGATAGTGGTGCTTCATTTCCACGAATTCATTGAAGGTGGCAGGTGCGTGAAATCTGACTACATTGGCAGCTAGGTAGGTAACTCGAAGATGGAATTGCTTGAAGAATTAGAAAATAGTGATGTTTGATGTTGTAATCTTACAAGAGGAGTTGCACTGTTCTTTTTCTTGTGCTTTTGTATTTGATCAAAGTATGACTCCATTAATTTTAGATTTACCTGTTCTTTTCTAAAGGATGTTACCATTGTTGGAAAGGATGAATTCCATTGCTGTTGAACCATTTTGCGACTGTAGAGGGAAAAGAATGGAAGGAAAGTAATAGGTTGTTAATGGAGATTATTATGGTATTTGCTCTTTTATCTTACCAAATTCCATATCAAAATAACAAATTGCTTTTCTTCATCTAAGCAAGATAATTTAACTCTCAATTTCTCCAAATAACATACAAATGCCACATGTACAAAAAGTGAGTTATTTGACCTTACAAATACCACATTGAAAATTAACTCATCCAAACGACTCCTATATAGTATATAATATTGTAATTATTTGGGTCAATCGAGCGGGTTCGGGTTAGTCAGGTTCGGGTCAATCGGGTTGCAGGTTAGTCGGGTTCGGGTTCAATCGGGTTATGGGTCAATCAGGTTATGGTTCAATTGGGTTGCGGGTTGATAGGATTGCGGGTCAATCGGGTTATGGATCGGGCGGGTTACGGGTCATTGACTTTTAGTCTACTCTGTTTGCGGTCGGGTTGCGGATTGGGTTAAACGGGCGGGTTACTTGGGTCAGGCTCTGTTTTGACACCTATAGCTGCTGTTAAAACCCTCGCGGTACGGGGCGCGTCGGGTAGGCCAATTCTGACATGTTATTTGAAAAAAATACATGCAAATTTACTTTTTACGATAAAAAGAATGGGAAAACATTTAATGAATTAAAAATAGTGATAATAGAGTGAGCAATTGAGTCTAACGAGTTGAAAGATCGACTCTAACTAGTTGAGGAAAAGTCAAAACAAGAGAAATATGTAAGATACTATATATAATTAAGATAGAATGTGCCAAGAACGGGGCATGGTGGGTCAAAAGTAGATATCAATGTCCGCCCCACGCTACTGCGGGTCGGGTAATACCCGCCTCATCGCGGATCAGGTCAGTAATACTCGTGGGGCAGGTTTAAATTGTCATCACTACCTGTTAATATGACGTACCTTTAGTTTTGTACAGGTTTGATTTGCATATCTAACAAACAAATCAATCATATATACGACTTTTTTCCCAATATACCATCTAGAAATTAAAAAATTTCAAAAATACCACTATTTTAAAAAAAAAAGTTTTCATCCATACCACTCTTTCACAAAGACCACACCCCCAATAGTGGTTAAAACATGATCATTGTATCCCCTACGATCTAGCGGCTGACTGTCCGCCACCTCAGCTATTCGTGCGATCTCTCTCTCCAACCTCTTCTCTTTTGCCAAAATCGCCATCCCCAACACCCCACGCGGTTTTCTTTTGAAAAGCAAAAATCGTGTGCGGCATTGACGGTTTTGGTTTTTGGAATCCCCCCAAAACTGCTCCCCCCCCCATCCACACGGTCTGCGCCTATAAAAGTCACCCTCCACTCTTCATTTTCTCCACACCAAACATTCTTCCTTAACTTTCTCTCTCTCTAAGATTTTCTCTCACCCATGCACCTACACCTAAAACTTAAGAAATTGTCGTATGTTAGTTGTGGCTAAGTCTGAACTGCTATCAAAAAACATTTTTAAAATTTTTTCCTCCAATACAGGCCGAACTTCTGCCCACCTTCTATAAAAAATGGACCAAAATTGGTACTATTAAGAAAACGTTTTTTTATGATTACTATAAAGCAATACGCACATATTCTTCTCTTTATTTTAGTTCTTATAATTCTTGTTAATTAATCTACATACTAATTAATTGCATTTTTGTTATCCTATTGTAGGTTGGTATGGATGTAGATATATATTATCAAAGATATTATCTTGACCGAGGACCCCATGGTTTAAGTGTTTTGTATGACCAACCTAACCATTGTTCAAGAGATGTTTGGAACAATTTGTCGTTACGCATAATTCTTCAACCTTTGTCATAGTCTGTAGTGTTAACTTACTTGGTGGTTAGAAAATGATTTTGTAAATGGTTAGTCATATTAGTTATTTTCAATGATTTGGGCTAATACAATGTGAAACTTAAACTCTGTATAAAGAGATGCATGCCTAAGAAAATAGGGTTTTAAACGATATTCATAATCATCTCATTTCTTGGGAAAATGAGGTCTCTAAAGGGATGTATACCTCTCATACGAGTCTAACGAGTTCACTTGTATTGGCTTAAATCATTGAAACAACCAATACAATTTACAAAATGGTATATGGATTTGTGTGTATGTGTGTATCTTTCAAAAAATTGATGGTTGTCATTTTGTTAATTTCAATTGTTTGGTATAATATGTTTATGTGTATATCTTGCAAATGGTATTCATTTTAGTTAATTGAATTTGTTTGTTATGATAGATTTATATGTATATCTTGCAATTGTTTGTTATAAATCATAAACTTATGATTTTAATTTATTTCAATTGTCTGTTATAAAGGATTTATGTGTTTATAAATCATATACATATGATTTTACTTTATTTTGTAGAGCTCACAACATATTCTCCGCCATAGGGGCACGAGCAATATGCTCACATATAATGATGCTATCTTGCCCTCTTAAAAGGGCAAGATTGAAGACGATGAGGCACTTTGTTGGCATCAAGATGACGGTCAACTCATCACATCATTGGTTTAGAGATGGCGCAAGGAGACAGGCAACTTCAACTTTCGTGAAGGAGAATTGACTCGCTCTGAATATCACACTTGAGTCTTACCTAAGGCCCAAGTATAAACCTTAAATGGGTGCAATATAGGGCAAGTATGTTTAAATATCAACCCGGGCCGGTCCATGTACCCCTATTTCAATTGTTTGAAACATTATCTAGCTGAATGAAGTTTGTAAGAATCTCTACAATCTACGATTTAAAGTGCAAGGCTCGAAAAGTAAAAGGATTGAAACTCTTGGTGAGAAGCTTCACTTGGGAGTTGTTCCCCCTAACTAACTACCATGAACTGTTGGATCGAATGAATTGGTGCGCGACAAGGTGACTCGTCCCAAATATCACAATTAATTCCCGCGTAAGGTCCAAGTATAAACCCTAGTCGGGTGCAATACAGGCAAGCATGTTTAAATATCGACTCGGGCCGGTCTGTATACCCCTACTTTAGTCATTTGAATCATTATCTAGAGAATCGGTTTTGGTTGAAAAGTTTGCTAATGAAAGTAAAGCCAGGCAAAAGTAAATAGTTTTGAAAGCTTTTTGTGAGAAGGATCACTCGGGTGTCGCTTCCCCCTCACTACTACCATGGTATGTGAATCGAAATGATTGTTATGGGCAAGGTGACCGCGAATAGCTAGGAGCCGCAAATATGGTCGTCGACCACACTCTTGATTGCAAACCGAGGGATATATTATAGGGTGTCACTCGGCCCTCTTAGTTTAGGGAATCTATGGTTGACTTACTCCCTCACTCAACCCAATGGTTGGTCGGCTTAATCGCGCTTAACCAAATTGCTTAATTGATAGACCGTCATTTACACATGTTTTTACCCTCATACTTACACCGTTTGAGGTGTTGATTCTCGTGTTTTAGGCCGATTTCACGCTAGGTTGTGCTTGTTTGTGTTATTTCAGGTCCTAGTACGTGAATGAAGGCTTAGGAGCGAGTCTGGGGTCGATTGGACGAAGAACGGACGAAGGGCGAGCTTTTGGAGGAGTGCACGGGCAGACCAGGAGGCTGCACGGCCGTGCACATGAGCCATTTGGCCGTGCGCCTCATGTCGAGGCCGTGCACGGGCACATTCCAGGCTTGCACGGCCGTGCGCCTGGCCGTGCAAGGAGGCTGAGCTTGAATAAATGAAACGGCGCGTTTTGGAGAGTTGCACGGCCAGAATGGGGTGGTGCACGGCCGTGCACCTGCCCGTGCACCTGGGGAAATCCGGTTTTAGTGCCTAATCCGAGCCAAAAGTGGGAGAATCGTTTTTTCAGAGCAAAAACAGAGCCCTAGAGAGAGAAAGTGCGAAGAACTCATCCTAGAAGCCATCTTGGAGCTGGATTTCATCAAATCGAGCCTGGAGATCGTCATAGGAGTGAACATCATCGTCCCGGAGCAGATTATCCTCATCGTTATGAGTATGACTAATCCGATTCTTGTTTTCTCTTCTCTCTCTATGGAGTAGAACCCTTCTCTCACTTGGGTATGAAGAACCCTAGTTCCTTGTGTTAGGGATTTGATTGTAATGACTTGGGATGATATTATTGTTTGATTTTAATCGAATGACGCATGTTTCATGAATTGATTTGAGTCTGATCAGCTTGTCTCAATTTCTGCTTCAACCTGAGATAGATAGAATCTGATTAGGTTGTTAGAGCTTCTTCATTCGATAGTAGGAGACTGGCTATACGAGAGTTAGCCAGTTTACTGCTTTGTACTGGTGTTCTTAACGCCAGTAGTGGAGTTCTGTGTTTATAGCCTCAGCTTTCTATCCCGGTGAAGACTAGTCGTCTGCCGGGTAGTTAGACTGAGAGGGCTTGGTCAGCTTAAGAGATTCCAAGCTACTGTCGGATCTTCCGCAGTCTAATCAACAATAAATCAATCCAGGGAATTGAAATTGAACCTAACCAAGGGGCTAGGGGGACTCAATCCCGAGTGACTCTTACCTGCTTTTGAAAACCGAACCATTTCCTGCTTTCTTACTGCTTTTGCGTTTCACAACAATCACTCGACTTAGTTTGCTAGATAATAGAGAATCACGGAGTAAGCAGTAGATCTAGACCCCGGGTTGATAATTAAACTTGCCTATACTGCAGTCCCTTTCATTGGTTATACTTGGCCATTGTTAGGTGTTGTGTTTTAGCGTGTCAAGTTTTTGGCGCCGTTGCCGGGGAACCCTCTAGGTTATTGGAGAAACGTGATAATTTGTTACTCTAGCTTTTTCTTTATTGCATTTTTCTTTTCCACCTGTGTGCCTTCACGGGTTGTTTCTGCTGACTGTGTGCAGGTAGTGCATGACCCGTAGCCAGTCGGGAGATCTACTACCGTTAGACCAGGAGCTTGAACGAACTTGCAGGAACTTCAAGCGGGCTCTAAAGGCACGACTGGCTGCGGAGGAGGAGCTACCACAACTGCCGTTAGAAGAAGAAGAAGGCGAGATGGCTGATCCAGAGAACCATGATATGATCCCAGAAGAGCAGACCATGGGATTGACTCACTCCTACTGTCACCCTAGAAAATGGCCAAGTATAACCAATTCCTAAAGCGTAGTATAGCGGGTCGGGTTTTAATGTCAACCCGGGTCCTAGATGTGATGACTACTCGGTGAATTCTTGTTATTTAGCAGTGAACTTTTAGTGAAACTGAAGCAAACAAAACACAAAGCAGGTAAACGGTTTGTTGTCAAGTCAAGAGAGGTCACCCGGATATGGTTTCCCCCTAGACTGCAGTTAAGTCGGATTGCATTTTACCAAGTTCAGTTTTCATGAAAGTTATACTGCGGAAGGTTCTCAATTAGCCTGAAGTCTCGTCTAAAGGTCTCCAGACCCTCTCAATCTGAGTCTCTAGCGGGCGACTAACCTCCACCGGAGTAAACAGATTGAGGCCCTAATGAACCAAACCTCCACTACCGAATCGACTTCGGTACAGAATAGCGAATTGGCTCCTCGACTAAAGTCACCAATTCGCCACCTTCGATTAAGGGTACTCTATCAACCTAGGCAGATATTCTCATTCCAGGTTAAAGCAGAAACAACAGGAATTTGATCAGGATTCAAGTCATTCAATCAATCAAACCTCAATCGAATATAATCAATTCACAAACACTGTACTTGGGTTCATACAATCAGACCTAGCATACAAATCTAGGGTTCTCCATACCCAGATGAATGGGGAAACTACTCCATAGAGAAAGAAGCAAAAGCAGATTCAGACACGGAAATCATACTGTGAAGTTGGATTCCTGCTTCTGGACGTTTAATCGCACTTCTCCAAGCTCAAGACGGGCTCCAATGGTGTTGAAGATCGATCTATGGCGCTTGAGAACTCTGGTTCGACGCTTTCTCTCTCTAGGTATCGGTTTCTCTCTCAAAAACTCGGAACTTCTTGAAAATTGGCCTTCTTCCTCTTTTAGCAGCTGCCTGGTCGCGATACCCGGTCAAAATACCCGGTCGGGTATTTTATGGTTCGACCGGGTATTCTATGAAACGCACCGTCTGACTAAGGGGAAAATCCCCGGTCTACCACCAAAATCCCCGACCGGGGATTTATCGCCATCGCCCGGGCCCCCTTCTGCTTCTCACGGGTGCCCGAAGGAGGAAATACCCGGTCGAGGCCAGAATATACCCGGTCGCGTATTTCTTCCTTTGACCGGGTATTTTGGTCCAGCAGCATCCTTTGTCCAATCTTCGCTCCTTTCGATCCAGAACTCGTTCCTTCGCCTCGATTCCAACGCCAGGACCTGAAATATGACATAAACACACAACCTAGCGTAAAATCGGCTTAAAATACGAGATTCCTCATCACAAACGACTTCAGAATAGGGGTGAAAACATGTATGATTATCGGTCTATCAAACTCCCCCACACTTAACCGTTTGCTTGTCCCCAAGCAAACCTAACTCAAACCAATGCAACTCTCCAGACCTCTATAGCAACAAACAACCTCGATCGTAGGTAGAGGACTTCCTAGATCATTTAGCAACTTACGAGGTCAACCGACGCACAAGTCATCTCATAGCTTCTTCGGCGAGAGCACTAGTCTCGAGTCAGCATCATGGCAAATAGTGAACAGAGGACAAATGAATCGTGGATGAGGAGACTCTCAAAAACAAAAGATCATGGACTCACATTTTTCAAGGTGCTCGATTTTCTTCTTAAAGATGGTTGGAACCCCTTTTCTTCCTTCTTTTTACTTGTTTTTCTGTTTTTTCTCTTTTCTTTTCAAGGGTTCCAACCTGTTTTTGCAGAAAACGGGGGTTCCCACCTAGCAAAGGTTTTGCGGGAGCCCGGCTCTTACCGGCCATGCCAGGAGCGGGTGTCTCGAGCCTCGTGCGGGGGGAAAGACATGTAAGGGGGCTGGAGGTAGTAGGTGGAAATTGGGAACGGATTCCCGTCTCCCCTTACACACTTTCGCCCTATTCGCACGGGAGACGTTATTTTAAAGCACATTTCGAGCACCTTTTACTTTCAAAACATGATACAAGAGTCCATGACAGGCAAAGAGTCCACAATACCACACAATTCGAGGGTCCTAAGATCACTAATTCACTCAATCAACCAACACAATATGAAGAAGAAATGAGACTTCTTAAATGCATCAACATCCTCCATAGTGCTACACTACCTCCCTAGGTTGCAAATCACTACAGAGACTGTCAATTCAAAGCATACTGAGCAGGCACTTGCAAGGAACACATACTTGGAGCCCTCAAATTTAAAAATTTGGACAATGGACTAGGCTCCAAGCACACAAACAGATCTAATGCAGTCAAAAGATAAACATCCCCCCACACTTAAGATCGACATTGCCCTCAATGGAGAAGAGGGAAGGAAAGGGGAAAGGGGAACGATGTTACCGGTATGCACGGACTGCAGAGGACTGGAAATGGACCAGTCGGGAACACAACACAGCTCAAGGGGAACAGAAGAGCTCAACCAGAATATGTTAGGTCCGATGTCAGCCCAATAAGACATTATCCAGAACAAATGAAACAAACCAAAACAAAACCAAATCGCAATCCGACTCAAAACATAAGAAAGAAAGTCAAACCGTGGTGGGGTTGCCTCCCCACAAGCGCTTCTTTACCGTCTTTTAGCTGGACGCCCATGGTGGATACTCAGGGAAGTGCAGGAACAGGTGCCTCCAAGAGCGGATCCACATCGCTCTTGAGGTACAGCTTCAGGTGGTGACCGTGCACCCGACGGTTGCAACCACCAGCAGTGGTCAGCTCGACCTGACCATCCGGCAAAATGCAGGCGAGTGAGTACTCGGATGGCCAGGGTAGTCGTGGTGCAGGGGGTGGGACCAGCTCGTAGTGGTCTCCACCTTTCTTCCGTGCAGGCTTAGCCACCTGCGGCTTCGGCCGCCACTCCTCCTTGTGCTTTTTGTTCGGAGGCGAGGCTGGATGGAGTGGCGGCGAAGGAATGATAGGGGGGTCCTGCAAACTGAGAGGTGCAGAAGGATACACGACAGGCTCGTGTACCTGATCAGAAATAGCATGCACAGGCGATACAGAAATCATAGCACAGTGATCAAACTCAGTCACAGAAAAAGTAGCCTGTTCATTCCCAGCACGCAGAATTAGCTTACCATCATGCACATCAATCAATGCCTTGGCGGTGGCAAGAAATGGTCTACCCAAAATCAAAGGCACATCTACATCATCATTTATATCCAGAATCACAAAATCAACAGGATATGTGAATGCACCCACATTAACAAGCAAATCTTCTATGATACCCCTAGGATGCACCACGGAACGATCAGCTAGCTGAATGCTCATCCTAGTAGGGCTAAGTTCACCTAGGTCTAGCTTTTTGAACAACTTATATGGCATGACATTTATGCTAGCACCTAGGTCCGCCAAGGACTTGCCTACATGCATGCTGCCAATAGTAAGAGGGATAGTAAAACTCCCTGGGTCCTTGCGCTTTTCGGGCAGCTTGTTCTGCAGGATGGCAGAACATTCCTCGCTCAGCAGCACTGTCGAGAGATCCCCAAGTTTCTTCTTGTTGGTGCAGAGATCTTTCATGAACTTAGCGTACTTGGGCATCTTCGACAGTGCCTCCACAAATGGTATGCTGATGTTGAGCTGCTTCAACATTGCCATAAAATTGGCAAACTCAGTCTCCAGCTTGTCCTTGTGAAGGCGAGTGGGGAAGGGAAGCTGGGGTACGTGCTCCTTCACCACTGGTTGTGGCTTGGGAGCAGGGGCTTCCTTCTCCACCCGCACTTCTGCATCACCGGCTGGAAGTGCTGAAGCAGGTAATGGTTCCTCCTGCCTGGTCGGGGCAGGATCAGCTGATGTAGGCCTGCCGCTCAGGGTGAAAATGGCATGCGCGGTCTCGTGCGGGTCCCGTGGATTGGGGATGGTGGTGGCAGGTAGAGTCCCCGGGGCCCGAGCAGTAAGCTGGCGCGCTAGGACACCGACTTGGTGCTGTAGATCTTGCAAAATAGCACCCTGGTTCCTCTGCCCTGCCTCCAAAGAAGCTATGCTCTGGTCCACCCTTGCGAAATTCGCCTGGCTGGTGGTCATGAATGTCGCCAAAATGTTCTTCAGATCAGCCATCTGATTATCGGGAGCTGCGGCTGCTGGAGGCTGAGCAAACTGGCCCTGGGGCTGCTGGAATGGCTGCCCTTGCCTAGGCTGGTAGGGCTGCTGCTGTGGTGGTGGCCCTTGCCTATCCTGGTAGGGCTGCCTCTGCTGAAAACCACCTGCTGGGGCTGGGAAACCAGGTGGTTTGTTGGTGTTGTTGCTCCAGGCGAAGTTGGGATGCTGGCGCCATCCCTCATTATATGTATTGCTGTATGGGTCGAAGCGCCGAGCATTGGCGATGAAGGCCACTTGCTCTTGGGGAGTAGAGGACTCCCGCATAGCCTGACAGTCCTCCACCAGATGGTTTGGACTCTCACACCACTGGCACTGAGCTACCGGAGGCGCAGCTACACCTCGGCCCGGAAGGAGACTGTTAGGCTGCTTCAGGGTCTGCACCAACTCAGCCACCTGCTGCTCTAACCCGGATCTGGCCTCCATAGCATGCACACCACGGTCCCGGGAGTGCCTGCCTCTGCTGCTCTGCCCCCAGGAATGATCGCGGGCAGCCAAAGTACTGATCATCTGGTTCAGCTCGGGTGGAGTCTTAGTAAGGATATCCCCTCCTGGGCATAGAGACTCGATCACCCTCTGGCTGTCTGGGGTGATGGCACTGTAGAAGTTCCCCACTATGAAAGCATCGCTGAAGCCATGATGGGGACACTGCCAGAAGTATCCCATGTACCGCTCCCATGCATCACGAAGGGACTCATCTGGCTCCTGGCGGAAGTGAGTGATCTCCCGCTGTATCTCAGTAGTCTTCGATGCCGGATAATATCTGTGCACGAACTTATCCGCCAGATCGTCCCAAGAAGTGATGGACAGTGGGGGCTGGGTCTCCAACCACCTCTTAGCATTCCCCGCCAGAGAATGGGGGAAGAGGTGAAGGCGGATTGCATCATCCGGAACACCATTCAGCTTGAACCCGTTTGTCAGCTGCAGAAAACGGGAAAGGTGCGCCCGGGCTTCCTCATCCTTCAAGCCATGGAACTGGATAGAGGATGTGATGAGCTGAATCCAGCCTGGCTTGATCTCGAAGTTATTTGCTGGAATGGGCGGATAGAGGATGACCGGGCGGATGTCAGCAATCCGTGGAGTGTAGTAGTACTCCAAGGTGGGACCCGGCGGTGGTGGTGGATGCTGATTCACCGGGGGAACCTGTCGAGCATTCCCTGGTTGTGGGATGTCTTCGCCCTCCATCTCGTACTCTTCCTCAGAATCGCTGGTCAAGTGGCCGTCTATGCGCTCTCCCGTAACCAGTCTAGCTCGCTACTGGCTCCTAAGTTGGCGGCAAGTGCGTTCAAGCTCTGGATCCAACGGCAGTAAACCTCCTGACTGGCTACGGGTCATGCACTACCTGCACAAGTGGGACAAAGCAAAAACTCAATGCAAAAATGAAAATGCCAAAGTAACAGAAATCACTTTTCTTCAACAACCTAGCCGTCCCCGGCAACGGCGCCAAAAACTTGACTCACTCCTACTGTCACCCTAGAAAATGGCCAAGTATAACCAATTCCTAAAGCGTAGTATAGCGGGTCGGGTTTTAATGTCAACCCGGGTCCTAGATGTGATGACTACTTGGTGAATTCTTGTTATTTAGCAGTGAACTTTTAGTGAAACTGAAGCAAACAAAACACAAAGCAGGTAAACGGTTTGTTGTCAAGTCAAGAGAGGTCACCCGGATATGGTTTCCCCCTAGACTGCAGTTAAGTCGGATTGCATTTTACCAAGTTCAGTTTTCATGAAAGTTATACTGCGGAAGGTTCTCAATTAGCCTGAAGTCTCGTCTAAAGGTCTCCAGACCCTCTCAATCTGAGTCTCTAGCGGGCGACTAACCTCCACCGGAGTAAACAGATTGAGGCCCTAATGAACCAAACCTCCACTACCGAATCGACTTCGGTACAGAATAGCGAATTGGCTCCTCGACTAAAGTCACCAATTCGCCACCTTCGATTAAGGGTACTCTATCAACCTAGGCAGATATTCTCATTCCAGGTTAAAGCAGAAACAACAGGAATTTGATCAGTGTTCAAGTCATTCAATCAATCAAACCTCAATCGAATATAATCAATTCACAAACACTGTACTTGGGTTCATACAATCAGACCTAGCATACAAATCTAGGGTTCTCCATACCCAGATGAATGGGGAAACTACTCCATAGAGAAAGAAGCAAAAGCAGATTCAGACACGGAAATCATACTGTGAAGTTGGATTCCTGCTTCTGGACGTTTAATCGCACTTCTCCAAGCTCAAGACGGGCTCCAATGGTGTTGAAGATCGATCTATGGCGCTTGAGAACTCTGGTTCGACGCTTTCTCTCTCTAGGTATCGGTTTCTCTCTCAAAAACTCGGAACTTCTTGAAAATTGGCCTTCTTCCTCTTTTAGCAGCTGCCTGGTCGCGATACCCGGTCAAAATACCCGGTCGGGTATTTTATGGTTCGACCGGGTATTCTATGAAACGCACCGTCTGACTAAGGGGAAAATCCCCGGTCTACCACCAAAATCCCCGACCGGGGATTTATCGCCATCGCCCGGGCCCCCTTCTGCTTCTCACGGGTGCCCGAAGGAGGAAATACCCGGTCGAGGCCAGAATATACCCGGTCGGGTATTTCTTCCTTTGACCGGGTATTTTGGTCCAGCAGCATCCTTTGTCCAATCTTCGCTCCTTTCGATCCAGAACTCGTTCCTTCGCCTCGATTCCAACGCCAGGACCTGAAATATGACATAAACACACAACCTAGCGTAATATCGGCTTAAAATACGAGATTCCTCATCACAAACGACTTCAGAATAGGGGTGAAAACATGTATGATTATCGGTCTATCAGGGATCCTACTGGGCCGCTAGGGCTGCGGACATGAGGTCACCTATTCAACACCCTCAGGTCCCAGCCAACAACTTTGAGGTGAGCACCTCCGTGATCACCATGCTGCGCGGTTCAGTAGTGTTCCGTGGTAAGGAGGGAGAGTGCCCTCGATCACACCTCAGGCGATTCCACGAGCTCATCGATGGAATCAAGATCAATGGGGTACCAGCAGATGCCATCCAGCTGAGGTACTTCCCATTCACTCTGGAGGGGCAGGCCAAGGAGTGGCTAGACACTCGACCTCCGGGCTCCATCACCACGTTCGCCAACCTGGCGGACAAGTTCCTCACCCGCTACCATCCTCCATCTAAGACAGCTGATCTCCAGAAGCAGATTACACATTTTGCTCAGGATGAGGATGAGACCATCAGGGATGCTTGGGAGAGGTATAACAGTCTTTTTCTCAGGTGTCCCAATCATGGTTTTAATGATGCATTTAAGGTGGGCACCTTCTATCACGCTCTCTTCCCGGAGGACAAGCAGCTGATTGATTCGGTTTGTGGCGGGAACATGCTGACCAAAACCCCGCCACAGCTGAATCAACTCTTTGAAGAGATGGCGGAGAATGGCTATGATTGGGGCACTGCCAGGAGATCGAGGAGAGCACCAGGCCGGGGTGTGCATGTTGTGGGCACCCAGTCATCTGATTTGGTGCAGGTAGTATCGAAGCTGGTCTCAGCTATCGATCGTTCCGGGATGATTCCAGGGACCGGACAGCAGCAGGCGATGCTCTGCCAGTGGTGCGAGAGCACCCATCATATGGTGGAAGACTGCCAGGCGATGAAGGAATCGACCACACCCCAGGAGCAGGTGAACTTCATCAACAATGTCAGGCGCAATGACCCCTACAGCAACACGTACAATGAGGGGTGGCGCCAGCATCCTAACTTCTCCTGGGCTGGGCCAAATCCCAGACCACCACCTCCACAGGGACCACCGGGCTTCCAGAGGCCACCATATCAGCCCAGACAGGGGCAATTCCAGCAGCCAGGTGCAGCCCCTGCTGCCCCAGTGCAGAACGATAAGATGGCTGAACTGCAGGACTTGGTGGGTTCTCTCGCCAGTGTTAGTGCTCAGAAATTCAACACCTTTGAGCAGTTCATGGAGAAGGCCTCGGGTCAACTCCTGGCTCTGGAAGCTGGTCAAAGGAATACACGGGCTGTTTTGCAGGATATCCAGACCCAGCTGGGGAGCGTGGCCCAAGCAGTGGCTCAAAGGGCGCCTGGTACTCTACCAGCGCAGACCATCCCTCATCCTCGCGACCCCCACGAGACTGCCAATGCCATCATGACCAGGAGTGGCAAGCTGACTGTTGATCCCCCTGCTCGGGAACCGGAGAAAGAAAGCCCTGTCGTAGCATCTCCAGCGGTGGAACACGAAGTAGAGAAGGAGGTTGAGGTGCCTGCACCTAAACCGCAACCAGTAGTGAAGGAGTATGTCCCTAAACTCCCTTTCCCTACTCGGTTGCACAGAGACAGGCTGGAGACAGAGTTCGAGAACTTCATGGCCATGCTCAAGAAGCTGAATGTCCAGGTGCCCTTTCTTGAGGCACTATCGCAAATGCCAAAGTATGCGAAGTTTCTGAAAGAGCTTCTCTCAAAGAAGCAGAAGCTGAGTGAGCTGGCCACTGTGGAGCTCAGCGAGGAGTGCTCGGCTATTCTGCAGAACAAGCTGCCGCAGAAGAAAAAGGACCCAGGTAGTTTCACTATCCCGTGCTCTATCGGTAAATTGCATGTAGAGAAGTCCTTGGCGGATTTAGGTGCTAGTATCAATGTTATTCCATATAAATTGTTCATGAAACTAGGCCTAGGTGAACCCCGTGCTACTAGGATGACCCTTCAATTAGCTGACAGATCGGTAGTGCATCCTAGGGGTATAGTGGAGGACCTTCTGGTCAAGGTTGGCAAATTCACATATCCTGTGGATTTTGTTATCCTGGACATCAGTGAGGACACAGAAGTGCCTCTTATACTGGGAAGGCCTTTCCTGGCCACCGCCAAGGCTCTCATAGATGTGCATGATGGGACCTTAGTTCTGAGGGATGGCGAGGAGCGAATAACATTTTCTGTTGCTAACACTATATCTGATTCGTTACCTCTGCATGCTGTATCTCACCAGGAGCACGAGTCTGTCGTGTATCCTTCTGTGCTGCCTGTTTTGCAGGACCCGCCTCTCACCTTTTCGCCGCCACTCCGGACCACTCCATCATCCAAAGAACAGGTCAAGGAGGAGTGGCGGCCGAAACTGCAGGCAGCTAAGCCTGCTCGCAAGAAAGCCGGAGACCACTATGAGCTGGTCCCGCCCCCACCTTGGCCATCCGAGTATTCACTCGCTTGCATCCTACCGGATGGCCAAGTCGAGCTGGCAAATGCAGGTGGCCACATTCGTCGTGTACATGGCCACCATTTGAAGCTGTACCTCAAGAGCGAAGTGGATCCGCTCTTGAGGGCACCTGATCCTACACTTCCCTGAGCATCCATACTGGCGTCCAGCTAAAAGACGGTAAAGAAGCGCTTGTGGGGAGGCAACCCCACCGAGGTTTGCATTTTCTTACTCTTTTTTCTTTGATTTTGTGTGTTTTTGAGTCTCGAGACGTTGATCTGGAGTTACGTGTCGTTTTTTAGTGAAAACAGGTTGATTTCGGGACCCAGCAAGGTGCACGGCCAGAAAATCAGCTTGCACGGCCGTGCGCTTTAGCTAGCCTGGCCGTGCACGCTCTCGTCGCAAGTTGCACGGCCAAAAGTGCATTGTGCACGGCCGTGCACATCCTCGGCCAGGCCGTGCACCTTGCACGGCCAACATTTCAGCTCGCACGGCCGTGCAGCACCCTCGGCCAGGCCGTGCGAGCTCTCGCACCAAGTTGCACGGCCAAAAGCACCTTGTGCACGGCCGTGCAACTCCCTCGGCCAGGCCGTGTCGGCCTGCACGGGCAAAATGCCAAGGTGCACGGCCGTGCGCCTCTGCCCGTGCAGCCGAGGCACGGGCTCTATAAATGGCCGTGCACGGCCAGGCCGTGCATGCAGGAGGTTCAGCAGCACCTGCTTCAGCTGGTTCCGGGCGATCCACCGGTCTGGAGGACTCCCTGGGTCGACTCCCCTCCCCATGACGGCGCGGCTGGCGCTGCCGGTGATGATGCATTCATGGATGACATCGACTTCACCGATCTTGGCGACGAGTAGGCTGTACTCGTTGCCCGTCTCAGTGTGTCTGTTTTTTGTTTTTTTTAAAGACTTTTGAGTGTTTGCTCCATGTGTGCGGAGCTTGGACTTAGTGTCGGTTGTTTTTTTTGTTTTTGGTTTTTCATGTGTGTTTTGATGTAGCCGTCTGGGCTAACACTTATCCCTAACACCAGTGTGCTAGTGTTTCTGCTGTTCGATTTGTGCAGTATTGACCACTTCCCCGTTCGCTTCTCGCTGACTGGTCCACTTCCAGTCCCCCAGCAGTGTTCTTACCCGGTAACATCGTTCCCCTTATCTTTCCCTCTACTCCATTGAGGGCAATGTCGTGCTTAAGTGTGGGGGGATGTTATGTATCGGTTGGAATATTTTAGATGGTGCTTGGAGCCTAGTCCACTGTCCGAATCTTACGATTTGAGGGCTCCAAGTACTGCTGTTTGATCATATTGGCACTGTGTTTTGATGGATGAATTGATTGGTTTTCGGATTAATGCATGACAACTTGTTTGCGACTAGGACAACCTATGATGAGGACTGAGATGTGCAGTAGAGCGATGTAGGGGTTCAGTTTTTCAACTCTTTGCTTGCCAACTGTGACTTGATCTGACTTGATCTGATTACTTGTTCTTGACAGTCGTTTATGCATCTAGTTCAGGGTATCAGAATGTGAGATAGAGCATATAGGTAGCCATGTGAGATTTGAGCCTGCTCGTTTCTTTCTTGTGTGATAGATCCCTCTTCCATGATGTGTAGCATTCACGTTGTCACTAGCTAAGATGATGGGGGCATAGGATTAGCCCACGCCCAAAACTGACTGTCCTGATGTGTCATATCCCCTAGTCAGCCCCTTTGAGCCGTGTGTTATCCTTTCTTTTGGTCTTTAATGAAAAAATCACCCTTGTCGCATCTTTTAGAAGGTTCCACAGAGTGGTTTTTACATATTCTCTGCTGTTTCTGCTTAAGTCTATGTGAGTGTTGGAGGCAGTGCTTAAATGTTGGGCATGTGTTTGAAATGTGCAGAAGTGGTGGCTCTCTTAAGAAATGAAAAGAAAAATAAAAGAAAAACAAAGAAAAATTGAAAGCAAAAGAGAGCCACTACCAAAAATCTGAATAATGCTCAGTAAGTAGTGTTTCTTAGCAGTCTGGCTTGGAAATGCTGATGTTTATGCCTCCTTCGCTCTTGTGCTCTTAAGATATTGAGTAATGCAGGATAGCAGAAAGAAAATACCGGGTTGTTGACTGTGTTTGTGTGTTTGGAAAATGTGGAACCTTTTGCTATGAATACTTCCACCACCTAAAAGGCCTTTTCCCCATGTCCAAGACCCTAGCCAGTCATTTGAACCTGTGTCTAAGACCTCCTGATTAGTTAGTGGTGACACCCCATATGTGAACTCTAGCATTTAGAGGCTGCCATCATGGTGAAGAGATGATAGGATTGAGAGAAATAGCATGCGCATCTTTCGCATCAAATTGTCCTGACCCCACTGGTCGAGAGTGAGTGATTCATTTTCATTTTCTATATGCTCTTGTACCCCGGTGAGGACCTAGATTGCTCGGTCTCTATTCTGATGTTTTGAGTTGGATGCATGAGTTGACTGTTTTGAGTAAGTGGTTGAATCAAGTCTAGGTTGGCCAGTGAACAGGAGGGAGACTCTTCCTTTACTCGATTTGCTGCACTCGAATGTCCTTTGTGGTGGTTGTCCAGGTTGTTATTGAGGTTGTGCATGTATTGATGTTTGAAAACCAGTGCGATTCACGTGTTTTGTGCCTTTATGACTTGTCCCCAATGTTGGTTGATTGAAATATGTAAGCTTACCTAGTGTCTGACTTGGTTTGCTTGGGGACAAGCAAACGGTTAAGTGTGGGGGAGTTTGATAGACCGTCATTTACACATGTTTTTACCCTCATACTTACACCGTTTGAGGTGTTGATTCTCGTGTTTTAGGCCGATTTCACGCTAGGTTGTGCTTGTTTGTGTTATTTCAGGTCCTAGTACGTGAATGAAGGCTTAGGAGCGAGTCTGGGGTCGATTGGACGAAGAACGGACGAAGGGCGAGCTTTTGGAGGAGTGCACGGGCAGACCAGGAGGCTGCACGGCCGTGCACATGAGCCATTTGGCCGTGCGCCTCATGTCGAGGCCGTGCACGGGCACATTCCAGGCTTGCACGGCCGTGCGCCTGGCCGTGCAAGGAGGCTGAGCTTGAATAAATGAAACGGCGCGTTTTGGAGAGTTGCACGGCCAGAATGGGGTGGTGCACGGCCGTGCACCTGCCCGTGCACCTGGGGAAATCCGGTTTTAGTGCCTAATCCGAGCCAAAAGTGGGAGAATCGTTTTTTCAGAGCAAAAACAGAGCCCTAGAGAGAGAAAGTGCGAAGAACTCATCCTAGAAGCCATCTTGGAGCTGGATTTCATCAAATCGAGCCTGGAGATCGTCATAGGAGTGAACATCATCGTCCCGGAGCAGATTATCCTCATCGTTATGAGTATGACTAATCCGATTCTTGTTTTCTCTTCTCTCTCTATGGAGTAGAACCCTTCTCTCACTTGGGTATGAAGAACCCTAGTTCCTTGTGTTAGGGATTTGATTGTAATGACTTGGGATGATATTATTGTTTGATTTTAATCGAATGACGCATGTTTCATGAATTGATTTGAGTCTGATCAGCTTGTCTCAATTTCTGCTTCAACCTGAGATAGATAGAATCTGATTAGGTTGTTAGAGCTTCTTCATTCGATAGTAGGAGACTGGCTATACGAGAGTTAGCCAGTTTACTGCTTTGTACTGGTGTTCTTAACGCCAGTAGTGGAGTTCTGTGTTTATAGCCTCAGCTTTCTATCCCGGTGAAGACTAGTCGTCTGCCGGGTAGTTAGACTGAGAGGGCTTGGTCAGCTTAAGAGATTCCAAGCTACTGTCGGATCTTCCGCAGTCTAATCAACAATAAATCAATCCAGGGAATTGCAATTGAACCTAACCAAAGGGCTAGGGGGACTCAATCCCGAGTGACTCTTACCTGCTTTTGAAAACCGAACCATTTCCTGCTTTCTTACTGCTTTTGCGTTTCACAACAATCACTCGACTTAGTTTGCTAGATAATAGAGAATCACGGAGTAAGCAGTAGATCTAGACCCCGGGTTGATAATTAAACTTGCCTATACTGCAGTCCCTTTCATTGGTTATACTTGGCCATTGTTAGGTGTTGTGTTTTAGCGTGTCATTAATCCAACATCGAGGTTTGTCCTAAATTAACCTAGATAGATGACTAAAAAATCCCTAGGAATACCAACTCAATTGAGCTTCCCTTGAAAGGGGATTTTCCCTCTCTAGTCTACGTTAAATTGGCCAATTAGATTGCTAAGCACAAACATGCACAATCAACATGAATAATACCTCAATCATTGAATTAAACAATACCCATAAACATTCATTCAATTCACATAACAAAAACTACATGGTAAATAGTTTGGGTTTCACAACACCCAAGTGAAAAAGAAATCTACTCCATGCTAGAAATGGGAGAAACACAAGGGGAAGAGGTAAAAACCATCATGGAGAGGCTTCCAAACTTCTTGGCACTTGTGTCGAACATCTCTTGTGGAGAATCTTCCCAAATCACCACTTGGAGCAAAACCCTAGCCTTCCTTCTCCCTTGGTTCGTCTTTCTCTCTCTAAAATCTGAAGAAGAAGACTTTCTCACTCTTTGGGCTCTCCCTTCTCTCTTCCTTTCAGCTCTCCTCTTAAATAGGGATCGGGCTCAGTTCACGGCCTCAGTTCATGGCCGTGAACTCTTGAACGCGTCCGTGAACTCTAGGTTGGCGTCGTAACGCACCGCTTTGCTTGCACGGGTTCACGGGAAACAACTCCAGTTCACGGTCTTACTGACCGTGAACTCACCTCGCGTCAGTAACTTAGGATTTGGCCCTATACGCATGGGTGTTCACGGGCAACAGCTCCTCTGACGATCTTAGCAGTCTGTGAACATCCAAGAGAAACTGTGAACTGCCGGTTTTTCACCTCTTCTCCCAGTTTTTGCTCCTTTTCGTCCAACTTTCGACTCCGGGGCCGGTTTCACCTGTTAAATCCTTAAACAAGCTAAAACACAAGAATCCTCGCGTAAAACCACCCTTTTAGGAGCACAATTGCCACAAACGCCTAAAGAAAACGGGGGTAAAATATGTAAAATTAGGCCCGAATCACAAGGCCATTATGAACTGTTAGGAGGAGCAACAGTGGTTGGAAACCACACTCTCAATCGCTAGGCCAAGGAATACTTTATAGGCTACAAAAGTAGCCCTCTTGGCCCAAGAAAAAGAGGGTTGACTTACTTTCTCCCTCAAACCAGGGTTTGGACGGCTTAATCACAATTAACCTAGGTGTCTAATCTGAGTTTAGAGGTTTGCCTTACATTAACCTATTTAGGAGGCATGGAATGCCTAAGAAAACCCAGCTCAATTTGATCCTCTTATGAAAAGGGGGTTTCTCTCTAAGCTAGGTTAGAGTAGCACAATAGATTGCCTAGCACACAGAATGCACAATCATCATGAACAATACCTCAAATCTTAAATTAAACATCACCCACACACAATCATTCAATCCACACAATCAACTACATGGTAGAAGTTAGGGTTCTACAAAACCCAAGTGAATAGGAGACTACTCCATGATAGAAGAAGGAAGAACACAAAGGAAAAAGGATAACACCATCATTGTGATGCCTCAATCCTTACTTGTGCTTGTAGAGATCCTCTCTTAAAGAAGAACTTCCCCATTCTTGACTTGGAGCAAACCCTACACACTTCTCACTCTTACGACCGTGAACTGACTCAGCGTCAGTAACTTCTGAAACCTCTCTAGATTCCTTCAGTTTGCGGTTTGTGGCTCCAGTTCACGGTCCTGGAAACCGTGAACTCATAGCTTGGACCCTGAACAACGGCTGTTTCCTCCTCTTTGTCCGCTCCTCACCCCATTTCTTCCAACTTTCGACCCCGGGGGTCGGTTCCACCTGTTAGACTCTGAAAAACATTGAAACACAGGAAACCTACCATAAAACCACCCTTTATAGAGCTCAAATTCCAAAAACGCCAAAGAGAAACGTGGATAAAAAGTGTACATTTAGGCCCGAATCACTCCCCCACACATAGACGTTCGCTTGTCCCCAAGAAAACTATTTCACACAAGGTAATATCTCAACCTAATAAAAGACCTTGGGAGCAAAGGGCACAAAGTGGGAAATCTCAATGGTTATTGGCAATTAACACATGGACCATTGCAAGCGATACTGGCATCCACCACAAACGACATTTGAGACCATCAAAAACAGGCAAACGAAAAGTTCTCACCTTGTTCATGAATCAATGCAAGTCTCAACAAGATCACTCATCAACCACAACTAACCATGCATAACATTCAAGTCCAAGGAATGAACGAATGGGCAACAAAGGTACTCATCGGGGTATGACATGCAAAGCAAGAATGAATCACTCACTCTCTTGACCAGTGGGGTCTGGACTATTTGGTGCAAAAAATGTGCACAATCATCAACACTCGGCCCTATCGTCTCTTCACTATGGCGGAAACCTCTAAATGCTAGAGTTCATGGGATAGTTGTCATCACTAGCTTGTCCGGAGGTTTTAGACACGGGTTCAAATGACTGGAAATTGTCTTGGACATGGGGAAAATGCCTTTTGGGTTGTGGAAAACACAACTTGAGGTCCTACATCTTCACCCTAAATGCAAAGGTTCTATGGTTTCGACTAAGAACCTTCCCTACAAACGGTGGCCACTAGCATCGGCCAAAAACCTTACTTCTCCCTTCCAAACTATCAGTGATTCGGGTCTAATTGTACACATTTTACCCCTAATTTCTTGATAGTTTGGCTTTGCATTTCACCGTCATCGACATATTTCACGCTATGTTGCACTTATTTTGATACATTTCAGGTCCTAGCACGTGTGGAAAGGACGAGGAGGAGTTTCAGGACGATTGGAGGTCGAAAAGCGCAGAAACCGAAGAAAAGTCCAAAGGCGACCGTGACCATTGCCCCGTGACCGTGAAGCGCGGGCGCCCAGGAAAGCAGCCGCAATTCACGGTCCAAGCAGTGAGTTCACAGTCATCAGGATCGTGAACTGGATACACAAACCGCGAAATGGCGAGGTTCCAGAGAGTTTTCAGAGGTTACTGACGCCGAGTCAGTTCACGGTCACAAGACGGTGAACTGAAGCCATGGACAGCGAACTGGCTTAATGGAACGGCGTGTCTTGGCCTGAGTTCACGGTCCCCGCCATTAGTTCACGGCCTTGAACTAGGCGTGACTGGGTATAAATAGAGAGCTGGAAGGAGGAAGAAGAGAGCTTTTTCAAGGGTTTTAGTTTTGAGAATATAGGAGGGCTTCTAGTGAGAGATTAGGGTTTTCCTCTTTCCATTCTAAAGAGAGAAAGTGCAATTCAAAGGAGGAGGAAGGAGATTAGACTTGTCCTCAGCTAGAGGAGTGAAGATTCTTACCTCTCAAGGGAGATTCAAGCAAAGAGGAAGGAAGATTAGCATCTCTTCATGGTCTTTCTCTCATTTTTCTTGTTTTCCTTTGCCTAGCTATGGAATAGCCTTCCTACTCACTTGGGTATTGTGAATCCTAGTCTATATGTGTGCTAGGATGTAAGAACATAACTCCATGTGTGTTGATTGAATGTTTATATAATATTTGAGGTATATTTCATGAAAGATTGAATGTGCTAGCCTTAACTCATGATTGGTTTATTTTGACCTAGGTGGAGAGATTCTCCTTGTTAAAAGAGGATAAACCTTAAATTAATCATGATTAGTGAGTGTTGCTTGCATTATATCATTGTTGGGCCAAAATTAACCTAGAGGGTGGAAATCCCCCTTTGGCCCATAGGGAGCTTGACCTCCTAGCCTCTCGGGTAACCCCTTCTAGGTTAATCTAGGGCCAAAACCTCAAGTATCAGAGTAGTACCATGATTGGTTTCTCTCCGCCGTCTGGCTTAAGTTTTGAGGGGTTGGTTTGCAATCCTTAGTCGACTGGTTTAGAGGCGCTAGCTCGTCTAGCCTATTGTTTTCATCCTTAACCGAAAGGTTAAGAGAGTTAGACTACTGACTTGATGCAACAATCCTAAATTGGTCAACTAAGAGAGTTAGGGTTTTTTTGGTTGGTCGGTTAAGAGAGCTAGATTCTCTAGCTTCTTGTCACAAGCCTTAATCGATCGACTAGGAGAGTTTGACCTAGCTAGTTGCACCCTCCTAACAGTATATGAACACATCCTTCACACTAGATTTTCATTCATGCTTTCTTAATACGAGACTAGGGGAAGCAATACCCAAGTGAAATCATCTCATATGGAATTCCCCTCGATTACTTCCCTTGTTTGTGGATTCTGTAGTTTTCTTAGTTTTAAACCCAAAACGTTTTGCTAGATAACAACTTAAGCAATTGAAGTAGGGGTACATGGACCGGCCTGGGTTTGACAATTAAATACTTGCCCTATGCTGCACCCGGCTAGAGTTTAAAAACTTGGGCTCTAGTCACGATTAATTCGCGGTGTAGTTTCGAGCGAGTCAATCACCCATCACAAACCACATTCAAGCACACTTCCTCAGCTTACTCTTGCTATCACATTTCATACATAGTAGTGAAGGAGTTCAACATCAATTTGGGTGTTTCAATGACTTGAGTTCCAAGAAACCCTTCCTAGAGCATACACTTTCATTTTATAGCCACTCTCTACTTTATTTACCCCATTTTATTACCTCTTTTTCGATTATTATTATTTTTCTTTTTTCTTCTTTCTACTTTCCTTTTCTTTATTTTTCTATTTTCTTTTCTTTTTGAGGGGGGGTACTAGAGAGTGAAACACATGCCATTTAAAGAACAATGCTCTCGATTAAGAACTCACTCCAACACTACCTTTTCTTTTCTAGCAAGAACCGTGCAGAATCCTCCTATGTAGAACCTCAATTGAGCTTCGGGACACAAGGATGACTCACATATAGGCACGAAGAAAGGATGAGGTGGTTCGTTCTATCAAACACCATTAAGCTCACAAGTAATAAACTCGTACAAGAAAACGCCCCCCCCCCCCCAAAGTCACAAGGCTCAAAGGGGTTGACTAGGGGATAGAACATTTCGGGACAATCAACATTTGGGCGTGGACTAATCCTATGCCTCCATCATACCCACTAGTGATAACTGTGATGTTACTCGCCATGGTAAGAGGGATCTAAGCACACAAGAAGAAAACGATCTACTCAAAACTCACATGGCTACCTAGTCACCCAACCTTCTATTCGACTTCACAAAACACAATGCATGGCATTGCCCCCCCCCCCCCCCCCACACACACACACTTAAGCTCGACATTAACCTTAATGGCATAAGATAGGGGTCGAACGATGTTACCGCATGGCTTGGTGAGTGAAAGTTGGAATTTTTTTCCGGGGTAGGAGATTGGACCTTCAAGGAAAAGACAAAAAAAAAACACAAACACATACTTGCTGGAGGCGAGGTTATTACACATACCAATACGATAGTAGTAGTAGTTGTTCACACACACACACACACTGAATAAAAGAAAGAAAAAAAATATAAAAGAGTTCAGAGTTCCAAGTGGAGAAGTGGGGCAAAAGGAATCGGCTCTGCCACATGTCTCACTCTTTGGCTACCTCATCCCGGGTCGAAGGTCCCGGCTCATCATCTAGAAGGAGGCCCTGGTGATGAGCTATCCGCTCAAGCAGGTTGGTGTGGCGCTCGAGCCGAGAAGTGACTCCCACTACTTGGGTCTCAAGGCGATCCATCCTCTCCACGAGGTGCTCCCCGGAGGTGGAAGGACCGGCTCCTGATGATGATGTTGCTGCTGGTGATGGGGTGCAGGACGCTGGAGTGCAGGACGCTGGCGGCGGCCGGGAGCTCGAGCAGGTGGCTGCTCTTGAGGAGGGACCCATGGTGGTAGATCTAGTCCCTCGATAAACCGAAATGGTCCGAATGCTCGAAGTAAACACATGGAACTCAAGGTGCCCTCTTCGAACCCGAGGAGTACCCCTCCTTTGTGCATCCCGCCAGATTGACATTTTAGTGACGAGCAAGATGGGTGATGTAGGGGCCCAACGACGTAACATATCATCATTTTCCCCCCATGGCTCTGGCGAAAGTGGTGGCCAAGACCGAACCAAGTTGAATATTTCTAGATCCACCATGCAAGCGAAAGCCAGCAAGATCCTTTCGCTTATCATGTTTGGATTGTAATAGCTAGGGTAGAGGGAACGGGCAAGGAGGGCATTGATGATGCACCACTGTGGCTTGAGTGTGGATGCCAACGTGAGTGCTGATCAAAATGGTGCTTGCCAGTGCTCCAGGAGACAAAATCTTTGAAATGTTGCATTCACATCGCACCCTCTTGTGGCTTCCTCTTCCCACTCAGCTCCAAATGCGGCTTCAACTCCCATGGCTCGGGCTAACCCGTCAAAAGTCAAGGTGCGACATTCTCCTCCCAACTGGAATTTCATTTTGCACCTCCGATTTCCGCACGGGCGCTTGGTATTAGAAATGGTGAAGATACTGAAAAACTCAACACACAGCTCCCCATAAATGTCATCTTCCAATTCAAGGAGCCGGCACAATTGTGGGTGCGCCACAGCCTCCCTCATGATATCTCCACAACGAAGACCATCAAACTAGGTGAAGTCGAGTTTCCAGTGGTCTCCGGAGTGAGCGCTTTCCCAAAATCTCAGCTCTTTTTTCATTGCAGGTTTCCCTCTAAGCACCGAAAGGTACGAGTGGTTCATATTGACCATCCTGCATAACGGGCAAACATGCACCATATGTGGAAATAATTGTCAATCTCAACTCATTGGGAGGAAAAAGAATTCCCCCCACACTTATGTTCCCAGTATGGTTCCATGCCATTAGAAACAATTAAGCTCAAGCACACCGAGGCATGGTTCTAGGTGTTTCACGGTTTATCAACAAGAATCTAACCCAAACCATGCCACGGTGGATACCATCCACCACTCGCACATAAAAATTCCACAATCATTCATAATTTTTGCACTTGGTGGGCAAATTTCCTATTTGAAAGCAATTTGTATAAATTATGCCCACCAAGGCTCAATTAAGCTCATACAAATCACATTCAACATTCATGCAACACTAATCAACTAATCACTCGCCCTATTTCTATGTTCAACAATCAATTCACTAAATTCACCTCACTTCACTCCCTAATCTGATTCTCCACAATTTACAAAGGTAAGGTTGAAAACAAACCTTAATGAGGGAGATTGGGTCTGTGATTGGTTTTTTATTTGGATTGGCGGAAGTTGATGAAAATAGCCAAATTCGTCGGAAAATAGCGTTTTTTCGGTGAGTTTTGGTTCGTGAAGTGTGGATAAGGCGTTCACGACCCTTTTATAGGCAGACCCTGTGGTTCACGAATGCGTGGACCTTTTCACGATTGCTAAGACCATGAACATAACTCGCGGACTCCAAACTAGGTGAAATAGCGAGTTTCACAACACGTGGAAGCACACTGGTTCACAGACGCGTTAAGCGGTTCACGGTCAATTAAGACCGCAAAATGCAAGCACAGACCGTGAACTGAAGTGAAAACAGGGCATTTCCGGGAAATTTTCGACTCAACCTACTCCACCGTGCCTACTATCGATCACAACAGATCTCAAAACAGACAATCACAGAAACCTGGCACGGGGATACCACTTTGACCACTTAAACTCTTCACTCAGCCACAAAAAGAGAAAACAAGGAAAAGAAAACAAACCTACATTGGGTTGCCTCCCAACAGGCGCTAATTTAATGTCACTAGCTTGACGTTGTGGTTTATCATGCTTGAGAACATGAAGCCACCGAGAGTGGATCTGCCACGATCTCTGGGAGAGACTTGTCGCCTCCCAACTTAAACTCCATGGGGTGGCCTTCTTGGCCGATGACTTTCGCTTTGCCCTTGTCCTTTCTTCAGGCAATCACATGATTCATCCTTTCCCTCCAAGCTCTCTTCATTCTTTCTTTGGGTGTGATACCCTCCTTGGTTTCCTGCTTTACATCACTATAAGGAATAACAGTAGTGGTGGGGTTCACCTTGAAAGGCTCTCCTCCACTTGCATTCATATCATTTGATTCCACTTCCTTCACATTCTCACTTCTATGCTTAGGTTCAATTCAAAGAGTAATTTTCTCCTCGCCGTCTCTCAGAATCAAAGTTCCCTCATTAACATCGATTAAAGCCTTGGCGGTGGCAAGGAAGGGGGCGTCCTAGTATGAGTGGCATTTCCGAATCTTCACTAATATCAAGGATCACAAAATCCGTGGGATAACAGAATTTCCCCACTCGTACTAGCACTTCCTCCACAATGCCCCTCAGACTAATGACAGAGTGATCGGCCAATGTGACACTAAGCCTAGTAGTCTTTAATTCACCCATGCCTCTTAAAAAGCTTAAAGGGTATCACATTGATGCTTGCTCCTAAATCCGCCAAGGAATTATCTTTGTGATGAATAACAATGCAAAGAGGTATGGTGAAACTACCTAGATCGGGTTGCTTTTCGGACAACCTGTTAAGGATGAAGGCGGAGCACTCTTCACCTAGGGTTACATTGGTGAGGTCTTGGAACTTCAGCTTCTTGAAGAGAAGCCTGTTGAGATATTTTGAATATCGTGGCATGTGGGCCATTGCTTCAAGGAAGGGAATGTTGAGGTGGAGTTTTCTAAGCATCTCCATGGAACCTCAACATTCCACTTCCAATCTTTCCTTATGCATCCTCGTGGGAAAAGGTAGGGGGGCATGTACTCAGCCACTGGAGGTGGCGTTGGCGATGCCTTCCTCGCCACTCCTCTCTTTTCTCCCGACGTTTCTTCTTCTCCACCCTCGGATAGAGGGTCTTCCTTCTCATTCGCTTCTTTGGAAACTACCTCCGGAGTCACCTTTCCACTTCTTAATTGAATTGCATTCAACCCGACATTTTGGTCTTTGGGGTTTGCTACTGTTGGGGAAGGTAGAGCTCCACTTGGTCTCTCGGTGAGGATCCCGGCGAGATTGCCAATTTGCACCTCTAAGTTCCAGAGGCTTGCTTGATGACTTCGGAGTCCCGCCTCAACCGAGGTAAACTTGGAGGTTGCCACATCCATGAATTGCTCAATCTTCTCGAACTTCTGAGAGCTTGTACTCACCAAGGTGGTCACATAATCTTCAAGTTTAGAATACTTGTCGGTTTGTTATTGTTGTTGGAACCCTGGACCGCCTTGTGCTTGGTATGGTTGTTGGAAGTTCGATTTTGGAACTGATGCATTTGTTGAATGAAAGTTGGCCGAGGTTGATAGTTGCCCGTCAGACCTTGGAAACTAGGAGGTCTAGGATTGGTAGGGGAAGAACAATTGAAGTTTGGATGATTGCGTCACCCGAGGTTGTAGGTTTTGCTATAAGGGTTGTTCCCTCTAGCATTGGCAATGAAACTCACTTGCTCCTTGCCGGTACTTGTCTCCTTTGTCGCTTGGTAATCCATAATTTCATGACTAGTGCTAGAACACCAATCACAAGACATCACCGCTCTCTTCCCTTGCTTTTTTCCCTCAAGGATCACCTCAATCAACTTGTCCAACTTGGCTTCAAGTGAGCACTTGCTCCCACACTTCGCACTCCTCTTTCGGTGCTTCTCTTACCACTTCTCGTCAAACCCCAATCTTATGATTGTATACCTTGAAAGACATGTGTTAGAGCAACTCGGTCACCTGAGGTGGAGTCATGTTCATCAACTTCCATTGGCAAATAAAGTCGATGTGAATCTTGTCATCTTGAATGAGACCGCCATAGAAGGTCTCTATCCGAAATTGCTCCTCAAATCCATGGTGAGGGCATTGGAGGAAGTAGTCCGAGAATCTTTCCCATGCATCCCTCAATGTCTCATTTTCCTCTTTCTCAAAGTGAGTGATCTTCTTCCTCCACTCGGTCGTCTTGGAAGGAGGACAATATTGGGTTATATAATTGTTGGGCAAATCGTCCCAAGAGGTGATGGATTGAGCCGGTCGATTCTTGAGCCATCGGAGCGCCTTCCCCACAAGAGAATAGGGGAATAGCCTCAGCTGCAATGCCTCCTCAGGGATGCCATTTATCTTCAGGCTTCCCGCAAGCTCAAGAAACCTTTGAACGTGTTCCCGCGGTGATTCATTGGCAAGCTAGTGAAACAAGGCGTTGTTTTGAATCATCGTGACGAGAGCAGGCTTGATTTCAAAGTTGTTGGCGACCAGAGGTGGATGTAGGATGAGAGATTGAATATCCGCCACCCGTGGGGCCATGTAATAGCCCATAACCCTTGGCTCTTCCTCGGCTCCCACTTCCGCATTTGGGTTCTGAAGCGGATTAGCACCTCGATGTTAATTCCCTGCCATCTCAACTTCAAATTCTACTTCAACTCCTCCAAATCAGGAACCAACTTGATGTGACCTCTCTTCAATCCTCCTTCTTGCTTCCGTTAGCTCCTTCTAACGAGCTAGGAGTCGGAGAGTGCGGTTGAGATTCTCCTCTAGTGGCGCTAAAGCTGCGGGATTGCTCCGGGTCGTACACCTCCCTACACACACTTAAAAGAACCACTACACTTATAGCACAACAAACACTTCACACAATCATAACTCAAAGTAAAAGCTATATTAACACCAAACAATCATTTTAAAATAATGGACCAAAGTTCCCCGACAAAGGCGCCAAAAACTTGACTCGTTTTGAATATCACACTTAAATCCCACCTGAGGCCCAAGTATAAACCTTAAATGGGTGCAATATAGGGCAAGTATGTTTAAATATCAACCCAGCCCGGTCCATTTGCCCCTACTTCAATTGTTTGAAACATTATCTAGCATAATGAAGTTAGTAAGAATCTCTACAATCTACGATTGAAAGTGCAAGGCTTGAAAAGTAAAAGGATTGAAACTCTTGGTGAGAAGTTTAACTTGGGTGTTGTTCCCCCTAACCAACTACCATGAACTGTGGGATCAAATGAATTAGTGTGAGACAAGGAGATTGCGATCCGTTAGGAGGAGCGATAGTGGTTGGAAACCACACTCTCAATCGCTAGGCCAAGGAATGCATTATAGGCTACGAAAGTAGCTCTCTTGGCCCAAACAAAAGAGGGTTGACTTACCTTCTCCCTCAAACGGTGTTTTGACGGCTTAATCACATTTAACCTAGGTGTCTAATTTGAGTTTAGAGGTTTGCCTTACATTAACCTAGTTAGGAGGCATGGAATGCCTAAGAAAACCAGCTTAATTTGAGCCTCTTAAGAAAAAGGGCTTTCTCTCTAAGCTAGGTTAGAGTAGCATGTAATGCACAATCATCATGAATAATACCTCAAACCTTAAATAAAACATCACCCACACACAATCATTCAATCCACACAATCAACTACATGGTAGAAGTTAGGGTTCTACAACACCCAAGTGAATATGAGACTACTCCATGCTAGAAGAAGGAAGTACACAAAGGAAAAGGAAAAAACCATCATTGTGATGCCTCAATCCTTCCTTGTGCTTGTAGAGATCCTCTCTTAAAGAGGAACTTTCCAATTCTTGACTTGGAACAAACCCTAGCCTCTTCTCCCTCTTGGTTTGTGACTTTCTCTCCCTAGGGTTTGAATAAGAAGAAGGTTTCTCTCCTTTTGGGTCTTCACTCTTCTTACTTTAATCTCTCCTTTCATACACTGATCGAGCCCAGTTCGCGGTCCCAGTTCACGGCCATGAACATCTGGCCTAGACCGTGAACAAAGCCAAAACGCCCGCTTTCATTTGTTGAGTTCGCGGTCTATGGCTTCAGTAACTTCTGAAACCTCTTTGGACATCCTTAAGTTCGTGGTTCGTGGCTCCAGTTCACGGTCCTGGCGACCGTGAACTCACAGCTTGGACCGTGAATAGCGGTTGTTTCCTCCTCATTGCCTAGTCCTCGCACCATTTCTTCCAACTTTTAACTCCGGGGTTGGTTCCACCTATTAGACTCTGAAACACATTGAAACACGGCAAACCTAGTGTAAAACCACCGTTTATGGAGCTCAAATGCCACAAACGCTAAAGAGAAACGGGGATAAAAAGTGTACATTTTGGACCAAATCAAGAATGCACTATCTCATTTAAGGACATCGCCATCCTAACGCATTTGACCATCGATGGCGATGCAGTGATTGTGAACGATCATCCACCACCTTCAACTACAGAGAATCTTAACGGTTGTCAATCTTTGCACTATAGTGCTTTGGGGTTGTTCGTTCCAAACAACATAGAGGGTGGCGTTGCAGATGATGAGAAGTCATTCTTGAGGAAGAAACAAGTATCAATCACTTGGTTAATAGCGCAGATCAAGAGTATGCATGACCTTGAGGCCTTACGTTTTCCTTGGAGACAATTTTCCACCCGACTATCCACTACGACAAGAAGCTTATGGTATTAGGTAAACTTCTCAAACCCACAGATACTCAAGCTTAATTTGTACTACTGAATTGCTAGTTAGTTAGTTTTAACATTTGATGATTGTCCTTATGAACAAGGTGGATTGGAGCCACAACATGCGACAGCCACCCTGAGCACTCCTTGAAAGTGTATAGTAGGAGGTTGGAAAGACTTTGGGAAGCTGAGGTAACCATTATAATACAATTTATTCCTTTTCTATTTCCATGTGTGTAGTCTAGATTTTGCAGTACTTATTTAAGTTCATTGTTATTGTAGATTTTATTCTATCCATACCCTCCCAATGTGGTGGAGAGTAACGTGAGGAAATTCCCAACCAATCCCCAACAACAGTGTACGAGGGTCCCTCTCATGTGTCATTGGCTTGTGGAGTGGCACATGCCCAATTGATTCTTACGACAATATGGTAGTAAGCAATGCTTACCCTGAGGTCTCCCCGAGAGCCAGAGGGCCTTCCACGGAAGAGATGGGCGTTAAGGTGCTCGTGATTGGCCAATGGCTAGATCACCATTCATCGAGTTGTGGAACCATAGACAAGATGGAGACATTCTCGATCCTAATGCACTGGGTCCAATGGGGTATCATGACCAGTTAGGTACATGACTCCAAAAGGTGTTGCGGAAGCTACAATGGGAAGTCCTTTCCGTTTTTTTTAATTCACTTTCCTTAGTTTTCGTTTGTGCTTAAATTGTTATTCATTTATTGCTTTTACCACGAACCCCCACCAAGTACCCACCACGGAGTCATATCCTCGTGTACCCACCACGACGCCACATCCTCGAGTACTCACCAAGATTTCCCGCCTCAAGGATGGCAAGTGCCTATTAGTCGCCCTTCGGCCCAATGGATTACTACTCCCCACCATCAGAACACGGATGTTCCTCGCCCGATGAGTGCCCAAGCATGACACATGCATCCCTACCATCGTGTCCTCCCATCGATACACCAATCGCACATTGAATGAAGAAGAACAAATGACAAAATCCACGGGGTGGGCGAGGACATTGAGGAGGACAAGGAGATGGAGGAGAAGTGTCATGAGGGTCCCTCGAGTTCGTAGTTGGTGTGTTTCTTTTCATTTGATGTTTAAGTTAGACTTTCTTGAGAAATATTTGATGTTTAAGTTAGACTTTCTTGAGCAAATTGACAATATGGTGTGTTTCTTGTCATTTTCCGTTTAAGTTAGACTTTCTTGAAGTTTAAGTTTGACTTTCCTGAGAAAATCTACAATGTGATGTGTTTCTTTTCGGTTGTTGTTTAAGTTAGCCTTTCATAATGTGGCGTGTTTCTTTTCAACAAATTCGAAGAACATAACTTGAGCAAACCAACAAAGTCGACAAACATAACTTGGGAAAATTGACAAAGCCGAAGAATAATACTTTAGCAAACCAACAAAGAGCAAACCTCTAAAAAGCAATGATCAAGCAACCTATATGCCATTATCTGGATTTGCAACGTCAGGCATTGGATTTTGAGGGCCGATTGATCGAGGGAAAATTCGTTTATCATTATGGTACTTTGCATATGGAACAAAGCCTTGGCCCTCGCGGTGGTCTTCCAGATTGATCCATCTTGTACATAATCCTTCTAACCCTCGGGCGTCCTAGTTCATACCTCTGTCCGAACGGTGGGGTGATTGTTACACCCCTCTCTCTCCCCAAAAGTTAAAATGACTATTATACCCTTGGGGAAATTTTTCCTATTCCCCCGTGATATTTAAGAGGAATCGAAACGTGAAGTACTAACAGTTCGTATGGTGTCGAATTTCGATGTAAAACGAGGAAGTTACGGACGTAGATTGGGTTTTGAATCAAGACCCAATCAAGGATCTAGGTAGAGTGGAGCCTGCTGATTGGCCTCACCTTAATTGTGACTAATTTCACTATTGGGTTCTTGTTTGAGCAAAGTGGGCCTGGTTCTGTTGTCATGGGCGGCCAGCTTTTGAATTGAAAATCCTGTTGTCATGGGCAGCCAGCTTGTGAATTGAAATGAGATGGGGCTTAAGCCCGAGTTGAGAAAAGAGCTGATAAGGGATTTGAGAAGAGACGAAAGGAGGAGTTGGGATCAAGCCGAGTTGTGCTGATAACCCAACTGCGGATACAAGGACTGGACGAGGAAGAAAGAAGGGGAAACGTTTCCCTCATTTCCTCTGGGTAAGTTCGATCGGAAATAGAGGGGCCAAGTGGTGCCCAAATGAAGAGGAGTATTAGCCAGAAAGTCAGATGATAGTCCCCGCTCGTAACTGAAAGTAGTAGTAAGGGGATTTGAATGTGATTAATTATTTAGGCTTGATGGAGGTTTAATTCGCTTTAGTTCATTTCCGTTACAAGTGGGCAAAACCGAGATTAGTATAGAAAGGGAACAAGCACAAGACAAGTGAGGGAGAAATTCGTCCCCTCCATGGCACGACATCTACTTGCTTCAAGGAGAACTTGGCGACGAAGGCATCAGAGAAAGTGACGATGGAATTAGGGGCGGAGGATGTTGGCGTCTACTCCGACGTCGGCAGGATGGAAGGCGATGGGAAGGCAATGGCGAGGTCATGCGATTACCCTCCCAAATGACCAGGAGTTTGGCCAGTCCGGAGCTCGCCTCTGAATTGCGGTCGGAGAAGAGGCATCGAAGATAGCAACGGGAAGCTTTAGGTGATGTCGGTGGAGGAACTAGAAGAAGGTGTCAGGGTCAAGGAGGAGGAAGGAACCGGGAGAGCTTGGAGGCCAACGATGATGAAGAGGTAAGGTTCTCTCTCGTTACGTTGGAAGTTTGATGGCGTGGGTTGAGAATTTGATGAATAGTGGAGGGAAATTAGGTCTTTTTGAAGGTTAGGGCAGATTGGTAAATTTTCGGAAGATTGGGTAAATGGGTAAAACTCAAGAATTATGGGTACCATTCTGTAATTTTTCATAATGAGGCGAAAAGGTAAATTTTCAGAATTTTGTGGGGAATCCTAGGAAGGATTAAATGTAGGAATTTGGGACTGAAATTAACCAAATTAGAGGTCGTTGGGCTATTCACTCATAGAGGAAAGAGTAAGAGGATTTGTGTCGATCGATCAAGGTCGGCAAATGAGGTCCTTTAGATTTTGCCTTTTATTTCAAGTTATGTCGTTAATTTACAAGTTATGTGTGTTTAATTATTTGAGGTAACCAACCACCTACTAAAGGTGGAGGCACGCGTTGTGCTTATGTGTGTGGATGAATATGTGACGATATATGGATTTTGATATTAAATTAAGGGAACCCCCGGGAGGTTGGATCACTATTGGATGGAGTAGATGATCGGGTCACTACTGGATGATTCGGGTCTAATTGTACATGTTTTGCCCCCGTTTTCCTTAGTCGTTTGTTGCAATTGTGCTCTGACACGCTAAAACACAACACCAAACTGCGACCAAGTGTAATCGCAGTCCGGGAATGCAGTAAAGTAGCAAGTTCTAATGTCAACCCGGGGTCTAGATCTACTACCTACTCCGTGATTATCTATTATCTATCAAACTAAGTCGAGTGATTGTTGTTTAAAGTAAAAGTAGTAAAAAGCAGGAAATGGTTCGGTTTTCTAGAGTCAAGGAAAAGTCACTCGGGAATGAGTCCCCCTAGCTCCTTAGTTAGGTCTCAATTGTATTTACCCTTGGCTGATTTACTGTTGATTAAACTGCGGAAGATCCGACATTAGCTTGGAATCTCTTAAGCTGACCAAGCCTTCTCAGTCAAACTACCCGGCAGACAACTAGTCTTCACCGGGATAGAAAGCTGAGGCTATGAACACAGAACTCCACTACTGGAATTGGATTCCAGTACAAAGCAGTAGATTGACTAACTCTCGTATAGCCAATCCACTACTACCGAATGATGTAGCTCTAACAACCTAATCAGATTCTATCTATCTCAGGTTGTAGCAGAAATCAAGAAAAGCTGATCAGACTTCAATCAATTCAATGAATCATGAATCATTTGATTATAATCAAGCAGTATAACAATCCCAAGTCATTACAATCAAAATCCCTAACACATGGAACTAGGGTTCTTCATACCCAAGTGAGAGAAAGTTCTACTCCGTAGAGAGCGAGGGGAAAACAGGATACAAAGCAGTCATACTCATAACAATGGGAAGAATCTGCTCTGGGATGATGATTATCACTCCTATGATGATCTCCAAGCTTGATTTGATGAAACCCAGCTCCAAAACCACTCCGAGGATGAGTTCTTTGTACTTTCTCTCTCTAGGGCTCTGTTTTTGCTCCAAAAGTCGATTCTCTCACTTGTGGCTCGAAATTGGGTTAAACCCAGATTTTCCCGACTCACACGGGCAGGCCACACGGCCGTGTGGCTTACCCAGATGCCCGTGTGAGCTCCAAAACGCTGCGTCTCAATTAATTGGGCTTCAGGCTTCCCACACGGCGAGGGACACACGGCCGTGTGGAATTTCCACCATGCCCGTGTGAGCTCTCGGCACAAACCACACGGCCACAAGGGTGACTTTCACGGCCATGTGGGTTCCAGGAATGCCCGTGTGGCTTCCTCAGCGCCTCGCCACGCGTCCGATCTTCGTCCAATCGCCCCCAAACTCGCTCCCAAGCCTCCATTCACGTACTAGGACCTGAAATATCACAAACAAGCACAACCTAGCGTGAAATCGGCCTAAAACACGAGAATCCACATCTCAAACGGTGTAAGAATAGGTGTAAAAACATGTGCAATTAACGGTCTATCAAACTCCCCCACACTTAACCGTTTGCTTGTCCCCAAGCAAACCAAGTCAGACACAAGGTAAGCTCACATTTTCAATAATACCAACATTGGGGACAAGTCATAAAGGCACAGAACACGTGAATCGTACTGGTTCTCAACATCAACACATGAACAACTTCAATAGAAACCTGGAAAACCACCACAAAGGACATTCGAGTGCAGCAAAATCGAGTAAAGGAAGAGTCCCCCTTCTGTTCACCAACCAACCTAGACTTGACTCAACCACTTACTCAAGACAGTCACCTCATGCACAAAACTCAAGACATCAGAATAGAGACCGAGCAATCTAGGTCCTCACCGGGGTACAAGAGTATATAGAATATGAAAAATGAATCGCTCACTCTCGACCAGTGGGGTCAGGACAATTTGATGCGAAAAATGCGCATGTTTATTCTCTCAATCCCTAACATCTCTTCACCATGATGGCAGCCTCTAAGTGCTAGAGTTCACATATGGGGTGTCACCACCAACTAATCCGGAGGTCTTAGACACAGGTTCAAATTACTGGCTAGGGTCTTGGACATGGGGAAAAGGCCTTTTAGGTGGTGGAAGTATTCATAGCACAAGGTTCCACATTTCCAAACCCACACAATCACAGTCAAACAAACCAGTATTTCCTTCCTGCCATTCTGCATTACTCAAATTCTCAAAAGCACAAGAGCGAAGGAGGTTATATAAATGTCAGCATTTCCAAGCCAGACTGCTAAGAAACACTACTTACTGGGCACTATTCAGATTTTTGGTAGTGGCTCTCTTTTGCTTTCATTTTTTCTTGTTTTTCTTTCATTTTCTTGTCATTTCTAAAGAGAACCACCACCTCTGCACATATTTCAAACACATGCCCACTTTTAAGCACTACCTCCAACCCTCACATTATATTTAGCAGAAACAGCAGAAAACGTGTAAAAACCACTCGGTGGAACCTTCTAAAAGATGCAAAAGGGTGATTTTTCATTGTAGACCGGAAAGAAAGGATAACACACGGCTCAAAGGGGCTGACTAGGGGATATGACACATCAGGACAGTCAATTTGATCGTGGGCTAATCCTATGCCCCCATCATCTTAGCTAGTGACAACGTGAATGCTACACATCATGGAAGAGGGATCTATCGCACAAGAAAGAAATGAGCAGCCTCAAATCTCACATGGCTACCTATATGCTCTATCTCTCATTCTGATTCCCTGAACTAGGTGCATAAACGACTGTAAAGAACAAGTGATCCATCCAAGTCACAATTGGTAAGAAAACAGTTGAAAAACTGAACCCCTACACAACTCTACTGCACGTCTCAGTCATCATCATAGGTTGTCTTAGTCACAATCCAGTTGTCATGCATCAATCCGAAAACCATTCAATTCATCAATCAAAACACAGTGCCAATATGATCAAACAGCAGTACTTGGAGCCCTCAAATCGTAAGATTCGGACAGCGGACTAGGCTCCAAGCACACATATATGGATTCCAACCGATACAAAGTACCCCCCCCCCCCCACACTAAAGCACGACAAAGCCCTCAATGGAGTAGAGGGAGAGATAAGGGGAACGTTGTTACCGGATTGAAATACTACTGGGGGACTGGAAGTGGACCAGTCAGCGGGAAACAAACGGGAAGATGGACAGTTCTGCACGCATCGAACATCAAGAACACACTAGCACACTGTGTGTTAGGGATAAGTAGCCCAGACGGCCACAAAAGAAAAAGAAAAACAAACGACAAACTAAGTTCAAGCTCCGCACACATGGAGCAAACACACAAAAGTCTGAAATGAAAACACACTCAGAGGGGCAACGAGTACAGCCTACTCGTCGCCAAGATTATCCAGGTCGAGGTCGTTCATGAAAGCGTCATCGTCATCCGCTGGGGGAGGTGGAAGTGGAGAGTCCTCCCAGGGAGTCCTCCAGACTGGATGCTCGCCCGGCAGCAGCTAGAGCAGGTGTTGCTGGACCTCCGGCATAAGCCTAGATCGAGCCTTCTCTCGCTCGATATGAGCCAGTGTCACCCCCTGCTGGGTCGCCATCATGTCCAGGCGCTCATCATAGGCAGCCATCCGGGTCTGATACTCGGCCTGATGAGCCGCATACTGCTGCTGGAACTGGAGCTGCTAGTCAAGGATCTGCTGGTTCTGGATACGCAGCTGCTCGAACTGGTGGGTGAAGTAGTCCTGCCCGGGGAAAGCGGAGCTGCCACCCCCGTACTCGAAGGTGGTGGGGCGGGGGGCAGCAGCATCATCCACCTCCTCGGGCTCCACATTATCAGCAGCCTCATCCTCCTGGTCCTCTGGTTGGTCCTCTGTCTGGTCCTCCTCTGGGATCTGAGGTTCCGGAAACCCCTCGATCCACATGATGCCCCGGTTCTCTCGCAGCAGGTGCATGCGATGAATCGTATCTTTTCCAAAGACACTGGTGCTCCCCTGCTCTGTGCACCCCTGCAGTGAAAGCCCGAAGTAGGTGGCCAGGCGGGTGATGAGGGGGGTGCAGTGGAGGCTCTTCAATTCCGAAGCACTCTTCTCGAAGGTTCTGGCCACCACAGAACCCAAGTGGAGAGGATGGTCGTGCTGGCGGATGGACTGGATGAAGTACATGGCCCTCTTGGTGATGGCGCTGGCACTGTCTGAAGCTGGGGTGTAAGACTTCGCCAGCAGGTGGTGGAGAATGCGATTGTCGAGGTGCAGGGTGCTAGCCTTCGTCTTTCCGGCCGCGAAGGGACGCTGGCCTGGCCGAGCAAGGCGGGTGTACATCGTCTTGAAGTTCTCGCCCACCGGATCGCTGACCTCGGTGACGTAGTCCTCACCATAGGCCAGGCCAATGTCAAGAGCAGTGGCCAGCTCGTGGTAGCTCATGGACCGGGGCACACCGCGGAGCCTGAATTTGACGGCTTCGCCGTTTGTCCAACTCTCTGTGGATGCGTGCTTGAAGGTCGTGTAGAACTCCAGCACGGGCTCGTGGTAGACCTTCTCGCGAATGGAGATCAGACGGCGCCACGGGCGGTTGGTGACGATGGCGGAGAAGTGCTCGTAGCAGTGCAACTTCTCAAACTCCCGCCTGGACCAGCAGTGGTGCTGCCCAAACGAGCATGCCAGGACTTGCTTGAAACGATCCTGGTGCGGGCCCCTTTCCAAATCCCGGATGAACGGGTGCTTGAGGTCGGGTTTCGTCATTGTCCTGCAAAAGAACAACCCAAAGTGGAACCAAAAGAGCCAAAGAAAAGGTTAATCACACCCCCACACTTAAGAACAGAAAACAGCCCAACCATGGTTTCATCCATAGTTCGGGGGTCAAAAACTCGATCAATCAAGCATAATCTGAGTGGGGGTGCACATTCACGATAAAGTAGGCAACCTAAGGTTCACATCCATAGAAAATACACCCTCAAAGCACATCATTAAGGGCCCCAACCGGTGCTCACAACATTGCATGAAAAACAGGCATTTCATCGAACACCTTGTGTGCACTATTAAGGTAAGCATGAAATTGACAAAATTCTTGCACACAAGGGCTCAAACTAGCAAGGGGGACATTGCCCACCACAATTCAAACATAATCCAAGCATTCCCCTCAATCAATTGCACAAAATTCACAAGATTCAAAGAGATTCTCTAAACATGCACCCTAACACCCAATTCTCCATAAATAACATAGTTAAGGGCAAAATCAAACCTGGAGACTCAAGTAGAGGTGTATGGGATGATGAGGGGAAGGCGATGGAAGCGACAAAAAGCCGAAAAAGTGCCCGGAAGTGCTCGTCGGAGCCTCGCCGGAGTCTTGCCGAAAATCGCCTCCGGCGACTCAAAATCGATCCTAATCACCTAAAAAACGAGGGATAGGCCGATAATGGGGAGGGAAGGGTGGGTGTGGTGTTGGATTTGTGAAAAACCGACCAAAAATGGCCGAAAATCGCCAAGGAGGGTGAAAAGTCGCGGTTTTCCGGCGAGGGGGAGAGGATTCCGGCGAGTGAAATTGGATTTTCTGACCACTCGGCCGTGTCGGCCGAATTTATAGCCCGTGGCTCGGCCACACGGGCAAAACCACACGGCCGTGTGAGCAGCAGAGATGCCCGTGTCGACCACACGGCCGTGTGGGTTGCACATTTAGCCGTGTGGATTATGCCGAGCCTTCACACGGCCAAGGGCTCAAAACCACACGGCCGTGTGAGTTTCAGGCCTGGCCGTGTGGACTGCTGGAGCCCCGAATTCAACCTGTTTTCACTCAAAAACGACATTCGACTCTGGAACAACACCTCAAGACTCAAAAAAACACAAAAATCAAAAGGAAAAAGGTAAGAAAATGCAAACCTCGGTGGGCTTGCCTCCCCACAAGCGCTTGTTTACCGTCTTTTAGCTGGACACCAGTAGCGTGGATGCTCAGTGAGTTGAAGGAGCAGGTGCCTTCAAGAGCGGATCCACATCGCTCTTGAGGTACAGCTTCAGGTGGTGGCCATACTCGGATGGCCAAGGTGATCGAGGTTCAGGAGGCGGGACCAACTCATAGTGGTCTCCGGTTTTCTTGCGAGCAGGCTTAGCTACCTGCAGCTTCGGCCGCCACTCCTCCATGATCTTATCGTCTGGTAACAGAGTGGATGGGAGTGGCGGCGAAGATACGTGAGAGAAGTCCTGCAAAATGGGAGGCACAGAAGGATACATGACAGACTCGTGCTCTTGGTGAGAAACAGCATGCAAAGGCGATGAAGCAGGAAGAGTATTAACAATAGAAAAGGTTATTCGCTCCCCGCCATCCCTCAAAACTAAGGTCCCATCATGTACATCTATGAGAGCCTTGGCGGTGGCCAGGAAAGGCCTTCCCAATATAAGGGGCACTTCGGTGTCCTCATTGATGTCCAAGACAACAAAATCCACAGGATAAACGAATTTGCCAACCTTAACCAGAAGGTCTTTCACTATGCCCCTAGGATGAACTATAGATCGGTCAGCTAATTGAAGGCTCATCCTAGTCGCACGGGGTTCACCTAGGCCTAGTTTCTTGAACAATTTATACGGCATGACATTGATACTAGCACCTAGATCCGCCAAGGACCTCTCTACATGCAATTTATCGATAGAGCACGGGATAGTAAAACTACCTGGGTCCTTCTGCTTCTGCGGAAGCTTGTTCTGTAGAATGGCCGAGCACTCCTCGCTGAGCTCCACAGTGGCCAGCTCACTCAGCTTCTGCCTCTTTGAGAGAAGATCTTTCAGAAACTTCGCATACTTAGGCATTTGAGATAGTGCCTCCAGGAAGGGCACTTGGACATTCAGCTTCCTAAGCATGGACATGAAGTTTTCGAACTCTGCCTCCAGCCTGTCTTTGTGCAACTCAGTAGGGAAGGGGAGTTGCGGGATATACTCCTTCACTACCGGTTGCGGCTTAGGTGCAGGCACCTCAACCTCCTTCTCTGCTTCTTCTTCAACCGCTGGAGATGCTAAAACAGGGGCCTCTCTCTCTTGTTCCGGAACAGGTGGATCAATAGTCATCTTGCCACTCCTGGTTGTGATGGCATTACAGTGGGCATTCGGGTCCTTCGGATTAGGAATGGTATGACCGGGCAAGGTACCCGAAGCTCCCTGCGCCACTACTTGAGCCACGCTCCCCAGCTGGGTTTGGATATCCTGCCCAGCTTCAAGAGCCAGGAATTTACCCAAGGCCTTTTCCATGAACTGCCCAATAGTGTTGAATTTCTGAGCACTAGAACTGGCAAGAGAACCCACCCAGTCCCTCAATTCAGCCATCGGATCATTCTGTACTGGGGCTGCAGGTGCTGCCCCTGGCTGCTGGAAAGGTCGTGGCTGTGGTTAAGCAGCATGCTCCTGCATAAGCTGGTAGAGAGACTGTTGCTGCTGCTGGAATTGCCCCTGTCTGGGCTAATATGGCGGTCTCTGGAAGCCTGGCGGTCCTTGGGAGGCTGGTGGTATAGGATTTGCCCCAGCCCATGATAAATTGGGATGCTGGCGCCACCCCTTGTTGTACGTGTTACTGTAGGGGTCATTGCGCCTAGCATTATTGATGAAGTTCACCTGCTCCTGGGGTGTAGTCGACTCCCTCATCGCCTGGCAATCTTCCACACTGTGATGGGTGCTCTCGCACCACTGGCAGTGCATCGCCTGCTGCTGTCCGGTCCCGGGAATCATCCCAGATCGATCTATGGCTGAAACCAGCTTTGACACCACCTGCACCAAATCAGATGACTGGGTGGCTACAGCATGCACACCCCTCCCTAGTGCTCGTCTCGATCTCCTGGAAGTTCCCCAATCATACCCGTTCTCTACCATCTCCTCAAAGAGTTGATTCAGCTGTGGCGGTGTTTAGGTCAGCATGTTCCCGCCACAAACTGAGTCAATCAGCTGTTTGTCTTCTGGGAAGAGGGCGTGATAGAAGGTGCCCACCTTGAAAGCATCCTTGAAACCATGATTTGGACACCTCAGGAAGAGACTGTTGTATCTCTCCCATGCGTCCCGGATGGTCTCATCTTCATTCTAGATAAAGTGGGTGATCTGCTTCTACAAGTCCGCCGTTTTTGACGGAGGATGATAGCGGGTGAGGAACTTGTCCGCCAGGTTGGCGAACGTGGTGATAGAGCCTGGAGGTCGAGTGTCTAGCCACTCCTTGGCCTGGCCCTCCAGAGTAAATGGGAAGTACCTCATCTGGATGGCCTCGGCTGGGACCCCATTTATCTTGATTCCATCAATCAGCTCATGGAATCGTCTCAGATGTGATCGGGGGCACTCCCCCTCCTTGCCACGGAACACCACTGAACCGCGCAACATCGTGATGACCGAGGTGCTCACCTCAAAGTTGTTCGCTGGCACATGAGGGTGTTGAATGGGTGACCTCATGTCCGCGGCTCTGACGGTCCAGTAGGATCCCATGGTCTGCTCCTCTAGATGACCACATCATGGTCCTGTGGGTCAGCCATCTCCTCTTCGTTAGTGATCTGAAGCTGTGCTAGCACCTCCTCCGCAGCCAGTCGCGCCTTTAGAGCCCGCTTGAAGTTTCTGCAGGTCCGTTCAAGCTCCTGGTCTAATGGTAGTAGTTCTCCTGACTGGCTACGGGTCATGCACTACCTGCACACAACCGGCAAAAGCAACCCGTGACGGCACACACGTGGAAGAGAGAACAATGTAGTAAAGAAAAAGCTAGAGTAACAAATTTTCACGTTTCCCCAATAACCTAGAGGGTCCCCGGCAACGGCGCCAAAAACTTGACACGCTAAAACACAACACCAAACTACGACCAAGTGTAATCGCAGTCCGGGAATGCAGTAAAGTAGCAAGTTCTAATGTCAACCTGGGGTCTAGATCTACTGCCTACTCCGTGATTATCTATTATCTAGCAAACTAAGTCGAGTGATTGTTGTTTAAAGTAAAAGCAGTAAAAAGCAGGAAATGGTTCGGTTTTCTAGAGTCAAGGAAAAGTCACTCGGGAATGAGTCCCCCTAGCTCCTTAGTTAGGTCTCAATTGTAATTACCCTTGGCTGATTTACTGTTGATTAAACTGCGGAAGATCCGACAGTAGCTTGGAATCTCTTAAGCTGACCAAGCCCTCTCAGTCAAACTACCCGGCAGACGACTAGTCTTCACCGGGATAGAAAGCTGAGGCTACGAACAGAGAACTCCACTACTGGAATTGGATTCCAGTTCAAAGCAGTAGATTGACTAACTCTCGTATAGCCAATCCACTACTACCGAATGATGTAGCTCTAACAACCTAATCAGATTCTATCTATCTCAGGTTGCAGCAGAAATCAAGAAAAGCTGATCAGACTTCAATCAATTCAATGAATCATGAATCATTCGATTATAATCAAGCAGTATAACAATCCCAAGTCATTACAATCAAAATCCCTAACACATGGAACTAGGGTTCTTCATACCCAAGTGAGAGAAAGTTCTACTCCGTAGAGAGAGAGGGGAAAACAGGATACAAAGCAGTCATACTCATAACAATGGGAAGAATCTGCTATGGGATGATGATTATCACTCCTATGATGATCTCCAAGCTTGATTTGATGAAACCCAGCTCCAAAACCACTCTTAGGATGAGTTCTTCGCACTTTCTCTCTCTAGGGCTCGGTTTTTGCTCCAAAAGTTGATTCTCTCACTTGTGGCTCGAAATTGGGTTAAACCCAGATTTTCCCGACTTACACGAGCAGGCCACACGGCTGTGTGGCTTACCCAGATGCCCATGTGAGCTCCAAAACGCTGCGTCTCAATTAATTGGGCTTCAGGCTTCCCACACGGCCAGGGACACACGGTCGTGTGGAATTTCCACCATGCCCGTGTGAGCTCTCGGCACAAATCACACGGCCACAAGGGTGACTTGCACGACCGTGTGGGTTCCAGGAATGCCCGTGTGGCTTCCTCAGCGCCTCGCCACGCGTTCGATCTTCGTCCAATCGCCCCCAAACTCGCTCCCAAGCATCCATTCACGTACTAGGACTTGAAATATCACAAACAATCACAACCTAGCGTGAAATCGGCCTAAAACACAAGAATCCACATCTCAAACGGTGTAAGAATAGGGGTAAAAACATGTGCAATTAACGGTCTATCATGCTCCTAAAAGGATTGTTTTATGCTAGGTTTCTCGTATTTTAGCGTGTTTCGGGATTTAACAGGTGAAACCAACCCCGAAGTCGAAAGTTGGACGAAAAGGAGCGGAAACCGAGAGAAGAGGTGAAAAACGGCGAGTTCACGGTTTTCCTTTGATGTTCACGATCTTGAATGGCCGTGAAGAAGAGCCATTGGCCGTGAACATTGAGGCATCGAGGGCCAAAATGCAAGTTATTGACGCTAATTGAGTTCACAGTCTCTAAGACCGTGAACAAGAGCTGTTGGTCGTGTAAAAGTGGAAGCAAAGCGGTGTGTTTCGGCGCCAATCTAGAGTTCACGGACGCGTTTCAGAGTTCACGGCCGTGAACTCAGGCCGTGAACTGGGCTCGCTGACTGTTTAAAAGCTTAGCTGAAAGGAAGAGAGATGAGGGTGTGAGAAAGCCTTCTTTAGATTATTGGAGAGAGAAACATGAACCAAAGGAGAAGGATGCTAGGGTTTTGCTCCAAGGTGGAATTTGGGAAAATTCTCGTCAAGAGAAGTTCAGCACAAGGGTCTAGAAGATTGGAAGCCTCCTTCAAGATGGTTTCTACCTCTTTTCCTTGTGTTTCTCCCATTTCTAGCATGGAGTAGATTTCTTTTCACTTGGGTGTTGTGAAACCCTAACTAGCTACCATGTATTATTCATGTGATTGAGGTATTATTCATGTGATTGTGCATGCTTGTGCTTAGCAATCTAAGGGTTGTGCATGTTTTGTGCTTAGCATCCTTAGGTTTGTGCATGTTGGTGCTTAGCAACCTAAGGATTGTGCATAATTGTGCTTAGCATCCTTAGGTTTATGCATGTTAGTGCTTAGCAATCTAATTAGCCACTTTAAGCTAGATTAGAGAGGAAAATCCCCCTTCCAAGGGAGACTCAATCAAGTTGGCTTTCCTTTAGCTTTTCAAGCCACCTAACCAGGTTAATTTAGGGCAAACCTCAATGTTGAATAAAGAAAATTGGTTAAGCGTGATTAAGTCGTCCAACCCTTGAGTTGAGTGAGGGAGTAAGTCAACCACCGATTGCCTAAACTGAGAGGGCCAAGTGACATGGCCTATAATGTATACCTCGGTTTATCAATCGAGAATGTGGTCTACGACCATATCTATATCCCTCTGCTATTCGCGGTTACCTTGCCCATAGCAATCATTTCAATTCACATACCATGGTAGTAGTTAGGGGGAAGCGACACCTGAGTGATCCTTATCACAAAGAGCTTTCAAAACTATTTACCTTTGCCTTATTTTATTTTAATTAGCAAACTTTTCAACCAAAACTTTCTTGCCAGATAATGATTCAAATGACTGAAGTAGGGGTACACGGACCGGCCCGGGTTGATATTTAAACATACGTATCCTGTGCTACACCCGGCTAAGGTTTATACTTGGGCCTTAGGCGAGAATTTATTGTGGTATTCGGGACGAGTCAAGTTTTTGGTGTCGTTGCCGGGGAGCAACAGTCTGTTATCTTGAAAAGGTTGTTTGGTGTTAATCTAGCTTTTAATTTCCAATTTTAAAAGTGTGTGAGCTTTGCTGGTGCTAGACTTGGTGGGTTTTCCGATTGTGTGTAAGTGGTGCATGACCCGGAGTAACCCGACACCTTTGCTACCACTTGACGAGGACATAAACCGAACTGTCCGGCTCCTAGCAAGGGAGAGAGAGCTAGCGAAGGCAAGGAGAGGAGTGAAAGAAGTGGACAACCTTCGGGTCCCGGTGTTAGTGAAGAAGAAGTTGAACCCGTTGTTGTAGTAGAAATGGGGGGGAAACGTTCAAGATGGAGCCCCCCACGCTTGTCAGCTGAACGATGCGGCGGAGGAAGAGGAAGCCCAGAGGACGATGGTGTACTATATGGCCCCAAGGCCAGCGGACATTCAATCGCCAATCCTACATCCTCCAGTGGCGGCAAACAATTTCGAGATCAAGCCGGCTCTAGTGACTATGATACAAAGCAATGCTTTATTCCACGGCCTTGAGAGCGAGTCACCAAGAGAGCACGTGCAGAGATTCTTGGAGCTCGCGGGGAGCTTGAAAATCAATGGTGTGCCGGCCGAAGCTTTGCAACTAAGGATTTTTCCGTATTCACTTTCGGGGAAAGCACTTAGGTGGATAAACAATCGCCCACCTCGGTCAATCACCTCATGGGACGACCTCCTCAGCAAGTTTATGGCTTGCTACTACCCGCCTTCGAACACGGCGGAGTGGAGAAAGAAGATAACCCATTTCGATCAAGAAGAGGACGAGACCTTGAGGGATGCTTGGGAGAGGTACTCCGACTATTTTCTTCATTGCCCTCACCGCGGGTTTGAAGAACAGTTATTGAAACCTACTACGGAGGCCTAATGCAAGAAGATAAAATTCTCATTGACTCTTTGTGTCAAGGGAAATTGATGAATATGGCTCCGCCCCAAATAACCGAGATACTTCAAGACATGGCCCTCAAGGGATATGATTGGGGGTTGATTAGAAGTGGGGGGAAAGCAATGAAAGGGGAGTGAGAAGTGTGGGAGTGAGTGCTCCGCTTGAGGCGAAGTTGGACAAGTTGATAGAGGTTATGCTTGAAGAAAAGAGGCAAGGAAAAAGGCTGGTGATATCGTGCGATTGGTGCTCGAGCACTAGCCATGAGATGGCGGAGTCTCAAGCAATGAAGGAGGCAACCGTCCCGGAGGAACAAGTCAACTTCATGGCAAATGTTAGGGCTAACAACCCGTATACCAATACTTATAACCCCGGATGGAGGAACCACCCAAATTTTGCTTGGGCGTCATCGACAAATCCGAGGCCCCACGGGAAATTTCCAACCTCGGCCGACCTTCATCCAACAAATGCCCTAAGTTCAAGGCTCAAGCTTCCAACAACCGTACCAAGCACAAGGTGGACTAGGGTTTCAATAACAACAACCCGACAAGATATCTAAGCTTGAAGACCTAGTGAACACCTTTGTGAGTACGAGTAGCCAAAAGTTCGAGAATATAGAGCAATTTAGGGATGTGGCAACTACCAAGTTTACCTCGGTTGAGGCGGGACTCCGAAGACATCATGCGAGCCTCCAAAGTTTGGAGGTGAAAATCGGCAACCTTGCTGGCATCCTCACCAAGAGACCCAAGGGAGCCTTACCTTCCCAAACCGTGGCGAACCCCAAGGACCATGACGGGGTAAATGCACTTCAAGTGAGGAGTGTGAAGGTGGTTCCGAAGTCGCCAGTGAAGAAGTGAAAGAGAAGGAAGGTACAAAAATGGAAGAGACCAACCCAAAGAAGGGAGAGAAGAAACCCTCGAGGAATGAGAGGAAGGCAGCAAGGAAGGCATCCCCGGTGGGGGAGTACACGCCACAAGGATGTACAAGTAGAGGTTGGAGAACAAGTGTGGAGATTTCATGGAAATGCTCCGCAACCTCTACATCAACATCCCTTTCCCCGAAGCCATGGCTCAAATGCCTAGATATGTCAAGTACCTCAAGGGATTCCTCGCGAAGAATCAAAGCTTGAAGGCCTCGCCAACGTAACTCTTGGCGAGGAGTGTTCGGCCACCTCCTCAACCGCTTTCCCAAAAAGCATTCCGACCTAGGTAGCTTTACTATCCCTCTTGATATTGGGAACCATCATATAGACAATGCCTTGGTGGACCTAGGAGCTAATTTTATTGTGATGCCCTACAATCTTTTCAAAAAGTTACAAGTAGGTGAACTTAAGACCACTAAGCTTTCTAAGCTTAGCATCACCTTAGCCGACCGTTCGGTCATTAGCTCGAGAGGTATAGTGGAGGACATGATGGTGAGACTTGGAAAGTTTTGCTATCCGACCAATTTCGTGATTCTCGGCATAAGTGAGGACTCGGATATGCCACTTATCCTTGGTTGTCCCTTTCTTGCCTCCGCCAGGGCATTGATAGACGTTAATGAGGGGACCTTAGTTCTGAGGGATGGTAAGGAGAGAATCAAGCTTGAAATTGACCCTAAGGTTAGGAGGGATGAAGTGAAGGGAGTGTTTTCAAATGGTGTGAATGAGAGTGGAGGAGAGCCTCTCAAGGCAATCCCTGCCATTATTTGTGTTGTTTTTGGTGATTTTGAGAAGGAAGTTAAGAAGGGTTATATGCGCAAGGGATCGAGGATGAATGCTTGGAGGCGAAGGATGAAAGGAGCTTTGGCCTGGAAGATGGGGGAAGCCGAAGCAACGTTGCCAATCAAGAGGGCCAACTCAAGGAGCCTAAGATGAGAGGATACAAGTCTCACCTTGAGAGTGTGGTGGATCTGCTCTCGGTGGCATCACGTTCAAAGTCGTGATCGATCCCCAACCGTTAGCTAATGACACTAAATTAGCGCTTGTTGGGAGGCAACCCAATGGAGGTTTGTTTTCTTTTCCTTATTTTCATTTTTGTGTCAAGTGAGACGAGTTCAAGTAGACAGGTGGTGTCCCCGTGCCAAGTTTTGTGGTTTTGCGATTTAAGGTTGTGTTGTGATCGATTAGGAGGCACGGTGGAATAGGTTAAGTCAAATTTTTCTTAGAAGTGTCCTGTTTTCTCTGATGTTCACGGAAGATTGTTGTGTTCACGGTCTTACAAGACCGTGGACAAGGCAACGCGTCCGTGAACTCCTAGTTGTGCCTATAAAAGGGGCGTGAACGGAGACTCTTCACTTCACGACCAAATCTCGCCGGAAAAATTTAAATCTTTGGCGGAAAACCGCGAAACGCCGTCGATTTTTTTATTTTCCCACATTTTCGTCGAGCAAAACTCAAAACAAACATCATACCCATTCTCCCCTCATCAAAACCGGCATGTGCTGGAAGTTTGGGGAGATTTGGGGAAACTTTTTTCCGGTCAAGTCGGCGGCGGCGAGTCTCCGACGAGCTTCGGACGAAGCTCCGGCGATCCCTCTCCAGTCTGTTTTTTGGCCGTTTTTCGCCTTCATCACCCGCTCCTCACTTCCTCCTACGTCCTACTTGCGTCTCCAAGTTGGTTTTTTGGCTTTACCTAATTAAATTGTGGAGAATCGGATTAGGTAGTGAAGTGAGGATGAATTGTGTGCTTTGAATGTTGAACCTAGATCTAGGGCAAGCAATTAGGTGAATTAGGTCGATTGAATGATGGAATGATTTTTGCATGAGTTTAGTTGAGCCTTGGTGGGCGTGTTTGATCCGAATTGCCTTTATTTTTAGAATTTGCCCACCAAGTGCTATGTTATGAATGCAAGTGGAGTTTATGCTTGTTTGGTGGATGGTAGCCACTATAGGTGTCAATCAGGCGGGTTCGGGCTGGGTTCAATCCGGTTCGGGTTCAAACGGGTTGCGGGTTAGTCGGGTTGCGGGTTCATCGGGTTGCGGGTTCATCGGGTTGCGGGTTCATCGGGTTCGGGTTCAAACGGGTTGCGGGTTAGTCGGGTTGGGGGTTCATCGGGTTCGGGTTCAATTGGGTTGCGGACAAATCGGGTTGTGGGTTGATCGGGTTTTGGGTCGGGCGGGTTGCGGGCGGATCGGGTTTCGGGTTGTTCGGGCCAGCGCATCAAGTAACTTAACTCATTACTCATTACCAACTTACACGTTTTATTACACTAATTTAAAATATTTTCTCAACTTTTTAACCAATTTATTTCTACCTCGTATATATATACTTTATTTTTTTGAAAAAAACTAGTCAAAATGTTAAATCAATTTGTATGACTTGCAAACTTGTTATGTAATTAATCATAATTGAGTATTATAGCTAATAGTAATGGTGATATCAATATTTGCAACCAAAAGACAACATTAATTGTTTATTTGTTATTTTAGTATTAATTCAGTAGTAATTGGATTAAAGTATCTCGTTTAGTATAACCATGCAAATATGGTATTTGGTGTGTGGTATTTGGCAAAAGCATAGTGATAAAAGGAGTTATTTCGAAATAACTCATTGCCCAAATAACTTCAGTAAACTATTGCCAAACGAGTTATTTGTAAAATTGTTCGAATTATCCTAAAAATTGAACCATTAAAGATTAGCTATCAAATTTAGTAAAATTATTGTTACTTCAATCATAACTTACTCAATAGCATATATCCTATACACTTAGCCTTACCCTCAATCAACAATATTGAGTTAGTATATGTTGTTGATTGTATACCCTAAACCATCAATACATTATACACTAACCACATAACCTATACCCTAACCATATGTCTTTGAGTTGTGATTTTGCTAGTATAGTTAATTTAAAAGTGAAATTCATATTTTGATTTTCAAAACATAGATAAAGAGTAATATTTGCTAATTGTTATACCCTAACCATATATCTTATACTTTACACCACATACCTTGTACCCTAACCACGTACCATAAACATAAATTAAAAAGGGATCTCCTGCCGTTAAAGACTTCAAATGACTTCAAGTGAACATATGTTAATAAAAAACTTAGAACCGTCAAAACCATCAATATCTTATACCCTAACCATATACACCCTAAACCACATGTACCTTATACCCTATACCCTAACCATATACTTTATATCCTAAACAACGAACCGTCAAAGATTACTTATCAAGTTTAGTATAAATTGTTGTAACTAATGGTTAATTTATTTATTAGCCCATAAACAATTACATACATACATATATATATATTAGTAGCTTCTTGCTTGTGAGCTTAATGGTGTTAATAGAATGACCCCAATCCTTTCTTCGTGTCTAAACATGAGTCGTCCTTGTGTCCCGGAACTCTCTCTTTTGAGTTCCATAGAGGTTCTATATAGGAGGTTTGTGTGCAGTTCTTGCTAGGAATAAAAAATGAAGTGTAGTGTTGGAGTGAGTTCTTGAAAAAGAGAGCATTGGTCATTAATTGCATAGGTGGCAAGTGGTTTACTCTCTAGTACCCCCATCCAAAAAAAAAAGAAACGAAAAAGTGGTAATAAAATGGGGTAAATAAAGTAAAGAGTGTCACGAAAAACCAAAGTACATGCTCTAGAAGGGTTTTCTTGGCACTCAAGCCATTAAAACCCCGACATTGTTCTAGAAATCCTTCACTACCAAACCTTAATGTGCTAGCAAGAGTTGACCGAGGTAGAGTGCGTTGATGTAGTTCACGATGGGTGATAGGTTGGAAAGGAGAGATAAGGTTTTTGGCCGATGCTAGAGTCCTTGGGTTGAAGAGAATGGTTTTAGTCGAAACCATAGAACCTTCGGGTTTAAGTTGAAGATGTAGAACCTCACGTCATGATTGCCACCACCCAAAAAGCCTTTTTCCCATGTCCAAAACAATTGCCAGTCATCTGAACCCGTGTCTAAGACCTCCGGACAAGCTAGTGGTGACAACCAACCCGTGAACTCTAACATTTAGAGGTTGCCGCCGTGGTATTGAGACGATAGGGCCGAGTGTTTATGATTGTGCACATCTTTTGCACCAAAAGGTCCCGACCCCACTGGTCTTGAGATTGAGTGATTCATTCTTGTTTTGCATGCCATATCATACCCCAATCAGGACCTTTGTTTCCTTTCCATTTGTTCCTCGAACTGGAATTCCATGCATGGTTGGTTATGGTTGATAAGTGGTCTTGTTGAGACTTGCATTGATCCATGAACAAGGTAAGAACTTTTCCTTTGCCGATTTTTAGTGGCTTTGAATGTCGTTTGTGGTGGATGTCGGTATTGCTTGCAAAGGTCCATGTATTGATTGCCAATAGCCATTGAGAATTCCCACTTTGTGTCCTTTGAGTTGTCCCCAAAGTATTTTTCTAGGTTGAAATATTACCTTGTGTGAAATGGTTTGCTTGGGAACAAGCAAACCTCTAAGTGTGGGGGAGTGATTCGGGCCTAGTTGTACATGTTTTTCCCCCGTTCTCCTTAGTCGTTTGTGGCAATTGTGCTCCTAAAAGGGTGCTTTTATAATAGGTCTCTAGTTTTTTAGCGTGTTTCAGGATTTAATAGGTGAAACCAGCCCCAGAGTCGAAAGTTGGACGAAAAAGAGCGGAAACTGGGAGAAGAGGTGAAAGACGGCGAGTTCACGGTTTTCCTTTGATGTTCACGGTCTTGTATGACCGTGAAGAAGTGTCGTTCGCCGTGAACATTGAGGCGTCTAGGGCCTAAAAGCAAGTTACTGATGCTAATTGAGTTCACGGTCTCTAAGACCGTGAATAAGAGCTATTGGCCGTGAACCCGTGGAAGCAAAGCGGTGCATTTCGGCGCCCATCTGGAGTTCACGGACGCATTTCAGAGTTCATGGCCGTGAACTCAGGCCCTGAACTGAGCTCGTTCACTGTTTAAAAGCTAAGCTGAAAGGAAGAGAGAGGAGAGAGCCCATTGTGTGAGAAAGCCTTCTTCATATTCTTAGATAGAGAAACACAAACCAAAGGAGAAGGAGACTAGGGTTTTGCTCCAAGGTGGAATTTGGGAAGATTCTCCTCAAGAGAAGTTTAGCACAAGGGTCTAGAAGATGGGAAGCCTCCTCCAAGATGGTATATACCTCTTCTCCTTGTGTATCTCCCATTTCTAGCATGGAGTAGATTTCTTTTCACTTGGGTGTTGTGAAACCCTAACTAGCTACCATGTAGTTTCTTTTATGTGAATTGAATGATTGCCATTGGGTATTGTTGAATTCAATGATTGAGGTATTATTCATGTGATTGTGCATGTTTGTGCTTAGCACTCTAAGGGTTGTGCATGTTTTGTGCTTAGCATCCTTAGGTTTGTGAATGTTGGTGCTTAGCAACCTAAGGATTGTGCATAATTGTGCTTAGCATCCTTAGTTTTGTGCATATTGGTTCTTAGAAATCTAATTAACCACTTTAACCTAGATTGGAGAGGCAAATCCCCCTTCCAAGGGAGACTCAATCAAGTTGGTTTTCCCTTAGCTTTTCAAGCCACCTAACTACGTTAATTTAGGGCAAACCTTAATGTTGAATTAAGCAAATTGGTTAAGTGTGATTAAGCGCTCCAACCCTTGAGTTGAGTGAGAGAGTAAGTCAAACACCGATTGCCTAAACCAAGAGGGCCGAGTGACACGGCCTATAATATATACCTCTGTTTAGTGATTCGGGAATATGGTCTACAGCCATATTTGCATCCCTCTGCAGTTCGTGATTACCTTCTCACAAAGAGCTTTCAAAACCATTTACCTTTGCCTTATTTTATTTTAATTAGCAAAAGTTTCAACCAAAACTTTGTTGCTAGATAATGATTCAAATGACTGAAGTAGGGGTACGCAGATTGGTCGGGGTTGATATTCAAACATACTTATCATGTACTGCACCCGGCTGAGGTTTGTACTTGGGCCTTAGGCGGGAATTTATTGTGGTATTCGGGACAAGTCATTGGCCGGCAAGACGTAACACAGTAGTTGACCGAGCATCGTACTGGACGGCGAGACGATTCTCTGGTAATTATGTGTATAATTTAAGGATTGGTGTAGAGAGCTCATATAAGTTAATTAGAGAACGGATTATAAAGGGTGAAAGCGAGAACAGCTTTCACGTAAGAGGGGAAATTCTAATAACATTAAATGTTAAGGAAATGCTTAAGTCAAGGACCTTAGGCGTAGAAGTTGTAATAACAACGAGACTAACCCCTTCTCACTCACCAGGTTGAGGAAGGGTTAGTGGATGTGGATTTCGAGAAGAGGCAGGGTATGGTGAGCAGCCGCACCAGCATTGACGATATCTCAGGGAGCTCAGTAAGGAGCCGGAGTTAGAATTGTTTGGTTATTTTTATTTCATGATTATGAGTATCAACTGGAGGTTCAGAGGTTAACTTTTATTGACTATGGATTGAGGTCGCCCAAGTGTTTAGGGCATTTCATTTGAATTCATTTTGGGAATGTTACGGTTGTATTTGTTTAATTGAAATTTCTTAGTATTATTTTTAACCGACTCTGGAGCCATTGGTATTTCGGTTTGTTATAACACCCAAATTGGTGTTATTTTCCCTACATATCTAAGTGTGTTTTATGCCAATTCATGTGCTCAAATGCTTGAACATCGTCAAATACATCTCTGTTGAGTTCCTATTTGATTTTGATGCGGCCCAAGAACCATAGATCGCGACCGCGATCTTGGAGGCCGAGGGCGCGCACTTCGCGTGGAAGGAGACTTGGAGAAGCAGAGAGTCTTCCCAGTTGCATCACGCCCCACGGTCATCTTGCCCGCGAGGAAGATTGCGCCGACCAGTGGATCGAGATCACTAAGTCAACCCGCGATCTTCCCCTTTCTAAAGGCCTCGACGACTACGTTTTGAGATCACGGCCCAACGTTTCTAAGTCAGGCCGCGAACTTTCCCTAGTCCAGAATGCCTATAAATACAAGACCCTTTTCCCCCTTTGAGGAGAGATGATTTTGAGAGAAATTTTATGATTCTAGAGAGAGAGAGAGAAGAGAGAGAGAAGCTGAATGAGAATGTGTTTGTCTAGATGATTTTGGAGGAGCTAGCAGCAAGGAGGCATCTTCTCCAACCCCAAGTCTTCTTCTATTTCTACCATTTATCTTCTTCCCTCCTTTATGGAGTAGTCCTCTAAGGTACTAAGGGTTCTAAACCCCAAATCCTAGTTTTAGGGTTTGCTATGTATATATGGATATTTTAGGGTTTGAATGAGAATGTGTTTGTCTAGTTGATTTTAATGCCACTCTCTCCAAAATGATGACGCTTGGGTAATTTCCCCTAATCTTCCCTCTTAGCCTACTTTATGCTACTGCGCTGGGTACGGGGTTGTAGAGTTAGACGGGTATGCTGATAGCATCGTATTTGCACGTGTTTTCACTCTGGTTTCCTGCCCATTTTGGCTAGAATTGATTGTTCCTTGGCCTATTTTACGCTAGGTTGTGTTCCTTTGTCACATTTCAGGTCCTAGCACATAAAGTGAAGCATAGGCGCAAGTTTCAAGTCAATCAGAGATCAATTGACGATTCGGGAGAAGAAACTCGGGTATGACCTGAAGAAGAATGGATTTCTACCTCACTTTATGGACAGAGAATCATGCAAGCTTGTCATGAAAAGAAAGAGGACGAGACTACGAGCGTCTGGGTTCAAACGGCGACTGATTTGGAGTCCGGACGAGGGAGAAACGAAGCTTTGAACAGGAGCGGAGACAGAATTACGGGCAGCCCCTGCCAAATTACGGCCGTAATTGGCCTGGGCATGCCCGTAATTTATTGGCCGAGCCTTCTACCCAGAATTCCCTCGCGGTGATAAAATTACGGGCAAGACCCCAAGAATTACGGCCGTAATTCCCAAATTACTGGCGGTAATTGGGAAATTACGGGCGTATCTCCTCCTCCTGTAGCTTAAGTGAAACGTGCGTTTTGGTGTGAATTACGGGCAGGAAGTGATTACGGCCGTAATCCTGCCCGTAATTCGCCCAGAGTCGGGTTTTTGGAGGCAGATTCGAGCCAAGGAGAGGGAATTCGATTTTCGGGGCAAAAACAGAGTTTTAGAGAGAGAAAGAGCGAAGAACAAACCCTAGGAGCTATTTTGGAGTGGATTTCTCATCATTGAAGCCCAGATTGCGTCCCTAGGAGTGAAGATTGACATCCCAGAGCAGATTTTCCTCATCTTTATGAGTATGGCTACTCTGATTTCTGTTTTCCTTTCTCTCTCTATGGAGTAGAACCTCTCTCTCACTTGGGTATGAAGAACCCTAGTTCCTTGTGTTAGGGATTTGATTGTAATGACTTGGGATGATGTTACTGTTTGATTTTAATCGAATGATGCATGTTTAATGAATTGATTTGAGTCTGATCAGCTTGTCTCAATTTCTGCTTCAACCTGAGATAGATAGAATCTGATTAGGTTGTTAGAGCCTCTTCATTCGATAGTAGGAGATTGGCTATACGAGAGTTAGCCAGTTTACTGCTTTGTACTGGTGTTCTTGGCGCCAGTAGTGGAGTTCTGTGTTCATAGCCTCAGCTTTCTATCCCGGTGAAGATTAGTCGTCTGCCGGGTAGTTAGACTGAGAGGGCTTGGTCAGCTTAAGAGATTCCAAGCTACTGTCGGATCTTCCGCAGTCTAATCAACAGTAAATCAACCCAGGGAATTGCAATTGAACCTAACCAAGGGGCTAGGGGGACTCAATCCCGAGTGACTCTTACCTGCTTTTGAAAACCGAACCATTTCCTGCTTTCTTACTGCTTTTGCTTTAAACAACAATCACTCGAATTAGTTTGCTAGATAATAGAGAATCACGGAGTAAGCAGTAGATCTAGAACCCGGGTTGATAATTAAACTTGCCTGTTACTGCATTCCCGGACTGCGATTACACTTGGTCGCAGTTTGGTGTTGTGTTTTGGCGTGTCAAGTTTTTGGCGCCGTTGCCGGGGGAGAACACTAGGTTATTGGGGAAACGTGATAATTTGTTACTCTAGCTTTTTCTTTATTGCATTTTTCTTTTCCACCTGTGTGCCTTCACGGGTTGTTTCTGCTGACTGTGTGCAGGTAGTGCATGACCCGTAGCCAGTCGGGAGATCTACTACCGTTAGACCAGGAGCTTGAACGAACTTGCAGGAACTTCAAGCGGGCTCTATAGGCACGACTGGCTGCGGAGGAGGAGCTACCACAGCTGCCGTTAGAAGAAGAAGAAGGCGAGATGGCTGATCCAGAGAACCGTGATATGATCCCAGAGGAGCAGACCATGGGATCCTACTGGACCGCTAGGGCTGCAGACATGAGGTCACCCATTCAACACCCTCATGTCCCAGCCAACAACTTTGAGGTGAGCACCTCCGTGATCACCATGCTGCGCGGTTCAGTAGTGTTCCGTGGTAAGGAGGGAGAGTGCCCTCGATCACATCTCAGGCGATTCCACGAGCTCATTGATGGAATCAAGATCAATGGGGTACCAGCAGATGCCATCCAGCTGAGGTACTTCCCATTCACTCTGGAGGGGCAAGCCAAGGAGTGGCTAGACACTCGACCTCCGGGCTCCATCACCACGTTCGCCAACCTGGCGGACAAGTTCCTCACCCGCTACCATCCTCCATCCAAGACAGCTGATCTCCAGAAGCAGATTACACATTTTGCTCAGGATGAGGATGAGACCATCAGGGATGCATGGGAGAGGTACAACAGCCTTTTCCTCAGGTGTCCCAATCATGGTTTCAACGATGCGTTCAAGGTGGGCACCTTCTATCACGCCCTCTTCCCGGAGGACAAGCAGCTGATCGATTCGGTTTGTGGCGGGAACATGCTGACCAAAACCCCGCCACAGCTGAATCAACTCTTTGAAGAGATGGCGGAGAATGGTTATGATTGGGGCACTGCCAGGAGATCGAGGAGAGCACCAGGCCGGGGTGTGCATGCTGTGGGCACCCAGTCATCTGATTTGGTGCAGGTAGTATCGAAGCTGGTCTCAGCTATCGATCGTTCCGGGATGATTCCAGGGACCGGACAGCAGCAGGCGATGCTCTGCCAGTGGTGCGAGAGCACCCATCATATGGTGGAAGACTGCCAGGCGATGAAGGAATCGACCACACCCCAGGAGCAGGTGAACTTCATCAACAATGTCAGGCGCAATGACCCCTACAGCAACACGTACAATGAGGGGTGGCGCCAGCATCCTAACTTCTCCTGGGCTGGGCCAAATCCCAGACCACCAGCTCCACAGGGACCACCGGGCTTCCAGAGGCCACCATATCAGCCCAGACAGGGGCACTTCCAGCAGCCAGGTGCAGCCCCTGCTGCCCCAGCGCAGAACGATAAGATGGCTGAACTGCGGGACTTGGTGGGTTCTCTCGCCAGTGTTAGTGCTCAGAAATTCAACACCTTTGAGCAGTTCATGGAGAAGGCCTCGGGTCAACTCCTGGCTCTCGAAGCTGGTCAGAGGAATACACAGGCTGTTTTGCAGGATATCCAGACCCAGCTGGGGAGCGTGGCCCAGGCAGTGGCTCAAAGGGCTCCTGGTACTCTGCCAGCGCAGACCATTCCTCACCCGCCGACCCCGAATGAGCGCTGCAATGCCATCATGACCAGGAGTGGCAAGATGACTGTTGATCCCCCTGCTCGGGAACCGGAGAGAGAAAGCCCTGTTGCAGCATCTCCAGCGGTTGAACAGGAAGTAGAGAAGGGGGATGAGGTGCCTGCACCTAAACCGCAACCAGTAGTGAAGGAGTATGTCCCTAAACTCCCTTTCCCTACTCGGTTGCACAAAGACAGGCTGGAGACAGAGTTCGAAAACTTCATGGCCATGCTTAAGAAGCTGAATGTCCAAGTGCCTTTCCTGGAGGCACTATCGCAAATGCTGAAGTATGCGAAGTTTCTGAAAGAGCTTCTCTCAAAGAAGCAGAAGCTGAGTGAGCTGGCCACTGTGGAGCTCAGCGAGGAGTGCTCGGCTATTCTGCAGAACAAGCTTCCGCAGAAGAAAAAGGACCCAGGTAGTTTTACTATCCCGTGCTCTATTGATAAATTGCATGTAGAGAAGTCCTTGACGGATTTAGGTGCTAGTATCAATGTTATTCCATACAAATTGTTCATGAAACTAGGCCTAGGTGAACCCCGTGCTACTAGGATGACCCTTCAATTAGCTGACAGATCGGTAGTGCATCCTAGGGGTATAGTGGAAGACCTTCTGGTCAAGGTTGGCAAATTCACATATCCTGTGGATTTTGTTATCCTGGACATCAGTGAGGACACAGAAGTGCCTCTTATACTGGGAAGGCCTTTCCTGGCCACCGCCAAGGCTCTCATAGATGTGCATGATGGGACCTTAGTTTTGAGAGATGGCGAGGAGCGAATAACGTTTTCTGTTGCTGATACTATACCTGCTTCGCTACCTCTGCATGCTGTATCTCACCTGGAGCACGAGTCTGTCGTGTATCCTTCTGTGCTGCCTATTTTACAGGAACCGCCTCCCACACCTTCGCCGCCACTCCGGACCACCCCGTCATCCAAAGAACAGATCAAGGAGGAGTGGCGGCCGAAACTGCAGGCAGCTGAGCCCGCTCGAAAGAAAGCCGGAGACCACTATGAGCTGGTCCCGCCCCCACCTTGGCCATCCGAGTATTCACTCGCTTGCATCCTGCCGGAGGGCCAAGTCGAGCTGGCAAATGCAGGTGGCCACATTCGTCGCGTCCATGGCCACCAGTTGAAGCTGTACCTCAAGAGCGATGTGGATCCGCTCTTGAAGGCACCTGATCCTACACTTCCCCTAGCTACCAAATGTCAGCCCTCTTCCGCTTCAAATACACCATCTCCATTGACAATTCTCTGAGTCTGTCAACATCATTTCATACAACACCACCCTTGCCATTGCCAATGCCAATGACTTCTCCCTGATCGCCCTCCACCCAACAACCGTGTCTTCCTAATTAATACGCACAAGTTGCCCGTCCCGCATAACTAATGCAACATTGGCCAACCAGAAATAACAAACGCGGTACGCGCTTCCTTCCTGCTTCCACCCTTGTCTCTCTTCCATAACTACAAAGTCCAAGTTTCATCAAGGCGGCAGAATGCGTGCAATTTCTTATCTTAACCATTACTAGTACGTAGATTCATCAGAGGAGAGGAGAGGAGAGGAGCCTACAAACCGTCTAAATTATGGGGGTATTCGAACAAGTTGGCTGTTGGATTCAGAACTATCACCATTACCCCTGAATTCATCAAACCAGAACATCAATGGCTTCGAGCAGATCATAAACGAGCAATACATGAACGAACAAATCCATTTCTATAACTCATTTACAACGCGGTGTCTAAGTTATTACTGTTCTTGTTACCTTTCTCATACTCTGGAAATGAATGAATTACAGACCCAACAGATAATAATCTACAGACAAAGCTACTAAAATCTTTCCTTGTTGTACGTTCAAGACGAGTGATGGTCGAAAAGGGAGTAGAACTGTGGGTTCCCGTTCATGGATCCGCCTTCAATCACTTCCAGCAAAGCCATCGCTTTGCTCTTCCCTTTCGAGCTCCCTCCCTCGGCTACATCCCTGATTCCTTCCAACGCCGTGACCCCCAATTCCTTCACCTCTCGCAGGACCTTCTCGCCGCCGCTTCTGACCAGGTTCAGCAGCGCTCCAACAGCGTTCTCCTTAACCCTACCACTGGAACCCGTCCCAACGTCCAACAGATCCACCAACACCCTGATTCCGGAGACCCGGCCGAATTCCGCCTCGCTCTCCTCGCACCCGGCGATCTGAGCGATCACCGCCGTCGCATCCTCAACGATCCCGACCCTCCCGTCCTTGAGCACCAGCGAGAACAGCGGCGGGACGACTCCGAGATCAATCATGACGGATCGGTTCAGCTGGTACAGAGCGATGCCGAACAGGGCCTTGAGCGCGTCCTTGATCGACCGCGGCGGCGATTTCGGGCTCCTCACAATCTCAATCAAGGAGTAGACGATGTCCCTTTTGGATCCGATGATGGGGCGGTAGGAGTCGACGACGAGCAGGCTGTGGAGCGTGGCGGCGGCGGACTGGACGGCGGTGGGAGAGGTGGCGGTGGCGTGGTGGCCGAGTGCGTGGGAGAGCGCGTCCAGCAAGCCGCGCGTGGACATGAGGGAGTCGCGTGAGGAGATGGAGATGTTGAGCAGGGTCGCGGCGGCGTTGTCTTGAGATTCGTGGGAGGAGGAGTAGAGAGTCTCGGCCAGGTAAGGTATGGCCCCTGCTTCGGCGACGATCGGCCGGCTCTCTTCGTCGTGCTTTGTGATGAGTCGCAACTCCGCTAGGGCCTCCTCCCGGGTTCGCTCCGACACCGAGCTCAGCTTGGAGACTAGAGTGCGTATGGTTCTGCGCTTCACATCCATCGGCGAAACAAGAGAAGAAGGGGGAAGGAGAGAATTTTAGGAGCGGCGGCGGCGGCGGCGATTTTATGGTATTGGGAAGGAGGAGGAAGCGTCAAGCGTTAGGTGGGATAGCGGTGGGAAAGGGATAAGAGGGGAAGTGCTGGAAGAAAAAGTGAGTCGCAGATAGCTACAGTTTTTTTTTTTTTTAACTTTATCTTTTGGCTTCCGAAGAATTTTATTTGTCTTCCGTTTTGTTTATAAAAATTTCTCCACCCTTTATATTTAATTAATAATGTCGGGCCGAATACGGGAAAAGGGGAACGAGCATTTTGGGCTACTAGCGAGCTGAACCCGAATCTACGAGTACTCTACCCGATCCATCAAGTAAAACCCGTGTTGACCGGTTTCGGGTTTGGTTCTGGTTTAATTTCGCTACACTATTCACAGGTTGGGTTGGGTTTGAGTTTAGGTATACCCGCCATATGGGTATCCGCTCACACTCATATAATTGATTTTTTCGGTATATTTAACATACTAGGCAATATATCATTTTTTAACAACTAATATTCTTTATGTTTGTGGTGAAATGTCTAATTTTTTATTTCTAATTGTGTAGAATGAAGTTGATATTATGGAGTGGAGAGTGAAGAAGTTTAGTTGACAAGGAGGAAAAAGCTTTCATTTAATCATGTTGTTTATAGATGTTTATCTTTAATTTTGAACAATTTGTATTGATAATTTGCGTTTGCTTGTATGCTCTATATTGATTTTTTTTTTTTTGAATGGATAATTTTTATGAGAAAATTTATGTTAGACTTTCATTTTGAAATAAACTTGTTATGACACACATGTGTAAGTGTTAACCGCACGGGTGATGACCCAACGCCCAACTCTCTTGCTCTTGATGGCCCGCACCCTAGCCTTCCATCCCTCATGATTATTCTCGTATCTAACTATGAGCTTGCTTGGGTCCAAATGTGGTGTGCGCCATTCAAAACCCCTACTCATTGCTTCAGTGTCAAACAAAGGATCAAACTTCCTTCTCCGTACCAAATTGGTGGCCCGTAATAAACCCAGTGGTCGGACCCCATATTGGCACCTCTGGAAGCTCCATGTCGGTGTCAACATACCAATTTTCGTTTGGAATGTTCATGTAGTACAGGATAGGCACGAGGTCACAGGACACCTCCTCAACATCTGAGTCTAAATCTGGGCCTGAATCATCAGCATCTTCAAGAGGGTTGAAGCTGTCTACACTAACTTTGCCTTCCTCGTCTTCATCTTCAAGGTCACTAACTTGAGCTAGCGGCATATCTTCCATCTCATCTAGATCATGAAAGGCACCATCATCAGCTTTGTAATGGTAATTGCGATAACTACCGCTGCCTCCATAGTAGTTGTACTCAGGTTGGTACTGGTCGCTTTTTTGTTGGTTGGCATGGTACCGTTGGGATTCTTGTTCGTATGATGAGAATGTTTGATGATGATGTCCTCCACCTCGTTGTTGGTTTTCATGGTACCGTGGAGATTTTTGTTCGTATGATGAGAAGGGTTGATGAGGAAGGCATCCACCTCCTTCTGGGTAGTCATGGTACCGTTGGGCTTTTTCTTCATGTGATGGAAAGGGATGAAGATGATGACCTCCACCTCCTTCTTGGGTAATCATGGTACGATTGATGATCATGGTAGCCTTGGTAGGAATGATCTTCATATAATCCAACCCCACCGTCAATACCAGATGTTTGGCAACCTCCAGGATGAACTCCACCTCCTTCAACCTCCTCGGTGTAAACAAACATATCTGCTTTGGAAATGTTATTGACATTCATAAAATCAAGCATGGCATCAACTTCCTCCTTAGTGATTAAGTGCAATTCCTCATATTACAACGAACCGCCTTCTTTGTTTGGATACCAATACACCATACGATCAACTCTCCTTGTGCCCTCCATGCAAGTAACCGTAGTACACATATGACAGAGCTCTTCAAGGTTAGGTCGCGTACTGACCTTCACTTTATGAAAAATCACCACCTACGTAACGTACCCCCTTTCCAATCTCTTCCTTGTAACCATCCACCGTATCAAAAGCATGAATTTTTGGCAGGACATCTGCAATGAAACAGTAACTAAATTAATACCACAAATTTTTAAAAGATATACACATAATCATAAATCTATTATACCATTTTCAAATTAACTAAGCAAATGACATATTTTTTTGAATGATAAACATATAAAAATCATAAATCATAATAAAAATTAATACAAAACAAACTTATAAAAGTAATATAATTGTAAAAACTAAAAGCAGATGAGAGAAGAATATAAAGAGGGAGAGGGAGTAGTGAAGAGCTGGGGGTGAAGGGGCTGCCTTTTATAGACAAAATATGGTTTGAAATGCAAATTGCAAGGGAGGTGGCGATTTTCACTAAACATGCAAACCCCACTCCTGTAGACCAGACCCCCCCCCCCTCATGTCGACATGTTGGCTGTCGGGGGGATGGGGACACCACATAAACCGCGGGACCCTCCTGGCGTTCTATGTCGGTAAATCGAATCGCAGGGATCAGTGGCAGTTCCTTTTGCCGACATAAAAACCGTTAGGGTATCCCACGGTTCTGTCTAGGTCAACCACAAAATCGCAGCTGCCCTCAGTGGTTCTTTACCAAAATTTAAATCGCACCCCCTGCTTTTTTTATTTGTAAATCGCCATAGGGTGATGTGGTTCTTGTGAAACGGTGGTATAGATGGAATTGTTTTTGGAAAATATAATATATTAGAATTTTTTAGTTTGTGGGTTGTATATTGCCAAAAAATCCTCATATGTATACTATTTTTTATAGAAACCAACCATATATCTATTTTTTATTAAACCTTAATTCAAAATTTTAAGCGCATAATTGTTTTGCCCAAAGTTAAGACGGGTAGACGGCCTAATTATTTAAAAAAATGTGGTATCGCTGAACAGGAACAAAACTATTAATTAGTATGTCATGCGTCACGGTGGAATGATAATTGCTACAAGACACAACCATTATATAACATAGTACCCCGGCCCGCCGGCCGGTTGCAATATGATAACATTAATTAATAAAACTTCAAATTTAAATTGTTTGGAAAATAAAATTAGCATTTACCATAAACTTAACGTTGTCATCGGTGCTTTCTATGCACATTCTTGTTGAAATTAAAAATATATGACTTATGCAAGGGTATATCAATTCATTATAAACTTAATGACAGAATATTATAAACTTGTTGGATTAGCAATGTTGTAGTATGTGAACTTAATGCTGAACTTCAACGTCACTCTCTCAATTTGTAGGTGATGATCAGGTGGTGGTCCATTAATTCTATCATTATCTTGGAATAGCTTCTTGACCGACATTCCAAAGAATCGAGCTCCCACTCTATCCATAACAACAAAGTGTGCCACTGTTGTTTTGTGTACAATTCGAAGGTGGATCCTGAATCTGTATAATGAAAATAGTGAAATAAAAAAACAAAAATAATTGTTGAAGTACATGTTATTTTTTAGTTGGTAAAGGAAAATTCTCAATATTATTTAATCTGTAATAGGAAAATAGTCTCGTAAGGTAGGATATATAGATGGGCAGATCATGTTTCATAAAAGTATGCAGAAGATCCAAATGATCAAGTGGTGGTCCATTAATTATATGGTTGTCTTGGAATAGCCTTTCAGCCGACATTCCAAAGAATCAAGCTCCCACACTATCTATAACAACAACGTCTGCCTCTGTTGTTTTGTCCACAACACGAAGATGGATCCTGAATCTGTATAATGATAATGGCATAAAAAGGTAATAATTGTTGAAGTACATGTTATTTTTTAGTTGGTAAAGGAAAATTCTCAAGATTATTCAATGAGTAATAGGAAAATAGTCTCGTAAGGTAGGATAGATTGGCAGACCATGTATTTTCGTAACAATATTCAAAAGATCCAGATGATCATCCCACAAAAATATAAATACGCAAACCATCATAGAAGCGAAATTTTTCAAAATGAAAATAAAGAGGAAAGCCTACGCCAATAAAGCAATCACCTCATTTTTTGTCCCCCGGCCCAGTCAAAGACATAGCCTCATCTAAAATGCATATCTCCATATTCTAATCTAAACTGCCAATCTCATAGAATCTCTTTATTTTAATAATATTTAATATTTAATTTAATATGTACGTCATCTTTCCTCATGTATCAGTACTATGCTTTGCTACTTATTAAATAAAATGTTATTTGTAGTTGCATTGGTTATAAATCTATGAATTCAACAAAAAACATCATATAAAGTATGTTGTAGAAAAGTAAACAATCCAACTGTTTGGCATTTGAAAATCATCAACAAACTATATAATACCCATTTCCCTATTAATAATAGTTGCATTACCTAGTTGTGTTGGTTTAATATCGTTGTACGATTCCCGCAGAAGTACTCATTGGAGTCTTCTTCGAGTTTTTGTAGACAGGTTTCGTTTCCAGCCTAGCATCACACATTCTTAATTTTGACAACTTTGCATTTGACCGAATGAATGTTTCCCTACATATTACAGTAAGTGTTAGCATTTTATAGTTAATGGGGGGTTTTAAATCGGAACTGATATTTACCTCTTCTCCATCTTTTATTTATAATTGACTTAGCTTATGTAGTGTTTTGGCTGAGATTAACTAATGACGTTTTTCTGTGCTTTTCACATGAGGAATAGGTGCATCACCGTCACTTTATTCACAAAAAGGAATTGTAAGTAATCTCTTTTTTCCTTTTTAAAGTTCAAATTTATAATGCATAAACAAATATGATTATTAAATTGTCGTGAATTTCACTTTGCCGATTTGCAAAATTATTGGATTCTCCGCTTTAAAGTGGATCAAAGTAGGTGGCAAAAAGAAAAATAAACTTGAAACTATGTGTCATATTTACACTATATAAATATATAAATAATATTTTTAACAGATATAATTTAAATTAATACTATCCAGATAATTCATTCATTATAAAAAATAATAAATGATTAATACAATCATTACTTTCATTTGCAATCACCACCGGACCACTACTTCGGTTGCTGTAGGGAAAATCGAATAGGGTCTAAAGTGAAAATAGATGTTTATAGTCATGAATTATTGCAAGCTGTTGAGAAAAGCATTCTTATATAAACATAACAATAATTCACACGCAGGATGGACGTTTCTAGTGGCCTGGAATTGTGGCTTTATATTTTACAAGAACCACATTCTTACACGCCTTCTCAAACGAAAGCCGATTCATGGGTTTGAAGTTTATACAGGCCCGCCATACCATGTGCTTGAAAGACAACAGTTAATATTGGAGGTCGTGAGGACTTGAACATGTGACCTTACGGACAAACCAGCTCTGATACAATGTCAATAACCAGTTGATCCCAACAACTCGAGTTGTTGGGAGAAGGTTATGCTAGATCGTGTACAGGCCAATGTATGTTACTTAACCACTTCTTTACAATATTAAGTGGTATAGTGATTAATTAATGGTTTGAGATGTCAAGAACCAGTTGATCCCAATAACTCGAGTTGTTAGGAGAAGGTTATGTTGGATTTTATACAGACCCATGTATGGTGCTTAACCACTTCATTACACGCCCCGTCAAACGAAAGCCGACTTATGGGCTTGAAGTTTGCACAGGCCAGCCCTACCATGTGCTTGAAAGACAACGATGAATATTGGGGGTCGTGAGGACTTGAACACGTAACCTCACGAACAAACCAGCTCTGATGCCATTTCAAGAACCGGTTGATCCCAATAACTCGAGTTGTTGGGAGAAGGTTATGACTAATCTTATACATGATCGTGTATGGTGCTTAACCACTTCCTCCATGAGAGAGCACAGAGAGGGACCTTTCGTTTTTTGCATGCGGACTAATTTTTTTTTTACAATTTGACCACATGGCCCTTCCGTTATTTGCGCAGGAGCCAGAAAATTTATAATTAAGGGGTGCCGCACAAGAACGTGTTTATAGTTGATCCCAATAACTCGAGTTGTTCGGAGAAGGTTATGACTAATCTTATACATGATCGTGTATGGTGCTTAACCACTTCCTCCACGAGAGAGCACAGAGAGGGACCTTTCGTTTTCTGCATGCGAACTAAATTTTTTTTGACAATTTGACAACATGGCCTTCCGTTATTTGCGCAGGAGCCAGAAAATTTATAATTAAGGGGTGCCGCACAAGAACGAGTTTATATGTTTGGTAAGAGGATAGGATATAAATTAGGAGATATTGTCAGATTTTGTTTTGAAACCAAAACAATTTATTTTTTTGCAGTTTTTGGCCAGCTAGTGTCGTGTATATTTGTGGGATCTTTCAACAACTCAATCCTACCAAGCTAACCCACTATTCTTAAGGTGGTTTGCAAATTATATGTGTATCAGTGTAACTGAGCCATTTTGTAAATAATTCATTTTTTTGTCACTTTTCAAATTTTAACTCCATTTTTTATATACTCAATACTAAATCTTCTCTATTTTATCACATAAATTCAATATTTGTCAAACAATATTTTTCACCTATTTTTCTTTAAAACTTTTTGATGATCTCTACTAAAATAGTCATTACTATTTTCAAGTGTGATTTCAAATATATTTTATGTTTGATTGTAAATGAGATACTTTGAAACCGTTACAATTTGTGAGAAACTTAACATAAAATTTTAGGGTTAATTGCATGGTTGGTCACTGAGATTATAAAAAACGTTCAAGTTTGGTCACTTGAAATATTTAAATCCATTGGTGGTACTTCAGTTTACTGGAACCGTTTACGTTTGGTCACTCTCCGTCCAACTCCGTTAACTTTGGCTGATGTGGCAGTCAACTCTCAAAGTTGACCATTAACTTAGTGACGTGGCAATTAAGAAATAATAAATAAAATTTATTTTATTTTATTTTAATGTCCAACTCATTCTTATCATAAAAAAAAATATTATAGTTATCAAATTGAAAGGATTTTAAAAGCGGGAATGGATCAGGTCAGTAACCTTATGGTGAGTAACCATGAGTAACTCGTCCACATCAGCATGATATCAGCATCCTCTCTCTCATGGAAAACCTTTAATTTTTCCCTCTTTAATCTTTGGCGGACGATTTCTCGCTCATTTTAAGTCGAAATTTAATTTTTTTTGCACAGTTAGATCAGATTAATTGTGCTCTTCAAAATGATATCCACTTTAATATATTTTTCGAACAAAAAAAATTGAGCCATTTTCTACCAGCCTATACCATATGGTATTGACTGGTATTGAAATAAAAGCATACCTATGTTTTGAAAAACGTATCATGGTGGTATGAACAAACCAATACTGTAGGATGGTTGAATACATGATAGTAGAAGTATATTAATTGTAATTTACGACTTTTAACATTGTATACCACACAATACCACCCCGTACGAGGGTGGTGTTGTATGGTATTGTGTGGTATTTTTTGGTCCTGTAATTTGTTCACCCAGAAATTTGTAGATCCAATAGATCATGATGAACTCGTCCCTTCTGTGCAAACGTTTTCAAAAACGAATTAAAAACGAAGAAGATACCATACAATACCACCCCGTACCAGGGTGGTATTGTATGGTATTGTGTGGTATTTTTTTGGTCCTGTAATTTGTTCACCCAGAAATTTGTAGATCCAGTAGATCATGATGAACTCATCCCTGCTGTGCAAACGTTTTCAAAAACGAATTAAAAACGAAGAAGATACCATATGGTATGCAGTTGGTACCGAGAGGCCAGAATTTTTTTTTCCTAAAAAAATATTGAAAATTGATCTCATTTTGTAAAGCACGGTGAACTCGTTCCATCTGTGCAAAAAAAATTAAAATCCGAGTTAAAACGAAAAAAATATGAGTCAATTAAGAAGGCTAGTGAAAATAAAAATAACCTTTAATTCTCCATCCTTAGATCTGGATTTTCTAAATGAAAGGTCCAGATTTGGTTATTGATGAGTGCATAACTATGCACCCTATCTTGAGCCTTTAAAAGCCGGTGGAGAATATGCAGACAACGATTACGGAGTTCAGAATTGACAAGGGTATCTGGGGAATGTCCCCTTTTATGAATCCGATTTTCCAATCCTCCGAAGTGATTATCAGCAATCGGATCAGGGACGGACCGAATTTTAGGTTGGAGAAGATCCCCAAGTCTCGGATGAAGTAGAGGACTAATCCGAGTAGGAGGACGATCAACGCGGCGGGGATTGAGGAGAGGATTCAAATCCGATTCACGACCCTGCGACGAGATCTAGTCTCACCGCTGGAAGTGTTGGAGCCGCAGCCGCAGCCGGTGGTGAGGACGAGGAAGAGGAGGGCGGAGAGGGCGAGGATGAGGCCGTTGAGGCCGAGCCCGGATCTGGCTGTGGTGGATTTGGAGGCGACGAAATTTTGATTGAACTAGATGTAATTGACGTTGAAGAAGGCAAAGGAGAGGTCTTGGGAGAGCTTGACGTCATGGACGATGGAGAAAGGGAGGTGGCGATGGAGCAAGGACATGAGGTCGGTGGATCCCAGGATGAAGAGAGTGACGGCGGGGCATGTGAACAGCCGGGCAGCGGCATGCCGAGCGGGATTAGTGGCAATAAGAAGCCACCTCTTGTGAGGCCTCATTCTGCTCGATTGTCTCTGCCTTTTGCCGCATAAAGCAAAAAGGTCATTTCCTTATAGTGATCATTTGCCTTCAATTTGATTAGTATCACGTAACGTTGTACGACCACAACCATCGAGCAAAGAGTGTTATGTGTTCATTTCAATTCTCGTGTTTGCTTTGTTTAATTGCCACGTCACTAAGTTAATGGTCAACTTTGAGAGTTGACTGCCATATCAGCAAAGTTAACGGAGTTGGACGGAGAGTGACCAAACGTGAACGATTTAGTAAACTGAAGTACCACCAATGGATTTAAATATTTCGAGTGACCAAACTTGAACGTTTTTTTTGTAATCTCAGTGACCAACCATGTAATTAACCCTAAAATTTTAGCATAAAAGGTAATATTATTATATATGGCTAATACTTAATTTGAAACCAGCCCCACTGCCGATAAAGTTTTGTGGTTATTGCGACCAAAATCCCTTTAAAAAGGTAGCCAAGGTGTCGTCATATCTAAGATATACAAAGAAAAATCTAATTATGATTTTTTTTACAAAAGATAATCATATATTGATTCAAAAAATAGGCAATTACATCATGGAATTCAGCCATACTTGAAAATCAATGAAACGACTCATAGTCTGGTACAATGAAAGAAAAATCTAATTATGAAATTCCTGACGTACTTCATAATAATAAGTTAAAGGTTATGGTAGGAAAGGAAGTTGTTGCACGAATTCTAGATATCATCATTGGGATGCCTAAACCTATGCGAGCAATGAAAGCTTCTGATTAAGGAAGAGCTACCTTATCTAACTCCTTGGAAGAGCTACCGTATCTAACTCCTACAGGCTACAAAGTTGATAATGGAGAACATACATCAACGCATGCATATTATCATACTACAGAAGCAACCTGACCATGGGCATTTCACTCGTGTGCCCCCAACACAAGTTATGTTACCTATGCTCTCATTGACACAAGAGCTAGACTCAATGCAATGTCATATTATGTTTATGAATTGCGAGAGCTCAACTACAACACACAGTTGCCTAGAGGGATGGTTAGAGATATAACACTCTTTCTCTTCTCCTTGAACTTTGTAGTACTAGACATGGATTGCGATAGAGATTCTTTATCCTATTCGGAAGGGTATTCCTCACAGCCACTAGATCATTGATCGATACTATGCATGAAGAATTACTATGAGGTATTGATTATATTACCTATTAGTGCTAGATTGAAACAAACTTTTCATGTTGTGGGACTGAGATCACCAATTGCAATACATGTATAGTATGTCTAAAGGATAACGGTGATAACAATCTATGATATAAATAGCATGTCGTTTCAAGGACACCTTGTGCTGCTCTTGTAGTAACGAGTGTGTAGGATAGAATAGCGCGAGATATGGAGTTAAAACACAATTTCACATGTTTGATTTAAGTTGTATAATAATATGAAAATTTTTGGGGAACAATACGCCTTTTAATTTCTTTTTGTTTTATCTCTTGTTATCAATGTCTTTATATTAATACATTTTGCTTAGGAATGGCAACGGGGCATGAACAGGGTGGATAGTGCTAAATCCGCGCCCTGCTCTGCCCTTGAATTCTTGATCCGATCTACCCGCGCCCTGCAAAGGGTCGACAATTTTTGCCCCAACCATTAGTCGACGCGGGGCAGATAAAATCTGACCTGCTCCACTTTATTGCTTTAAGACCTTCCCCTTCTCCTTCTGCCCTTTATTTGAAGTGCGTCTCACAAACATCAAATATGGTAGCAGAGCAAAAATGACAATGGCAGAGATTTCTGGGGTAGAGCTCCAACTGCGACAATGACGGGAGTTTCAGAGTTGATCTACTTGAGGATGTCGGTATGGAGGAACTCGACGAGGGAGAAGCGGGGCCACCAACGACAGCACCGGTCCAGCGGTGCTGGTAGAGGAAATTGTGGTGTTTTTGGTCGGAAATGAGTGAGTTGAGATCTAGTGGAAAGGAGGGTTGCAGTGGAGATGGAAGAGGAAGAGGTCGGGGAAAGGGAGAGGAAGAGGTCAGGGAAAGGGGCAATTTTGTGTGACTGTATTGGTGTGGGCAATAGAGAGGAGTGAGGCCATTTTGGGAAGTAGAACTCCACTTTACTTAATTAACTATCCAATTATTTTCTAGGTTCATCTTCTCTGTCTTTGTGATTGTCATTAATTAAATGAATCGAGTTGGAAAGCTTGGGAAAGGTTGGGGATACATTATAATTTATACGTACATATGTGAAACAGAGGAAGGCGGGGCGGGGCGGGGCAGATACGGGGCGGAGTAGAAGCGATATTCATGTCCACTCTGTTCAAGTCACGCGTCGGGGCATGATTTGCTCTAGTTGATGACGCGTCGGATAAAATTCACTCCAATACGGACCAGATCGAATTAAATCCACCGAATCAGATATATTTTGCCATCCCTACTTTTGCTTTGAGATTTCGTTCCTTATACTTGTGTGTCATAATTGGTTTTAAAGGAATTTCGTGGCAACCTAACTACAATTATTTCAAAGAACCTAAATAGTCAATTCGAAAAAGTGATAAAATTGGTTAGCTTGACTACCCCTAAAGGGGTAGTGATTTTTGACACCCCCTTTATGATTGGCCAATTTTATTTCCAATCATTGGCAAGTATTAATTAAACTGGTTTTTTATTTTTTTTAATCTTGTAATTTGGGGTCTCTCACCACATTGGAAAAGAGAAAGAATCTGGGGAAAAACGAAATCACCCCCATTAATTACATAATTAATTTCTCTCACTGGTACATTAATTACACGTACCACTCCACTGGTACATTAATTACACGTACCACTCCACTGGTACACGTACCACTCCACTGGTGCGAGCAATCCACAAGGTAGGTTAGAGTGAGAACAATACCAGTGCAATGATATTTTTCATAACAATGATAAACAATAACGGAGTAACAATGGAGTACCACTTCAATGATACAAATACCACTCCACTGGTACACGTACCACTCCACTGGTACACGTACCACTACACTGGTACACGTACCACTCCACTGGTGCGAGTAATCCACAAGGTAGGTCAGAGGCGATCCCAGGATGGCGGCAGCTGGAGATAGGAGGATGGTGGTGGGGGAAGGCGCTGGAGAGTTTTGGTCGTTTCAGAGTAGAGGAGGGTTCTGGTTAAAATGAAATCAAAATGGAAAGAGGGGCCAAATGGAGAGAGAATGAGACGAAAGGAAGAAAAAAAGGCAATTAATTGCACATTTGGAGGGGGGGGAGTTTTTTTCTGATTCCCCATATTCTTTCCCTTTCCAATGTGGGTGAGAGACCCCAAATTACAAGATTAAAAAAAATAAAAAACCAGTTTAATTAATACTTGCCAATGATTGGAAATAAAATTGGCCAATCATAAAGGGGGTGTCGAAAATCACTACCCCTTTAGGGGTTAGCATAGTATCCGACCCCATAAAGGACATATAGGAAATACGACCTTATTATCTTTCATATCTATTGAGTTCTTTACCAGATGTCGCAACCGTCCCTTTGGGGTTCGTCGGGGGTCGCGTTCGCTTTTTGGAGTCGCTATCGATCTTATTTGGAGTGGATCGAACACTCTTCGAATCGGCTCTAACCTTAGGGTCAGAACCGAGATATGGTCTGCGGTTAAGAGATATGGGTTCGGGAGTACGGTTACGTATGGGGAAGTGAAATCACACCCCACAACGCCCTAAATCGGTACTACTTAAGTCGATAAGTTTCATACGAATTGGGTATATTTTTAGTAATATTTTTGTAATTTTAGGGTCCCTCTAGACCCTTAAATAATTTTTATCGTATTAGTTATAAATTAATTATACGCCCACTGACATAAAAAATTAAAAGATAAAGTTAATTGGTTAGTTGGACTCGAACCTTTCGGCTGCCTACGTACCTATTAGACGGGATCAAAGTCCACGTAGTTCGATATATGACTTTGATCGTTTTCAATGTAATTTTTACCACGTCCCACTGAGCGTAATTCTCGTATTTATAATTTTGTTAATAAAGTTTAAGTTGATTATTATGAGGTTATGACAATAAATGCGAGAATTTTAATGAATTAGGAAGTATTTTGACGTATTAGAAAAAAAACAAGAGGAAACTTAATCCGCATTCAACATTTCGTATGAAGGATTTTAAACGAATAAAATTAAACGGGATGGTTACATTGACGCATGATGGGCCAGCAGCCCAACTGGCTTATAGTCAGTCGAAAAGTGTGTTTGATCCAGAGGAAGAGGGTTCGAAACTTGCTCTCAAATTTTTTTTTTGGGATTACTCGTTTTAGTACAAAGAAAGGGGAAGGGTAGTTTTGTAATTACTCAAAGACACTGTGGCAGGGGTGTGTAATTTCAGCAAAACCCTATGGGCAATTGCGTCATTTTAATTTTCGTGGTATATAATCGTTTCTAAGAAAACCCTAAACCTATCCTAAGGCCGAGCGGCCGCCTCACCACTCCCATCTCTCGGTTCTCTCTCTATTTTTCTCTTCTATTCTAGAGATAAAAAAACCCTAACTCCCTCTCGTAAAAAAAAAATGCTACCCACTCCTAAAATCTCACTTCTCGATTCTTCTCTTCTTCTCCTCCAGAGAAGAACAAAATCTCCTCCAGAGAAGAACAAAATCGACGCCCTAGCCGCCTAAAGAGGGTCGTCGGCCGTCTCCTTCTTCTCCCTCGTCTCTTCAAACTCGCGAGCCAAATAAAAATCCATAATAAAAAACGAATCTGGTCGCTATGACCCTAAATCAGAAGCTTCCTCTCAAGATAAAGGTGATTCTACTAATTTTTTAATTTTTTAATTTTTTGTATGTTTGATTTGAGGAGGTCTGTGTTCTGTTCGGTCGAGGCAGAAGGAAAGGGGCTGAACGGGATCGCCGAAAATGAGGGTTTATCTCGTCGACGACGCCGATCGGCAGCCAGACAAAAAAAAACGATGAGATGCGGGTGAGATTTTCATTTGCGTGCGGGTTTTGTTTCTATTTTCAAGCCAAAAAACAGTATCATAATTATTTTGTTTTCTTGGGTTGCTGGTTTTGGGCGAGGGGAAAAGGAAGGGGAAAATGGCGTCGGACGGCGAGGATCGCCGACGGCGAAGCTCCGGTGGCGATAGGCTGACGACGACACAGGTAGGGTTTTTGTTTATTTTTTATTATACTTTTAATTTATTACCCCCCTTCAATCGGTTGTGACTTTTATCCTTGTATTGAAGCAGGTTCTAAAACTGGGCAGACGTAGGTAAGGATCATTCTAAACTAAGCTCAAGTCTGACTAGGGGGATTAAACTAAAAAAAAAGATTGTGTTATGAGTTTGGAATTGGTTCACAGATCTTTTGTTTGGGAATATGTTGTAAGTGTGTTTGATGATTTCGAAATTTTATTCTTTGTTGCTTGGTGGATGGTTTTAGATAGGGGTGGGATTCGGTCGGTAAACAATTTACCGTTTACCGAATTTACCGGTTTCGGTATACCGAAGGTGGTCAAATTGGTTACCGATTACCGATACCGATTTGTAACCGGTTTACCGATTACCGAATTACCGGTAAACGGTTACAAACCGGTATTACCGAAATACCGTGAGCAAGAAACCAATTCGGCAGGAGAATGTCAATTGCCCAATTCACTTTCTTCACTAGAGCAGCATCCTCCTCCTTTCTCTACCGAACCAATGCCCGCTTCAATCACTTCACCTTCTCTACGCCCTTCTCCACTGCTGCTGCTACTTGCACTCGCAAAAAGAATGGGAGACTTCCTGTCTTGTCAGGACTCGAACTAGGTGGAGTCAAGATTGCTAGAGTCAGGAGGCGAGGACGGCGAGGAGATGGCGGGGCGGCCTGGCGGCGGCGGGGAAGCCGGAATTTGGCGACTGCATCGCATCGCGCGTCAGCGACAACTGGGCCTGGGAGAGACGAGAGTCGGGGATGGCTGGGGAAGCGCCCTCATCGTCGTCGTCGTCGCTCGACGGTCGTCGCCATCGCCGCCCGCAGAAGGAGAGGAAGACGAGAAGAGGAGAGTTGGAGAACGAGCTGGGTGGTTGCGCGGCAGGTCTCTTCGAAACGAGGTCGGGGGCGGTATCGGTGGTAGAACTGTAGTGTTTGAATCCACCATGGTTTACCGATCCCCGGGAGTCCTGCATTCATCCTTCCAAGGAGGCGTTGTTTGTACTTTTTCTTTCCCTTGAAGGCTCGAGGCCGAGAAGCTGATGACAGCAGTGCAGCGGCAGAAATAGGGAGGGGGATTTCGGTATCGGTAATACCGATTTACCGTCGGTATTTACCGATACCGTATCCGGTAAACCGAGTATCCCAATTCATTGCTCGACTACCGATACCGCCGATAAACGGTTTACCGTTTACCGTCGGTTACCGGTTCGGTAAAACGGTAAACCGTTTACCGGGTTACCGTTTACCACCCCTAGTTTTAGATGTAACTCTTGGGATGCTAGATTTTTCAAAAAAATGAAAAGAATTTCTACAACTGGGAAGCATTTAACATGCTCTAAACAAAGAAAGGGGAAGGGTAGTTTTGTAATTACTCAGAAACACAGTGGCAGGGGTGTATAATTTCAGCAAAACCCTAGGGGCAATTGCGTCATTTTAATTTTCGTGGTATATAATCGTTTCTACGGAAACCCTAAACCTATCCTAAGGCCGAGTGGCCGCCTCAACACTCCCATCTCTCGATTCTCTCTCTATTTTCCTCTTCTATTCTAGAGATCGAAAAACCCTAACTCCCTCTCGTAAAAAAAAAAAAAAAAAAAAAGCCGCCCATTCCTAAAATCTCACTTCTCGATTCTTCACTTCTTCTCCTCCAGAGATGAACAAAATCGATGCCCTAGCCGCCTAAAGAGGGTCGTCGGCCGTCTCCTTCTTCTCCCTCGTTTCTTCAAACTCGCGAGCCAAATAAAAATTCCTAATAAAAAACGAATCTGGTCGCTATGACCCTAAATCGGAAGCTTCCTCTCAAGATAAACGTAAATCGACATGCATGGCTTCTCATTTCTATTTTTTTCCGTACGGGATTCTACTAATTTTTTTATTTTTGGTATGTTTGATTTTGAGGAGGTCTGTGTTCTGCTTCGGTCGAGACAGAAGGAAAGGGGCTGAACGGGATCGCCGAAAATGAGGGTTTATCTCGTCGACGACGCCGATCGGCAGCCAGACAAAAAAAACGATGAGATGCGGGTGAGATTTTCATTTGCGTGCGGGTTTTGTTTCTATTTTCAAGCCAAAAAATGGTATCATAATTATTTTGTTTTCTTGGGTTGTTGGTTTTAGGCGAGGGGAAAATGGCGTCGGACGGCGAGGATCGCCGGCGGCGAAGCTCCGGTGGCGATAGGCTGACGACGACACAGGTAGGGTTTTTGTTTATTTTTTATTATACTTTTAATTTATTGCCCCCTTCAATCGATTGTGACTTTTATCCTTGTATTGAAGCAGGTTCTAAAAATGGGCAGACCTAGGTAAGGATCATTCTAAACTAAGCTCAAGTCTCACTAAGGAGATTAAACTAAAAAAAAATTGTGTTATGGGTTTGGAATTGGTTTACAGATCTTTTGTTTGGGAATATGTTGTAAGTGTGTTTGATGATTTCGAAATTTTATGCTTTGGTGCTTGGTGGATGGTTTTAGATGTAACTCTTGGGATGCTAGATTTTTCAAAAAATGAAAAAGAATTTTTATAACTGGGAAGCAATTAACATGCTCTAAAATAGATAATTTTGGCAACTAAAAATCACAGCCTCTGCTTGTGACTTTGCCGAAATGGAGTTTGAAGTATGAAATTTAATTGTGTTTGGGTGATTTTTGCTGGATCTGGATCTAATCTGGGGTGATCCTAATCCTAGGGAAAAGTTGTTTTCCTCTTTCTATAGACCTTTGTCTATTTAAACTCTACTCGAATATTTTCATTCATCTATACATGATAATCAAGTATTCGACAACTATTTGCTAGATAGGAAATTGACAACGTGACATGCTATAAAGTAGTCTATCAATTGATGCGAAAAGTAAGTAGATGCTCAGTTGGAAGAAGCTTAATGCCAGATTGAATTGCTATGGGCAAATCTTGTATTAAGTAAATAAATAGAGTGCTTAAATGTAAAGTAGTTTGCAAAGTGCAACAATCGAGTATAAATGGGCAAGTAGATAGACGATTATGACTGTACAATGATTGAGCATGAATTTGACGAAAACAAAAATGAGATACGAAAACAAAAATGAGATCAGATCTTATTAGAAAGGATGAAAGAGTAAGAGCGCTAACCTGGTTGGAGTTTCATGGCTTAAGAAAGGACTTCTGCTTAATCTCACAACTTTCTGCGTTCTCGTGTAAAAGACGAATGTAAAGAAAAACGAGCTCAAAGTGTTTGTGTATTTCTGTAATGCAGTTTTCTTCCTTTTTCCCCAAATCTATCCCCCCTTCAACAAAGAGCTCACAGAGCTCATTTATAGCAAACTAAACTGCCACGTGTCGCTCTATGATTCGAGCATTTTTTTATTTAGACTTTGAAGAGCGTGCCACCCTGTTGAGGTCGGTTGTAGATAGGATTTGGTTAGACCGAATTGATCAAGGTCGGTTTATGGTTGGATTTCGTTGGGCCGAGTTGAGCATGTTGGTTAGATATTTGTTGGGCCGAGTTGGGCTCCAAAATGGAACTTTGCTGGCAGATTGGGCCTCCAATTTTGGGTTAGAAACCGGGCTCGAGTGACAGCCTATTTTGGGCCTAAAAATCTGGAATTGGACTAATTGGTCTTTTCTTATTTTCTTCAGGTATCTAGGCTTGGTTGACTGAGAAAGCTGGGCCAGTGGACTAGATTCATGTCTCAAGGCTCAAATATTTCTCTCTTTGTAATTGTATATGTACAAATAAAATTATGTGGCCCATGTAAATAGTTACACCATTTGCTTTTACCTATTTTTATCTTTGCTCGGATGTAATCTGCAAAATAAGGAGTCTAATAATTAAATCTACCCTTTACTCAATTCTCATTTATTTTTAACCAAGTCTAAACCAAACCCCAGGTGATCCCTCATACAATTCAAAACACAACCTGCGCCCGTTTAATCTAATTGAAATGCCTAAATAGTCACTAATGTTTGAAAATTTCTCATTTCCTAATTTGTTCATAGAATCATATGAGCGAACTTAAACTCGGTAATTATTATTGACTGGCTACTGCTAGTCTTAACCAAATCTGTATTAGAATTAAATAGAAGTGAACTTGAAAATCATTAGTACTTATTGACTTGCCACTGCAAATCTCAATCAATTATTTTGAAGTTTTTGTTTTGTTTTCAATTTATTTCAATAACTGTTCCCTTGCTTGGCATTTACGTAGAGTGTTTGCTCCGGACAAAATGTGGTGTCTACACCAAGTGTTACAATGCATAAGTACTCTCATAATATGGCGGAAAACAAGTATAGATAGCACAACATACTATCCATATCCTAGAGGTCAACTACCTATATAAAGTTGACCCCATTTTTGACAGTAGCTGCATAAAAGAAGGCCTTAATCCGAAAACTTGACCTTCTTGCCACAAAAGAGAAGACCATTGTTGTAGCCTCTCGTAAATTTTGAAAAGAGTTGATCATGAATCTAGATATTGCGACCCAGGGCCGTCCCATGATATTCGGAGGCCCTGTTCGAAAATTTAAAATGTGGCCCTAAAAATTTTCTCCACAAATTTATTAAAAATAAAAATTATTAAATAATTATAAAAAAATGCATACTCTCAGAAAATGATTACAAAAGAAATAAATGATCACGTTTCTAGTTTGACGAAGAAACCAAAACCAAATTCCCAGGGCTGTCTAATGCTTCGTGGGGGCCTTGTTCCAAAATTGAGACGTGGTCTAAATTGACTTTTAACTATAATAAAACTAAAATGACTGTAATATCTTTCTACATAGTTTAAAATACATTAGGGTAATGTCTATTTTTTATCCAAACCTTTTTCAGATTCTTTTATATTATCCAAACCTATTAAAAATTTATTAATTAGCCAAATCTTTCATAATGCACCAAAATATTAGTAATTTTTACGTTATTGTTAATAATTCTGTAACTCTTTTCTTAGTTAAAATACTAAAATTTTGGAATCTTGACCTTCATGTGTCTCTTCCAAGTCAGTATCATGTTGTCAAGTCAATATTACTAACAAAAATGCTAACCGAAAGTTAACATTCGGCTAACTTTTAGCATTTCGACAGGTTTGGATATTATAAAAGAATCTGAAAAATGTCTGGATAAAAAATAGACGTTACCCATAAAATTATCTATTATCATTCTTATTTTCGTAGTCTTCATGATATCATTTTTAATTGTTATTATAGCTAAAATTATCTATTAAAATCGTCATCATACTCATAATCAATCAATCATATACTAAAAATACAATCTACAATGTTCGATCGGTAACTAACGGATCTAAGTGGAGGCCCCTAATATTCGGAGGCCCTGTGCCGGAGGGCGGGCCAGCACACCCTCTAGGCCGGCCCTGTTGCGACCTTGTTACAAGAGTTATCTAGAGGTGACAATTTTGTATCGAATCCAAACCAATCCATCTGGTAAACAACTATAATCCAATCCATATAATCCAAATTCAATTAGATTAATGTATTCACGTATTGGATTCGTTGATACTTGGAAAATTATAGTTTAGTACATAAACATTTTATAGTTTACATTTTGATACCTAAATTTTTAATTTTAACATAAAATATCATTGAAAATTTATATTTTGGTACCTAAAACTTTTATTATGACATTTCAGTAACAAAGCTTTTTAAAAATTATATATCGATCCAATATTTAGATGTCACTTGGATCTATTAATATAATCCACCAATTTTTATGCTTCAATCTATGAACCCAAAAATCAATTTAATCCAAACCCATAAAACACACTAACTCATAAATCCAATCCATTTGACATATCTAAAACCACCTCGTAACAACTTTATTGCATGGAAAATCCTCAACGCAGAGGAAATTGACAAGCAACAATTATTAGAGAAATCATCCCAACTTTTCAAAGGCAAGTTGTAAAATGGATGAAAAGTCTGAATGAAATGACCATTTCGCTCGTAGTAGAAATATAAGCTACGTCTTTTCTAAAACATCAATCATAAAATCATTGCATCGTTAGTAATCCAACCGTGAAATTGAATGATTATTTATGGACAGGGATCGCAATCAATGGGGCAGGTCCGGGGAGGGTTTTTTGGTACCCAGACCCGTCCCGTGGCAGGTCGGGTCCAGGTCGGGTAATTGATCACGGGTCACGGGTCGGGGCAGGTCGACCCAATCAGTATGCAATTTATATTAAAAACATTAGAAATATTCGTTATTTTTATTATAAGACTAAGAAAACAGACAATATTATGACAATTGCAGTTAAATTATTGGAGAAATTGAGGTTTTCACTAATTACAACTTTCTTATAGCTAAAATATGATGCAATTAAAGGAAAATCCTAAGTAATTTTACTAAGATTACATGTAAATTAGACAAGAACAGGTCGAGAATGGGGCGAGTCAGGATAGGTCGGGTCGATGAGACTACCCATGCCCGCCCCGCCCCGCCCCGCCTACGGGGCGGGTCGGACCCAGTGGCGGAGCCACATGAGGCCAAGGTGGGTCATTTGCACCACCTTGGCCCAAAAAATATGGAGTAAATTAATTTATATGATTGTTGATAAAATACAAAATTTCTATATGATTGTAAATAATTTTACGTAAAGTAATGTTTTATGATCTCTATTAACCTTTTAGTTTATATATTCGATAAGAGATTTTAGTATGTATACAAAAACTCGAAAAGTAATGTTATTACTTAGACTTGTTTGTTGCTATCGGTTGTCATTCAAGTATTGAAAGAGTACTTATGCAATTAGCAAAGTAAAGAAACACTTCATAATAAGATGAGTTGTGTAATCATGAACGATTTTTCGTTGTGATATCTTAACATCTCTCATAATTTGCTTGATTAATATATTTTAGAAAATTTTCAAAACATGAACACATTCAACAACATACGTTATATATATATTTTTCACGTTTGACCCACCTTAGATAAATTTCTGGCTACGCCACTGGTCGGACCCGCCCCAAAACAGGTCAAACAGATCGGGTAATACGGGTCAGGTCGAAATTGCCATCCCTTATGGCAATGGGTTGGATTGGAGCGGATTTTGCCAAACTCAAATCCAAATTTATGGGTTTATCCGTCAAAAAAACCGGGGTAAAACTTATTGGGTTTGAAAAACTCAAACTCAACCTAATCCGTTGGGTATTGTCACGACCTTACTCTCGATCATGCGGCCCTAGGAGAGTAAGGTCGTGACAGTATCCGCAGGTTCATGGGTACCCGTGGATTTTTGTATAAAAAATTTATAATCCATAACATCCCAATGTCATCGCCAGTTGATTTCGAGGGTGGTTGTCGCGACTATCAACCACCTGATTGAGCAACAACCCGACCTGAAGGTGAAAACCATCATCACCCACATTTGAAGTCATTATGGATATCATATTAACTATAAGAAGGGGTGGCATGGAAAGCATAAAGCCATGGTCATCGTGTTTGGAAACTGAGAAGAATCATATGCATACATTTCCATATTGATTTTGACATTGGAGAAGTCTAACCCCACACTGTTTTCTCCCCACACTACCAAGATGAAGAAATTTAGCTATCAGAGCCCGATAACTAACGCCGGTTCAAGCACCTTTTCTGGTCATTCAACCCATGTATTGATGATTTTCTCTTCTGTGTCCTGGTTATGCAAGTGGATGGCACGTTCCTGGTTGCCAGCAGAGCAGATGCGAACAAAGGCATCTTTCCTATATCCTTCACCATTGTAGAGGGAGAGAGTATTGAAAGTTGGGATCATTCTTCTGACAAAGTCACCTCCACATCACCAAGAGGACTGGCCTCACAATCATTTTTGATCGCCACGCCGAAATCAGAGCTGTCATCTTTGACTTGGATCCATCGTGGGAGTACTTCTAGAGGTGGTGCATATGACACTTGAAGAACATTTAGAACCATCATTTCAATCGGAGGAAGCTTGATAATAATTTGTGGTGGACTGGTAAGCTTCTTGCCACAGTCAAGTTATGTTAGTCTCGTGTCATTGTATACAAATGTTAACATACGCTTCTGTATGTCCCACAAGCCTACCAAGAGAAGAAATTCATGGAGAAGTTGCAGAAGATCCGTGAACTATGCCCTGAAGGTGCGTAGTGGCTAGATCAACATGAACTATTGACTCTCTAAAAAACAACTCCTTACGATGGGCAAGTGTAACCAATGAAAGGGACTGCAAAATAGTGGCATAAGTAATAAATAGCAACTAAACGGGTCTCTAGAGTTACTATTACTCAACTTCAATTCATTATCTAGCAAACCAGATTAAGATAGAAGAACAATGTAAAAAATCCAAAACTATCACTGATTTTAAAAAAATTTACAAAACTACCACTCAAACCGAAAAAATTCCAAATCTACCACCCTTAATTAAAAACCGCACCACGGAGGGGCGATTATAGAGAAAACCGCACTGCAAAGGGGCGGTTCCTCATAAAACCGATGCTGAGGCAGCGATTTCTTTTATTTGTGAAAAACGTTCTTGGAAGAAGCGATTCCCATGGCTTCCCTAGCACAAAACGCATGCTCGGGGTGCGGTTCTTTGTTGGCAAAAGAAATCGTCCCTCAAGCAAACGGTTTATTAGGTTGATGCACAAACCGCACCCCCCCCCCCCAAGCGGTTAGTTCCTCGTCCCCAAGCGGTTTATTAGGTCGTTATGCAGGAGGTTGCAAGGGTGGGGGCTGCATGCCAGACTAAAACCACTCCCCCCTGCGGTTTTCAGTGTTAATTTTGCCTATAAAAGGCAGCCCCCGGAAAACTCAAATCTTCACTCCTATCCTTCTTCTTCTTCTTCTTCTTCTTCTTCTTCTTCTTCAAATTTCAGTTGTGCACCTTTCATTTTTTTAGGTTTTGTGATTAACGTTAATTCTTAAGTTTGTTTTGTATTACTTTTCATTGTGATTTGTGATTTTTATGGTAATAACTTAATTACGATTTTATTGCATATGGCATTCCAAAAGTTCACGCTTGGGTTACGGTGGAATGGTGACACAGAATAGACCAGAAAGGGGGTATGTTACGTTGGGGAAAATTTTTATAAAATGAAGGTCGCTAGAGACCGATGATTGAAGAGCTCCATCAAATGTGTACCGAGGTTACCTGCATGGATGGCATGAGAAGAGTTGATCGTATGGTGTATCGATATCCAAATAGACATGGCAGGTCACTGTGGAATGAGGAATTCCTCATAACCACTCACGAGGACGTTGATGCCATGGTCCAATTTTTTTACCACCAATAACATTATACACCGGAGATGTTCGTTTACGCCGAGGCGGTCGAAGGCGGTGTAGGTCATTCTGAAGATGGCCAAACATCTGGTACCCACGGTGGGGTGGGTTATACGAAGATCATCCCCACCAGGAGTACCAAGACCCTCATTCATACCAGGAGTATCATGATGGGACTGGAGGTCATCATCAATCTTTCCCATCATATGAAGAAGAAGCCCAACAGTACCCTGGCAACCAACAAGAAGGCTACCAGTACCAGCCCGAGTACAACTTCTACCAAGGCGGCGGTGGTTACCACAACTACCATTACCGAGCTGATGAAGGTGCTTTTCATGATCTTGATCATATGGAAGATGCCCATCCAAATCGACTTAGGGACCCTAAGGATGAAGAAGAGGAAGGCGATGTCAGTGCAGACAGCTTCGATCCTCTTGAAGGTGCTGATGATTCTGGCCCAGATTTAGACGCAGACGGTGATGAGGTTCCTCGTTACTGTGTACCTATCCCGTATTACAATCACATTCCAAATGAAGATTGGTATGTTGATGCCGACATGGAGCCTCCAGAGGTGCCAGTATGGGGTCCACTCACTGGCTTTACGAAGGGACAACAATTTGCCACGAAGAATGAGGTGCGGCACGCTATTGCCACTGAAGCAATGACTCGGAGTTTTGAATGGTACACGACCCATTCCGACACGAAGAGGCTCATGGTTAGATGCCAAAATTAACGCGAGGGATGCAAGGCTAGGGTATGATTCATCAAGAGCAAGAGAGTCGGCCATTGGGTCATATCCCGTGCGGTGAACAATCACACATGTGGTCATCCATAACATCCCAAGGCCATCGACAGTTGAAATCCAGGGTGGTTGTCGCAGCTATCAATCATCTAATCAAGGAGCAGCCTGACCTGAAGGTTAAAATCATCTTCGCTGACATTTCTAGTCGTTATGGATATATTATTAACTACAAGAAGGAGTGGCATGGAAATCAGAAAGCAATGGCCGCCCTGTTTGGTGATTGGGAAGAATCATATGCATTCCTTCCCAGATTGATTTTGGCATTGGAGGGGTCTAACCTGGCACCGTTTTCTCCCCTGCTACCAAGATGAAGAAATTCAGCCGCCGCCCGGTAACAAACACCATTTCAAGCGTCTTTTTTGGTCATTCAAGCCATCTATTGATGGTTTTCCATTCCGTGTTCTTGTGATTCAAGTGGATGGAACATTCCTTACCGGCAAGTACAATGGTACTCTACTGATCACCAGCGGAGCAGATGAAAATAGATGTGTATTTCCATTAGCCTTTGCCATTGTTGAGGGAGAGAATACCGACAGCTATGAATGGTTATTCAGACAAATTCAACTCTACGTCACCAGGCGGACGAACCTAACAATCATCTTTGATCGCCACGCCGGGATCAGGGCTACCATCTTAGGCTTCGATCCAGCATGGAAGTGCTCATAGAGATGGTGTATATGGCACTTCAAGAGCAATTGAAACCATCATTTCAAGCGGAAGAAGTTTCTTATAGTCTATTGGTGGACCGGTTAGCGTTCTATTTCATTGGTGTAATAATTTTGTTAACTAGAAAAAAGATACTAAATCAATACAATACAACGCTTATTTAGACTCTTTATAAAGAGATGCATGCCTAAGAAAATGGGGTCTTAAGCGATCATCATGATCCTCCCATTTCCTGGGAAAATCGGTTCTAAGCGATTCTCGGATCCCCCCTTTTTCTGTCAAAAAGGATGTCTTTCTAAGGAGATTTATACCTCTCCTAAGAGTCTTAAGAGTTTACTTGTATTGCTCAAATTCTTTTGAAAACAACCAACACGGATATACCCTTACCTTACGCTTTTGTTTGTATATTCATCAGTTGTTGCCTAACAAGAGAAGAAATTCAAAGAGAAGATGCAGAATATTCGTCAGCTATGCCCTAAAGGTGCGCAGTGGCTTGATCAACATGACCTAACCATGTGGACTTTTCATAAGGACGTAGGTACCAGGTGGGGTATTGCCACAAAGAACTCAAGTGAGAGAGGGAGGCACAGGGTAAGGTACACTCCGATAAGGCCACAAAAATAATGGGAAAAGATAATGGGAAGAGCTCTCGACACACTGTTACTTTTACGAACCAAAATGCTGGCGAGTATTCGGTCGAGACCGGGCACTGGGAGGATGGGACACGTGGGGGTTATCGCCATGAAGTCACTGTCAACTTTAGGAACAAAAAAGGGGAGTGCTCTTGTCAGAAGTATTAGGGTATAGGTATACCATGTTCCCATGCAATGGCTGTAATCAAGCACAGGAGCAAAGACCTTCGTCATTTTGTCAATCCGTTCTTCAACATTGACTCAGAAAAGAGCAGTTATGGAAGGAGTTTTCGTGTTATGCCGGATGAAGCTTACTGGCCAGTCTATGGGGGAAAGGTCATCATCCCACCAATCGGACTTAGCCGTGAAGTAGGTCGGCCGCGGGTAAAAACGATTTGAAATGAGATGGATCAAAGTGGAAGACCACCGCGAGGGCCAAGGCGGTGTTCCATATGCAAAGTACCAGGGCAGGATAAATGAAAATGTCCTGGACCAATTGGTCCTCAAAACCCAGGTCCCGATGTGATGAACCAGGATAACGGCGCATAGATTGTTTTCATGAATTTTCACATGGTTCACAATTTGTTTTAATTTCTATGGTTATGTACTTGGATTTCGTGTGATTAAATGCCATTGGAGATTTGAAAAATTGCCACAATGTGATGCAATGTTTCAACATTTTTAATAAATACATCACTCGAACAAATACACTACTACATGAAACACATCACTCAAATAAAACATAACTTGAAATAAACACAACTTGTTTAACTTACATAATACTCGACGATTGGGTAACACTCATGCATTAGCTTGATGATTCGACCTCTGTTTCCTTGTTCGATGGGCGATCGGTCCACCGGGTGTAACCGTGGTTGGACGCGGTGGAAGAGGCCGATTTGCCATCAAAGGGGCGCTGGTCCGTGCTATGTTGCCGCAGTGCCATGTGACACGCCAAAACACAACACCAAACTGCGACCAAGTGTAATCGCAGTCCGGGAATGCAGTAACAGGCAAGTTCTATTATCAAGCCGGGGTCTAGATCTACTGCTTACTCCGTGATTGTCTATTATCTAGCAAACTAATTCGAGTGATTGTTGTTTAAAGCAAAAGCAGTAAGAAAGCAGGAAATGGTTCGGTTTTCAAAAGCAGGTAAGAGTCACTCGGGAATGAATCCCCCTAGCCCCTTAGTTAGGTTCAATTGTAATTTCCCTGGGTTGATTCACTGCTGATTAGACTGCGGAAGATCCGACAGTAGCTTGGAATCTCTTAAGCTAACCAAGCCCTCTCAGTCTAACTATCCGGCAGACGACTAGTCTTCACCGGGATAGAAAGCTGAAGCAATAAGCACAGAACTCCACTACTGGAATTGGATTCCAGTACAAAGCACTAAACTGGCTAACTCTCGTATAACCAATCTCCTACTATCGAATGAAGAGGCTCTAACAACCTAATCAGATTCTATCTATCTTAGGTTGCAGCAAAAATCAAGAAAAGCTGATCAGACTTCAATCAATTCAATAAACATGCATCATTCGATTAAAATCAAACAGTATAATCATCCCAAGTCATTACAATCAAATCCCTAACACAAGGAACTAGGGTTCTTCATACCCAAGTGAGAGAAAGGTTCTACTCCATAGAGAGAGAAAGGAAAACAGAAATCAGAGTAGTCATACTCATAAAGATGAGGAAAATCTGCTCTGGGATGTCAATCTTCACTCCTGAGGACGCAATCTGGGCTTCAATGGTGAGAAATCCACTCCAAATAGCTCCTACTTGGCTCGAATCTGCCTCCAAAAACCCGACTCTGGCCGAATTACGGGCTGAATTACGGCCGTAATCACGTCCTGCCCGTAATTTTCCCCAAAACGCACGTTTCAATTAAACAGAAGGAGGATGAGATACGCCCGTAATTTCCAAATTACCGCCAGTATTTTAGGAATTACGGTCGTAATTCTCTGGAGCTTGCCCGTAATTTTTGTGCCGAGAAGAAATTCTGGGGAAAAGGCTCGGCAATTGTTTTACGGGCATGCCCTGACAAATTACGGTCGTAATTTTGCAGGGGATGCCCGTAATTCCTTCTGTGAATCGCCATCTGACCTCCAAATGACCCGAAACTTGCGCCTATGCACCTCTTTACTTGCTAGGACCTGAAATACGACAAAACAACACAACCTAGCGTAAAATAGGCCAAGGAACAATCAATTCGAGCTAAAATGGACAGGAAACCAGAGTGAAAACACGTGCAAATACGATGCTATCAAATTCCCCCACACTTAACTGTTTGCTTGTCCCCAAGCAAACCAAGTAATACACAAGGTAAGCTCACATATTTCAATCAACCAACATTGGGGACAAGTCATAAAGGCACAGAACACGTGAATCATACTGGTTTTCAAACATCAACACATGAACAACTTCAATAGCAACCTGGACAACCACCACAAAGGACATTCGAGTGCAGCAAAATCAAGCAACGGGAGAGTCTCCCTTCTGTTCACCAACCAACCAGACTTGACTCAACCACTCACTCAAAACAGTCAACTCATGCATCCAACTCAAGACATCAGAACAGAGACCGAGCAATCTAGGTCCTCACCGGGGTACAAGAGTATAAAGAATATGAAAATGAATCACTCACTCTCGACCAGTGGGGTCAGGACAATTTAATGCGAAAAATGTGCATGCTGTTTCTCTCAATCCCTAACATCTCTTCACCATGATGGCAGCCTCTAAATGCTAGAGTTCACATATAGGATGTCATCACTAACTAATCAGGAGGTCTTAGACACATGTTCAAATGACTGGCTAGGGTCTTGGACATGGGGAAAAAGCCTTTTAGGTGGTGGAAGTATTCATAGCACAAGGTTCCACATTTCCAAACCCACACAATCACAGTCAAACAAACCGGTATTCCCTTTCTGCTATTCTGCAATACTCAACATCTCAAGAGCACAAGAGCGAAGGAGGCATAAACATCAGCATTTCCAAGCCAGACTGCTAAGAAACACTACTTAATGGGCATTATTCAGATTTATGGTAGTGGCTCTCTTTTGCTTTCAATTTTTCTATGTTTTTCTTTCATTTTTCTTTTCATTTCTTAAGAGAGCCACCACTTCTGCACATATGTCAAACACCTGCCCAACTTTTAAGCACTTCTTCCAACACTCACATTAAATTTAGCAGAAACAACAGAGAATATGTAAAAACCACTCTGTGGAACCTTCTAAAAGATGCAAAAGGGTGATTTTTCATTATAGACCAAAAGAAAGGATAACACACGGCTCAAAGGGGCTGACTAGAGGATATGACACATCAGGACAGTCAATTTGGGCGTGGGCTAATCCTATGCCCCCATCATCTTAGCTAGTGACAACGTGAATGCTACACATCATGGAAGAGGGATCTATCGCACAAGAAAGAAACGAGCAGGATCAAATCTCACATGGCTACCTATATGCTCTATCTCACATTCTGATACCCTGAACTAGATGCATAAACGACTGTCGAGAACAAGTGATCAGATCAAGTCACAGTTGGTAAGCAAACAGTTGAAAAACTGAACCCCTACATCGTTCTACTGCACATCTCAGTCCCCATCATAGGTTGTCCTAGTCACCAACAAGTTGTCATGCATTAATCCGAAAACCATTCAATTCATCAATCAAAACACAGTGCCAATATGATCAAATAGCAGTACTTGGAGCCCTCAAATCGTAAGATTCTGACAGCGGACTAGGCTCCAAGCACCCATATATACGTTCCAATAAATACAAAGAACCCCCCCACACTTAGATGCGACAGTGTCCTCAATGGAGCCGAGGGAAGGGGAACGATGTTACCGTGAAACAGTGGTCAGGAACGTGGACTGGATGGCGGACCAGTCAATAGCAGAGGACTGGACAAGGACCAGTCCGACGGGCACAGAGCTAGAACCAACAAAACACACACATTGGGTGAAAGAAAACATAGTTCCAAGTCAACAATCCACACAATGGGAACAAGACATAAAAACCAAACACAATACGGAGTCTAAGTCTGGAAAGATAGACAAAAGCCAAGCCCCAACTCGATGGGCTAGCAAAACCAGATCACAGCTCGTCGCCTCCATCGCCAATGGGAGGCGGGTAGTAGTCTTCATGCACGGGGGACGCCTCCCAAGGGTAGCTCACAGCAGCAGGATCCATGTTCCAGTAGCTCATCATGTAATGCTGAGCTGAAATGATGCGGCGGCGACCTTCGCGCTCACGGTCGAGGCGGGCGTTGAGGTGCTCCTAGCCAGCAAGGATCTGCTCGTTCTGGCGGGAAAGGGCTGCCATCTGCTCGGCAATGTAGGTGGTGGGTGCTGCAGCAGACGGGCTGGCAGCGGAAGTGGAGGCGCCAGGTGCAGAGGAGGTGGGCCGAGTCCTCGTCCGACGAGTGGTCCGACGGGCTGCAGCATCACTCGCCTCGGGTAGCTCCTCACCCTCTGGTGCACGAGGAACATGGCGAGGAAGGCCCCGGATCCAGGTCACGTTCCCGTCGCGCTCCAGTATCAGCTGGCGCCGGAGGGTGTCCCTGGAGAAGGGCGTCGCTGCCTGGATGAGAGTGAACCTGGAGAGGTCGATGTTGTAGTACCGTGCCAGGGCAGTGACCACCGGCCCACACGCCAGTGCTCGACCACACCGAGAAGCCTTGACAACGGTCCTGGCGATGAGAGAGGACAGATGGAGGTTGTCCACCTCCTGGCTCATGGAGTGCAGGCAATGCAGGGTGCGGAGCTGAAGGTGACTGGTGGAGCCATCGCTGGGGGTGTAGGATTTCCCCAACAGCTGGTTGATGATGCGCCACTCTGGGCGCAGCTGAGTAGCCGTGGTGTGGCCCGATGTGAAAACAGCTCCTGCGAACTCCGGGAGGCAGATCCAGGGTAATTACGACCGTGATTTGGCCCCCCATGCCCGTAATTTCATCGCCGAGGGCCCTTTTTCTCCAGTTTTTTAGCTGCAATTTCGAACATTCAAACCCAAACGTGCCCCGGTTCAAAAAATACACCATCATAGACCAAAATAGACCATCCGATGCACGAGAAACATTCCAGAAAGACTCCAGACAGACTCAATGACTCGAAAACGACAAAAATTAAAAAGGAAAAAGGATAGAAATGCAAACCGTGGTGGGGTTGCCTCCCCACAAGCGCTTCTTTACCGTCTTTTAGCTGGACGCCAGTAGAGGAACTAAGGGTCCTCGAGCTTGATCAGCAGCTCTGCGCGCTCGACAGCACCTCCCAAATACAACTTGAGGAGGTGGCCATTCACCTTGAATGGCTCGGTTTACACCGCACCATGCTGGAAAACTTGGGGGACCGTGAAGGGTCCCGACCACCTCGAATGGAGCTTGCCCGGAAAGAGTTTCAGGCGTGCATTGAAGAGCAGAACACGATCACCTACCTGAAACTCCTTCGGGCCCCTCAACCTAGCGTCGTGGAGACGCTTGGTGCGCTCTTTGTAGAGCAGGGTGTTCTCGTAGGCGTGGTAACGCCACTCCTCCAACTCCAGCAGCTGCAACTTACGTTCTGTACCTGCAACACTCAAATCCAGGTTTAGCAGCTTAATGGCCCAGAAGGCCTTGTGCTCTAGCTCTACCGGCAAATGGCACGCCTTCCCATAGACAAGCCTATAGGGAGAAGTGCCAATCGGATTTTTATAGGCAGTCCTATACGCCCAGAGAGCATCATCGAGCTTGGTGGACCAATCCTTGCGGGACTGATCCACCGTCTTTTCAATTATCCGCTTTAATTCCCGGTTCGTCAGCTCGGCCTGCCCATTTGACTGGGGATGGTAGGCCACCGACACCTGATGCTTAACGCCATAGCGAGAGAGGAGTTTAGTGAATTGCCCCTGAAAATGGGTTCCTCTATCACTAATAATGGCTCGAGGTGTCCCGAACCGGGAGAACAGCTGCTTCAGAAATGAGCAGACCCGTCTTGCATCATTGGTGGGCATGGCTTGAGCTTCTGCCCACCTCGAGACGTAGTCCATTGCAACCAATATGTACAGATTGCCAAAAGATGGAGGGAATGGGCCCATGAAATCGATACCCCAAACATAAAAAAATTTCACAAATAACAGAGATATGTTGGGGCATCTCATCCCGGGCAGAAATGTTACCTGACCTTTGGCAGCGGTCGCACCGTCGTGCGAAGGTGTCTGCATCCTTGAAGAGCGAGGGCCAATAGAAGCCCGATTGTAGATCCCTCCAGTAGGTCCCTCGTGACATTGAGACAGGATGTCTCCCATCTCGTGCTCCATGACACAGCGCCGGATCACGCCATCTGCTCCGATTCTGAAGAGGTAAGGATCCTCCCAGAAGTAGTGCTTCAGATCGGAGAAGAACTTGCGCTTCGTATGAGTAGCCATCCCCTTGGGTAACTGCTTGCCCACCAGATAATTGGCAAAGTCAGAATACCAAGGGGCCACGCTGTCCACCAGTGTCATCGCTAGCAATCGCTCACCCGGGAAGGAGTCGTCGATCTCTTCCACAAAGTTGTCCACCGGAGGGGATTCCAACCGTGAAAGATGATCTGCAGCAACATTCTCGGCTCCCTTCTTGTCCCGGATCTCGATATCAAACTCCTGCAGCAGCAGGATCCAGCGGATGAGCCTAGGCTTTGCATCAGCCTTGCTCATCAGGTAGCGAATCGCCGAGTGGTCAGTGTAGACCACCACATGGGAGAGCACCAGATAGGGTCGGAACTTGTCAAACGCATACACCACAGCGAGGAGCTCCTTCTCTGTGGTGGTGTAGTTCTCCTGTGCATCGTTCAAGGTCTTCGACGCATAGTAGATGGGCTGGAAGTGCTTCTCGCGTCTCTGACCCAAAACTGCTCCGACTGCATAGTCACTTGCATCGCACATCAGCTCAAAAGGAAGAGACCAGTCAGGAGTCACCATGATAGGAGCATGGGTAAGCTTCTCCTTCAGAGTCTCAAATGCAGCTGTGCACTCGGGAGTGAACTGGAATGGTGCATCCTTCTCCAGCAGCTTGGTCAACGGCAGGGCAATCTTCGAGAAATCTTTGATGAAGCGCCGGTAAAAGCCTGCATGACCCAGAAAGCTGCGAAATATCCTTCACAGAAACAGGAGGAGGTAACTGACTGATCGTCTCAATCTTCGCGTGATCCACCTCAATTCCCTGCTTGGAGATCTTGTGCCCGAGCACAATACCCTCACGAACCATGAAATGGCACTTCTCCCAGCTGAGTGCCAGATTAGTCTCCTCGCACCTCTTCAGAACGAGTTCCAAGTTATGGAGATAGTGAGTGAAGGAGTCTCCATATACCGAGAAATCATCCATGAAGAATTCCATGATCTCTCCAACCAGTCGGTCGAAGATCGCCAGCATGCATCTCTGGAAGGTCGCCGGTGCGTTACACAGCCCAACTGGAATCCTCCGGTAAGCAAAAGTGCCGAAGGGGCAAGTGAATGTGGTCTTCGCCTGATCCTCCGGTGCAATAGGAATCTGGAAGTAACCAGACATGCCATCCAGGAAGCAATAGAACTCATGGCCCGCCAACCTCTCCAGCATCTGATCAATGAAAGGTAGGGGGAAATGATCTTTCCTGGTGGCGTCGTTCAGGCGCCGGTAATCGATGCAGACTCTCCAGCAGGTCACGGTCCGCATCGGGATCAACTCCTTCTTCTCATTCGGGACCACAGTCATCCCGCCTTTCTTCGGGACCACCTGAGTGGGGATGACCCACTTGCTATCAGATATAGCAAAGATGATCCCTGCATCCATGAGCTTCACAATCTCTGCCCGGACCACTGCCTCCAAGTTAGGAGACAATCTCCTCTGTGGCTGCCTGACTGGCTTAACCTCATCCTCCATCAAGATTCTGTGAGAGCAGAAGGATGGGCTAATGCCTCTGATGTCGGTGATCTTCCATGCCATGGCCCGGGCATACTTCTGCAGCAGAGCCACCAGCCTGCTCTTCTGCTCGGGTGTCAGATCCGAGCTAATAATAACCGGGAGCTTATTCCCCTCCCGGAGAAATGCATACTCCAGGTGAGATGGGAGGGGTTTAAGCTCCAACTCTGGTGGCTCCTCCAATGACGTAGCGAGCTGGGGCGAGATGGGGATCGGCTTGAATGGCATCTCTCGCCCCTCGCTCGCAGCCTCGTCCAGCTCCGCAAGCTGCTCCTCCAGCTGCACATCCTGTGATGCCTGTTCCCCTAGCAAAAGACAACGCTCAAGGAAATCATCATTACCCGCACTCGTGATGGCGAGTGCGGTCTCAAAATCAGCAACAACATCACAGTAATCTAGATCATCATGGAGCTGGGGGTGTTTCATATTATCAGAAACAGAGAAGGTGATTTGTTCACCCCCAGCTCTTAAAATCAGTTTTCCATCATTAACATCAATCAGCGCCTTGGCGGTGGCGAGAAAAGGTCTACCCAGTATCAATGGCACATCAACATCCTCATTTATGTCCAAAATCACAAAATTAACAAGATATGAAAATGGCCCTACTGCGACTATCAAGTCCTCTGCTATACCCCTAGGATGCACAATGGATCTATCAGCAAGCTGGATGCTCATCCTAGTATTACTGGGTTCACCTAGGCCTAGCTTCTTAAACAGTGAATATGGCATGACATTTATGCTAGCGCCTAAATCCGCCAAGGACTTCCCTACATGCAAACTACCAATCATGCAAGGGATAGTGAAACTCCCTGGGTCTTTTCGCTTCTCTGGTAGTTTGTTCTGCAGGATGGCAGAACACTCCTCGTTAAGCATCACCGTTGACAGCTCCCCAAGCTTCCTCTTGTTGGTGAGGAGATCCTTCATGAACTTGGCATACTTGGCCATCTTCGATAATGCCTCCACGAAGGGCATGCTAATATTCACCTGCTTCAGCATTGCCATGAATTTGGCAAACTCAGTCTCCAGTCGGTCCTTGTGCAACCGAGTAGGAAAGGGAAGCTGAGGTACATACTCCTTCACCACTGGTTGCGGTTTAGGAGCAGGCACCTCAACCTCCTTCTCCATTTCTTCCTGATTAGCTGGAAGTGCTGAAGCAGGGGTCTCTTTCTCCTCTGCCCGAACAGGTGGATCGGCAGTCACCTTGCCACTCCTGGTGGTGATGGCACTGCAGTTGGCATTCGGGTCCTGCGGGTGAGGGATGGTCTGACCAGGCAAGGTACCTGGAGTCCTTTGAGCAACAGCCTGGGCAACACTCCCAAGCTGGGTCTGTATATCTCGCAGCACAGCCTGTGTGTTTCTCTGACCAGTTTCTAGCTCCAAGAATTTGCCTGAAGCTTTCTCCATGAATTGCTCAATGTTATTGAATTTATTTGCACTGGAGGTGGCCAGAGAACCCACCAGATCTCTCAATTCCGCCATCGGGTCACTCTGTACTGGAGCTGCAGGTGCTGCCCCTGCCTGCTGAAATGGTCGCACCTGTGACTGAGGTGGAACTGGCTCCTGTCTGGGCGGGTAGAGTGGCTGCTGTGGCTGCTGAAATTGCCCCTGTCTGGGCTGGTATGGAGGCCTCTGAAAACCGGGTGGTCCCTGGGGAGCTGGTGGTCTGGGATTTGGCCCAGCCCAAGAAAAGTTAGGATGCTGGCGCCACCCCTCGTTATAGGTGTTGCTGTAGGGGTCAAAGCGCCTGACATTACCAATGAAGTCCACCTGCTCCTGGGGAGTAGACGACTCCCTCATCGCCTGACAGTCCTCCACGGTGTGATGAGAGCTCTCACACCACTAGCAGTGCATCGCCTGCGGCTGTCCTGTACCTGCAATCAATACAGTCAAAAGCGTGATTCTAACTAGAAGCGGAAAATGGGTAAAATCGTAAACCGTAGAATCAAAGCGTAAAAACGTAAGTTTTTGACGCATACTGTAAAATAACGGAAAATATGTTAAGTACGACATATACTATGTAAAATATGAGTGCACATGGTTTATATAAGTTAATAAATACCTGTAATTCATGTCTAAAGTTGAGAAACTCATAACATTTTAACAATAAGTTCATAAACATATATCTTAACCATAAGCTACCTTCCCCTCTAAGCTAGTGATTTTGGGAAGGGCCTAGTTGGTGAATTAGATTACTCTATTGAAACTAAAAATGCACCCAAATACTTGATATGTATCTTTTAATCTTAAATATATCATTTTTTTGTGATTTACTTGTAAAATATAAGTATTTTCGTGAATAGAATACTCCTTTAGTGAACTAGAAGCGTAAAAGCGTAAAGCGTTTTGGTGAACAAGAAGCGTAAAAGCGTAAGCTTTTAAGCTTTAAAGCGCATTTCAGTCCCGATTTTATACACTTAAGATTTTATATGGAAACGAAAGCGTTTTAGTGTTCTAGAAGCGTAAAACCGTAAGTTTTTAAGCTTTAAAGCGCGATTTTGACTGCATTGCCTGCAATCAAACCAGAACGATCGATAGTTGAAACCAGCTTCGATACCACCTGCACCAAATCAGATGACTGGGTGCCCACAGCATGCACACCCCGTCCTGGTGCTCGTCTCGATCTCCTGGCAGTGCCCCAGTCGTACCCGTTCTCCGCCATCTCCTCAAAGAGTTGATTCAGCTGTGGCGGGGTTTTTGTCAGCATGTTCCCGCCACAAACCGAATCAATCAGCTGCTTGTCCTCCGGGAAGAGGGCGTGATAGAAGGTGCCCACCTTGAATGCATCATTGAAACCATGATTTGGACACCTGAGAAAGAGACTGGTGTATCTCTCCCAAGCATCCCTGATGGTCTCATCCTCATCCTGAGCAAAATGTGTAATTTGCTTCTGCAGGTCAGCTGTCTTGGATGGAGGATGGTAGCGGGTGAGGAACTTGTCCGCTAGGTTGGCGAACGTGGTGATAGAGCCCGGAGGTCGAGTGTCTAGCCACTCCTTGGCCTGCCCCTCCAGAGTGAATGGGAAGTACCTCAGCTGGATGGCATCTGCTGGTACCCCATTGATCTTGATTCCATCGATGAGCTCGTGGAATCGCCTGAGATGTGATCGGGGGCACTCTCCCTCCTTACCACAGAACACCACTGAACCGCGCAGCATAGTGATTACTGAGGTGCTCACCTCAAAGTTGTTGGCTGGGACTTGAGGGTGTTGAATGGATGACCTCATGTCCGCAGCTCTAGCGGTCCAGTAGGATCCCATGGTCTGCTCATCTGGGTTGATCACATCATGGTTCTGTGGATCAGCCATCTCTCCTTCTTCTTCTTCTCCGATCTGCAGCTGTGATAGCTCCTCCTTCGCAGCCAGTCGCGCCTTTAGAGCCCGCTTGAAGTTCCTGCAAGTTCGTTCAAGCTCCTGGTCTAATGGTAGTAGTTCTCCCGACTGGCTACGGGTCATGCACTACCTGCACACAAGCAGCAGAAGCAACCCGTGAAGGCACACAGGTGGAAGAGATAAAATGCAATAAATAAAAAGCTAGAGTAAAAAATTCTCACGTTTCTCCAATAACCTAGAGGTTCCCCGGCAACGGCGCCAAAAACTTGACACGCCAAAACACAACACCAAACTGCGACCAAGTGTAATTGCAGTCCAGGAATGCAGTAACAGGCAAGTTCTATTATCAACCCGGGGTCTAGATCTACTGCTTACTCCGTGATTGTCTATTATCTAGCAAACTAATTCGAGTGATTGTTGTTTAAAGCAAAAGCAGTAAGAAAGCAGGAAATGGTTCGGTTTTCAAAAGCAGGTAAGAGTCACTCGGGAATGAATCCCCCTAGCCCCTTAGTTAGGTTCAATTGTAATTTCCCTGGGTTGATTCACTGCTGATTAGACTGCGGAAGATCCGACAGTAGCTTGGAATCTCTTAAGCTAACCAAGCCCTCTCAGTCTAACTATCCGGCAGACGACTAGTCTTCACCGGGATAGAAAGCTGAAGCAATAAGCACAGAACTCCACTACTGGAATTGGATTCCAGTACAAAGCACTAAACTGGCTAACTCTCGTATAACCAATCTCCTACTATCGAAGGAAGAGGCTCTAAGAACCTAAGCAGATTCTATCTATCTCAGGTTGCAGCAGAAATCAAGAAAAGCTGATCAGACTTCAATCAATTCAATAAACATGCATCATTCGATTAAAATCAAACAGTATAATCATCCCAAGTCATTACAATCAAATCCCTAACACAAGGAACTAGGGTTCTTCATACCCAAGTGAGAGAAAGATTATACTCCATAGAGAGAGAAAGGAAAACAGAAATAAGAGTAGTCATACTCATAAAGATGAGGAAAATCTGCTCTGGGATGTCAATCTTCCCTCCTGAGGACGCAATCTGGGCTTCAATGGTGAGAAATCCACTCCAAATAGCTCCTAGGGTTTGTTCTTCGCTCTTTCTCTCTCTAAAACTCTGTTTTTGCTCCAGAAACTCGAATACCTCTTCCTTGGCTCGAATCTGCCTCCAAAAACCCGACTCTGGGCGAATTACGGGCTGAATTACGACCGTAATCACGTCCTGCCCGTAATTTTCCCCAAACGCACGTTTCAATTAAACTGAAGGAGGATGAGATACGCCCGTAATTTCCAAATTACCGCCAGTATTTTAGGAATTACGGTCGTAATTCTCTGGAGCTTGCCCGTAATTTTTGTGCTGAGAAGAAATTGTGGGGAAAAGGCTCGGCAATTGTTTTACGGGCATGCCCTGACAAATTACGGTCGTAATTTTGCAGGGGCTGCCCGTAATTCCTTCTGTGAATCGCCATCTGACCTCCAAATGACCCGAAACTTGCGCCTATGCACCTCTTTACTTGCTAGGACCTGAAATACGACAAAACAACACAACCTAGCGTAAAATAGGCCAAGGAACAATCAATTCGAGCTAAAATGGACAGGAAACCAGAGTGAAAACACGTGCAAATACGATGCTATCACCATGCTAGGTGTCTCCTCTGTGTGCGGTCGAGTCCCATCCACGCTCATACGGTGGGGAGAGGTTTGCCATTGATGCCGAGGTTGATGCAAAGGTGAGAAATCTCGGTGGGCACTCGAGGATGAACCATCGTGCCAAGTAGTCGAGGATGTCCCGTCGTGATATGTACTCGGTTGGGGATCATAGTGGAAACTCGACTGGGGATCATAGTGGAAACTCGACCGGGGATCGTAGTGGAAACTCGGTCGGGGATCGTGTTGAGTAATGGGGTTGTAGAAAGCACTCGGTCGCGGATCGTAATGAAAACTCGACCGGGGATCGTAGTTGAAACTCGGCCGAGGGTCGTACTGAGTACTCGACCCTGCACCTTGGCACACCTCCAACGGATTAGGCACCTGCCATGCCTCAATTGGCTTGATCTCGGGCACGTGAGGTAGATCCCTTGTAGCCTTGTTTGGACTTCTATGGAATGGCGAGGGCGGGATGGGGACATTATGCGTCACCCGAGGAGTAAGCACAGGGGGAACTGGCGGGTATCTATGATGGTCATGGGCACGCGCTCTCATACAGCCAAGGAGACTGTTCGCTATCCTGCGAATGAGACCCACCTCTCACTCTGCCAAAGAATCTACATTACGAGCGATACTGTGAAAACACTCGATTCCATCAACCTAAACCGCAAAAAGTAACAAAGTTAGCCATCTAAATAGTAATGATACGCATCACTACAAAATTGATGCTCAAACTAAATAAATGAATTAATATGACAGAATTACTTACCAAAGTTCCATCCGCCGCACCTTCGGGCGTCATGTAACATACGGCTTGTCTTCGATATGTTTCCATGTATGGGTCATGGATCCCATCCGCCCCCCAGCTGGTGCTTTCACAATATCCTGATCTTGCCTATTATGCCACAACTTGATCAATTCTTCAAGCTGCTTGGGCCAATTTGTAGATCCTTGCTGACCATCTTTCCCGTGGTACCCCTTCTGACTCGCCAAGACTTCTAATGTTATGCATTGCTCACGTCCGAATTGTCATAAGAATCAATCCGGCAAGTGCCACTCCACTATATGGAGGCAGATTAGTGGGACTCAGGTTCCCCATATCATCCCAATCACCAAAGATGATCTTCAACCATGAATTGCTGATTAACTTGTTGGATTTTTTTGGGAAGAAAACTCCTTCGATCATGCCGAGGATATAGACACGTGCATAAATTTTTTTATCACGCTCCGAACTTTCCTCTGTGAGGGGAAGGCCTACGAACTCAGGGTTGTGCTTACGCCTGATCTCCGCTGTCAACCAAGTGATGGGATATTTGGCCCTTGGACAATGGTGGATGACCATCAGCATCGTGGTCTCCCTTATCTTGCGGTACCAACTCCGTGGCGCTCCATATGAAATGCTTCCAACCGCTCATATTCGCAACAACTTTAGCTGGTGGAGTAGAGTCCACACAAAAAACATCGTGATCGATGGGCAAATCGGTTAGGATGGCGATGTTGTGATGTTGCACTCGCTCTCACGAAAGTTGAAGCAATGTGTCTCCTTTCGCCATCTCTCCACCAATGCCGTGATTAGTTGGCGGTCAATCTCTATACCATTAAAGTGTGTAATGGGATCCAATCTTGCCCTTCTTAGAAATGGCAAGATGACGTCGTTCCTTGCGAGCACAAATAATATCAACTAATGAAATCAATGTTTTTTTTCCAAGAAATATACATAATTTAAAAAACAACATATTAAGCGTACTAAAATAACTAACTAAAATGAATACCAATTTCAAAATTTAAATAAAATTAATTTTGTACACATACACATAAAATCAAATATATTATTTTGTAATTTGTATTGACTGTTTTCAATAGTTTAAAGCAATACAAGTACACTCGTAAGACTCCTAAAAGAGGTATACATCTCCTTAGAAACACAACCTTTTGATAGAAAGGGGGGGGGGGGGATCAGAGGATCGCTTAAAACCCGATTTTCCCAGGAAATGGGAGGAACATGATGATCGCTTAAGACCCCATTTCCTTAGGCATGCATTTCTTTATAAAGAGTCTAATTAAGTGATACATTATATTGATTTAAATTATTGACAATAATCAATATGATTAACAAATTTATTTTATAAGCCACTAAATTACGTTAACAAAATAAAAAATGACAAGTGATGATGAATAATATGTTCCTTGTGGTCGTTCCAAACATTCCTTGAACGATGATTATCTTGGTCGTATAACACAGTCGGATCAATCGGTCCTTGATCAACATAATATCTTTGATTGTAGATATCAACATCCTCCCGAACCTATGATAGCACAACAACAACATAAATTGTAACACCCTTCTTAATCTTCCTTCCCACGACCATTTATTCTAACCATAACAACTTCGTTGGTAACCTTTGATCATATACATTTTCTTAGCTTGTAGCACTCGTATAGCCTTGAGTAACTCACTGTCATTTTCGTTTCATAACTTGACTCAAAAGGGATGAACAAAATGCCGACTTGACTGGATATGTTGATCCAATTCACCTGGTAGTTGTTGTTGAACCCAAATCCAAAATCGAGATATCACATTTCCTCCCCACTTATAGAAATTTCGCCCTCGAAATTTGTCCACTGTGATTACCCTAAGCATTGCTTGTGGTAACCCTTTTCACTTCGAGGATTTGTATTTCCCTTAACTTATACGACATGACCTAAAATCCTTCTCTCCATTCCCTGCAACTTCAATGTTGTTGTGGCTTCTTAACCCCTCACATCACCCTCCATCTAGTCTGATGGTAAAACTCTTTTAACGTAACTCTCATCGAGGGTTGACCTCATAAGTGACCTAGGTCGTTGTACCTCCTAACTTTGTATCTCTTACTTTCTTCTTTGATTCCTCATCTTATCCTTTAACCATAAACTGAATGGTCATCTCGTTACTTCTTGCTTAACCTCGAAACCTCATACTACTGATTTTACTTCCTCTATGCATTAAAGGCATCTTTTTCATCTTTCTCTAGCTTGCTAACAACTTTATGACTCCCTTCAAGAGTCATGACCTTCCCTTTGGCTTACTTGTTCACTCCTGGCGCGTAACTTAGCACTTCCTTATTGACACCTTTCACCAGCATAGGCGATCCTCGTTTCACTTTGGGGTATTCTAGCAGGTTCCCTAAACTATATCCCTCTTACTTCGTTACTCGTGACTCTTCTTCTTGATGTTTCTTTCTAGGTTTAAGTGTCCCTTGTTTGCGATGTAGTCTTCTAGGTTTGTATATCCTCTTCTCACTAATGTAATTTGGCCTAGTTCCTCCAAGTTTATGGACCCTCTTCTTTTATGACACAGTATCTATAAAGGGCTTCCTTTGTCGATTTTGTAACTGCCCTTCTTCCTCCAAGCCTTGATCTATTGACTCCCCGAATTCTTATCAAACTTCCTATGACCTACTTGTTTCCTCCTTTGCTTCGTTTAAGCGACCCTGGCGCTGCTTAAAGTCTATACTTCCCGTTTCTCCTTGTCACTGCATCGTAATAGCGTCATCCACTAACACCAATTGAGTGGTTCTTTGAGGTGTCTTGATATGATCCTAATTCGAGAATCCTCCAAAATCGGACCAAAAAACCAGAGTTGCACACGTCGAACTTTTTAGGGGTTTTCTCCTTTCTTGAATAACACGAAATAAAGATACTTGCGGAATCGATCAAACAAATCCAAACTCGTGAGAAGGGCCAGAAGGTATATGAAACCTTCCAAACAATCTCGAACCCGTGGAAGAGGCCAACCGATATCGTCGATGCTCGCCACAACTAGACGCGTTCTCTAGTTGATAAGAGACCACTCAAACCTCCCGAACCCTCAAAGGAGCGAATAAGCAAAACGTTCACTTGAACTTGTAAACACTTGTATTTGATTGCTGAAACTTGAATGAAAAATACATTGGTTGGACTCATATTTATAGACCCACAAATCTAAACACAAAACAACTAAGGAACAACAAATCCTACTTGAAAAAGGAAAATAAAAACCTTAACAAACTAGGAAAACAAAAACCTTAACAAACAAGGAAAAGACTTAGTCAAACTTCCTCCTAGAATCTAGCCTTGAATTGGTGCCTTCCTCCTTGTGTTCACACCTTGATCCTTATCCATTGATGATTCCATTCACACCTTGTGTTCACACCATGGGAAAGTCCTTTCTTCTAGGCCAAATTCTTCATCCTCTTTCCAAGCCCATCTTCTCTTGATTCTGGTCCACAAATTGTAGTAATCTGATGGGTTTTCCTCGATGCAATTCCATATCCATCAAGAATGATCCCATTTGATCCTTATATCGTTGTATTCGGGCCTTCATCTTTGGTCCACGAGAATTATATGTTCTGCCAATTGATTTCACATCAACAAACTCGTTGGCCTTGCTTGTAGAGCCATTTTCACCCATCTTGAATGCTCCCAAGATCTCTTTGAACCTCTTAATTCGTCTCTTGGCCCATGGTTCACATAGAGATCTATTTTCAGCTTGAATGACGTCATGTGGGGTGAGTGGGGTCGCATCATGTCTCTTCGTTTCTTGCTTCATTTCCTCCAAGCCCCTCTTGGGGTCAAGGATCCTAAAATCCTCATTGCTGCTAATGACGCTCTATACTTCTCATTGTAAGTTATTAACCTCCTAGAACCTAGCTTTGGGCCCATGTTAACCACGTAGGTCAGCTAAGACCTCGTACCTTCCAAAATTTGCCTACAATTTGCACCTTTAGAGTTCCTGGCTTCTCCTTTAATAATAAATATGTTATTCTCCACCTCCACCACATATACCAAGGTTAATGTCCTTGAAATCTTATTGAACTTCTTCAAGCCTCCCATGCTCATTCAACTCGTACTCGACACCTCTTTACTGGTGTTTAGACTTGAATTCCTCACACATTTGATTCAACCTCCATAGACGTTGCCGACGTTCCTCCTTCCTTTCTAGGTTGATGATGATAATCTCTTTGATAACGTCCCAAGAGTTGGTTAACTGATTCACCAACTACTATCCATCGTGTCAATGAGGTACTTGATTATGAGAGACTTCATATTTGTTCTAGCTTGACATTATTTACAGACTTCGCCTCATTTGCCTCATGTCTTGAGATTCTACTTGATTTGGCCACATTTCTTGCTTCCTTCCTTTCATACTGATGATCGCCATCCACCTTAATCTCTTATTTTACGTACCACCACATGTTAACTAAATCGCATTCTAGCTTATTCTTAAACCAATCGTACCCCCGTGTTACCATCTCGTCTTAGCTTAATAGATCATTCGTTTGTTTCCTAGTAGTAAAATCCCCATCCTTCTTCCTGAAGTCCTTCAAAATTCTTGAGGTATTCCCTTACGATTGGTACCTCTTTCATTAGAACTATAGTTATTCACCGTAATACGATTAGAGTAGACTGGAGATTCTATAAACTCTCAAAAGAAGATCCTTGACTCGTTTTTCCTTTCTTTTAAAACAAAATCCTTTAAAATTAAGACCGATATTCCAGTATTCCTTGGAGACCAAGGAACAGAGGAAGACCGGCTCTAATACCAAAATGTAACACCCTAACCCGGCCGGGTACTAATTTTGCCAAAATATCTTTGAAAATTAAAACACTCAAAGCTTAAACTACAATGGGAAAAAAACTTTCATAAATAAATTTCTGAAAACACACTCTTGTAGTTCAAAGCAACGCCCTAACTCGTGGCCAACTTAACTCAAACTTTAAAAACTCAACTAGATCTCCAGTCTATACTCATAATCATAAAACGTAATAACTACCTAGTCTCAACTACTGTTGCTGCTCATAGGAAACTTTGATTGGACAACCTCCAAGAGGCTCGTGTCGTTCCCCTCTAGGTGGCTTCCCTCAAACTGTTTCTCTCGATCTCGCTGCTCTCTAACTGCTCCTCTAGCTCCTCCTCTAACTCTTCAAACTGGTGAGTGAATTGGGGTCAGTCTACTCCCTTACATTTAAACTTCTAATGCGTAGCACTTTACTTAAAATACTTACTTAAATTAGTGGAAGTTGTTTGTACTTCCACTCTTAAAACTGTCTGGGAGTTACTGTTACTCTCCATTCTTAAATCTCAAAGCTTGACTTAAATACTTGACCGAGTCCGGTCGCCAACTCATACGTATGAGAAGCCATCAAGGCTTTCCTTAAACTTAAACTTATCGTGGAAGGCTCTTCTTCCACGATTCTCAAGAGCATAACTGCTGCTCGTCTTAAAAATCTCAAGAGCATAACTGCTGCTCAACTTAAATATCTCAAGAGTATAACTGTTGCTCCGTCTCAAAAATCTCAAGAGCATAACTGCTGCTCTATCTGAAAATCTCGAATGGCAACGGACTGGGCGCTAGTGACTAAAAACACTTTAAACGACTTCACCTTCTTGAAGGCGAGTTACTTCTTAAAAAGAAATTGTTGCTTAAACTTTAACAACAACTTATACTCACAAAATTTCAAAGTAAGTAATAACCATTCACTTCAAGTCATAATTCAAACGAGGCACATATCATCAACCATAATCATGCAATCTCAAACATGAATCAAATACTGCACATACATCACGTAAAGTAATACTCGAAAATACTCAAGGCAAATACTTGAAAATCGTAAGGCGTAGAATTTACCCCCTTTACACTCACCTTATTGAGAGTCCTCATTCATGCGTCTGATTGACTTGCTTGTTATCCTCCATCAATCCATTGTCTTGTCCTCATGGTCCAGAACACGTCTAGAGTTGGTACAAGCAATGCCACCAATTGATTTCTTTATGGCACTATTAAACACCTTATCATAACCACGCAAGACACAACCATACTTCTTACTTCATGATGAATTCTTTTGCTTTTGCAGCATGCTACCACTCACGTACAATGATTAACTAAATAAATTCCTTTAGTTAACAACCACCACAAGCAACCAAGTCCTTTTCCATCCAATCAATTCCTCAATTCATGTAACCCAAGGATGATTTGCCTACCTCCTGTTGGAGTTCTAGCTGTTCTGGCAGCCGCTTTCCACACCATTTAAGATCTCTCACGCTTCACTTCTCTTTCCCACAGCTTATCATTGTGCCAATCTCTAATCCCTTGCCTCTCGTCTCTCCCATCGTACGACCTCTCCCTGGACCTTTCCCTTTTCTTCTCGACGTTGACGGTCCTCAAAGCCTGCGGCTGGGGTTGAGGCTGTTCTACTTTGCTGGGGTTTTCTGTTGTTGTGATAGGAAAAGGGTTAATGAGGGCTAAGCGCCATCTTGGCCGGGCTTTATCTTTTTTTTTTTAATTACAATAATAACATAACATTAATAGTTATTATTATTATTATTTCTATTCAGCAGTTGCAACCCTTTGTACATAACCGTTAATCCAACCATTCATTTATTATGGTTTAATCTGAACCCGAAAGTCGTGGTGTTACATAAATCAATTAGTATATAGATTAAATAAAATCATTACAACAACATTTTTTTTTAAGTAAAATGAGTACGTACCGCTTGATAGTCATCATAGTAAATACCCTCTTCTTCGAAAAAATCGGCCACTTTTTCATGAACCGGACATAGATTCTACGAGTTTTGAATGAAAACGAAAGAAAAGTTTTTTGATGGCAGATCGTACTTAGCCGCAACCAACAAACCACTATTTCCAAGGTTTTTGGGTGGAGAGGGGATGGATAGAGAGATAAACTTGGAGAGAGAGAGAGAGAGGAGAATGAGTTTTGGTGTGAAGAAATGAGAGGGATGGGGGGGGGGTTATATAGTAGGAGAACCACCTGTCCAAGGGGCGGTTTCGTAATTTTCCCCCAACGAAACACGCCCTCCAAGCACACAGTTCTGCTTTTTCCCAAGCTCAAACCGCACCCCCGAGAGGCAGTTATCGGTGGAGATGCGGACCGCTGAGTTGGCTGCTGGTCTCGCTGTTGGATCGCCCCCTTATCCAATGGATACCAGAAACGCCAACTTGGGAAGCGGTTTGTGGTCTGCCCCAACAAAACCGCCCCTTTGCAGTGCGTTTTTCTCTATAACCGCCCCTCCGAGGTGTGGTTTTTAATTAAGGGTGGTAAATTTGGTATTTTTTTCGGTTTGAGTGGTAGTTTTGTTTTTGTTAAAACAGTGGTTGTTTTGAATTTTTCCAAGAACTATAACTACTCTAGCAAACTACAGTTGAAGTTAATCTAATACAGGTTGGGAATTCACTTTGGTATGATTCTCCCTAGCTCGTCAATTGGGTCCAAGTTGTAATTTCCTTTGGTCGTTTTACTGTTGAATAAACTGCAGAAGATCTGACAATAGGTTGGAATCTCTTAAGCTGACCAAGCCCTCTTAGACAGAATAACCGGCAGGCGACTATCCTTTACCAGGATAGACTGCTAAGGCGATTCACACAGATCTCCTCTACTTGGAACGGATTGTAACACAAAGCAGTGAATTGACTGAATGTCGTATACTCAATTCACTCCTATCAATTGAAGAAGCTCTCTTAACCTAATCAGATTTTATCTATCATAGGTTAAAGCAGAAGTCAAGAGAATGTGATCAGGATTCAAATGACTCAATAAACATGCCTCAATCGATTAAAATCATCCAGTCTAACATCCAATGTTTCAAACAAGAAAGTTCCTAACACATGGAACTAGGGTTCCTCAAAGCCTAACTGAAGGGAAGTTACTCCATAGAGAAGAGAGAGATTTCAGTATAACTTTCCAGATCTTCAATCTTCATGTCTAGACTTGTTCCTTGAGCTCCAATGGCCAAAAAATTATCCAAAAAAGCTCCAAGAATGATCCCAAGTTGCTCTCTCTAGGGTTCGTCCCTTGGGTGTTTGGGATTCAAAACCCAACTCCCCCTCTCCAAAAATTGCAAAATAGCTTTTATACCGGCTGAAACTTCGCACCCCTTACTTGTACGACTGTGCAAATTGAGGGTTTGGCCGTGCAAACCCCCTGAAAACCTTGCACGGCCGTGCATAGGCCATGCATAGCCCGTGCACATTTTTCCAGCATGCACTCCTAAGCTCTGTTTAAGCTCGTTTGACTTCAGATTCAGGTGTTGTATGATCCGAGATGCTTGTAGTCTCGTCATGTTTCTTTTCATGAAAAGCTTACATGATTCTTTGTACATAAAATGAGGTATAAATCCATTTTCCTTCGGGTCGTGCCAAGTTTCTTCTCCCGAGTCGCCAATTGATCTCTGATTAACTTGAAACTTGAGCCTATGCTTCACTTTACATGCTTGGACCTAAAATGTGATAAAGGAACAAAACCTAGTGTAAAATAAGCCAAATTAGGATAAACACAAAGCTAAACAATCAAGAAATGAGGGGTAAAATCATGTAAAAAATACAATGTTATCAACTATCCATGTGGACTTTTCATAAGGACGGAGGTACCAGATGGGGTATTGCCACAACGAACTCAAATGAGAGTATCAACTCCGTCTACAAGGCTATTCATGCACAACCAATCTCTCCTACTGTGGAAATGACATTCTGGAGAATGAACGAATGGTTTGTCAATCGACTCCACTAAGCAAGGGTGAAGGAGGCATCTGGTAAAATCCACTTTGATAAGGCCCTGGACATCTTGGACACGTACAAACAGAAGAGGATTCGACATATCATAATCATCATGAACCGAGATGTTGGCAAATATACAGTTGCGACCGAGGATTGGGAGGATGGTAGGCATGGGGGGCATCACCATGAAGTCACGGTGAACTTAAGGACAAAACAAGAAGAGTGCTCATGACAGAAGTATCACGAAGAGGATTGTCTTGTTCTCATGCCATGGTCGTAATCAATTCCAGGAGCAAAGACCCCTCCACTTCGTGAGTCCTTTCTTCAACATCGGCTTGCTCAAGTAGTCCTATGAAAAACAGTTTGCGTTCATTGTTGGACAAAGTTTACTGGCCAATGTATGAAGGAAAGGTGATCACATCCTTTTAACCAAACTGAAATACCCATGGCTCCGTAGCCGGTTAAAAACAATAGTAAAAAATCTCAATAAACCAAATACAACCGGAACAACCCCAAAATAAATTCAAATGAAATGCCCTAAAGACTTGGGAAACCTCAATCCATAGTCAATAAAACATAACCTCTGAAACTCCAATTTGTACTCATAATCATGAAACATAAATAACTAACAATTATAACACTGGCTCCTTACTGAGCTCCTTAAAATCTCGCCAATGCTGGTGCGGCTGCTCGCCTCATCCTGCCTCTTCTCGAAATCCAAATCCGCTAAACCTTCCTGAATTTGGTGACTGAGAAGGGGCAGTCTCGTCGTTACTACAACCTCTACGCATAATAAGGTCCTTACCTTAAGCATTTCCTTAACATTAAACGTTATTAGAATTTCCCCTCTTACGTGAAAGCCATTATTGATTTCACCCTTTATAATCCATTCTCTAATTAACTTATAGGATTTCTCTACTCCTATCCTTAAATCATACACATAATTATTAGGGAATCACCGCGTTACGTCTCGTCATCCGGAGTCCCTACCTAAAGAGAAATGGTCAGCGTTACGTCTCGTTGTCCAGCCCCATGCCGGTCAATTACTGCATTATGTCTGGCCGTCCAGCAGTGATCTGATCAGCTACTGCGCCCAATAGTTATCCAACCGCCCGGGGGTTCTCTTACTTTAATACCAACATCCATATGTCATCACACATATTCATCCACACACATAAGCACAACGTGTGCCTCCACCTTCAGTAGGTGGTGGGTTACCTCAAATAAGTAAACGCGCATAACTCGTAAATTAACGATATAACTTTAATACCAACAACCATTTTGACATTTCAGACCCATTGATTTATTTCAGACCTATGATTATCCTCAACCATTTGCTATATATGAACTAACACCTGTCATGGTAAATTACTGACCGACACCCAATCTTCGCAAAATTTACCAATTTAACCTAACCTTCAAAAATACCTAATTGCCCTCCACTATTCATCGAATTCTCAACCCACGCCATCAAACTTCCAACGTAACAGGAGAGAACCTTACCTCTTCATCGCCATCGACCATTCCTCCCTCCTCCTTGAGTCGTGGCCAGGCTCTCTGTGAAGCAAGCAATTGTCTCGTGCTTGCTTCCGGGATGGGAGGCCAATCTCTCCCACACTCGTCTCCTGCTAGCTTGCGGATAAGCAGGCTGATCCAGGTTGTCCCCTTCCCATACTAATCTCGGTTTTCCCTGTAACGGAAAGGAACTAAAGCGAATTCAAGCCCCATCAAACCCAAACAATTAATCACATTCAAGTCCCCTTACTACTTCTTTCGGTTACAAGTTGGGACAATCATCCGACTTTCTGGATTATACCACTCTTCATTTGGGTGACGCTTTTCCCCTCTGTTTCCGATCGAAATAACCCACATGAAACAACGAAAACTTTTCCCCTTCTTTCTTCCTTGTCCAGTCCTTGTATCGGGCCACGATCTGCCACCTTCTTCCCTCCGCTGTCGGGTTATCAGCCCAACTCCTCCTTTTGTCTCTTCCCAACTCCCTTATCAGCTCTTTTCTCAACTCAGGCTTAAGCCCATCTCATTTCAATTCACAAGCTGACCTCCCATGACAACAGAATCATGTCCACTCGGCTCAAACAAGAACCCAATAGTGAAATCATTCAACATTAAGGTGAGCCCAATCAGCAGGGTCCACTCTACCTAGATCCTTGATTGGGTCTTGATTCAAAACCCAATCTACGTCTGTAACTTCCTTGTTTTACATCGAAATTCGACACTGTATGAACCGTTAGTTCATGTTTTAAGTCGTCTTAAATATTACAGTGAAATATGACAAATTTCCCCAAGGGTATAATAGTCATTTGGACTTGGAAAGAGAGGGGTGTAACATTTCCTCCACCCTTATAAAAATTTCGTCCTCAAAATTTAGACTGTGTACTCAGCCTTTGGACTGAGACAACTTGCATTTGATAGTGCTTGCCTTGATCGGGATATCACATTTCCCCCCTCCTTATGAAAAAATTTCGACCTCCAAATTTGTTCATCGGAATAACTCAAAGTCTCACGTGTGGTAATCCTTCTACTCCTAGGATTTATACCCCCTTTACCTTGTATGACCTAGACCTGTAATTCGTTGCCTTCAATTTGTGTGGTTCTTGGTCGATCGAGAACTCCCCCATTTCACAAACCACTTACTCAACTAGTTGCTTGTGTGACTATGGCACTGTGGCACTCTCCCTATAATCACCTCAAACTTTCTCTTACCTTCCCCACTCTCTCTTGGTATGCTATGTAAGTCCTCCTTATTCTGTCCATTGAAACTCCTCCTCGAAGGTTATACCTTCTTTCTCTGACCTTTATTAGAACTTGGCTCGAACGTTCTACTTTCTTGTCTGTCCTAGGCTGGCTTGTTGACTTTTCTTAGGCGAGTTTTGAGATTCAAACTCTTAACATACCTTGGTCGATGCTACTTGTATCCCTCGGATTTTTGACCTTCCATGATTACTGTAACTTGTAGGGTCTCTCTCGAATCCCTCCTTATACCTCAGCTAAGTTGTTGCCACCTCTCTCCTTGCTTACTTAAACCCGGGTACCTTCACCAAGGGTGCCCCTCAACCTGAATTTTTGATCATCACGGAACGTATCACCATTTGGTAAGAATCCCTCGTATACCTTATCCTCTAACCTTCACTTATTGGTTACATAGTGCACTTGCTCGAACCTTATTCTTGCATCGTTTATCTCGATGGTGGTCTCCTTCTTTTCCAATAATTTTCATTAGCCTAGTTCCCAAGGTCCACGATCCCTTTTCTTAGGGGCATATTGTATCCATAAGTGATTTAGTCGATGTGTGTACACGCACGTGCCTCCTCCTAGCCTTGACGTATTGCTCCCTTGAGATTTTTGTCAAGGTCCCTATGACCTTCTTAATTTCTCCTTTGCTTTGCTTATGTACCCTTAGAGTTGCTCAAATTCTAACCTCCCACTACTCCTTGGGACCGTAGCCCTAAATTCTATTCTCGTGAACTTAACGAACCCTCCTTGGATCTTTTCCTCTAGATGATGGCCGCCACTTGCCATAACCCATTGCCTACTGTCTGTCGATGTCTTTGATATGTTGCACCTCCATGAACCTTATATTGATCAGCTCGCATCCCCATAGGGTATGAGCAACCTTGGACCACCTCTTCTTTCTCATGAAAAGTGGATCCACCGAGCGATCCTCATAGGAATCCGCTGCTCTCCTTCCGAGGACGTATCCTAGTCTCGTGGGGGCCTCTTTAGAGTTAGAGTTATTTTCCTTATCATGATTAGAGTATACGGGAGATTCTATAAATCCTCAAACAAAGCCTTTGACTGGTTTGGCGAAACATTTAATCTGAACCTCCTTTTCCCTTTCCTTCAAAAATAGAAGCCTTGAAAAACCTAGATCGTCACTCGAGTATTCATTGAGACTAAGGAACTGATGAATGTCAGCTCTGATACCAATTGAAACAACCCGATCCTTTTAACCAAACTGATCACTTGAATTTGTGCAGGTTATTGTCAGAGGTTACCAGGTATCAACAACTATCCCATCCTAGGCCAAGTTTAACATAGAAAGACATTGTCGTATAGTGGTAATCAATGTTGTATTCTACTTTAGTCATGGTACCCTAGCCTACTTTCCACCTAGTTGCTAATTAGTTAATCGGTTTTCAAGTTTTGAGTGGAGGATATGAGGAAATACTTGTCTAGAGGTTGATCAAAGCTAAAAGCAGGTACTCGGGGAACTATTACTCCCCCTAGCTTAGGGTCACTATGCATATCTATATAATAGGCTCATTGAATGTGGTGAGTGAGCTCTTTTCCATGGGCTTTCATGGTTATCCACATGCCTCCGAGTACGCCTCCCCTAAACCCATGTTCCAGTCACCTCGATCTAGGATATCATATCTGGGGTATTAAGCTTATGGCTCATTTCAATGGACACTATCCAACATCCACACCGAGGTTTCATCCCGGGTTTCATATAGGAAGGCTACTTATAGTAGGGGTTCAGTCGCCTCGACCACTATAGGCTCCCATTCACACATCTAACCTAAACTCGCCAGGTAGAGCATATGACACGCCAAAACACAACACCAAACTGCGACCAAGTGTAATCGCAGTCCGGGAATGCAGTAACAGGCAAGTTTAATTATCAACCCGGGTTCTAGATCTACTGCTTACTCCGTGATTCTCTATTATCTAGCAAACTAATTCGAGTGATTGTTGTTTAAAGCAAAAGCAGTAAGAAAGCAGGAAATGGTTCGGTTTTCAAAAGCAGGTAAGAGTCACTCGGGATTGAGTCCCCCTAGCCCCTTGGTTAGGTTCAATTGCAATTCCCTGGGTTGATTTACTGTTGATTAGACTGCGGAAGATCCGACAGTAGCTTGGAATCTCTTAAGCTGACCAAGCCCTCTCAGTCTAACTACCCGGCAGACGACTAATCTTCACCGGGATAGAAAGCTGAGGCTATGAACACAGAACTCCACTACTGGCGCAAAGAACACCAGTACAAAGCAGTAAACTGGCTAACTCTCGTATAGCCAATCTCCTACTATCGAATGAAGAGGCTCTAACAACCTAATCAGATTCTATCTATCTCAGGTTGAAGCAGAAATTGAGACAAGCTGATCAGACTCAAATCAATTCATAAACATGCATCATTCGATTAAAATCAAACAGTAATATCATCCCAAGTCATTACAATCAAATCCCTAACACAAGGAACTAGGGTTCTTCATACCCAAGTGAGAGAAAGGTTCTACTCCATAGAGAGAGAAAAACAGAAATCAGAGTATACTCATAAAGATGAGGAAAATCTGCTCTGGGATGTCAATCTTCACTCCTAGGGACGCAATCTGGGCTTCAATGATGAGAAATCCACTCCAAAATAGCTCCTAGGGTTTGTTCTTCGCTCTTTCTCTCTCTAAAACTCTGTTTTTGCCCAGAAAATCGAATTCCCTCTCCTTGGCTCGAATCTGCCTCCAAAAACCCGACTCTGGGCGAATTACGGGCAGGATTACGGCCGTAATCACTTCCTGCCCGTAATTCACACCAAAACGCACGTTTCACTTAAGCTGCAGGAGGAGGATACGCCCGTAATTTCCCAATTACCGCCAGTAATTTGGGAATTACGGCCGTAATTCTTGGGGTCTTGCCCGTAATTTTATCACCGCGAGGGAATTCTGGGTAGAAGGCTCGGCCAATAAATTACGGGCATGCCCTGGCCAATTACGGCCGTAATTTGGCAGGGGCTGCCCGTAATTCTGTCTCCGCTCCTGTTCAAAGCTTCGTTTCTCCCTCGTCCGGACTCCAAATCAGTCGCCGTTTGAACCCAGACGCTCGTAGTCTCGTCCTCTTTCTTTTCATGACAAGCTTGCATGATTCTTTGTCCATAAAGTGAGGTAGAAATCCATTCTTCTTCAGGTCATACCCGAGTTTCTTCTCCCGAATCGTCAATTGATCTCTGATTGACTTGAAACTTGCGCCTATGCTTCACTTTATGTGCTAGGACCTGAAATGTGACAAAGGAACACAACCTAGCGTAAAATAGGCCAAGGAACAATCAATTCGAGCCAAAATGGGCAGGAAACCAGAGTGAAAACACGTGCAAATACGATGCTATCAAATTCCCCCACACTTAACTGTTTGCTTGTCCCCAAGCAAACCAAGTACTACACAAGGTAAGCTCACATATTTCAGTCAACCAACATTGGGGACAAGTCATAAAGGCACAGAACACGTGAATCAAACTGGTTTTCAAACATCAACACATGAACAACTTTAATAGCAACCTGGACAACCACCACAAAGGACATTCGAGTGCAGCAAATCGAGCAACGGAAGAGTTTCCTTCTGTTCACCAACCAACCCAGACTTGACTCGACCACTCACTCAAAACAGTCAACTCATGCATCCAACTCAAGACATCAGAACAGAGACCGAGCAATCTAGGTCCTCACCGGGGTACAAGAGTATAGAGAATATGAAAATGAATCACTCACTCTCGACCAGTGGGGTCAGGACAATTTAATGCGAAAAATGCGCATGCTATTTCTCTCAATCCCTAACATCTCTTCACCATGATGGCAGCCTCTAAATGCTAGAGTTCACATACATAATGTCATCACTAACTAATCAGGAGGTCTTAGACACAGGTTCAAATGACTGGCTAGGGTCTTGGACATGGGGAAAAGCCTTTTAGGTGGTGGAAGTATTCATAGCAAAAGGTTCCACATTTCCCAAACACACAATCACAGTCAAACAAACCGGTATTTCCTTTCTGCTATTCTGCAATACTCAATCTCAAGAGCACAAGAGCGAAGGAGGCATAAACATCAGCATTTCCAAGCCAGACTGCTAAGAAACACTACTTAATGGGCATTATTCAGATTTTTGGTAGTGGCTCTCTTTTGCTTTCAATTTTTCTTTGTTTTTCTTTCATTTTTCTTTTCATTTCTTAAGAGAGCCAACACTTCTGCACAAATTTCAAACACCTACCCAACTTTTAAGCACTACCTCCAACACTCACATAGACTTTAGCAGAAACAGCAGAGAATATGTAAAAACCACTCTGTGGAACCTTCTAAAAGATGCAACAAGGGTGATTTTTTCATTATAGACCAAAAGAAAGGATAACACACGGCTCAAAGGGGCTGACTAGGGGATATGACACATCAGGACAGTCAGTTTTTGGGCGTGGGCTAATCCTATGCCCCCATCATCTTAGCTAGTGACAACGTGAATGCTACACATCATGGAAGAGGGATCTATCGCACAAGAAAGAAACGAGCAGGCTCAAATCTCACATGGCTACCTATATGCTCTATCTCACATTCTGATACCCTGAACTAGATGCATAAACGACTGTCAAGAACAAGTAATCAGATCAAGTCAGATCAAGTCACAGTTGGCAAGCAAACAGTGAAAAACTGAACCCTACATCGTTCTACTGCACATCTCAGTCCTCATCATAGGTTGTCCTAGTCGCAAACAAGTTGTCATGCATTAATCCGAAAACCAATCAATTCATCCATCAAAACACAGTGCCAATATGATCAAACAGCAGTACTTGGAGCCCTCAAATCGTAAGATTCGGACAGCGGACTAGGCTCCAAGCACCATCATAAATATCCAACCGATACAAAGCATCCCCCCACACTTAAGCACGACATTGCCCTCAATGGAGAGGGAAAGATAAGGGGAACGATGTTACCGGGTAAGAAACTGCTGGGGGACTGGAAGTGGACCAGTCAGCGGGCTAGCATCAGCAAAACACACTGGGTGATAGAAACCATAGTTCCAAGTGGACAAACCGACAAAAACAAACGAAAGAAAAACAAACCTTGGTGGGGTTGCCTCCCCACAAGCGCTTCTTTACCGTCTTTTAGCTGGACGCCAGTATGGATGCTCAGACACACATGTGTAAGTGTTAACCGCACGGGTGATGACCCAACGCCCAACTCTCTTGCTCTTGATGGCCCGCACCCTAGCCTTCCATCCCTCATGATTATTCTCGTATCTAACTATGAGCTTGCTTGGGTCCAAATGTGGTGTGCGCCATTCAAAACCCCTACTCATTGCTTCAGTGTCAAACAAAGGATCAAACTTCCTTCTCCGTACCAAATTGGTGGCCCGTAATAAACCCAGTGGTCGGACCCCATATTGGCACCTCTGGAAGCTCCATGTCGGTGTCAACATACCAATTTTCGTTTGGAATGTTCATGTAGTACAGGATAGGCACGAGGTCACAGGACACCTCCTCAACATCTGAGTCTAAATCTGGGCCTGAATCATCAGCATCTTCAAGAGGGTTGAAGCTGTCTACACTAACTTTGCCTTCCTCGTCTTCATCTTCAAGGTCACTAACTTGAGCTAGCGGCATATCTTCCATCTCATCTAGATCATGAAAGGCACCATCATCAGCTTTGTAATGGTAATTGCGATAACTACCGCTGCCTCCATAGTAGTTGTACTCAGGTTGGTACTGGTCGCTTTTTTGTTGGTTGGCATGGTACCGTTGGGATTCTTGTTCGTATGATGAGAATGTTTGATGATGATGTCCTCCACCTCGTTGTTGGTTTTCATGGTACCGTGGAGATTTTTGTTCGTATGATGAGAAGGGTTGATGAGGAAGGCATCCACCTCCTTCTGGGTAGTCATGGTACCGTTGGGCTTTTTCTTCATGTGATGGAAAGGGATGAAGATGATGACCTCCACCTCCTTCTTGGGTAATCATGGTACGATTGATGATCATGGTAGCCTTGGTAGGAATGATCTTCATATAATCCAACCCCACCGTCAATACCAGATGTTTGGCAACCTCCAGGATGAACTCCACCTCCTTCAACCTCCTCGGTGTAAACAAACATATCTGCTTTGGAAATGTTATTGACATTCATAAAATCAAGCATGGCATCAACTTCCTCCTTAGTGATTAAGTGCAATTCCTCATATTACAACGAACCGCCTTCTTTGTTTGGATACCAATACACCATACGATCAACTCTCCTTGTGCCCTCCATGCAAGTAACCGTAGTACACATATGACAGAGCTCTTCAAGGTTAGGTCGCGTACTGACCTTCACTTTATGAAAAATCACCACCTACGTAACGTACCCCCTTTCCAATCTCTTCCTTGTAACCATCCACCGTATCAAAAGCATGAATTTTTGGCAGGACATCTGCAATGAAACAGTAACTAAATTAATACCACAAATTTTTAAAAGATATACACATAATCATAAATCTATTATACCATTTTCAAATTAACTAAGCAAATGACATATTTTTTTGAATGATAAACATATAAAAATCATAAATCATAATAAAAATTAATACAAAACAAACTTATAAAAGTAATATAATTGTAAAAACTAAAAGCAGATGAGAGAAGAATATAAAGAGGGAGAGGGAGTAGTGAAGAGCTGGGGGTGAAGGGGCTGCCTTTTATAGACAAAATATGGTTTGAAATGCAAATTGCAAGGGAGGTGGCGATTTTCACTAAACATGCAAACCCCACTCCTGTAGACCAGACCCCCCCCCCCCTCATGTCGACATGTTGGCTGTCGGGGGGATGGGGACACCACATAAACCGCGGGACCCTCCTGGCGTTCTATGTCGGTAAATCGAATCGCAGGGATCAGTGGCAGTTCCTTTTGCCGACATAAAAACCGTTAGGGTATCCCACGGTTCTGTCTAGGTCAACCACAAAATCGCAGCTGCCCTCAGTGGTTCTTTACCAAAATTTAAATCGCACCCCCTGCTTTTTTTATTTGTAAATCGCCATAGGGTGATGTGGTTCTTGTGAAACGGTGGTATAGATGGAATTGTTTTTGGAAAATATAATATATTAGAATTTTTTAGTTTGTGGGTTGTATATTGCCAAAAAATCCTCATATGTATACTATTTTTTATAGAAACCAACCATATATCTATTTTTTATTAAACCTTAATTCAAAATTTTAAGCGCATAATTGTTTTGCCCAAAGTTAAGACGGGTAGACGGCCTAATTATTTAAAAAAATGTGGTATCGCTGAACAGGAACAAAACTATTAATTAGTATGTCATGCGTCACGGTGGAATGATAATTGCTACAAGACACAACCATTATATAACATAGTACCCCGGCCCGCCGGCCGGTTGCAATATGATAACATTAATTAATAAAACTTCAAATTTAAATTGTTTGGAAAATAAAATTAGCATTTACCATAAACTTAACGTTGTCATCGGTGCTTTCTATGCACATTCTTGTTGAAATTAAAAATATATGACTTATGCAAGGGTATATCAATTCATTATAAACTTAATGACAGAATATTATAAACTTGTTGGATTAGCAATGTTGTAGTATGTGAACTTAATGCTGAACTTCAACGTCACTCTCTCAATTTGTAGGTGATGATCAGGTGGTGGTCCATTAATTCTATCATTATCTTGGAATAGCTTCTTGACCGACATTCCAAAGAATCGAGCTCCCACTCTATCCATAACAACAAAGTGTGCCACTGTTGTTTTGTGTACAATTCGAAGGTGGATCCTGAATCTGTATAATGAAAATAGTGAAATAAAAAAACAAAAATAATTGTTGAAGTACATGTTATTTTTTAGTTGGTAAAGGAAAATTCTCAATATTATTTAATCTGTAATAGGAAAATAGTCTCGTAAGGTAGGATATATAGATGGGCAGATCATGTTTCATAAAAGTATGCAGAAGATCCAAATGATCAAGTGGTGGTCCATTAATTATATGGTTGTCTTGGAATAGCCTTTCAGCCGACATTCCAAAGAATCAAGCTCCCACACTATCTATAACAACAACGTCTGCCTCTGTTGTTTTGTCCACAACACGAAGATGGATCCTGAATCTGTATAATGATAATGGCATAAAAAGGTAATAATTGTTGAAGTACATGTTATTTTTTAGTTGGTAAAGGAAAATTCTCAAGATTATTCAATGAGTAATAGGAAAATAGTCTCGTAAGGTAGGATAGATTGGCAGACCATGTATTTTCGTAACAATATTCAAAAGATCCAGATGATCATCCCACAAAAATATAAATACGCAAACCATCATAGAAGCGAAATTTTTCAAAATGAAAATAAAGAGGAAAGCCTACGCCAATAAAGCAATCACCTCATTTTTTGTCCCCCGGCCCAGTCAAAGACATAGCCTCATCTAAAATGCATATCTCCATATTCTAATCTAAACTGCCAATCTCATAGAATCTCTTTATTTTAATAATATTTAATATTTAATTTAATATGTACGTCATCTTTCCTCATGTATCAGTACTATGCTTTGCTACTTATTAAATAAAATGTTATTTGTAGTTGCATTGGTTATAAATCTATGAATTCAACAAAAAACATCATATAAAGTATGTTGTAGAAAAGTAAACAATCCAACTGTTTGGCATTTGAAAATCATCAACAAACTATATAATACCCATTTCCCTATTAATAATAGTTGCATTACCTAGTTGTGTTGGTTTAATATCGTTGTACGATTCCCGCAGAAGTACTCATTGGAGTCTTCTTCGAGTTTTTGTAGACAGGTTTCGTTTCCAGCCTAGCATCACACATTCTTAATTTTGACAACTTTGCATTTGACCGAATGAATGTTTCCCTACATATTACAGTAAGTGTTAGCATTTTATAGTTAATGGGGGGTTTTAAATCGGAACTGATATTTACCTCTTCTCCATCTTTTATTTATAATTGACTTAGCTTATGTAGTGTTTTGGCTGAGATTAACTAATGACGTTTTTCTGTGCTTTTCACATGAGGAATAGGTGCATCACCGTCACTTTATTCACAAAAAGGAATTGTAAGTAATCTCTTTTTTCCTTTTTAAAGTTCAAATTTATAATGCATAAACAAATATGATTATTAAATTGTCGTGAATTTCACTTTGCCGATTTGCAAAATTATTGGATTCTCCGCTTTAAAGTGGATCAAAGTAGGTGGCAAAAAGAAAAATAAACTTGAAACTATGTGTCATATTTACACTATATAAATATATAAATAATATTTTTAACAGATATAATTTAAATTAATACTATCCAGATAATTCATTCATTATAAAAAATAATAAATGATTAATACAATCATTACTTTCATTTGCAATCACCACCGGACCACTACTTCGGTTGCTGTAGGGAAAATCGAATAGGGTCTAAAGTGAAAATAGATGTTTATAGTCATGAATTATTGCAAGCTGTTGAGAAAAGCATTCTTATATAAACATAACAATAATTCACACGCAGGATGGACGTTTCTAGTGGCCTGGAATTGTGGCTTTATATTTTACAAGAACCACATTCTTACACGCCTTCTCAAACGAAAGCCGATTCATGGGTTTGAAGTTTATACAGGCCCGCCATACCATGTGCTTGAAAGACAACAGTTAATATTGGAGGTCGTGAGGACTTGAACATGTGACCTTACGGACAAACCAGCTCTGATACAATGTCAATAACCAGTTGATCCCAACAACTCGAGTTGTTGGGAGAAGGTTATGCTAGATCGTGTACAAGCCAATGTATGTTACTTAACCACTTCTTTACAATATTAAGTGGTATAGTGATTAATTAATGGTTTGAGATGTCAAGAACCAGTTGATCCCAATAACTCGAGTTGTTAGGAGAAGGTTATGTTGGATTTTATACAGACCCATGTATGGTGCTTAACCACTTCATTACACGCCCCGTCAAACGAAAGCCGACTTATGGGCTTGAAGTTTGCACAGGCCAGCCCTACCATGTGCTTGAAAGACAACGATGAATATTGGAGGTCGTGAGGACTTGAACACGTAACCTCACGAACAAACCAGCTCTGATGCCATTTCAAGAACCGGTTGATCCCAATAACTCGAGTTGTTGGGAGAAGGTTATGACTAATCTTATACATGATCGTGTATGGTGCTTAACCACTTCCTCCATGAGAGAGCACAGAGAGGGACCTTTCGTTTTTTGCATGCGGACTAATTTTTTTTTTACAATTTGACCACATGGCCCTTCCGTTATTTGCGCAGGAGCCAGAAAATTTATAATTAAGGGGTGCCGCACAAGAACGTGTTTATAGTTGATCCCAATAACTCGAGTTGTTCGGAGAAGGTTATGACTAATCTTATACATGATCGTGTATGGTGCTTAACCACTTCCTCCACGAGAGAGCACAGAGAGGGACCTTTCGTTTTCTGCATGCGAACTAAATTTTTTTTGACAATTTGACAACATGGCCTTCCGTTATTTGCGCAGGAGCCAGAAAATTTATAATTAAGGGGTGCCGCACAAGAACGAGTTTATATGTTTGGTAAGAGGATAGGATATAAATTAGGAGATATTGTCAGATTTTGTTTTGAAACCAAAACAATTTATTTTTTTGCAGTTTTTGGCCAGCTAGTGTCGTGTATATTTGTGGGATCTTTCAACAACTCAATCCTACCAAGCTAACCCACTATTCTTAAGGTGGTTTGCAAATTATATGTGTATCAGTGTAACTGAGCCATTTTGTAAATAATTCATTTTTTTGTCACTTTTCAAATTTTAACTCCATTTTTTATATACTCAATACTAAATCTTCTCTATTTTATCACATAAATTCAATATTTGTCAAACAATATTTTTCACCTATTTTTCTTTAAAACTTTTTGATGATCTCTACTAAAATAGTCATTACTATTTTCAAGTGTGATTTCAAATATATTTTATGTTTGATTGTAAATGAGATACTTTGAAACCGTTACAATTTGTGAGAAACTTAACATAAAATTTTAGGGTTAATTGCATGGTTGGTCACTGAGATTATAAAAAACGTTCAAGTTTGGTCACTTGAAATATTTAAATCCATTGGTGGTACTTCAGTTTACTGGAACCGTTTACGTTTGGTCACTCTCCGTCCAACTCCGTTAACTTTGGCTGATGTGGCAGTCAACTCTCAAAGTTGACCATTAACTTAGTGACGTGGCAATTAAGAAATAATAAATAAAATTTATTTTATTTTATTTTATTTTAATGTCCAACTCATTCTTATCATAAAAAAAAATATTATAGTTATCAAATTGAAAGGATTTTAAAAGCGGGAATGGATCAGGTCAGTAACCTTATGGTGAGTAACCATGAGTAACTCGTCCACATCAGCATGATATCAGCATCCTCTCTCTCATGGAAAACCTTTAATTTTTCCCTCTTTAATCTTTGGCGGACGATTTCTCGCTCATTTTAAGTCGAAATTTAATTTTTTTTGCACAGTTAGATCAGATTAATTGTGCTCTTCAAAATGATATCCACTTTAATATATTTTTCGAACAAAAAAAATTGAGCCATTTTCTACCAGCCTATACCATATGGTATTGACTGGTATTGAAATAAAAGCATACCTATGTTTTGAAAAACGTATCATGGTGGTATGAACAAACCAATACTGTAGGATGGTTGAATACATGATAGTAGAAGTATATTAATTGTAATTTACGACTTTTAACATTGTATACCACACAATACCACCCCGTACGAGGGTGGTGTTGTATGGTATTGTGTGGTATTTTTTGGTCCTGTAATTTGTTCACCCAGAAATTTGTAGATCCAATAGATCATGATGAACTCGTCCCTTCTGTGCAAACGTTTTCAAAAACGAATTAAAAACGAAGAAGATACCATACAATACCACCCCGTACCAGGGTGGTATTGTATGGTATTGTGTGGTATTTTTTGGTCCTGTAATTTGTTCACCCAGAAATTTGCAGATCCAGTAGATCATGATGAACTCATCCCTGCTGTGCAAACGTTTTCAAAAACGAATTAAAAACGAAGAAGATACCATATGGTATGCAGTTGGTACCGAGAGGCCAGAATTTTTTTTTCCTAAAAAAATATTGAAAATTGATCTCATTTTGTAAAGCACGGTGAACTCGTTCCATCTGTGCAAAAAAAATTAAAATCCGAGTTAAAACGAAAAAAATATGAGTCAATTAAGAAGGCTAGTGAAAATAAAAATAACCTTTAATTCTCCATCCTTAGATCTGGATTTTCTAAATGAAAGGTCCAGATTTGGTTATTGATGAGTGCATAACTATGCACCCTATCTTGAGCCTTTAAAAGCCGGTGGAGAATATGCAGACAACGATTACGGAGTTCAGAATTGACAAGGGTATCTGGGGAATGTCCCCTTTTATGAATCCGATTTTCCAATCCTCCGAAGTGATTATCAGCAATCGGATCAGGGACGGACCGAATTTTAGGTTGGAGAAGATCCCCAAGTCTCGGATGAAGTAGAGGACTAATCCGAGTAGGAGGACGATCAACGCGGCGGGGATTGAGGAGAGGATTCAAATCCGATTCACGACCCTGCGACGAGATCTAGTCTCACCGCTGGAAGTGTTGGAGCCGCAGCCGCAGCCGGTGGTGAGGACGAGGAAGAGGAGGGCGGAGAGGGCGAGGATGAGGCCGTTGAGGCCGAGCCCGGATCTGGCTGTGGTGGATTTGGAGGCGACGAAATTTTGATTGAACTAGATGTAATTGACGTTGAAGAAGGCAAAGGAGAGGTCTTGGGAGAGCTTGACGTCATGGACGATGGAGAAAGGGAGGTGGCGATGGAGCAAGGACATGAGGTCGGTGGATCCCAGGATGAAGAGAGTGACGGCGGGGCATGTGAACAGCCGGGCGGCGGCATGCCGAGTGGGATTAGTGGCAATAAGAAGCCACCTCTTGTGAGGCCTCATTCTGCTCGATTGTCTCTGCCTTTTGCCGCATAAAGCAAAAAGGTCATTTCCTTATAGTGATCATTTGCCTTCAATTTGATTAGTATCACGTAACGTTGTACGACCACAACCATCGAGCAAAGAGTGTTATGTGTTCATTTCAATTCTCGTGTTTGCTTTGTTTAATTGCCACGTCACTAAGTTAATGGTCAACTTTGAGAGTTGACTGCCATATCAGCAAAGTTAACGGAGTTGGACGGAGAGTGACCAAACGTGAACGATTTAGTAAACTGAAGTACCACCAATGGATTTAAATATTTCGAGTGACCAAACTTGAACGTTTTTTTTGTAATCTCAGTGACCAACCATGTAATTAACCCTAAAATTTTAGCATAAAAGGTAATATTATTATATATGGCTAATACTTAATTTGAAACCAGCCCCACTGCCGATAAAGTTTTGTGGTTATTGCGACCAAAATCCCTTTAAAAAGGTAGCCAAGGTGTCGTCATATCTAAGATATACAAAGAAAAATCTAATTATGATTTTTTTTACAAAAGATAATCATATATTGATTCAAAAAATAGGCAATTACATCATGGAATTCAGCCATACTTGAAAATCAATGAAACGACTCATAGTCTGGTACAATGAAAGAAAAATCTAATTATGAAATTCCTGACGTACTTCATAATAATAAGTTAAAGGTTATGGTAGGAAAGGAAGTTGTTGCACGAATTCTAGATATCATCATTGGGATGCCTAAACCTATGCGAGCAATGAAAGCTTCTGATTAAGGAAGAGCTACCTTATCTAACTCCTTGGAAGAGCTACCGTATCTAACTCCTACAGGCTACAAAGTTGATAATGGAGAACATACATCAACGCATGCATATTATCATACTACAGAAGCAACCTGACCATGGGCATTTCACTCGTGTGCCCCCAACACAAGTTATGTTACCTATGCTCTCATTGACACAAGAGCTAGACTCAATGCAATGTCATATTATGTTTATGAATTGCGAGAGCTCAACTACAACACACAGTTGCCTAGAGGGATGGTTAGAGATATAACACTCTTTCTCTTCTCCTTGAACTTTGTAGTACTAGACATGGATTGCGATAGAGATTCTTTATCCTATTCGGAAGGGTATTCCTCACAGCCACTAGATCATTGATCGATACTATGCATGAAGAATTACTATGAGGTATTGATTATATTACCTATTAGTGCTAGATTGAAACAAACTTTTCATGTTGTGGGACTGAGATCACCAATTGCAATACATGTATAGTATGTCTAAAGGATAACGGTGATAACAATCTATGATATAAATAGCATGTCGTTTCAAGGACACCTTGTGCTGCTCTTGTAGTAACGAGTGTGTAGGATAGAATAGCGCGAGATATGGAGTTAAAACACAATTTCACATGTTTGATTTAAGTTGTATAATAATATGAAAATTTTTGGGGAACAATACGCCTTTTAATTTCTTTTTGTTTTATCTCTTGTTATCAATGTCTTTATATTAATACATTTTGCTTAGGAATGGCAACGGGGCATGAACAGGGTGGATAGTGCTAAATCCGCGCCCTGCTCTGCCCTTGAATTCTTGATCCGATCTACCCGCGCCCTGCAAAGGGTCGACAATTTTTGCCCCAACCATTAGTCGACGCGGGGCAGATAAAATCTGACCTGCTCCACTTTATTGCTTTAAGACCTCCCCCTTCTCCTTCTGCCCTTTATTTGAAGTGCGTCTCACAAACATCAAATATGGTAGCAGAGCAAAAATGACAATGGCAGAGATTTCTGGGGTAGAGCTCCAACTGCGACAATGACGGGAGTTTCAGAGTTGATCTACTTGAGGATGTCGGTATGGAGGAACTCGACGAGGGAGAAGCGGGGCCACCAACGACAGCACCGGTCCAGCGGTGCTGGTAGAGGAAATTGTGGTGTTTTTGGTCGGAAATGAGTGAGTTGAGATCTAGTGGAAAGGAGGGTTGCAGTGGAGATGGAAGAGGAAGAGGTCGGGGAAAGGGAGAGGAAGAGGTCAGGGAAAGGGGCAATTTTGTGTGACTGTATTGGTGTGGGCAATAGAGAGGAGTGAGGCCATTTTGGGAAGTAGAACTCCACTTTACTTAATTAACTATCCAATTATTTTCTAGGTTCATCTTCTCTGTCTTTGTGATTGTCATTAATTAAATGAATCGAGTTGGAAAGCTTGGGAAAGGTTGGGGATACATTATAATTTATACGTACATATGTGAAACAGAGGAAGGCGGGGCGGGGCGGGGCAGATACGGGGCGGAGTAGAAGCGATATTCATGTCCACTCTGTTCAAGTCACGCGTCGGGGCATGATTTGCTCTAGTTGATGACGCGTCGGATAAAATTCACTCCAATACGGACCAGATCGAATTAAATCCACCGAATCAGATATATTTTGCCATCCCTACTTTTGCTTTGAGATTTCGTTCCTTATACTTGTGTGTCATAATTGGTTTTAAAGGAATTTCGTGGCAACCTAACTACAATTATTTCAAAGAACCTAAATAGTCAATTCGAAAAAGTGATAAAATTGGTTAGCTTGACTACCCCTAAAGGGGTAGTGATTTTTGACACCCCCTTTATGATTGGCCAATTTTATTTCCAATCATTGGCAAGTATTAATTAAACTGGTTTTTTATTTTTTTTAATCTTGTAATTTGGGGTCTCTCACCACATTGGAAAAGAGAAAGAATCTGGGGAAAAACGAAATCACCCCCATTAATTACATAATTAATTTCTCTCACTGGTACATTAATTACACGTACCACTCCATTGGTACATTAATTACACGTACCACTCCACTGGTACACGTACCACTCCACTGGTGCGAGCAATCCACAAGGTAGGTTAGAGTGAGAACAATACCAGTGCAATGATATTTTTCATAACAATGATAAACAATAACGGAGTAACAATGGAGTACCACTTCAATGATACAAATACCACTCCACTGGTACACGTACCACTCCACTGGTACACGTACCACTACACTGGTACACGTACCACTCCACTGGTGCGAGCAATCCACAAGGTAGGTCAGAGGCGATCCCAGGATGGCGGCAGCTGGAGATAGGAGGATGGTGGTGGGGGAAGGCGCTGGAGAGTTTTGGTCGTTTCAGAGTAGAGGAGGGTTCTGGTTAAAATGAAATCAAAATGGAAAGAGGGGCCAAATGGAGAGAGAATGAGACGAAAGGAAGAAAAAAAGGCAATTAATTGCACATTTGGGGGGGGGAGTTTTTTTCTGATTCCCCATATTCTTTCCCTTTCCAATGTGGGTGAGAGACCCCAAATTACAAGATTAAAAAAAATAAAAAACCAGTTTAATTAATACTTGCCAATGATTGGAAATAAAATTGGCCAATCATAAAGGGGGTGTCGAAAATCACTACCCCTTTAGGGGTTAGCATAGTATCCGACCCCATAAAGGACATATAGGAAATACGACCTTATTATTTTTCATATCTATTGAGTTCTTTACCAGATGTCGCAACCGTCCCTTTGGGGTTCGTCGGGGGTCGCGTTCGCTTTTTGGAGTCGCTATCGATCTTATTTGGAGTGGATCGAACACTCTTCGAATCGGCTCTAACCTTAGGGTCAGAACCGAGATATGGTCTGCGGTTAAGAGATATGGGTTCGGGAGTACGGTTACGTATGGGGAAGTGAAATCACACCCCACAACGCCCTAAATCGGTACTACTTAAGTCGATAAGTTTCATACGAATTGGGTATATTTTTAGTAATATTTTTGTAATTTTAGGGTCCCTCTAGACCCTTAAATAATTTTTATCGTATTAGTTATAAATTAATTATACGCCCACTGACATAAAAAATTAAAAGATAAAGTTAATTGGTTAGTTGGACTCGAACCTTTCGGCTGCCTACGTACCTATTAGACGGGATCAAAGTCCACGTAGTTCGATATATGACTTTGATCGTTTTCAATGTAATTTTTACCACGTCCCACTGAGCGTAATTCTCGTATTTATAATTTTGTTAATAAAGTTTAAGTTGATTATTATGAGGTTATGACAATAAATGCGAGAATTTTAATGAATTAGGAAGTATTTTGACGTATTAGAAAAAAAACAAGAGGAAACTTAATCCGCATTCAACATTTCGTATGAAGGATTTTAAACGAATAAAATTAAACGGGATGGTTACATTGACGCATGATGGGCCAGCAGCCCAACTGGCTTATAGTCAGTCGAAAAGTGTGTTTGATCCAGAGGAAGAGGGTTCGAAACTTGCTCTCAAATTTTTTTTTTGGGATTACTCGTTTTAGTACAAAGAAAGGGGAAGGGTAGTTTTGTAATTACTCAAAGACACTGTGGCAGGGGTGTGTAATTTCAGCAAAACCCTATGGGCAATTGCGTCATTTTAATTTTCGTGGTATATAATCGTTTCTAAGAAAACCCTAAACCTATCCTAAGGCCGAGCGGCCGCCTCACCACTCCCATCTCTCGGTTCTCTCTCTATTTTTCTCTTCTATTCTAGAGATAAAAAAAACCCTAACTCCCTCTCGTAAAAAAAAAATGCTACCCACTCCTAAAATCTCACTTCTCGATTCTTCTCTTCTTCTCCTCCAGAGAAGAACAAAATCTCCTCCAGAGAAGAACAAAATCGACGCCCTAGCCGCCTAAAGAGGGTCGTCGGCCGTCTCCTTCTTCTCCCTCGTCTCTTCAAACTCGCGAGCCAAATAAAAATCCATAATAAAAAACGAATCTGGTCGCTATGACCCTAAATCAGAAGCTTCCTCTCAAGATAAAGGTGATTCTACTAATTTTTTAATTTTTTAATTTTTTAATTTTTTGTATGTTTGATTTGAGGAGGTCTGTGTTCTGTTCGGTCGAGGCAGAAGGAAAGGGGCTGAACGGGATCGCCGAAAATGAGGGTTTATCTCGTCGACGACGCCGATCGGCAGCCAGACAAAAAAAAACGATGAGATGCGGGTGAGATTTTCATTTGCGTGCGGGTTTTGTTTCTATTTTCAAGCCAAAAAACAGTATCATAATTATTTTGTTTTCTTGGGTTGCTGGTTTTGGGCGAGGGGAAAAGGAAGGGGAAAATGGCGTCGGACGGCGAGGATCGCCGACGGCGAAGCTCCGGTGGCGATAGGCTGACGACGACACAGGTAGGGTTTTTGTTTATTTTTTATTATACTTTTAATTTATTACCCCCCTTCAATCGGTTGTGACTTTTATCCTTGTATTGAAGCAGGTTCTAAAACTGGGCAGACGTAGGTAAGGATCATTCTAAACTAAGCTCAAGTCTGACTAGGGGGATTAAACTAAAAAAAAAGATTGTGTTATGAGTTTGGAATTGGTTCACAGATCTTTTGTTTGGGAATATGTTGTAAGTGTGTTTGATGATTTCGAAATTTTATTCTTTGTTGCTTGGTGGATGGTTTTAGATAGGGGTGGGATTCGGTCGGTAAACAATTTACCGTTTACCGAATTTACCGGTTTCGGTATACCGAAGGTGGTCAAATTGGTTACCGATTACCGATACCGATTTGTAACCGGTTTACCGATTACCGAATTACCGGTAAACGGTTACAAACCGGTATTACCGAAATACCGTGAGCAAGAAACCAATTCGGCAGGAGAATGTCAATTGCCCAATTCACTTTCTTCACTAGAGCAGCATCCTCCTCCTTTCTCTACCGAACCAATGCCCGCTTCAATCACTTCACCTTCTCTACGCCCTTCTCCACTGCTGCTGCTACTTGCACTCGCAAAAAGAATGGGAGACTTCCTGTCTTGTCAGGACTCGAACTAGGTGGAGTCAAGATTGCTAGAGTCAGGAGGCGAGGACGGCGAGGAGATGGCGGGGCGGCCTGGCGGCGGCGGGGAAGCCGGAATTTGGCGACTGCATCGCATCGCGCGTCAGCGACAACTGGGCCTGGGAGAGACGAGAGTCGGGGATGGCTGGGGAAGCGCCCTCATCGTCGTCGTCGTCGCTCGACGGTCGTCGCCATCGCCGCCCGCAGAAGGAGAGGAAGACGAGAAGAGGAGAGTTGGAGAACGAGCTGGGTGGTTGCGCGGCAGGTCTCTTCGAAACGAGGTCGGGGGCGGTATCGGTGGTAGAACTGTAGTGTTTGAATCCACCATGGTTTACCGATCCCCGGGAGTCCTGCATTCATCCTTCCAAGGAGGCGTTGTTTGTACTTTTTCTTTCCCTTGAAGGCTCGAGGCCGAGAAGCTGATGACAGCAGTGCAGCGGCAGAAATAGGGAGGGGGATTTCGGTATCGGTAATACCGATTTACCGTCGGTATTTACCGATACCGTATCCGGTAAACCGAGTATCCCAATTCATTGCTCGACTACCGATACCGCCGATAAACGGTTTACCGTTTACCGTCGGTTACCGGTTCGGTAAAACGGTAAACCGTTTACCGGGTTACCGTTTACCACCCCTAGTTTTAGATGTAACTCTTGGGATGCTAGATTTTTCAAAAAAATGAAAAGAATTTCTACAACTGGGAAGCATTTAACATGCTCTAAACAAAGAAAGGGGAAGGGTAGTTTTGTAATTACTCAGAAACACAGTGGCAGGGGTGTATAATTTCAGCAAAACCCTAGGGGCAATTGCGTCATTTTAATTTTCGTGGTATATAATCGTTTCTACGGAAACCCTAAACCTATCCTAAGGCCGAGTGGCCGCCTCAACACTCCCATCTCTCGATTCTCTCTCTATTTTCCTCTTCTATTCTAGAGATCGAAAAAACCCTAACTCCCTCTCGTAAAAAAAAAAAAAAAAAAAAAAAAGCCGCCCACTCCTAAAATCTCACTTCTCGATTCTTCACTTCTTCTCCTCCAGAGATGAACAAAATCGATGCCCTAGCCGCCTAAAGAGGGTCGTCGGCCGTCTCCTTCTTCTCCCTCGTTTCTTCAAACTCGCGAGCCAAATAAAAATTCCTAATAAAAAACGAATCTGGTCGCTATGACCCTAAATCGGAAGCTTCCTCTCAAGATAAACGTAAATCGACATGCATGGCTTCTCATTTCTATTTTTTTCCGTACGGGATTCTACTAATTTTTTTATTTTTGGTATGTTTGATTTTGAGGAGGTCTGTGTTCTGCTTCGGTCGAGACAGAAGGAAAGGGGCTGAACGGGATCGCCGAAAATGAGGGTTTATCTCGTCGACGACGCCGATCGGCAGCCAGACAAAAAAAACGATGAGATGCGGGTGAGATTTTCATTTGCGTGCGGGTTTTGTTTCTATTTTCAAGCCAAAAAATGGTATCATAATTATTTTGTTTTCTTGGGTTGTTGGTTTTAGGCGAGGGGAAAATGGCGTCGGACGGCGAGGATCGCCGGCGGCGAAGCTCCGGTGGCGATAGGCTGACGACGACACAGGTAGGGTTTTTGTTTATTTTTTATTATACTTTTAATTTATTGCCCCCTTCAATCGATTGTGACTTTTATCCTTGTATTGAAGCAGGTTCTAAAAATGGGCAGACCTAGGTAAGGATCATTCTAAACTAAGCTCAAGTCTCACTAAGGAGATTAAACTAAAAAAAAATTGTGTTATGGGTTTGGAATTGGTTTACAGATCTTTTGTTTGGGAATATGTTGTAAGTGTGTTTGATGATTTCGAAATTTTATGCTTTGGTGCTTGGTGGATGGTTTTAGATGTAACTCTTGGGATGCTAGATTTTTCAAAAAATGAAAAAGAATTTTTATAACTGGGAAGCAATTAACATGCTCTAAAATAGATAATTTTGGCAACTAAAAATCACAGCCTCTGCTTGTGACTTTGCCGAAATGGAGTTTGAAGTATGAAATTTAATTGTGTTTGGGTGATTTTTGCTGGATCTGGATCTAATCTGGGGTGATCCTAATCCTAGGGAAAAGTTGTTTTCCTCTTTCTATAGACCTTTGTCTATTTAAACTCTACTCGAATATTTTCATTCATCTATACATGATAATCAAGTATTCGACAACTATTTGCTAGATAGGAAATTGACAACGTGACATGCTATAAAGTAGTCTATCAATTGATGCGAAAAGTAAGTAGATGCTCAGCTGGAAGAAGCTTAATGCCAGATTGAATTGCTATGGGCAAATCTTGTATTAAGTAAATAAATAGAGTGCTTAAATGTAAAGTAGTTTGCAAAGTGCAACAATCGAGTATAAATGGGCAAGTAGATAGACGATTATGACTGTACAATGATTGAGCATGAATTTGACGAAAACAAAAATGAGATACGAAAACAAAAATGAGATCAGATCTTATTAGAAAGGATGAAAGAGTAAGAGCGCTAACCTGGTTGGAGTTTCATGGCTTAAGAAAGGACTTCTGCTTAATCTCACAACTTTCTGCGTTCTCGTGTAAAAGACGAATGTAAAGAAAAACGAGCTCAAAGTGTTTGTGTATTTCTGTAATGCAGTTTTCTTCCTTTTTCCCCAAATCTATCCCCCCTTCAACAAAGAGCTCACAGAGCTCATTTATAGCAAACTAAACTGCCACGTGTCGCTCTATGATTCGAGCATTTTTTTATTTAGACTTTGAAGAGCGTGCCACCCTGTTGAGGTCGGTTGTAGATAGGATTTGGTTAGACCGAATTGATCAAGGTCGGTTTATGGTTGGATTTCGTTGGGCCGAGTTGAGCCTGTTGGTTAGATATTTGTTGGGCCGAGTTGGGCTCCAAAATGGAACTTTGCTGGCAGATTGGGCCTCCAATTTTGGGTTAGAAACCGGGCTCGAGTGACAGCCTATTTTGGGCCTAAAAATCTGGAATTGGACTAATTGGTCTTTTCTTATTTTCTTCAGGTATCTAGGCTTGGTTGACTGAGAAAGCTGGGCCAGTGGACTAGATTCATGTCTCAAGGCTCAAATATTTCTCTCTTTGTAATTGTATATGTACAAATAAAATTATGTGGCCCATGTAAATAGTTACACCATTTGCTTTTACCTATTTTTATCTTTGCTCGGATGTAATCTGCAAAATAAGGAGTCTAATAATTAAATCTACCCTTTACTCAATTCTCATTTATTTTTAACCAAGTCTAAACCAAACCCCAGGTGATCCCTCATACAATTCAAAACACAACCTGCGCCCGTTTAATCTAATTGAAATGCCTAAATAGTCACTAATGTTTGAAAATTTCTCATTTCCTAATTTGTTCATAGAATCATATGAGCGAACTTAAACTCGGTAATTATTATTGACTGGCTACTGCTAGTCTTAACCAAATCTGTATTAGAATTAAATAGAAGTGAACTTGAAAATCATTAGTACTTATTGACTTGCCACTGCAAATCTCAATCAATTATTTTGAAGTTTTTGTTTTGTTTTCAATTTATTTCAATAACTGTTCCCTTGCTTGGCATTTACGTAGAGTGTTTGCTCCGGACAAAATGTGGTGTCTACACCAAGTGTTACAATGCATAAGTACTCTCATAATATGGCGGAAAACAAGTATAGATAGCACAACATACTATCCATATCCTAGAGGTCAACTACCTATATAAAGTTGACCCCATTTTTGACAGTAGCTGCATAAAAGAAGGCCTTAATCCGAAAACTTGACCTTCTTGCCACAAAAGAGAAGACCATTGTTGTAGCCTCTCGTAAATTTTGAAAAGAGTTGATCATGAATCTAGATATTGCGACCCAGGGCCGTCCCATGATATTCGGAGGCCCTGTTCGAAAATTTAAAATGTGGCCCTAAAAATTTTCTCCACAAATTTATTAAAAATAAAAATTATTAAATAATTATAAAAAAATGCATACTCTCAGAAAATGATTACAAAAGAAATAAATGATCACGTTTCTAGTTTGACGAAGAAACCAAAACCAAATTCCCAGGGCTGTCTAATGCTTCGTGGGGGCCTTGTTCCAAAATTGAGACGTGGTCTAAATTGACTTTTAACTATAATAAAACTAAAATGACTGTAATATCTTTCTACATAGTTTAAAATACATTAGGGTAATGTCTATTTTTTATCCAAACCTTTTTCAGATTCTTTTATATTATCCAAACCTATTAAAAATTTATTAATTAGCCAAATCTTTCATAATGCACCAAAATATTAGTAATTTTTACGTTATTGTTAATAATTCTGTAACTCTTTTCTTAGTTAAAATACTAAAATTTTGGAATCTTGACCTTCATGTGTCTCTTCCAAGTCAGTATCATGTTGTCAAGTCAATATTACTAACAAAAATGCTAACCGAAAGTTAACATTCGGCTAACTTTTAGCATTTCGACAGGTTTGGATATTATAAAAGAATCTGAAAAATGTCTGGATAAAAAATAGACGTTACCCATAAAATTATCTATTATCATTCTTATTTTCGTAGTCTTCATGATATCATTTTTAATTGTTATTATAGCTAAAATTATCTATTAAAATCGTCATCATACTCATAATCAATCAATCATATACTAAAAATACAATCTACAATGTTCGATCGGTAACTAACGGATCTAAGTGGAGGCCCCTAATATTCGGAGGCCCTGTGCCGGAGGGCGGGCCAGCACACCCTCTAGGCCGGCCCTGTTGCGACCTTGTTACAAGAGTTATCTAGAGGTGACAATTTTGTATCGAATCCAAACCAATCCATCTGGTAAACAACTATAATCCAATCCATATAATCCAAATTCAATTAGATTAATGTATTCACGTATTGGATTCGTTGATACTTGGAAAATTATAGTTTAGTACATAAACATTTTATAGTTTACATTTTGATACCTAAATTTTTAATTTTAACATAAAATATCATTGAAAATTTATATTTTGGTACCTAAAACTTTTATTATGACATTTCAGTAACAAAGCTTTTTAAAAATTATATATCGATCCAATATTTAGATGTCACTTGGATCTATTAATATAATCCACCAATTTTTATGCTTCAATCTATGAACCCAAAAATCAATTTAATCCAAACCCATAAAACACACTAACTCATAAATCCAATCCATTTGACATATCTAAAACCACCTCGTAACAACTTTATTGCATGGAAAATCCTCAACGCAGAGGAAATTGACAAGCAACAATTATTAGAGAAATCATCCCAACTTTTCAAAGGCAAGTTGTAAAATGGATGAAAAGTCTGAATGAAATGACCATTTCGCTCGTAGTAGAAATATAAGCTACGTCTTTTCTAAAACATCAATCATAAAATCATTGCATCGTTAGTAATCCAACCGTGAAATTGAATGATTATTTATGGACAGGGATCGCAATCAATGGGGCAGGTCCGGGGAGGGTTTTTTGGTACCCAGACCCGTCCCGTGGCAGGTCGGGTCCAGGTCGGGTAATTGATCACGGGTCACGGGTCGGGGCAGGTCGACCCAATCAGTATGCAATTTATATTAAAAACATTAGAAATATTCGTTATTTTTATTATAAGACTAAGAAAACAGACAATATTATGACAATTGCAGTTAAATTATTGGAGAAATTGAGGTTTTCACTAATTACAACTTTCTTATAGCTAAAATATGATGCAATTAAAGGAAAATCCTAAGTAATTTTACTAAGATTACATGTAAATTAGACAAGAACAGGTCGAGAATGGGGCGAGTCAGGATAGGTCGGGTCGATGAGACTACCCATGCCCGCCCCGCCCCGCCCCGCCTACGGGGCGGGTCGGACCCAGTGGCGGAGCCACATGAGGCCAAGGTGGGTCATTTGCACCACCTTGGCCCAAAAAATATGGAGTAAATTAATTTATATGATTGTTGATAAAATACAAAATTTCTATATGATTGTAAATAATTTTACGTAAAGTAATGTTTTATGATCTCTATTAACCTTTTAGTTTATATATTCGATAAGAGATTTTAGTATGTATACAAAAACTCGAAAAGTAATGTTATTACTTAGACTTGTTTGTTGCTATCGGTTGTCATTCAAGTATTGAAAGAGTACTTATGCAATTAGCAAAGTAAAGAAACACTTCATAATAAGATGAGTTGTGTAATCATGAACGATTTTTCGTTGTGATATCTTAACATCTCTCATAATTTGCTTGATTAATATATTTTAGAAAATTTTCAAAACATGAACACATTCAACAACATACGTTATATATATCTTTTTCACGTTTGACCCACCTTAGATAAATTTCTGGCTACGCCACTGGTCGGACCCGCCCCAAAACAGGTCAAACAGATCGGGTAATACGGGTCAGGTCGAAATTGCCATCCCTTATGGCAATGGGTTGGATTGGAGCGGATTTTGCCAAACTCAAATCCAAATTTATGGGTTTATCCGTCAAAAAAACCGGGGTAAAACTTATTGGGTTTGAAAAACTCAAACTCAACCTAATCCGTTGGGTATTGTCACGACCTTACTCTCGATCATGCGGCCCTAGGAGAGTAAGGTCGTGACAGTATCCGCAGGTTCATGGGTACCCGTGGATTTTTGTATAAAAAATTTATAATAACAAGTTTATTTCAAAATGAAAGTCTAACATAAATTTTCTCATAAAAATTATCCATTCAAAAAAAAAAAATCAATATAGAGCATACAAGCAAACGCAAATTATCAATACAAATTGTTCAAAATTAAAGATAAACATCTATAAACAACATGATTAAATGAAAGCTTTTTCCTCCTTGTCAACTAAACTTCTTCACTCTCCACTCCATAATATCAACTTCATTCTACACAATTAGAAATAAAAAATTAGACATTTCACCACAAACATAAAGAATATTAGTTGTTAAAAAATGATATATTGCCTAGTATGTTAAATATACCGAAAAAATCAATTATATGAGTGTGAGCGGATACCCATATGGCGGGTATACCTAAACTCAAACCCAACCCAACCTGTGAATAGTGTAGCGAAATTAAACCAGAACCAAACCCGAAACCGGTCAACACGGGTTTTACTTGATGGATCGGGTAGAGTACTCGTAGATTCGGGTTCAGCTCGCTAGTAGCCCAAAATGCTCGTTCCCCTTTTCCCGTATTCGGCCCGACATTATTAATTAAATATAAAGGGTGGAGAAATTTTTATAAACAAAACGGAAGACAAATAAAATTCTTCGGAAGCCAAAAGATAAAGTTAAAAAAAAAAAAAAAAACTGTAGCTATCTGCGACTCACTTTTTCTTCCAGCACTTCCCCTCTTATCCCTTTCCCACCGCTATCCCACCTAACGCTTGACGCTTCCTCCTCCTTCCCAATACCATAAAATCGCCGCCGCCGCCGCCGCTCCTAAAATTCTCTCCTTCCCCCTTCTTCTCTTGTTTCGCCGATGGATGTGAAGCGCAGAACCATACGCACTCTAGTCTCCAAGCTGAGCTCGGTGTCGGAGCGAACCCGGGAGGAGGCCCTAGCGGAGTTGCGACTCATCACAAAGCACGACGAAGAGAGCCGGCCGATCGTCGCCGAAGCAGGGGCCATACCTTACCTGGCCGAGACTCTCTACTCCTCCTCCCACGAATCTCAAGACAACGCCGCCGCGACCCTGCTCAACATCTCCATCTCCTCACGCGACTCCCTCATGTCCACGCGCGGCTTGCTGGACGCGCTCTCCCACGCACTCGGCCACCACGCCACCGCCACCTCTCCCACCGCCGTCCAGTCCGCCGCCGCCACGCTCCACAGCCTGCTCGTCGTCGACTCCTACCGCCCCATCATCGGATCCAAAAGGGACATCGTCTACTCCTTGATTGAGATTGTGAGGAGCCCGAAATCGCCGCCGCGGTCGATCAAGGACGCGCTCAAGGCCCTGTTCGGCATCGCTCTGTACCAGCTGAACCGATCCGTCATGATTGATCTCGGAGTCGTCCCGCCGCTGTTCTCGCTGGTGCTCAAGGACGGGAGGGTCGGGATCGTTGAGGATGCGACGGCGGTGATCGCTCAGATCGCCGGGTGCGAGGAGAGCGAGGCGGAATTCGGCCGGGTCTCCGGAATCAGGGTGTTGGTGGATCTGTTGGACGTTGGGACGGGTTCCAGTGGTAGGGTTAAGGAGAACGCTGTTGGAGCGCTGCTGAACCTGGTCAGAAGCGGCGGCGAGAAGGTCCTGCGAGAGGTGAAGGAATTGGGGGTCACGGCGTTGGAAGGAATCAGGGATGTAGCCGAGGGAGGGAGCTCGAAAGGGAAGAGCAAAGCGATGGCTTTGCTGGAAGTGATTGAAGGCGGATCCATGAACGGGAACCCACAGTTCTACTCCCTTTTCGACCATCACTCGTCTTGAACGTACAACAAGGAAAGATTTTAGTAGCTTTGTCTGTAGATTATTATCTGTTGGGTCTGTAATTCATTCATTTCCAGAGTATGAGAAAGGTAACAAGAACAGTAATAACTTAGACACCGCGTTGTAAATGAGTTATAGAAATGGATTTGTTCGTTCATGTATTGCTCGTTTATGATCTGCTCGAAGCCATTGATGTTCTGGTTTGATGAATTCAGGGGTAATGGTGATAGTTCTGAATCCAACAGCCAACTTGTTCGAATACCCCCATAATTTAGACGGTTTGTAGGCTCCTCTCCTCTCCTCTCCTCTGATGAATCTACGTACTAGTAATGGTTAAGATAAGAAATTGCACGCATTCTGCCGCCTTGATGAAACTTGGACTTTGTAGTTATGGAAGAGAGACAAGGGTGGAAGCAGGAAGGAAGCGCGTACCGCGTTTGTTATTTCTGGTTGGCCAATGTTGCATTAGTTATGCGGGACGGGCAACTTGTGCGTATTAATTAGGAAGACACGGTTGTTGGGTGGAGGGCGATCAGGGAGAAGTCATTGGCATTGGCAATGGCAAGGGTGGTGTTGTATGAAATGATGTTGACAGACTCAGAGAATTGTCAATGGAGATGGTGTATTTGAAGCGGAAGAGGGCTGACATTTGGTAGCTAGCTAGCTTTATGCAAATGAAATGGACTAGTGAATTACCAATGGAAGGATCCGGTATTGGTTTCACGACGTCGTTGTCTTGGATTGGTTGCGGTTGCGGTTGGGCAATCGTAGTAGTGGTGGAGCACAAACCTCACTTTCCGTGTATCCCGCGACAATAGGATACAATAATAATTATATGAAAGCATGAGACAATTGACAATAGTATAATGTTTACGGAATTTGTCATTTCCTAACCATCTCTCACATTCTCTGCTGCTAATGCATAACTCCTCCACAATAGGAGCATGGTAATTTTCAAAACGAACATGCACACACATGCTAAGTTAGACAATATCCTCAATGAGCACCCAAATTGAGCATCATGAAAACGACTAGGGATGGGCGAATGTTGCGCTCCGATCGCTGCAAACTTCAATTGAATATAAGTTCGACTTTTTATGAGAGGGTATATTAGTAAATGGTATAACATTTACGGGCCCCAAGCCCATGACTCACTGAAAGCCCATTAAGCAATTAGGTCCGGCCCAAACGGACCCGAAAGGCGGTCTCTCTCGGGGCACCTTGCCGGGAAGACCGCCCGACATCCTCTCAACGGAACATCAGAGAGCCGCCCGACAAATGGGATGAACGGCCTCTGAACACTTTTGTACGAAGACTGACAGAAGTACGAACCTGACAGTCTCAGAGGGCCAAAGCTCAGGCGGTCCAAGACCGCCCGACATAGAATTAAATGCCCTCACCCCTGATCATCACTGGTATAAATACCCACCTCGGATCACATTGATGGTAACTTCAACCAACTCCATTCTCTCTCTTATTTACTCACACTTCACTTCTCTCTCTAACTTAAGCATAGGAGGAGGTCACAGGAACCCCCTGAGGACCTTTCTGCAGGGTTTCGGAGACCGCCCTCGACCGTCGAAGTCGCCCAAGGCCAGTGGAGTCTCACAAACCGCTTGGTACATTCCAAGCATAAACATTTTGGCGCCCACCGTGGGGCCCTACTACTTTGTGGCGAACGAGATGGGAGACGACTTCGAGACCCCCCTCAAGGGGATGACCGAAAACAACACCCTCCGAGGCTTATCACCGAGGATCGAGGATGAACCAGAGCTGGAAGAAGTGGTCAAGAATCAAGGGATGCAAATTGCAAACATGCAAGACAGCCTTTCCCAAATCCTCCAGCTCCTGAAGACCCGAGATGACCCCGCCGAGGGCTCGAAGGGGAAGACACGCGACGAGAAGCTGAAAGGCGCTCTCATCCTCGACAGTCCTGCTCGGACAGAAGGCGGAGGACCCGAGGCTGACGATCTGGATCTTAACTTTCTAGAGGAGCATTTGCGGTCTACCTTCGGGAAGCATAAGAGCCCGAACGTTCTACAAAACCCCCTATCGAGAGAACTCTTCAAGACTCCAGTTCCCCCAAACTTCTCCTCTCTGGGACTACCTACCTACAGCGGGTCATCCGATCCCGCCGACCATCTTTGCGCGTTTATGTTAAAGATGCAGCTCATCAACGCAACAGACTCGGATCTGTGTCGTGCGTTCCCGGTTATCTTCAGCGGCCAATGCCGAACATGGTATACCTCCCTACCAGAAGGGATTATAGAAAACTTTGAGCAGTTTGCGATGCTCTTCTCCACCAAATTCGCGTCTCAACAGCGTCGCAAACTCACCGTCTCGGCGCTCATAGGTTGCCGGCAGAGGAAGGAAGAGTCGCTTGCTGAGTTCTACGACAGATGGAACGCGATAGCTTGCGAAGTAGATGGCATCTCCCCAGTCGTGGCCGCCGGGAACCTCCGAATATCGACGACTAGTCTCGAGCTGAAAAGAACGTTGATAAAAAAGGAAGCGACCCTGGCGGCCTGGTCTGACTTAGATCAATTGGTACGCCGAGCGATCTTATTGGAGGAAGCACTAGCCAACGACGACCGCGACCAGCAGAGCCGTCCCCGCGGAGACGCCTCAGAGCGTGGGGACTCCCGGAGGGGAAGGCGGTCACCAGACCGAAGGTCGTACCGAAATAGATACACCGATCGAGAAGGAAGAAGAGACGTCCTTTCCACCGATAGGGAAAAGGGAAGAGACCGAAGGAAGGGTGGAAGGAAGCACGAGGCGTCATCCGTCCAAGAACCGCAGGAAGGAAAAAAGTGGTGCGACTGGCACCAAATCACAACCCATGACACCACAGAGTGTAGAGAGTTCAAGGCCACGCTCCGACATCTGGCCCCGGGAGATCTAAGAAGCAAGCTAGAAATGAGGCGGTCCCACAGAGAACACTCTGCAGAAGAGCGAGAGGAGTCCCCGAGTCCTGAGCAGGACAAGACAAGACGCGCAAGAAAGGACAGGTCAAGATCCCGCTCTCGAAACAAGGTCACCTCCCCGATGAGGCAGTCTCCTCCCTACAGAGCACCCCGAAATGACGATAATGGAATGGATGTCATAACGATCGCAGGAGGGCGAAAGCGCCCAAGAACCGAAGGAGACCGCATCGCTCAATGTCTCAACGTGCAACGCAAAGCACCGACAGAGGTCGCCTTCCTGCCCTCTGAGTTGGCCAACGAGGAAAACTCGGAGGATCCCCTGGTCATTTCCTTTCGAACCGCCAAGTTCAAAGTCACCAGAGCCCTGGTCGACAATGGAAGCTCGGCAGACATACTATTCTACTTAGCTCTCAAAGGGATGAAAAAGAGCGTCCAAGACCTCAGTCCTTCCAACACCAGCTTGGTAGGTTTCTCCGGCACCAAAGTCCGCGTCCTCGGCTAGATCACGCTCAAAGTCACCATAGGAGAAGGAGGAATCACAAAGACCAGACCCGTAGAGTTTCACGTGGCGGATTGTCCTTCGGCGTATAATGCCATTCTCGGACGCGGTTTCCTAGCTTCGTTCGAGGCGGTCGCATCAACATGCCACCAGATGCTTAAGTTCCCAAGCCGAGGACAAACCGGGCGTGTTCGGGGCAACCCAAAGGAGGCTAAAGAATGCTACCAAGCGACCATCGAACACCTCGAAGTCGACCTGGTCGACACAAGAGGCGACGTTCCAAGACCGGAAGCGGTCGAAGGAGATGTGGCGGTCGCTCTTGACGCAGAGCAACCAGAAAGGACGGTGCGCATTTCCACGCATCTCGCCCAAGAAGAGGCTCAGAAACTGCTCGCACTCCTCAGAGAGTTCCAAGACCTCTTCGCGTGGGGTCCGGAAGACATGCCCGAAGTTCCCCGTAAGGTCTCCGAGCACCGCCTCTCAGTCAAAGCCAAAGCGCGTCCCATACAGCAGCGAAGGAGACACCTGTCAGTTGAAAAACAAATGGCATTGGAAGAGGAGGTGCGCCGCCTCCTCAAAGCCGGATTCATCAGAGAGGTAAAGTACCCCACTTGGCTCTCAAATCCGGTCTTTGTACGCAAGGCTGGAGGCGCTTGGAGAATGTGCATCGACTTCACCAGCCTCAATGTGGCCTGTCCCAAGGACGCATATCCTCTTCCCCGTATTGATCAGCTCATAGACGGGACCGCCAACCATGAAGCTCTCAGCTTCCTGGATATGTTCTCTGGATACCACCAGATCATAATGGCGGACGAGGATCAAGAACTCACCGCTTTCATGACTCCAATGGGCAACATCTGCTACGTAGTTATGCCCTTCGGACTAAAGAACGTGGGGGCGACCAATCAGCGGATGGTGGACGCGGTCTTTAAGGAGCAAATGGGACGGAACGTAGAGGCCTACGTTGACGACGTGCTGGTCAAAAGCAAGAAAGCAAGCGACCACCTGTCCGACCTGAGGGAAACCTTCGAAACATTGAGGAAGAAAAATCTAAGGCTCAACCCGCTCAAGTGCGTCTTCGGCGCCAAGGCGGGAAAGTTCCTAGGGTTCATGATCACAAAACGAGGTATAGAATCCAACCCGAAGCAAATTGAGACTATACGCGGCCTGAAGCCGCCAAAGACCATCAAAGAAATCCAGGCGTTCAATGGAAAGATGGCCGCACTCGGAAGGTTCATCCCGCGGTCCGCCGACAAATGCTCTCCTTTCTTCCAAATGCTGAAGAAATCGGCGTCAAGGCTCCAGTGGGGTGCCGAGTGCGACAAAGCATTTCAGCTGTTGACAGACCAGCTCAGCCAACCGCCAGTTTTGAGCGCCCCCATCAGTGGGGAACGGCTCTACCTATACCTAGCGGTTTTCGAGCAAGCCGTGAGTTCCGTCCTGGTGAGAAGAGCGCAAGACGGCTCCGACCGACCTGTTTACTACGTGAGCAAGGCGCTTCTTCCCGCCGAAACGAGGTACTTGCCCGTCGAAAAGGCGGTCCTTGCGGTCGCCTCCGCGGCAAGAAAGTTACGACCATACTTTCAAGAACACCCGATCACAGTGCTATCTCACCTCCCGCTCAAAAGCATCATGAGAGGCATGGACGCCTCGGGTCGGCTGACCAAGTGGGCCATCGAGCTGAGCGAATATGACATTGAGTACGCCCCTAGGCCCACCATTAAGGGGCAAGTCCTGGCCGATTTCATCGTCGAAGGCTTCTCCCTCGAAACCACGCCCTCCGAGGAGCGCAACCAAATATGGCGTCTGTTCATAGATGGCGCCGCCGGAAAAACCGCCTCCGGGGCGGGGATCGTCATCGAATCTCCCGAGGGGGTGGTACATGAAATCTCGCTGAGGTTCAAAGAGATCAAGACCAACAATGTCACTGAGTACGAGGCGCTAATCAATGGGCTTCGGATATTGTCCACCCTAGGGGCAACTGACGTGCAAATATTCTCCGACTCCCTCCTAGTCGTCAAACAGGTCCTAGAGGCGTTCGAGATTAAAGATGAGACGCTAGCGGCATTAGCAACCAAGGTGCGAGACGCCCTGTCCCAGCTGAGTTCGTGGAAACTAGAGCATGTCCGGAGAGAAGACAATCAACATGCAGACACGCTTTCCAAGCTCGCAACCGCCATGGACTTCGAAGGCGACCGGCACGTCACCGTCACCAAAGAAAGTGAATCGCCGGAAGAAGTCATGAGCATCGAAGAAGCCGCTGACTGGCGAACCCCCATGATCCAATACCTGGAACACGACGTCACCCCACAAAACCCGGTTGAACGGAAGGCGCTCAAGCGAAAGGCGGCCAGGTATTCGATGGTGGACGGTCAACTGTTCAAAAGATCATTCTCTGGCGCCTACTTGAAATGCCTCGGGGTGGAAGAGGCTAAGTGGACCTTGAAAGCAATACACCAGGGAACGTGTGCCACACACGCCGGTCCAAGATCGCTGGAAAGAACTGTCCTCTTGCAAGGTTACTACTGGCCTACCATCAAGAAAGACGCCTCAGACGTCGTCCTCAAGTGTCATGCATGCCAAGTTCACGCATCCAAGCACCACCAACCGAGCTCCGAGCTGCAGAGCGTGGTGGGACCATGGCCGTTCGCTAGATGGGGACTCGACCTCCTGGGACCTTTTCCCACGGCGCCCCTGGGAAAGAAGTACTTGGTAGTCGCCGTCGACTATTTTACCAAGTGGATAGAGGCTGAACCGCTGGAAACCATCACTAGTGCAAGGGTGCAGAAGTTCGTGTTCAACAATATCATGATCCGCTTTGGAGTTCCTCATTCGATCATCACCAATCATGGGACGCAGTTTGATTGCCGCCCGTTTGAGAACTTCTGTGCAAGAAACCGCATCATATGCACCATGGCCTCGGTAGCTTACCCGCAAACCAATGGCCAAGCAGAAGTTTCCAACAAGCTGATCCTCCAAGGATTGAAGAGGCGCCTCCGAGAGGCCAAAGGGGCATGGACCGCCGAGCTACCCCACATCCTATGGGCGCATCGCACAACTCACAAGACGGCCACGGGCGAAATTCCCTTCGCCCTGACTTATGGCTCCGAGGCGGTTGCCCCAGAAGAAATGAACTTACCCTCCCTCCGAGTTCAATCATACGACCAAGAGCGCAATCACGAGAAGCTGCTCGAACAGCTAGACATGATTGAGTCGAGGCGCGACACGGCCATGGAACGCATCATGCGCGAAAAAGCGAAGGTCGCCGCGTCATACAACAAGAACGTGAAACCGCGACCTCTCGAAGAAGGAGACATGGTTCTTAAACGTGACTTCCAAAGGAAGGATGAGCACGGCAAGCTGGCCGCCACATGGGAGGGCCCATTTCTCATTGGAGAAAAGACCGGCCCCATCACGTTTCGACTCGCAACCATGGAAGGCGATCCGATCTCCAAGACATGGAACGACATGCATCTACGGAAGTACCACACAGACGCACTCTAAGGTACTACATTCATCAGTACAACAATGTACGGGTAACTACCAAGCACCCACTTTTGGATCTCTTTTAGTGGACAGGGCAGTGCCCCCCACTTGTAACAGTGTATGGGCTGCTATCACGCACCCACTTTCCCTTACGTAATACACTGACATCTATTTCGGCCAACACTTTGGACCTTGATACTCGCATTACCCAAGTTTAAGTCAGGTAACTCAAAGTCTCGTGTAGCATAAGAAACGACACGACAAAAGCAAAGGAAGGGGCATCACTGCCACCGCAAAACCACCAAAACCTTTGTAAAAGGCAAAACATGGTCGATAGACCACTGCAAATACCGCATGAGACCGCATCCACGCGGTCGCAACAAACATCCTCGACAAAAACAGCGAGAAACTTCAAACACCACCAAAAGACGGTTAGCAACCATACCACGGAAAGAACTTCCTAAGGCGCTCTCTCGTGCAAATTGTGGAAAACCCAAGGATAAAGCGTGAGTCAAATACTTACTCAAGCACGGGCAAAAGCCCCATCAGTCACACGAAACCGCGCGACATACAAGGAAGTCGCCTTCCAGGACGCGTCCCGGTTCGTACACGACTAAAATCCGCGAATGGATGAGAATCCCACTGAGGCCCATAAGCCCCCCCCCCCCCAACTAAGCCTACACAGATTCCTAAGCACGTCCTGATTACGCAAAATCTTATGAAAGGAGAACCAAACTCAAAAGAAAGACCGCTCCGGAGCGGTCCCAAGCAGATTGTTTAAAAAAATAAGGAAAAATCCGCACCAACGCGGTCACAAAGATTGTTAGTACATCACCATAAAGATGGCGCAAAGGAAAATGTCTTAGTTCACAAGCTTGAAATGAAAGACTGAAAAATCAAGAGCATAGTAATGATGGGTGGTCTCAAACGATCGGAGACCCACCACTCGCAGCATCACCTCCTTCACCCACATCCTCGTCCTCCGCCTCACCTTCTTCCGAGTTGACATCTGCAGCGGACCAATGACCAACGACATCCCACACGCGGTCAGAGTCCCAGCCCAGATCGGGGCACTCTTCTCGGAACAGATGACGGATGGCGGCCACCACGTTGCCAACGACCGTCTTATACTTCGCCTTGTCTTGCGCAACGAAGTCCGCGGATGCAAGGTAGGCCGGACCCGCCTCAGCACGAACCGCCGCCAACTCTGCTGCGTGAGCTTCCTGAAGAGACGCCTTCTCCAACTTCAAAGCGTCCACCTCCCTTCGCAAGGAATCCTGCTCCTCCACCAGAGCCTTCTCGATCTCACTGGACTTGCGTAGCGAGCCCTGGAAGCGGTCTCGTTCCTCGCGAAGCGCCTTCGAACCCTCCTTCTCATCGGCTAACTCCTTCTCCTTGCTTGCCAACCGCTCGCTGAAGCCCTTTTCTAGCTGAGGACGTAGCTCCTCCTCCAAAGCAGCACGGCCATCCTCCAAACTCTTCTTAAGATTGGCAATCTCGACCGCATTATCATGTACAGCCTTTGACAGGCGGTCATTCAGAAGCACAATCTGAGAAAAGCCGATCTGTGCCTGCGACACCCAAGTAAGACTAAAGAGCTGAATGAACCAAACACAGGGGGCATAAACGAATAACCACGGAACCAAGGCAAAGTGACTTACTCCAAAGAAGAATTGGGAAGCGGTTCCGGCCAGCCGGCGGTTACTCCCTGGAGAAGTAGCCGTGTACTCGTGGGGCATGACAAGTTGCTCGCTGATTGTATGGAATGCCAACTCAGCATCCTCGGTGTCAGTGGCCGCCTTCGGAGGAACGTTCACCAAACTAGGCTTATCCGACCGCTTCGCAGCCTTTCCACGACGATCCTCAACCGCCGAAGGGGAGCCGCGCACTCGAGCGCGTTTCGACACCGCCTCAGGTGTCTCTTGCTGCAGCGTCCTCTTGCCCGCTCCCCGTTGCGTGAGAGTCGGACCGCCACCCGCCGCACCCGGTGAGTCAGCATCCACACGGATGGGAGAGGTCGCTGGTGGATCAACGGAAACGGCCGCCACTGATGAGGACGCAGCTCCTGCCCGGGCGGTCTTGGTCGTCTTCTTCTTCCGCGGTCTGTTGGCATCCGCCAGCTCTCTCAGACCTGATGAGAAAAAGCATAAGTGAAATACATGAGAAGGATAAGCGGCAAAAGTTCAATAAGCACACTAACCGTAAAAACCACGAACAAGTTGATAGGCGCTGTCAGAACCACTATGCTTGACACGCAGCTGAACCGCCTCCACGATGCGGTTTACATGATCTATCACAGATTGAGGAAACTGACTAGAATCACACCAAGCATCCTTAGAGCCAACCGCGTACTCTGTGAGCGGCTCCGAGTCACCCGCATACCACTTCCAAGACGGTTTGGCAAAGAAGTATTCTCTGTACCATGGGGAGTCCAACTTGGGCGCCCCAGTCACAAACCCGACTGATGAGGACATCAATGGGCCAGTCACACGTGCTAAGGCAAGGACATTGAAGGAGAAGCTTGCGACATATTTGGAGAGCTACTTTGGAGCCATGGATATGGAGCTATTTCGAGGGAAGCCATATATGATGATTCGAGTGGAGGAAGAAGGAGGAAGTGCTGAAGAGAAGGCAGATTGCAAGAAGCAGCCTTAAGGGGTTTGCTTAACGGGTCCAGCCTTAATGGGTTTGCTTAACGGGTCCAGGCTTAACGGGTTTGCTGGGCTGTTTCCGAGTTTCCTTGTTTTAAAGTCGGTTTATGATTGTTTTTCCATGTTGGAGTCGGATTTGGGTTGTATTTTGCCTATTTAAAGGGCTGAACACGTTGGTTTTGCCCTTAGACGATTATTATTGAATTTCAGAGGCTAAAGCCGATTTCCCTACGCGGGATTTGCCCTAATTACTCTGTCGAGAATCTCCAGAGTGCTAGAGCGACTCTTATCAGCTAGGTAATCACCCTGGTTGTGGCGAGCTACCCATATCGATTGCCCTTTATTCCGAGTTGAATCTGTCCGATCGATTCATATATCGATTGCCCTTATTCACGGGTGAGTATTGTCCGATCGATTTCCATCCTATCCGGTTCTGTTTGGTTCGTGAAGCTTGACCCTGCGCAACTTTGATTATATCAAGTGGTATCAGAGCTAAGGTTCAAATCAGTGGCGTGTTCTTGAAGTTTTTTTTGTTGAAGATCTTGTGCGTTCTTGTTTGTGTTCTTGGTGGTTTTGTGCGAGTTCTTGAAGGTCTTGGCGTGTTCTTGAGCCGCAAGATAGGAGGTTGTTTGTTCTTGGGAGTTCTTGGTGTTTCTTGCGAGGCAAGAAGCAGATTGTGCGAGTTCTTGTTAAGTTCTTGGTTCTTGGAGTTTTCTTGCATCGCAAACATGGAAGCAGCACTCGAAGCGATCAGAAATCAATTGGAGAACATTGCTCGTGCTCAAGAAGAGCAAACAGCAAGGCTTGCCGAGTAAGCCACGAGGATGGAGGCTGTCGAGACAAGGCTCCAGCAGCCGGTTGTGGTCGATGCAAACCCTAACCCTAGACCTCGACAAGAAGAAAGGGGAAGGGAAAACCGAGCTCCTCCACCCTTGGTTCACGAAGTACAGCGTCATATGCGCCAGCATAGACGCCTTGGAATGCCTCGAGCTGAAAGGAGAGGGCGGCAGCAGCATCATGAAGAGGAGTTTAATGACGAGGAAGAAGAGGGCTTTGAGGAGGAGGATGATTTGCGAAACCTCAAGGTCACGATTCCACCTTTTCGCGGTACCACGAACCCTGATGCTTATTTGGATTGGGAGCGAAAGATGGAACTAGTGTTTGATTGTCATAACTACTCCGAGAAGAAGAAAGTGACATTGGCTGCCCTAGAGTTCTCGGATTATGCACTTGTTTGGTGGGATCAGTTGGGAACGAAACGAAGGAGAAACAGGCAGCGTCCGATTGAGACGTGGGATGAGATGAAAGGAATTATGAGGGATCGGTTTGTACCGAGTTCCCATTTGCGAGATATGTATCAAAACCTCCAGCTTCTCCGGCAAGGAACTAAAAGCGTTGAAGATTATCACAAGGAGTTGGAAGTGTTGATGATACGTGCTGATGTGAGAGAGGACCGCGAGGCTACCATAGCTCGTTTTCTGTATGGTCTCAATCGAGAGATCAAGAACGTGGTGGAGATACAACCATTCCTTGAACTTGAAGATTTGGTGGATATGGCAAGTAAAGTGGAACGACAGCTTCGAAATAGGAGGTTTCAACCCTCCATGAACTCCACACGTTCGAGCCAAGGAGTTGCAACCAACCCTAAGCCGCAACTGCCCGTGAAAGAAGCTCCTAGACCCGCGGCAAGGGCTGATGGTGCAAATCCAGTTATGAAGCAAGGTGGATCGTCGGGGGAAATTCGTTGTTTCAAATGCCATGGAAGAGGACACATTGCGAGCCAGTGTGCCAATAAGAAGACCCTGATCTTGCTTGATAATGATGAGTATGTATCGGAGGAAGAGGAAGAGACCACTGATTCTGATGTCGATGAGTCTATGGAAATGGAACCACCTCCAGGCAGCTTGTTTGTAGCACGGAGAGTATTGTCTGTGCAGCCTAAGGAGGAGAGTGAACAGAGAGAAAATATCTTCCATACGAGATGTGTAGTTGATGGGAAGTTGCTGTCTCTAGTGATCGATGGAGGAAGTTGCACGAACGTTGTGAGCGCGTGTGCGGTGAAGAGGCTAGGGTTGCCTACGTTGAAGCATCCAAAGCCATACACGCTGCAATGGCTTAACGATCACGGATCCATCAAAGTCACAAAGCAGGCACTAATGAAGTTCGAGATTGGAGATTACAAAGATGAGATTTTGTGTGATATAGTGCCTATGGAAGCTGCACATGTGCTTTTTGGCAGGCCATGGCAATTTGATCGACAAGCACAACATGATGGAGTGACAAATAAGTACAAGTTGCAACATGGAGGAAAGAAGTTCGTGTTGAAGCCTCTGTCTCCAAGTGAAGTATATCGAGATCAACTCCAAATGCAGCAACGTCGAGAGCAAGAAAAGGCAAGTAATGCCTCGGCCAAGAAAGGAGAAGAGGGAGCTGGAATTGTGGATTCGAAGGCAGTGATGCTAGCACGCAATGGAGATTTGAAGCAAGCTACCTGTGCACGAGAACCTTTGATTGTGCTCATGTACAGGGACGTGCTGCTCAATCAAGAGCTAGTCCAAGAAGTTCCAGCCGAAGCAAGAGTGGTGTTGGATGAGTTCGAGGATGTGTTTCCAGAGGAAGCACCGAAGGGGCTGCCTCCTATTCGCGGAATTGAGCACCAAATTGATTTCTTACCGGGAGCTCAAATTCCAAACAAGGCAGCATATCGAGCTAACCCGGAAGAGACCAAAGAGCTGCAAAGGCAGATTGACGAGCTCATGGAGAAGGGGCATGTTCGAGAAAGTTTGAGCCCGTGTGCAGTTCCGGTGATTCTCGTGCCAAAGAAGGATCACACCTGGCGGATGTGTGTAGACTGCCGAGCGGTCCAGGGTCACCTGACTCCGACACCTCCAAAGAAGAAGACGTGCTAAGAGACGCCTCCGGGCGCTCGCCGCCGCTACTTACCTCGACATCCTCCTCCTCCAAAGAGATACTATCTAACCCTACCCGCTCAAATTCCCCCAAGTTATCCCCCACAGCAGATGACGTGGCCATAACCCCAACTGGTACAGGGCGCGTGTTAGCACAATTTTTATCCAAGTCGACACAATCCCCGACTAAACAATCGTCTAATTCAGAAGCACTTCCAACATATAACTCTAACCCAGACAAATCCCACACGCACTCGGATGGATTTCGAATGGGGTGAAAAACAGTTCGTACCTTGAGAAGTGAACGCGGCCGCGGCAGCACCCGACGGTTTCTTCCCCATCGGCGGGACCGCCAATGGCGCAGCGGAACTCGAGGGCCCCCTCTCGAGTGTGACCACAGGGGGAGACTCGGCGGGAAGGGAAATCACGCGCGCGGCAGCGCCATGCGCACCAGCCTCGGACGGCGAAGGCGAAGCTCCTCCAGACATCTGCGAAGAGGAGCGAATCGGCGGTCGACGACGGCGGCGCGATTCAAGCAAAGAAAGGGGAACAGCCGAAAAGATGTCTCGAAGGAAGAAGGAAGAAGGAAGTCCGAGCCGCTAAGGAAAGAAGAAAGTAAACACTTACCTGGTTCGCCGATCGGATTATATAGGGGTCGTCGGTCGCACTTCCTGCACAACCCACAGAAGCAAGAACGAAGAAGAAGACGAAGGATTTCTAAAACAAGGAAGAGGTTTGGCGAAAAAAATCTCTTCCCCACACATTTAAAGCAAAAAAGGGGAAATTCAAAATCCCGAAGCGACATTTCGCGTGCACCGAGGCTCTGAGATGACGTCTTGCCTCCCGGTATCAGGGCTCCGCGCCCGAAAAGCGCCATGTGGCGGCAAACAGCGAAGGGCAGGAACCGCCACGGGTTCCCCCTTCGACACCCATTCCCCAACGACCAAAGGTAGACAGGTAGTCATATGGATAACGGTCCAAATACGCTTTGAGAGACGCTCGGAGATCACGAACAAAGGTAGTTCGAATCGGAGGGAGCCGCCCCTCAGGCGATCCCGCTTAAGGCCCTCGCGGCCGGGGGCAGGGCAAGGCGGCCCTAGACCGCTTCATAACGACAAAGAACGATTAGCCGCAAGAGCCTAAAGCCTCTCACGCCTAAGGGGCAAATGTTAGGTCAACGGCTAACACCTACGGGCCCCAAGCCCATGACTCACTGAAAGCCCATTAAGCAATTAGGTCCGGCCCAAACGGACCCGAAAGGCGGTCTCTCTCGGGGCACCTTGCCGGGAAGACCGCCCGACATCCTCTCAACGGAACATCAGAGAGCCGCCTGACAAATGGGATGAACGGCCTCTGAACACTTTTGTACGAAGACTGACAGAAGTACGAACCTGACAGTCTCAGAGGGCCAGAGCTCAGGCGGTCCAAGACCGCCCGACATAGAATTAAATGCCCTCACCCCTGATCATCACTGGTATAAATACCCACCTCGGATCACATTGATGGTAACTTCAACCAACTCCATTCTCTCTCTTATTTACTCACACTTCACTTCTCTCTCTAACTTAAGCATCGGAGGAGGTCCCAGGAACCCCCTGAGGACCTTTCTGCAGGGTTTCGGAGACCGCCCTCGACCGTCGAAGTCGCCCAAGGCCAGTGGAGTCTCACAAACCGCTTGGTACATTCCAAGCATAAACAGATTCTAACCGGTTCTCGACAAAAAATGTCATTTGGAAGAGAACAACTAACTAAATGATATAAAAAAAAGTGATATTCTTGAAAGTTTAGATGAAAAATGTATTTTAATTTACCAAATTTTTTCAAATATATGATTATATAATGAATGATAAAAAAAAAAAACAACACAAACTATTTTTTCATGTGTATTTTTTCCCAAGTAGACCTACTTTAGACAAAATCCTGCCTGCCGACCGCATCGCACCATAAGTTCATTAAAACACATAATATTTATGACAACAAATTGATTGGTGCCATAAAATCAAATGGCATTTATTAATAATTTGACAGTTTGTACCCCAACCACATATGATCGTAAAGTACTTTCACTTCCTCTCACAAAGCTCTGGGCTAGAACCAAAATAAGCTTCTTTTTGAGGAAAAATCCTAGAATACTCTAATTATTAAAAAAAATCCCTAAATACAGTACTTATAAAATTATTTCCCAAAGTACAGCAGATTCAACATCATTGTCGAAGACGAAGACAGTGATTATAATCACCGTTTTAGTCCAAAACGGTGATTGCATCACCGCTTTTGACAAAAACAGTGATGCTATCACCGTTTTGGACAAAAACGGGGAATCAATCCCGCGTTAGTAAAAGACGGGGATAGTCTGACTGTTGATAAGGGAAACGGTGAAGCGATAATGACCGTTTATGTAAAAAACGGTGAAGTGGCGCGGATCGCCGCGCCCGCCATGTCACCGATCCTTGTCATCCGCGCCCTTCACCGCTGCCGTCCGATGCGGTGAGGCGCGGATTGTGGTTTTTCTCCACGATCCGACGCCTCACATGTCGCCACGTCAGCGATCCAAGCCATCACCGCTTTCTTCCAACGCGGTGAGTTCATTGCTTTTAAGGAACGCGGTGATTGGTGCCCTGAAATTTCCAGCTCCCCTTTCCCCCTATAAATACCACTCCACCTCTCATTCCAAACCACACCACTATTTTATACTTCTTTCTCCCTCCATTACTTCACTCTAGTTTCGTTCTAAGTATGCTCTGTGGTTGTGGTTAAGTTCGATCTTCCGCATCAGAAAGAATTACTAGAGTTTTTGTTTTGTCAATACTCTCTCTAGCTTTTCGGCAAAAAATGGACGAAAAGGCTATGAGAGTACGTAAATTTATTTTATTCTTTTGTGATTTTTTTTAAATGGGTGCTGACATATAAATTGATTTGATTTCATATTTTTTTTATAGATGGGTGTTGAGATATACGACCCTCGATTGTATATCGATCCTGGTCCAAGGGATTGAAGGTATTTAACCGGGCAAGATCAACAACGCTCCCGTGCAATTTGGAACAATAATCCGGTAGACATTAAAATTATTTCATTAGTTCTAAAGTTTTTATTTTGCTTTCTATTGACTGACAACATTGTGTTTTTTGGTTTGTAGGAATCACTTATTCCCATCAGTCATCGAGGGACATGTCGATTGCCCCGTTGGCATGCTCGACTGGCGCCCTATCTAGAGAGGACGGGATTGCACATGCCGAGGCACTTCATGAGGCTTGATATTGACAACGATCTGCTGACGGCAATGGCAGAGCGATGGCGCCCCGAGCTGCATACCTTCCACTTTCCCGAGGGTGAAATGACGATCACCCTCAAAGATGTTGCCATCCTCACCGGGTTCCCGATCACCGGAGATGCCATCATCGAAAACTCGAGGAAACCGGAAGATGGTTGGGGGCCGTTGATTCAAGAGAGTTTGGGGTTCAACATGCCGACCACCACGCTCGTCGAAGGGGTTGGGCATCCACCACTAAATGCGGGGCAAGTACCGATCCCGTGGCTTGTTGAACACATCCAGTTGGAGGTTAATATAGGCCTGGACACTCCTGAAGATCAGGTGGAGCGGTATGCACGTGTCTACCTAATTGGTTTGGTTGGTGGATTTCTGTTCCCCGACAAGGCAAACCGGTGGATACAAGGCATGTGGTTCCCTATGCTCCTCGGTGACTGGAACGAGATCGGGAAAAAAAGTTGGGGTTCGGCCGTCTTGGCTGGGATCTACCGAGAGTTGTGTACTTGCTCGAGGTTGGGAGCGAAACAAGCTGGTGGTGCGATGTTCATACTCCAGCTCTGGGCATGGGAGCATCTTCTGTTTTTCGCACCTCGAGACCCACGGGAATTCTGGTTGCCCAGATGATGAGCTACGATTTGTAGCAAATCCCCCATATGGTTTCAAGTAAGTTAAATTTAAGTTAAATTTATTTTTAGATATACAATTGTAGTATTTTAGTGAATTTAGCTCTATTCCAAGTAAGCGAATTTAGATTCATTTTAAGTATGCAATTATAGTATTTTAGTGAATTTAGATGCTTAATGGTTCTTGCCACTTTTTTGCTTTAAATTGCCGGTGATCCTGTGAAAGTATGGTTGAGGAGCATCTGTGGTTGTTCTCTACTGTCCGCATGACCCAGACGCCCTTTCTCTTCATATATGCAGCCCGAAGTTGCCACATACAACCCTCTCCAGCATTCTTACAAATGACATGCAGTTGTTTGGTGTCAGAATATTTTACCTTCCATTCGAAGTTACGCCGCATGGCTTCTTCGCTAAAAGCATCTTGCACATCGGCTTTCGAAGTGAACGCCATACCCACTTCCAAATTAACAGTCGGATTATACACAGGCATGGGCCGAAAGTCAAGGGCATCGTTCTGACCATATAAAACTTGATCAGGAACCTCTATGTAGTAAGACGTTGGTGCCTGACGGAACACCACCTCTCTGTCATCGATATCGTCCGTATCTTCCTCCTCACTGACTGATCTCAAATCTTCCTCACTTTCATCGTCACTGGAGGCGAATGGATAGCTCAGCTCAGGATGGTCATCATTACCAGCATAACCAACATCGTCTTCTTGGTCATGCGAAGTACGCCCAGATCGAAGGGTGTTCTCAATGTCAGCCCACTCTGGACCCCAAGCAAGCCATTGATCACCGTCGGGCTGAACGATATCGACGGCAGTCTCAGCATGTTGCAGGTATTCTTTCCACCCAACACCTCCTTCAGAACTACCTCCTCCGTAGTTGCTTGAAGTACCACCCAGCCATACCCTCCTACAGAAGTACCTCCTCCGTAGTTACTTGAACTACCAGCCCAGCCATACCCTCCTGCAAAACCATCATCACAAGAATACTGGTGAGAATGAGTTTCACTGACCGGCTCGGTCTCGACATACACCTCTGCAAGCCGCACCCCGTTGTCAGATAGGAACTGTATCATCATGTTCACCGCATCATCATCATTTATGACAACTTTTTCGTACATGATTCCGTCAGCACTCATGTTTGGATACCAGTAAGTAATTTGACCAACTCTCCTTTGCCCGCCCGTACAAGTCCTTTCTGCACAAATGTCACGGAGTTCTTGCCACGAGAATCTCGACTCAATTTTTAGCATAGTGGATTCGCCATTTTCATAGTCCATCCCAATGTTCGAGTTTGTCACCCGACCATTGCACCGAATAATAAGTCGAAACTTCTTAAATTTACCCATGTCTGCAATTTATAATAATCAAGTATGGTATATAATTAGTACATTAGGGATACAAAAATAATATCATCCAAATCGATAAACAACCGCAACTAATTGATCTATCGTGAGAAAACTAAACAAATTCCTCTAAATTCATAACTAACTAACATCAATCATATCTTAATTGATCTAAATATCTCATAACATATTTGCCAATAACCGCAATTCAGTAAATACAGACATATAATTACTAATACATCAACATGTAAACAATACATAATTATAACATACCAAATCCCGATGAGTTTCTTGTTGCTGTAAACCAACTCCAAACCAGCTGAGAAAACCAAAAAACCACTAATTTTTGTACTAATTTGCTGTAAGGCAGCAGGAGGGACGTGAGGGGCGGTTCTTATAAGAAAAATATGCCAGCTAATCACCGCAGTGGATAATTGCGGTGAACACATCACCGCTTTTGTCCAAAACGGTGATAGCTAGGTCGCTGTGACCTAATTTTCCACCTACCAGGGCTCTAAAACGTGGTCAAATATCATCGTTTTGTTCGTCGGCGGGGATGTAATCACCATTTTCCACTACCGCGGTGATTCAATCACCGTTTTGGATGACAGCGGGGATATGATCACCGTTTTGAGGAAAACGGTTATAGTATCACCGTTGTAGATGAACGCGGTGATACCTTCACCGTTGTTTACAAAGGCGGTGATTGTAATCACTGTCTTCGTCTTCGACAGTGATGTTGAAACTGCTGTACTTTGGGAAATAATTTTATAAGTACTGTATTTAGGGAATTTTTTTTAATAACTAGAGTATTCCGGGATTGTTTTCTCTGTTTGACTGCAAGGAAGCTGATGAAACAAGTAACACCAATTATTTAATTTGCCCCTTCTGTTTTTAATATTTTTTTGTGTTCGTTTGTCATGTTCTTTTATTTTGATGAATTGATGGTACAGTTGCTAATCCTGCTGATGCATATTGCCTTTTGGATCCCTGATGATGGCACCTCAATCCTCCATGGCAGTTTGGAAATGTACTGTAGTATTGAATAGGATGAAGCAGCAATGCTTTTTTGTATGGCCCCCTTGGTTTGCTGGTCAACTGTTTTAGTTTTGTGGGAATTCTCTTACGTGGACGAGGAAGATGTTTATCAATGGCAGACGTGTTTTCCAAGAGGGACAGAATTGACTTTCTCAGCAAATATGCAAGAAATCTTTCAAAGATTTCAATTAAGCTAGTTAATTGAAATCTTTGTTAAGTTGGGTCGGATAGGGTGCTAATGATGTTATTAAAACTGGATCGAACCGGACGATTAGACCACAAAAAACGAAACCAGTCAATTTTCTGGTTTTGATTACCTAAGAACACAAAGAACATGAACAATCGAAGTTTAACCGGTTAATCGTCACACCCAGATGGCCTGTCCCGACGGTTTGATCCATTGCACATTTGCACCTATCTTCGTTCTAAATGGATGCATAAAATAAAAAAAGGGAAGATAAACTGTTTTTTATTCAACTCTTATTTTCTTTGTTTTAAAAAGGAATTCACATTTTTTTTTTGCATAGATGAAACGAGTTTGTTGTGATCTACCGAATGAAATTCATTTTCAATATGTTTCGAAAAAACAAATTCATGCCACTCGTTATCAGTTTCTTTTTATCTAGAATTTTGAATTTTTTTGAACATAGGGAACGAAATCTTCGTGATATATTGAATCTACAAATTTTTGGGGGAAAATACAAGACCAAAATGTACTACTTCATACCGCCTTGGTACATTGGTGGTAACTAGTGGTACACAATGAGGAATGTGGAAAATGACAATTCGTATATTTCTACTATCATGTTTTCAACCATTATACACTTTGGTATGTTCCTACCACCACGGTACGTACACTTCAATTTCACGTGGTATGATTTTAAGTAGTACGAAGCATTACCACCATTGTATAAACTCGTACTAATGTCTCAATTTTTTTTGTTACACAAATATATGAAAGTGGAGATCAAGGTTGTCAATCCATTTTTGGCATGTTGGCCCGCTCGAACCAGTGGGTCAAGAATTAATGAGTCACCCGTTCAACCCCCCACTTTAGCTCGATTTAGCTCGGGTATATTGAAACAATCATTATGTTCTACTTCATCCTAAATCAAAATTAATAAAAATTCAACACCACTTAAAATCCAACACACTTAAATCCATCACATAACATCAACTTAAATCCAACACGCTAAATATTCAACTTACACTCAAATCTGTCACACTTAAATCTCCTCTTCTTCTCTTTCTTTTCCAAGAGCAGACAGAGCTTCCAACAAAAATCTCCGATTTTGCCCCTCCAATCCGTTTTTTCCCTGACAAAGTGATTTTGATTTTGTTAACCGTGGGTGAGGGATCTATTTTTAACTTCTAGGACTAAACTCTTGACTTTCTCTCTATAAGAGTCCCTTCTCTAAACCTGTAAGGATATCGTTCCAGATAAGAAAACACCATCTTTCATTTCCTTCACTCACGACCCTAACTTAATGTGTCTTACTCCTACACATAGTCAGACACAAATGATTGGCACACACCGTGGGGTTGTGAGTGAAAGCGAGACACAACGATGGCGAGAGAAACATCGAATCCCACGCCCGACAAAACAACTCTGCTCAAGGTAATGACGAGCCACATGCTTTTCAACGAAACTAACGACCCAAACGCGGTGCTAATCAAGGAAGAAGAGCCAGAAATCATGGCCAAGGAAATACGCGCGCAGATGAATCAACATAATAGGGTGATTGTAGATGTGCAAGAAAAATGAACCAGATGATAATGCTCATGACAAGCAAAGAAGCGCTCCCGCGGTAATTCCCGCCATAAGCGTCAGGCAAGCCACACCGGATCTCAATTTCTTGGAACAGAATCTCTCACCGCTACAGGGCACCGCCTAAGAGGATCCTCCACCAACCTCTTCGCACGAACATCATGGGGGAATACATTAGCAGAACACCACCCACCCTCCTAACATACAATGGGACAACTGACACGGAAGACCAGTGATTCGAGCCCAAATGTACACATTTTACCTCTCATTTCTTATTCGTTTAGCTTAGTATTTCGTCGTTCCTCGACATATTTCACGCTAGGTTGTGCTTGTTTTGATACGTTTCAGGTCCTAGCACGTGTGGAAGTGTCGAGGTTGAATTTTGGGATAATTGGAGGTCAAAAAGCACAAAAACCGAAGGAAAGTCTAAAGTCACTATTTGGACGCAATTGTCACGGTCGCTAGAAATAGCAGCAGTTCACGGTCGGACTAGGCAGTTCACGGTCTTCTAAGACCGTGAAGAGGAGGCATGGGCCGTGAACATCAAGGCGTCCAGGACCAAATTCGAAGTTACTGACGCCAGGCGAGTTCACGGTCTAAGACCGTGAACTGGGCCATTGACCGTGAACTCAGGAGAGCAAAGCGGTGCGTTTTGGAGACGACTGAGTTCACGGACGCGTTTAGGTGTTCAGGGCCGTGAACTGGTCAACGCGTCAGTGAACTGATCACTTTCGGGAAAATATGAAGACAACAGCGGGGAGAGAGAAGGGGGAGCTGGTTTTTGGAGAAGAATTGGTTTCTCACTCTAGGGTTTGCCCAAAAACACCAAAGGGGAGTTCTAGTGAGAGAGAGAGAGAGAGTGGTAGAGTGATCTTGGAGCATCATTGGAGGCTTGGGTGGAGATTCAAGCCTAGAAGAAGGAGATCTTGAGCTCAAATTTGTAATCCCTCTCTCTCTCTCTTTAGAAACTCACTCTTTTCTCTTGGGTGTTGTAGATCCCTAACTAATACTTTGTAATTACTTGTTTAGATTGAATGATTGTCATTGGGTATTATTTAATTCAATGATTGGGATATTATTCATGTTGATTGTGCATGCTTGTGCTTAGCAACCTAAGAATTGTGCATAATTGTGCTTAGCATCCTTAGGTTTGTGCATGTTGGTGCTAGCAATCTAATTAGCCACCTTAACCTAGTTTAGAGAGGAAAATCCCCCTTCCAAGGGAGACTCAATCGGGTTGGTTTTCCTTTAGATTTTTAAGCCACTTAACTAGGTTAATTTAGGGCAAACCTCAATGTTGAATTAAGCAAATTGGTTAAGCGCGATTAAGCCGTCCAACCCTTGAGTTAGGTAAGGGAGTAAGTCAACCACCGATTTCCTAAAACGAGAGGGCCGAGTGACACAGCCTATAATGTTTACCTCGGTTTAGCAATTGAGATTGTGGTCTACAACCATATTTGCATCCATCTGCGATTCGCGGTTACCTTGCCCATAGCAATCGTTTCAATCCAGCAAGTCACGGTAGCTAGTTAGGGGGAAACAACTCCTTGGTGAAGCTCCCTTAGATAGAATTTTCCTTTATTTACTTTTCTTTGCTAGTTTAGTTTGTAGTTTCATTAGCTCTAAACCCAAAAGTTGTTTGCTAGATAACAACCTAAGCGATTGAAGTAGGGGTACATGGATCGGCATGGGTTGACAATTTAAATACTTGCTCTATACAGCACCTGGCTAGAGTTTAAAAACTTGGGCTTTGGTCAGGATTAATTTGTGGTGTAGTTTTGTGCGAGTCAACCACGTGAGCACCTTCTACCTCCGCATGCAACTTAAAACAAATTCCAAAGCGGCACTGTGTAGGAAGTTTCCTTCAACATTCGTGGGAATATTTCTTGATTGGTACAACAGACGTCTAAACGGAATCATCCGCTCGTTTGAATAATTCAGCCTTCTGTTCACCACCAAATTTGCATCCCAAAAGAGGAGACCTTTGCACCTCAAAGCCCTAGTCGACATAAGACAGAAAGAGGGAGAAAACTTGAGAGCGTTCTATGCTCGATGGTCAAGGATGGCCATGGCCTTGCGAGATTTGACGCCCGAAACAACAGCGCATCAACAACAAAAAATTGGAACTCAAGCGCACACTCGCCAAAAGACCTTGTTACCTCCTCGTTCGAATTAGAAATCAAAATTGAAAAGGCGATAATCCTTGAGCAGAGGCTGGGAGCTGCTTTGGTGTAAAGATTTAAGCCAGCTAGACCACAACGAGAGGAGCAACCATGAAGGCAACCCCTGGTCCAGCTCCCAAACTATCATAGCGGGGCGAGCAGGCTGTCTGTTCCGCCGGAGCAACTAGCCCGACGAAGATCGACAGATAGACATCTGACAAATAGCTTCACACTGCTAAACGATTATGTGAAGAATGTATTCCACCGCATCCGCGAAAAGGGTTCGCGCCTAAATTGGCCAGCGCCTGTTGAAGCTCCGCCGAACATGCGCGATCACAAAAAAGTATTGTGAATTTCACAAAGAAATGAGCCACATGATTGAAGACTGCCACCACTTAAAAGTAAAAATCGAGGCACTGGTCCGAAGAGGACATTTGGTGGGCTGCGTCCGTGGGAATGATGATCAAAAGGGTGAGAGCATGGCAATACCCCCGCCACCTCAACAAGAATAGAACGAAGATATAGCGAAGATGGAATTCAATGATTCAGAATTCACACAAGGCACGCCATCCGAAGAACTACTAATCTTAGACCCTTGTAGCCGCTTGTAAGGTTCGTAGGTTGTTGATTGATGGAGGTAGCGCGCCGATATATTATACAAGAAAACGTTTGACCAAATGGATGTCGATCTGCAGCTTATTAAGCACGCACAATGAAATCACGTGGGATTTCTTGCACACGAGTAGCAGTGACTTGCACAATTACAATCCCTATCGTGCTAAGAGACAAGGAACCAATGGTGTCAAGGCAAGTTGATTTCACAATTTTTGACTGCGAGTTGCCGCACAACGGCATCTTGGGTCAACCATCCCTAGCAAAGTTTATGGCACTCACATCCACATGCCATCAGAAGCTCAAGTTCCCAACAAAGAAGGGCACCGACGTGGCACGCAGATCCGCTTGGACTACGCAAAAGAAAGGTTTCGCGACAATCCAACATAATTGACACGAGAGCGGATGAACCATGCCCTGAGAAAATATAGACTCCAATTTTGAGGTAGAACTGAATATTGCGAAGCCAACACGGAAAGTACGCATCTCCCCGCATTTCCCTCACGAAATGGTAGAACCACTGATCCACCTATGAAAGGAATATGAAGAGTTTGTTTGGTGCACGAAGGACATGTCGGGAGTCTTGTGAGAAGTGGCACAACATTGTCTCGCGGTACCATTGAGCGCGGAACCGCAACAACAGGTATGATGAACGTTCATTGGTGAAAAGCTCAAAGCCATAGAAGAAGAGGTTTCACATCTTTTTGCGGCTAGCCGGATATGAAAAGTCAAATACCTAAAGTGGCTGTCAAATGTGGTGCTAGTAAAAAAGGCCTCAAGCGCATGGAGGATATGCGTTGATTAAAGAACAATTAACAAAGTCTGCCCCAGTGATCCGTACCCACTGCCGAGCATCGACCAACTAGTCGACGGAACCTTGGATCACGAGACATTGTCGTTCTTAGACATGTTTTCTAGGTTCGCACACCAAATCGGCAGCAACATTGAGGCATACGTGGATGACCTAATCTTCAGAACTAAAGCAGACGACTCCCACTTAAACGACCTCTGCAAAATGTTCCCATCGCATTGCGCATATAACTTGCGCCTAAACCCTTTGAAGTGCGCCTTCGACGCTGAAGCCGACAAATTTTTGGGATTCGTGATATCAAAGCATGACATCAAGGTTGATCCAAAACAGATAGTCCTTGTGCAACAATTGAAATCCCCAAGGAGCATCATGGAGATACATGTGTGCCCCATTATTTCATGGTCACATGAGAGCCAGACAACCTTCGACGAGATAAAAAAATATCTTGTATCCCCCCTGTACTAACCGCTCCCAAGGTTAATGAAATGTTGTTCTTATATATCGCGGTGTCAACAAGAGTAGTGAGTGTTGTCCTAATCTCAAGAAGCAACGCGCGAGAAGAGAAGCCAATATACTACACATCCCGAACATAATTAATTGCGAAAACAAGATATCCGCCAATAGAAAAGGCCGATCTTACATTAGTTAGGTGATTCGGGCTCAAATGTACACATTTTACCCCTCATTTCTTATTCGTTTAGCTTAGTATTTCATCATTCCTCGACATATTTCACGCTAAGTTGTGCTTGTTTTGATACATTTAAGGTCTTAGCACGTGTGGAAGGGTCGAGGTCGAATTTTGGGATAATTGGAGGTCAAAAAGCGCAAAAACTGAAGAAAAGTCCGAAGTGAAGGCGTCCAGGAAACAACCTCAGTTCACGGCCGGACAAGGCAGTTCACGATCTCCAAGATCATGAACTGGGGCCATTGACCATGAACCCCAGAAGCGAGACGGTGAATTTTGATCGACGCTGAGTTCACATACGCGTTTAGGTGTTCACGGCCGTGAACTGGTCACTTTCGGGCAAATATGAACACATCAGCGGAGAGAGAGGGGAGAGCTGGTTTTTGGAGAGAAATTCAATTCCCTCTCTAGGGTTTGCCCAAAAACACCAAAGGGGAGTTCTAGTGTGAGAGAGAGAGTGACACGACCCGATCCTTTTTGAAAACAAAACCACAACTCAAACCAAAACCGGTTACTCCGGAGCAACCCAAACCACATTTTAAAATAAACAAAATGACATTATTTAAGAATTTTTAACGAAAAGCCCCAACACTTGGGCAAAATTCTCAATCTCAAACACTTAAAACGACTTAACGCTGAATCTCCAGTTTATACTAATAACCATGAAACAGAATAATTTACTAATCTAACTTGACTCCTCACGAGCTTTCCGATATCCCGTCGACGCTGGTACCGCTCCACGCCTCGCCCTGCTTCTTCTCGTGATCCACTTCTGCTAGACTATCCTCAACCTGGTGAGTGAGAAGAGGTCAGTCTCGCCGTTACTTCCTAAGTTCTTTGCCCTAGGCAAACTCCTTACTAAACACATTATTAGGGGAAATGCCTTCCTTAGACGAAAGTCGTTCTCACTTTCATCCTTTAAACTTTACTATCAAACAGTCTATAAGAGATCTCTACTCCTATCTTATCTTTAGAATTCCCTTACTTATATTCTTAATCCATAGACACCAACACAAGGGACCACCGCGTTACGTCTCGTCATCCGGTGTCCCTACCCTAGTATGCCAACCGCGTTACGTCTCACCGTCCGGTTGCATACACAAACTCGGCAATGGCACTGCGTTACGTCTCGCCGTCCAGTCCATGCTCGTCAACTACTGCGTTACGTCTCGCCGTCCAGTAGTGACCCAACCGCCCGAGGGTTCCTCATACCATCAATCTATAAAACATCACATACATTCATACATAGCACAACACGTGCCTCCACCCTTACAGGCGGTGGGATGCCTCACACACATATCGTGCATACTAGAAAATTAACTAAATAACAACTTGAACGAAAAGTATAAACTAAAAGACCTACGACAGAGATTTTACCCCCTTTACAGTCACCTTATTAGCTCAACCCGACTGACTTGAATTCACCCCATCCACGGTCGACCACAGTCGCTGCCTCTCGTTTTCATCATCACTATAATCACATCGGCTGGCTTAGTTAAAGCAACCCAATGCATCGACCCTAATTAAATTAACCTCACGCTTGTGTTTAGCCATGAATTCCAAATCCAAGTTAATTTATGAGTCAAGGCAGAGCCAATCCTTAACACTCGGTCATATTAATGCAAACCCTGTCTTCAATTCATGTTAAATCTTCCAATCGAATCATGCACCCATACCAACATTTGTCGGAACATCAAATTAGCCAACTACTTTCTTTGACACCACATGTCCATTGCCCACCATTCAAATCCACAACCCCATCATAATGTATCCACGTACACAGTTCTTGTCCCAAGTTTATTCGCTAAGAGTGATTGATAATGATCCAAATAGGTCCATCTCTCATTCTATATTCACACATGCATGCACAAACAGTGAATCTTTAAATGGACAATTCTCTACCGTTCCAATTAAGCTCCATCTCTACCGCATGTGTTAGCTTCGTAGCTTCCTAGGTTCCATACCACTGGGACGTACCAGGTCTTTCGATGACACATAATTGCCCTGCTTCTGTCTCGACCTTGTGATATGGGTCATTTAGTCATCGTCATGCTCCAGCGTCGTCGTATCTCCCACCATGAAATGGGTCCTCCTGTCTTTCTTCCATTTCCGGTCACGCTGCACTGGTGCACGCCTCATCATCGTCTCCAATTCCTTTTTGTTTGCAGTCGTCGTTGTCATCATCACCGAGAGAGAGACAGGTTGGGGACTGTGCGGAGAGAGAATGGGAGGGAAGTGGTGGGCGGTGGCGATCAGCTGGGAGGTTTTGGTTGCGCGGCGCTACTACCGCTGCTCTCTTTGCGCGAGAGGCAAATCGAAGGAATGGGAGGGAGGGTAGAGGCAGATGTAATTTTTAGGTTTAGGTTTTTTTTTTCCCAGGTGAAGTCGAGAGTTGGGAATATAAGGGAGTGGGTGAAATTTTAAGGGCTTCTCAACCGTCATTGCTATAATTGCCTAATAATAATAATAATAATAATAATAATAATAATAATAATAATAATAATAATAATAATAATATTGTTATTATTATTATTCCTAATCCGCAGTTACAACCCTTCGTACATATCTGTCGATCTAACCGTTCGGTCGAATCCTAATCGAACCTAAACCCGAACTCGGGGTGTTACGTTTCCTCCACCCTTATAAAAATTCCGTCCCCGAAATTTGCTTGAATCTCATTCCTCTGTCAACACCATTCTTGTACTTTCTTGCCTAAAAAATTTACTCTCGCTATATGAACCTTGATGATGTTTGTTGCTTGTCCTGTATAGTTTATCTCACCTCAAGTTATTTCCTCTTGACCATAAGAGGTATTCTCAACAAGCTCATTAGCATCGAGTAGCTTTGAGTGGCCTAGGCAACCACTAGAGACTGAGTGAGAGGATCGATCCCGTGACAAATCAATCTCTAGTGAATCCATCTCGTGACAAATGGATCACTAGCTGCTGCCCTAGTGGTTCCCCTAGACTTGGTGAGTGGATCGATCCCATGACAAATCGATCGCTAGTGATTTGATTCCGTGACAAATCGATCACTAGTTGCTCACCCCTGCGGTTCACAGCCACCTACGCTGCACGACTCCATTCAATCTAACGAGTCATAGTAGCTAGTTAGGGGGAAGCAACTCCCGGAGAAGCTCCCTTAGTTAGAATTTTCCTTTATTTCTTGTTTAGTTTGTAGTTTTCTTAGTTTGAAACCCCAAAACCGTTTTGCTCGATAAAAACTTAAGCGATTGAAGTAGGGATACATGGACCAGCCCGGGTTGACAATTTAAAAACTTGCTCTATACTGCACCCGGCTAGAGTTTAAAAACTTGGGCTCTAGTCGGGATTAATTCGTGGTGTAGTTTTGTGCGAGTCATAAGGACATCACAGAAACTCAGGCCCTACTTCCAAGCCCACCGAGTGAAGGTGTTCACAAATCTCCCACTCATACAATTCATGAGTTCGATGGAGGTATTGGGCAGACTAGTAAAGTGGGCGGTCAAACTATCTGAGTACGATTGATTCGGGCTCATTTGTACACTTTTTACCCCCGGTTTTCTTAGTCGTTTGAAGCATTTTGACTCCGAGAGGTTTGGTTTACGCTGGGTTATGCCTTGTTTTGGTGTTTTTTAGACTTTGGCAGGTGGAACCAACCCCGGAGTCGAAAGTTGGACAAAAGGGCAAAAAATCAAGTCAAATGGTGGAAACAACAGCAGATCACGGTTTGGGCTGTGAGTTCACGGTCACTAAGACCGTGAACTGGAGGCGATTCCCGGGAACATCCATGCATCAAGAGAACAAATTGTTTTCATTGGACACAAGTCTGTTGACGGTCGTAAGACCATGAAATCGGGCCATTGCCCGTGAGCTGGGATTAGTGATGCGGCGGGTTTCAACTTTGGTTCGCGGTCGGGGATTTCAGTTCATGGTCGTGAACTAAGACCGTGAACTGAGCCCGATCTAGGTATATAAAGGAGGTTAACCAAAGGAGAAAAGGGAGAGATACCTAGTGTGAGAAACTTTTTCTTCTTCTTCAGATTTCTAACGTGAGAAAGTGACGAACCAAAGAAGAGGAAAAGCTAGGGTTTCATCTTCAAGTAAGGATTTGGGAGTTCCTCCCACAAAGGAGGGTCTCTTCAACACAAGAAGCAAGGCTAGCATCTCTTTGATGGTTTTCCTTCTTGATCAACACGTTCTTGATCGATACAAGAGCTCAACGAGGTTGGAATCCACCAAACTCTCACAAGTACGCAAACTTGCGCAAAACCAAAGGGTTTCTTTCGATTAATCAAAGTCTTTGTTTTACAACGAAATAGAAAGCTTAAATAGACCTAGCTAGGGTAACACACGTCCCCATGCTCCTCGAATGGAGCTCCAAAGTAGGCTTCACAAACACATTTCCAGAATTGATCCCAAATTGGATCGTAAGACGACTGCTTGATCACATTTTTCGGCATAATTCTGGCAGCCTCTCTACATGTCATGCCCCATTCGATGGCGCTTTCCTCAACCCACATTGTCTCCTCATCATCAGCAAGGAATCTCTGGACTTTGTTCACACGAATCAGCTCCGCCAATTTATCTGTTAATTTCCCAGAATGCCGCAACTTGGCGACGAACATGGAGCCTTGCCCAAAATCTGAATTCGGACAATCCGGGCTGCCTTTCTTCAATTCACGGCCCGAGGAAGCTTTCTCCATAAGAGAATCTAAGTTCTCATTTGATTCCAAGCCTCGATGGTTCCTAGGACGCGACAAATCATCACCTGCATTTTTCCCTCCGTCATCGGAAGTCAAATTCCGTGAGCGCAGAACATCCAAATTGAAATTGGGGATTCTGAATTCAGGTCGTTTCAAACTGGTTTCTGCGATGCTACACCTTCCATGATCATCCAGTTTCTAATTCCCAACATTCATTTGGCTCGACTCGTTCTCAATCTCTCTGACGAGATACCCGTTTTCAGAGTTGGACTCTAGTTTTTGCATAAGAGCTTCTACATAATTGGGACTTGCTGTTTGACGATTCCTTGCCTCGATTCTTGCTAGGGAAATCATTCCTGGGGTAGTTTGGAATGTATCCGAAGGATTTATTTCCTGAAAAATCGTCCTGTAGTTTGTCGTTTATGTCTGCACAGTTAGGGCTCTGTTTTTCCGCGAAAAACAGGGGTGCTGGCCTCCTACGGACTGCTGGTTCTCTTGAGCCATCATCGCTTGAACTAGGGCAGCCAATGTTTTCTCCATCTACTTCCAATTGCTAGTGTCGCTAGCCTTTTGCTGTCTTCCATAGATTCCTTCACATCGACCGCTCCAAAACACGGCCTCTTTTTTCTGAAGGAAAGCAGAGTCGATTATCTATGGCAGTCTGCAGCTTCTTGATCCCACGCTCTATTCGATCGAATTGGGGCTGGAAAGCTGCTATGACCATCTGCTTTAACTCCTCGACGTTGATTTGTTGTTCTCCCATCATCTCCTTGTTGATTGAAGAACTCCTCTACTCCTCTGTATACTGCCCGCGAAGAAAATTAGACTCAAAACAGAATTCTCAACCTCCTCCTTGCTCCTGCATTGAACGGGGCTCTGATACCATTTAATACGCCCCTGGGGGTGTTATTATCAAAATCACACAGCTAAAGACTTAATCGAGGGATCGATTGAGCTCGAATCAAGAACGAAGCATTCTTAATATGAACTTGGATGAAACGGAACCAAAAGTGCAATTCCACACCGGGGGAAAGGCTTGATTGGTATAATGATAGATGCCCGACCACGATCAACGTGTTCTTGATCGATACAAGAGCTCAACGAGTTTGAAATCCACCAGACACTCACAAGTACGCAAACTTGCACAAAACCAAAGGGTTTCTTTCGATTAATCAAAGTCTTCGTTTTACAACGAAATAGAAAGCTTAAATAGACCTAGCTAGGGTTACACACGTCCCCATAAACTCCTAATTACATTCTAATACAAAAAGGAATCATAAACTACCTAAAACAATGAAATCATAACTAAACAAGGAAAACTAATTCTGTTTTTACAAGACATAATTTTGTGACTTTGTACTAACTTTGAGCGTTTCGTTCGAAGCCTTCCAAAACTCCAATCATTCATCCAACTCCTTCCCTTTGTATAAAAACATACCTATTTTCATGTTGTGGAAGCCTTTGGACTTGAATAAGACCCATGCTCCTCGAATGGAGCTCCAAAGTAGGCTTCACAAACACGTTTCCATACTTGACCATTTTCTGGCAGTTTTCCAGTGTTGAGGTAGCAACTTTGAGGCCTTGGAAAGAAACCTTAATGACTTTTTATGGATCCAAAAAGCATACCATTGGAAAGATGGCAACCTTATATTTAAAACAAGCCCTTGAAATACAATTTTCATTTAGCCAATTGTGAGAACCATGCCTCCAAAGTAGGCATCTCGAAATTGTCCCAACACTTGAATGGTTGGCAATTTGGGATCATATCATTGTATGTCATATCATACCCCGGTCAGGACCTTTGTTGCCCATCCGTTTGTTCCTTGGACTTGAACTCTATGCATGGTTAGTTGTGGTTGATTAGTGATCTTGTTGAAACTTGCATTGATTCATGAACAAGGTGAGAACTTTTCATTTGCCCGCTTCTAGTAGCCTCGAATGTCGTTTGTGGTGGATGTCGGTATTGCTTGCAATGGTCCTTGTGTTAATTGCCAATAGCCATTTGAGATTCGCCACTTTGTGCCCTTTGATTTGTCCCCAAAGCATTTTGATATGTTGAGATATTACCTTGTGTGAAATGATTTGCCTGGGGACAAACAAACGTCTAGGTGTGAGTGAGTGATTCAAGCTTAATTGTACACATTTTATACCCATTTCCACTTGACGTTTGTGACATTGGAACTCCTAAAGGGTGGTTTTACGCTAGGTTTTGTGTGTTTCAGTTTGTTTCAGGATCTAACAGGTTAAACTAGTTCGTAGTCGAAAATTGGAGAAAAGGAGCAAAGACTGGGCAAAGGGAGTGATTTAGGCTATGTTCACGGGTTCCCATTAGAGTTCACGATCTCCTAAGGCCGTGAACTGAAGCCATAAACCATGAACCGGAAAGCTTCCAGGGCGATTTTAGAGGTTATTGATGCCGAGTGAGTTCACGGTCACAAAGACCGTGAACTTTGAGTGCAAACCGTGAACTCAAGTGAGTGAAGCGGTGCATTTCGACATAGGACTTTGAGTTCACGGACACGTTGAGGAGTTCATGGCAGTGAACTGAACCCGTGAACTGAGCCCGATCCCAATATATAATGTGAGCTGTAAGGAAGAGAGAGGGGAGAGCCCAAGTGTGAGAAAGCACCTTCTTCTTAAGATTTTAGAGAGAGATGGACGAACCAAAGAAGAAGGAGGCTAGGGTTTGCTCCAAATGGTGAATTGGGAAGAATCTCCCCAAGTGAAGATCAACACAAGATCAAAGGAGAGTGGAGGCATCATCTTGATGGTTTCTACTTCTTTCTTTTGTGTTCTTGCCCTTTCTAGCATGGAGTAGTTTTCTTTTTCACTTGGGTGTTGTGAAACCCTAACTATTTGCCATGTAGTTGTTGTGTGAATTGATTGATTGTTTATGGGTGTTGTTTAATTTAATGATTGAGCTATTTTTCATGATGATTGTGCATGTTTGTGCTTAGCAATCTAATTGGCCACTCTAACCTAGGTTAGAGGGGAAACCCCCTTTCCAAAGAGGCTCAATTGAGTTGGGATTCCTTGGGCTTTTCAAGCCACCTAACTAGGTTAATGTAGGGAAAAAATCTATCTTGAATTAAACGACTAGGTTAATCATGATTAATCCATCCAACCATTAGCTTGAGGGAGAAGGTAAGTGACCCTCAATTGCCTTAACCAAGAGGGCTACTTTAGTAGCCTATAATCTATCCCTTGGTTTGGTAATTGAGAGTGTGGTCTTCGACCATAGTTTCACTTCCTAGTGGTTCACGATTGCCTCGCCCATAATTACCCATTCGAGTCCATGAGGTATGGTAGTAGTTAGGGGGAAGCGACACCCGAGTGATCCTTCTCATCTAGAAAGTGGCACTGCTGGTTTCTTAGCATCCTGCCATGCAACATATATAGGAAAAGTGGCACTGGCGAGGTCAATTCCCTTAAGGCCCTGTTTACTTCCATTTTCGTTTTCTTTTTTCTATTTTCATTTCATAAATTTGGTAACCGAAACGAGAAAACTTGTTTACTTTTCATTCTATTTTCTATTTGTTTCTAACTATGAAAACAGAAAGTGGCAACTTCCTGCTGTTTTCGAAAACGACAAAATGTTGTTTTTCACTTGTTTCAACATCTATTTTCTCAAAAACATGAAATAGAAATGAAAGTAAACATGCCGTTACTTGTCATCTTTTTTACTGATCATCGATTGTAGTGTAGAGCAAGTTTACCTGGCCCTAAGGCCAAGATCGTATTCCCTTGGGCCTCTCAGAACCGTTACTTCAGAAGTGAGGTACAATTCTATTGAAGAAGATATCGGTTACGAGGTTGAGGTGCCTCCGGTTTTTGCAGAACGTAAGAGTTTGGAAGGTAAAGAGGTGAAAAAGGTAAATCTACCCTAATTGGACGAGTAAGATATCAAAGAAGTAAGCCATTGTATAGGCAAGCTCTCCATGGGTCACCATACCATGTATCATGATCCAACTCATGTCTTGTCGGTCTTAAGAGAATCCGCTTACCGTGCACCCGAGAGCATGATCTCCCAGGTTGTACATGTCACGTCGTACAATCTTGATTTGTGTATTGTTCTTGAACAGTAATGTGTGTTCTAATGATGTAGGAGAGTAAAACATGCAAATATACCCAGCTCGGTGAACTCGCATAAGCGCGTCATTCTACAACCTTGGATTGCAACCTCAATGTTTGGCACATACGAGTCGTTGATTTCTTATTTCGTTAGATCCCACCTTGTCTCAAAGCATTTACTCGAACTAATGGTCAACAAGGACCCTACATATGACTTCCTTGAGGCGTCACGTCATTCGATCGAATGACGCTCGATCGATTAGGATTGTTATTTCTAGTCCCATCCTAATTGACTCAGATTTGAATCCTTGCACCTCGAAGGAGTGCACAGTCTACTTAAGATCTCATTTGAATTTACAAATAAAAAAATAGAGGAATTTTAACGTCAACACATATGAAATAAACAAAATGGAATTAAGGAACTAAGGAACTTAGCCAGCCATGTGGAAGGGTTCCTAGGTGTTCATCGATCGAAATGAAGACCCCAGAAAACCACAAGAAATGACGTCAACAATTGAGAAAACATGCCTAGGGGCGCTATTTATGGCGCCGTTTCTCCCTCGAAAGTTGGTCTCAGTTTAAGTCAGGAGGGTCTGCTCTGTCGGCAGAGTAACGGCCCTTCCTTGAACTCTCATCTCCTCCTCCTCTTTCCTACCTCTAGTGACCTATTTACAGGCCTTTGGTTAGGCTTTCTATGGAGATAATCTCACAGCTCTAGCATCATTCAACCAATCAGAGTGCTACAAATGCATGGCCAGCGAATCAGTATGCTCTGGGATAACTTCTTGATGAAGTGGTTGAGCTCCATAAAATGGCAAAATGGCGTTGTTTTCCTACCTCAAAATGGTGCTTTGGACGACATTTCTTCAAGGCGTCCTCTCTTTGAATCCTAGCTCCAGCAACTGGATCTCGCTGTCCCCTACAGCTTCCAAGTGGTTCGCTAGTCTGCTTTGACCTGAAAATTCACAAAACGCTACTAAAGGCTATATATAGTACAAAAGAAATCCTAGGGTTGCTATAACAAACTTGAAGAAATCATAGCACAATTCCAAGGTATTTTGACGATAATTGATAGAAAAATGTATGCACTTTGGGTCACAATACGAGGGTCTAGAATAGATACTCTTGTGTGTCATCATTGACACCAAAGATGGGATCAAGTTGATGATGAATAGGCCCTTCCTCTGCCAATGTGTCCCATTAAGAAAATTCATACTCCTCTCGATGCTCATTAATGTACTAGTTATGGTATAAACATAGCCTCCTCCCTGTAGTCGTCAAGGACAAACAACGGACGTGTACCTCAAAAGGTTGTCTATAACAACCATGTTGGGTGAACCATCTAGTTATGTATCAGAAAATGATATAGAATCACATCACTGGAGGTCACCTTCCCGCCAACACTCTTCTATCTCAAGGTAAAAAGATGTTCGGCCAAAATAGTGCACGAACCTGATGAAGGGAAGCTTGATCATTGTGGGTTGGGAGTAACCAACACAAAACACGACCCTATAATTCCTTGAAATTCTCTTTTTTTTGTTGAAATCCTTAGAAGTCTCTTCCAAAGCTCCTAGAAGATGGATAAGTGTGTTGTCGGCTCCCAATATGCTCCAAGGCTAGCCTGGAGAGTGTCCTCCCCCTATGATGGTACGGGATCTCAAGCTTCTCTGCCAAACTATCATAACTACCCTTGAAGATCTATCCCGCCAATCGATAGGTGATAAAGATTATGCTCGGGTGCTCTGCAGATTCCACTATCAATGTGGCCAAGAACTCCCCAGTGAGACATTGATGCTCTCTCCTTGAATGCTGAATAATGACAAGAGACCAACATCATCCAATCTTTGTCTCAATTGTGTTCCCCATCCTCGGTACTAGTTAAAGTCTCTCCAGTTTAGCTCTCCTTTTCGATAAACTGGCACTTCCTTCAATCTTGCTATCTTCATGGCTAACTCGCTGTAACTATATCTTCCCAATCTGAGACCAAGTATAACCAATGACCAGATGTAGCATAGGGTCAGCAAGTAATGAAATTATTGAATTACGGGTCTCTAGATGTACCTTACATCAGCTTAACTTTTGTTATCTAGCCAACCAAGAATACTGATTGAGACTAAACTAACTATAATACTCTAACCACTATCCTAGTTAATTACAAGTTTGGGAGCTCTCTTAGGCTTGAATCCCCCTAGCTCCTCAATCAGATCAATGTTGAGTACTATCTTAGATTGATTGAGTCTATATTTCTACCGCAAAGAATACTAGACTAGATTGGACCCCTATTCGAGTGCATCCAACCTCGCTCAATTGTGCTACCCGGAGAGGCGTACCGAATGAACGGTGAAGGCAATTGATGTGTTCACCACTAATTCTCACAATTGGGCAAGACCCACATGACACTACCCAATACGGGACTATGGAGATTACTACTTTTGTATCAAAGAGCCATAGTGAAGTATTGAAAGTGCTCTATTTAACCTAAGGGGATATTATCCCTCCTAGGTCAAAATCCCAATTGACATGAAGAGGTGTCAAGAATCATGAAATTCATCATAAACATCAATCAAATAGATAATAGGAGTTCAAATCATAGGATATGTCACATACATCAACAATCGAACCAAAATCTAGACCTCGGGTTCATCAACTTAAGAGAAGGAAAGTTAATTCATAGATAAGGGGAGAGAGAATATAGTATAAGCTTAGAATCTTCAATCTTCATCTTCTAGGGGACGTTCTTCAAGTTTCAACGGTGATTTGATCCTCCAAAATAGCTCCTAGAACTCTCTTAGTTCACACACACACACACACACACACACACACTCTCTCTCTCTCTCTCTCTCTCTCTCTCTCTCTATAATCGCCCCTTGGGTGTTTTGGGGTAAAAAAACCCAGCTCCCCTTGCTCAAAACCCATTGCTGTCAATTTATACACGTAGTAGTGCAAGGATCATGTTTTTTGTGCTTACTTCATAGTCGTGAACATTGCAAAACGTGATCTCAGCACAAAAAACACCATTTTGTGCACACTTCACAGTTTTGGTGTTATTTTCACTCCTTAGGCAGTGAAGTGTGCACGAAGCGTGAAATGCACAAATGTTGCTGGAAATTTGCAATCTTCACGATTTTGAGGTGATTTTCACTCCCTCATGGCGGGAAAATTACACCCAGCCCGTGAACCTTGAACATACTCCACGTTTTTGGCTCATTTTGACCTCCTAAAATCCCAAAACTCGTCCCCGACCTTCCCATGCATACTAGAACTTGAAATGTGACAAAAGAAGCACAATCTAGTGTAAAATAGGTCATGGAATGACAATTATCAAGTCAAACATTTAAGATATGAAGAAATATAATATGGGAGGCTCTAGTGTGTCATCTCAAACCTCCAAACTATTACCAGTCTCCATCACCTAGTCTTCTGGTGGCAGCTGTCCACTCCTGCTCCTTTATCTCATGCTATCCACAAATAGCCTTCCGCTGGTGTGACTCAAAGATCTCCTAGCAAAGAGAAAGTGTGAACTTGACTCCCTTAAAGACTTATCCTCTTCCATCATGATTGTCGGCTCCTTCTTGTTGATTCGTGCAGACCGTCGTGGAGCTACAAGATCTTGTTTTACTCTCGGTAGACTAGGACGCCTTGGCCCTCTTGATGAAGAAGCACCATCGTTTGCTTTGTTCTTATGTTTTTCTAGTTATGGTAAGAATCTCGACATTCTCCTGCTAAACAGACACCATATTAGTTTAGATCATAGGGATAACCCCACACTTTCAGAGCGTGGCTTTTACCATAAGCTAATCATATAACATCTTAATTACGTATGAAGATAGTAAGTCATATACTTCATTCATCTTTTAAGCTCATATAAAAATAGGAAGTATTCTAGATCAAATGTAGTAATATGAAGCACATATCTTGCAAACGTTAAAAACCTTTGAAAGCTCCAAGTTCTATGATTAGGCAAAGGTCGACAAGTTGGTACAAGTAAAGTGACATGCATTTTATTCAACATAGTAATGAACCCGAAACTAGCAATGTCATATTCCCATTGTAGTTTCAAAATCAAAACTCCTACCAACTTTTCAAAAAATGTAGCATAGCTTTTATCGTTTAAAACTCTATGCTAAAATGTGTTATGCTAAATTTTCGTCAGACCTTTGCTAAAGTTCATCATAAGCACCATGCAATCTTATTTTGAAGCATTCAAGAAATCACCATTCATTCATAAACATCGATTGTGCCTAATAGTGGCCGAAAATTTCAAAAGACTCTCCAACCAATCTCATGCAATTTTAAACTTTGAAATACTCAATTGAAGTCATAAATTTGTGGTTCAATCTCCTAAATCCATCTAAAGATCACGGGTACTTACTTGAAGAAACTTACAAAAAAATTGAAGAAAGTTAAGAACAAGAAGAAGGATGTCGGTGTCTTGGTGGCCTACGTGGTCTCTTCGAAGAGTTTTTTGGAATTTTCTTTGATTGGGATTTGTTTAGTAGGTAATGGGTAGGTTGTATCCCGAATTCAAGGTAAAAATTATGAGTTTTGAAGGTGGATTTGGTGAGTGGAAGTTTAGGTTTTTGGGTGAAAATTCAAAACGTAGAGAGAAGGGAGAGGATTTCGGTTAGAGTGATAGGAAGTATAAAATAAATGTGATTGGTGTGTGAATGGCCTAGTTTTACCCTTAAAAAGGGAAGGCAAGAGAAGCGGTGTCACGACGGTGGTGTCCGACGTGGCTTTCTCTCGCGTTCTTGACTCGTTCTAACTACAACATCCCGATTGACGAGCAAGTATAACCGCCGATCGAGTGTAGCATAGGGAAAGCAAGCAATAAGAATTTATCGTACCACGATGATCTAGGCTTACCCTACTTCAGGTTTAGGGTTCATTATCTAGGCTTGAATCCTTGTCTTCAAGATCAGCCCAAGCCTCCAATTATGCTCCAAGATCACTCAAGCACTCTCTCTCTCACTCACTAGAACTCCCCTTTGGTGTTTTGGTTGAAACCTTAGAGACAGAATCAAATCCCTCTCCAAAAACCAGCTCCCCTTTTCTTCCTTCTGTTGCTGCCTTTTATACCCAGATCAAAGGTTGTTCACGGTTTGAGGTCACGGTCGTGAACTCAAAGCCTGGACCATAATCTCGACCAGAAACGCGTCGTTTCACTACAGAACTTCACGGTCTAGAGATGAAGTTCACTGGCTTACGACCGTGAACTAACTTGGCGCCAGTAACCTCTAGAAACCGTGACTTTGGTAATTTTTTCAGTTTTTTGCGCTTTTCAACCTCCAATCGACCCAAAACTCATCCTCGACCTTCTCACACGTGCTAGGTCATAAAATGTTACACAACACGCACAACCTAGCATAAAATAGGTCGAGGGACGGTAATCTACTAAGCATAACAGACAATAAATGAGGGGTAAAATATGTACATTTGTACCCAAATCAATTCTATTTTGGATACTAACATTTTGTGTTAGAACACTTACCTCGTTAGTACGAAATTTGGTTTCATGCTATTTTCACATCTTAAAATCTTTCATTCTCATCATAAGATTGAAATTTTCCTCCAAATGAAACACCTACGATGTTTTCCTCTAATGAGTAACTCAAAATTTCAAGCCAAAATACAAATTTGTATGGAAAAATTAAACTACGAAAATGAAATCCGGGTTGTCTCCGCGGAAGTACTTTTATTATCGTCATTAAGTTAAATTCTAGGCATGGACTGCCTCCCTGGAGCGCTCTCTTTTTTATGCCTTTGAATTGGGCTCAATTAAGTTACCTTTTAGTTGATATCTTGACCAAGTGCCACTTCATCTTCATCTCCCCATCCCATTGCAATGATATGATCATTGTTGATCCATTGGGTTGACGTTGATTGATGAACTCCTGATAATCCTTTGTTGCCTCAAATTCTAGTTCCTCGAAATTTTTAAGCATCGCCATTTCCCTTGTACTAGTTATCCTCAATGCCATTTGAGTTTCTTTGAGATGGGAAATTGGTGGAACCTTGTTCAAATCATCTCCATACTTTGGGTATAGATTATGGTGATGAATTACTATGTTTTCTAGATCCTCGAGATGAGAGCCAAATCGATATTTGACTTCATCATTCAAATCCGTCCCTGGATACTCCTCATGTTCATCACCTCTCTTCATTGGCCTTTATTCTTAATACATAAGCTTCCCCATGAGTAAGGTTACTTCTCCATTGACGACATCAAGCCTTGCTCCAGCAATGGGAAGGAATCACCTTCCAAAGAGGTTTGAATACTCCTTGCTTATCTTCAGGTCGATCACAAGGTAGTTGGGGAAGAAAATGAATGGACCCATTTGAGTTCTTAGGCCACGGACTGTCTGGAGAGCTTTGCAAGTGGTGTTGTTTGCTAGCATAATCTCTACGTTGGTGTACTCCATGCGAGATAGTCTCATTTCTTCATAGTTATGCAATGGTAGTATGTTAACACTCAGGGAAAAGTTAGTTATACCTTTTTCCACGTGATGATCATCCATGAGACATTGGATAATGATGTGCCCAGGATCTTTCTTTACTTCATTGACAAGGACGAATTTTGAAAAACCCGAATGGGTTTTCTTGATTGTGGTCCCCTTTTCTTCGACCCTCTCATCTTCTTGCATGAAGATCTCCAACTTCTCCTTAAGATGTTCTGTTGAAATTAAGTCCTCCAAAATTGGCACTGCCACTTCTACTCCTTCAAAAGCTTTTATCACATTTCTGAAGAGGGATGGATAGTCAGCTTTCTTCTTCCCTTCTTCCTTTTTCATGCTCAAGAAACTCTTGGATGCTCCCATCCTAGTCGAGATTACCTTCATCCTCCTTCTTTGGATTGTTTTCTGAGTTTCTTGGATGGTTACTATCAGGCTTTTGATTTTGACCATCGATTGTGAGTGCAAGTTGTCTTTGGATATACTTGTATCTCATTTGCAATACTATTATTTTTGCCTCTAGCTTCTCCAATATGGTGGGTTCCAGGTGGAATTAGTTTCTTTTGCCATTGTGCTTCATGAACATTGGGTGCATTGGTACAGGTGATATTGGGGTAATCATCGCGCTTCTTCCCTCCTTGATCAGGCCACTAACTATATGGTATGCGAGGTTGGTCGAATCTTTGATAAGGAGCATAGCTAAGTTTTGAGATCTTGATTGATAGCCTTGATTAATATAATTAACATCAGCATTTCCTTGCCATTCTTTGGTATATCATTCGAATCCTTCATGAACTTCTTCTCCACATGCTTCATAAACGAATAAGGATGTCATCGGTCCATTCTTTGGCTCCAATGAAGTTTTCCTTAGTCGTTGAGTAAGCATTTTCATGTATGCACATAGGGAGATGACATCATCCTCCCTTTGTTGGGCATCTTTCAATGTTTTAGTCGTTGATGGATGCTTGGAATAGTTCTTCAACTTCCTCGCTAGTATGGTGAAATTATCCTAGCATTGCACTCCTGTCATTGTTGTGAAATCTCCATCGGCCGACTAGTTTACTATCATCGTGGTGTCATGATCAAGGCCTTGGAAGAAGTAATATGCAATTTTATATGGTGTGAATCCATGATGGGGACATGCTTTGATATACTTTTGGAGTTTCCACCAATCATCATAGAGAGTCTCCCTTCCTTCTTTTGAAATTGAGTAATCTCATCTTTGAGCTCTTCCATCTTCCATTATGGAAAGTACTCCTCACTGAATGCTTGTTAAAGTGTTTCCCACGTGGTGATGGTTCTTGGTTGGATGGTACTCGAGCCCCTATTTTGCTGCTCCTGCAAGTGAGAATGGTAAAAGTCGTAGTCAAATTCCATCTTAGGTAGCATCATCCCCTGGTATGGAATTGACGATCTATAAGAAAGCCTTCAAGTGTTGCACTGTATCATCATCATTCATGCAATTCAACTTCCCTCCTTATTGCACCATATGAATAAGTTGAATCTGATCTTTATAGTCATTAGTGGCACAACAAAATGCTTGAGGTGATGTGGGATGTTCTTGGCCTTGAGTACTCATAAGTAGTTGTTGGAACGACCACTTGTCTTTATCCTTCTTCTCTAGTCATTGTTGGTTTTGAAGATGTTGAAGATGATCCTTATTCCTCCGAATCAAAGTTGTCTTCGTCTATGATGTCCTTCTGTTCCAAGGATTGCCCAAAATTGGTGGGGTTTGAGGGCTCTTCTTCTCCTGAGCTAGATGCTCTTCCTTCGTCTTCAATATGGGTGAACTCGATGCTCCTCCTTCTCGAAGTATCTCTTCCATGATATTTACGTTTTCTTTTATTACTTATTGCACTCATACGAAAACCTACAAAACAAAAAAGACTCAATACTATACATAATATGGTTAGATGCTTTTATACATGATTAGAAATTCCCGGCAATGGCACCAAAAAATTGATGTGTAGTTCGTGCAAGTGATAAAAAGTCCTAGGATGTCCTGGGGTCGTATTCCTAGAGGTCTTCTAGTGCATAACTACGCACACCGTCCATCATGACATACATGAAAATAATAAAGACATTTAGAGGTATTCTTTAGACAAACAAGCAAAGCGTGAAGAGTAAATTTATTTAGGAGTTTTCAATTTATAAATGTATAAAAGTAACGATATGTTATTGTAAGTAGTGAACTCAAAGACAATCATGCAAAATAGGACTCATTCACAACATGCATCGATGGCTCATCTATTGTAACACCTTATCTCTTTCTCTAATGCTACTCTCTACCCTTTAATGCGCCTCTTGAGATAGAGATCTAACTAGCTAATGCGTGCTTTTACTTCGTGTCATTACCTAATTAATAAGAAAGAAGAAGTTAGGATATTATATAGTTAATTATGGGATTCGATGAACCATAACCATAGTCTATAGCATCGATGATCTATCACATCCATCTCTACTCGTGTAGAATCAATGGAAGGTAATGTCTTGACAGTTTAGGCAATACTAAGCACAATGCATATAGTAGCATACAATAGAATCAAAAGCATCGATGGTATTAAGAGAATTCATACTATGGTAACATAAATAACCATCATAAACATCAAACACAAGCAAGCATTCATACAACATCATAGGCATCAAAATCTTCATATACAAGCACAAGCATGAGATGAAATCATGGCCTTCATTCACACAAAAATAAACAAGATCACATACTAATACAATCAATTTTGGCTATCTACGTAGAGGAGAAGGAAGGTACCACCATTGATAATTAAAACATCTCCTTAGCTGCAAAGCCCTCTACTTCGACAAGACTAGGTACTCGTGTAGAGTGTTGCATTGATTTGTGTATTTTTGTGTAGCCTTACTCTTATAATGGAGTCACGCCCTCTATTTATAGGGGAGAATCCGCCCTAAAAAAACCTAAAACAACTATGAAAGAGTCTCCTAAACCTAGTAGACTTAGGAAACTTTGGCAACAAGGCAAAGAAGGTAGCAATATGGCATTGGTTGGACCCGCCACTATGGTTCTACATGGCTTGGGCCTTCTGATCCATGGACTTTCTTACCTGACGAATTTGGGTTGCAACTTTGGGTAGCGGCAGTTGGACCCATTGCTTGGGTCAAATTGGGCTGATTCTTCCTCTTATGGCCTCGTGTTGGCATATTCTAGCAACTTGTAGTTGACTTCCCCGCCATAGAAACACTCCTTTCTCATAAAACCTTCTTAAACTCGTGGTTATAACTCCTTTGGTCCTCCGGAGTTCTTAAATGTTTGATCCCATCTTCCTTAGATTGCTTTGTTCCTGCAAAACCATCAAAAGTGTACCTAGAAGGCATTATATTTTACAAGAACATTGCCTATGTCTATTAAAAGCTCATTGCTAAGAAATACTATTGAAATGAAAAAATATGTATTGATAGAAGGGTAAAACGTATCAAATATGGGAGTGGCAAACATGATAAATTAAGTGTCATCATAGCCCAATTGAATAGGATAAGATGACTCGAATAAGGAGTTGATTTGGGCCTAAATGTTCACACTTTACGCCTCATTTCTTGATAGTTTGACTTTGCATTTCATCGTCTCTCGACCTATTTTACGCTAGGTGATTCGAGCCTAATTGTACACTTTTTACCCCCGTTTTGCTTTGATGTTTGTTTCAATTGAACTCCAAAAGGGGTGGTTTTACACGAGGTTTCTTGTATTTCAGTCTGTTTCAGATCTTGATAGGTGAAACTGAGCCCGGATTCGAAAGTTGGAAGGAAATGAGCAAAGATCGAGCAAATAGGAGCAGACAGCCGCAGTACACGGTCTGCCATTGGACTTCACGGTCTTACAGAATCGTGAATTGGAGCCATAATACATGAACAAAGGAGCGTGTAGAGAGGGCTTTGAGGTTATTGACGCTAGGGTTGTTCACGGTCGCTAAGACCATGAACATAAGCCACAGACCGTGAACCCAGGGATGTGAACCGGTGTGTTTTAGTTCAGACACCGAGTTCACGGACGCGTTTCAATGTTCACGCCCTTGAACTCGGGCCGTGAACAAGGCTCGATCATGGTTTAAAGAGCCAGCTGAAAGAAAGAAGAAGGGAGAAAGACCTAGAGTGAGAAACTTCATCTTCTTCAGATTTTAGAGTGAGAAAGTGACGAACCAAAGAATAAGAGAAGCTAGGGTTTCATCTCCAAGCGAGGATTGGGGAACTCCTCCACCAAAGGCGTATCTCTTCAACACAAGGAGAAGGCTTTCATCTTCTTGATGGTTTTCCTTTCCCTCTCTTGTATTTTCCCTTCTCCTAGCATGGAGTAGTACCATCTTTCACTTGGGTGTTTGTAAACCCTAGCTACAATTATGTGAATGCTTGTAAGAATTGAATAATTTGTGTGTTGGGTTGTTTAATGTGAATGTGGAGGTATTTTTCATGATGATGGTGTGTGCTTTGTTGACCTAGCTTAGAGAGGATACCTCTTAAGGTTAAGAAGCTCAATTAGAGATGGGTATTCTTGGGCATTGTATGCTTTCTATGCTAGTTTAGAGATGAAACCTCCTTTATACAAAGAGGCTCACTTTGAGCTAGGTTTCCTTGGGAATTCAAAGTCTCCTAGACTATTTTAGAGAGAACCCTCCTTAACCTAAGAGGCTCTATTAGAGATGGGGTTCCTTGGGCATTTCATGCCTCATATTCTAGGTTAATTAAGGGCAAACCTCCTAATTAGTATTAGCACTTAGGGTTTGGTTGTGGGTGGCCGTCCGAACTCCAATTCGAGGGTTGAGAGAGTCGCATTAGCGACTTGGATCGTATCCCATTTCCTCAACCTAGAGACTAAGAGGGTAGCCTCGGTTGCTTGTTAGACATCTCTGTTGTTTATAACCCCCTAACCACACACGATTGTTCGATTCTTCAAGTCGTAATTGTTAGCTAGGGGGAGCAACACCCGGGTGAAGCCTTCTCAATGAGTGTCAAATCCATTTTATCTATGCAAAGTACTTTAGTTTTAGACCTTTGTTTTCACCAAAAACTAATCCGCTAGATAATGTTTCAAACAGTCGAAGTAGCAGTACATTGGCCGGCCCGGGTCGATATTTAAACATACTTGCCCTATATTCCACCCATCTAGGGTTTATACTTGGTCCGTAGGTGGTATTTTATCGTGATAGTCAGAGTGAGTCAAGTTTTTGGCGCCGTTGCCAAGGACTTTGGTCCGTTATCGTGAAAAGTTTGTTTGGTGTTAATCTAGCTTTCAATTTTTGTTTTTGTTAAGTTGTGAAGTGTTTACTTGTGCTAGACGTGTTGTGTTCTTTAAGTGTGTGTAGGGAGGTGCATGACCCGGAGCAATCCGGCGCCTTTAACACCACTGGTGAAGACATCAACCGGAATCTCTGACTTCTATCTTGAGAGAGGGAGAAAGCGGAGGCAAGAAGGAGAAGTGAAGAATGGGGACAACAAGTTGGTCCCGGATTTTAGGGAATTGTAGGAGAAGTTGAAGTTGAGATGGCGGGAAATTAACACCAATGGGCTAATCCGCTTCCAAACCCAAATGTGGAAACGGGAGCCGAGGAAGAGCCAAGTACTATGGGCTATTACATGGCTCCACAGGCGGCGGATATCCAATCTCCCATCTTACATCCACCCGTGGCCCCCAACAAATTTGAGATCAAGCCCTCTCTCGTAACGATGATTCAACAAAATGCCTACTTCCACGAGCTTGCTCATTGCTCATGAATCACCACGGGAGCATGTTCAAAGGTTTCTTGAGCTAGCAGGAAGTTTGAAGATAAATGGCGTCCTGAGGAGGCATTGCTATTGAAGCTCTTCCCCTATTCTTTGGCGGGGAAGGCACTCCGATGGCTCAACAACCGTCCGGCTCTATCCATCACCTCTTGGGACGACCTACTCAACAAGTTCATGACCCGATATTGTCCTCCTTCCAAGACGGCCGAGTGGAGGAAGAAGATCACTCACTTTGAGCAAGAGGAGGATGGGACATTGAGGGATCCATGGGAAAGATTCTTCGACTACTTCCTACAATGCCCTCACCATGGATTCGAGGAGCAATTTCGGATAGAAACTTTCTATGGAGGAATCATTCAAGATGATAAGATCCTCATTGACTCTCTTTGCCAAGGGAAGTTGATGAACATGACCCCTCCTCAAGTGACCGAGTTGCTCAAAGATATGGCCCTTAATGGATATGAATGGGGGTTGACAAGAAGTGGGAAGAGAAGCACTGAGCGAGGAGTGCAAAGTGTGGGAGCAAGTGCCCCACTTGAAGTGAAGCTTGACAAGTTGATCGAGGTGATCCTTGAGGACAAGAAGCAAGGGAAGAGAGCGGTGATGTCTTGTGATTGGTGTTGAAGCACTAATCACGAAACTGTGGATTTCCAAGCGATGAAGGAGACAAGTACCCCCAAGGAGCAAGTGAGTTTCATTGCTAATGCTAGAGGGAATAACCCTTATAGCAACACCTACAACCCCGGGTGGCGCAATCATCCAAACTTCGCTTGGTCTTCCCCTACCAATCAAAGACCTCACGGTTTCCAAGGTTCAACAGGAAACTTTCAACCTCGGCCAACCTGCATCCAGCAAAGGCCTCAATTCCAAAACTCAAACTTCCAACAACCATACCGAGCACAAGGCTGTCAAGGGTTTCAACAACAACAAAAAGTCAAAAAGTTCTCTAAGCTTGAAGACCTTGTGACCTCCTTTGTGAGTACAAGCTCTCAGAAGTTCGAGAAGATTACCGGGATGTGACAAGTTCTCTAAGATTACCGGGATCCTCAACGAGAGACCAAAGGGAGACCTACCCTCTCAAACCATTACCAACCCCAAGGATTATGTCGGGGTGAATGCAATCCATTTGAGGAGCAGGAAGGTGACTCCGGAGGTTGTTACAAAAGAAGTGAATGAGAAGGAAGACCCTCTACCCGAGGGTGATGAAGAAGAAACATTGGGAGAAAAGAGAGGAGTGGCGAGGAAAGCATTTCCAACGCCACCACTTGTGGCTGAGTACACACCACCCTTACCTTTTCCCACGAGGGTGCACAAGGAAAGATTGGAAGCGGAATGTGGAGGTTTCATGGAGATGCCCTGGAAGCTCCACCTCAACATTCCCTTCCTTGAAGCAATGGACCACATGCCAAGATATTCGAGATACCTCAAGGGGTGTCTCTCCAAGAAGCCGAAGTTCAAAGACCTCGCCAATGTCACCCTAGGCGAGGAGTGCTCAGCCTTCATCCTCAACAGGGTGCCCAAGAAGCAACCCGATCTAGGTAATTTTGCATAAGTTCTCATCACATAGAAAACTCGTTGGCGGACTTAGGGGCGAGCATAAATGTGATGCCATATAAGCTTTTTAAGAGGCTAGACATAGGTGAACTAAAGACTACGAGGCTTAGTGTCACATTGGACGATCGCTCTGTCATCAGTACTAGGGGCATAGTGGAGGACGTGCTAGGACGAGTGGGAAAATTTTGTTATCCGACGGATTTTGTGATCCTATGTTACACCCCGATCTTTCTAAGGGTCAAAATGACTATTTTACCCTTGGGTAAATTCATCAAGTTTCATCGTAGTATCGAGGAGGATTAAATACGTGAACTATTGGTTCGAACGGTGTCGAATTTCGATATAAAACGAGAATGTTACGGATGTTTTAAGTGTGATTAGTTGCTATGGGTTTTGGTTTGGGCCAAGTGCTGGTTAAATAAGGAGTAGTGGGTCTGGGTCTGGTTTATGGGCGGCCCACTTTAGGATGAAGGTGGGCTTAAGTTAGAGTTTAAGAAGAGGTTGAGAAGAAAGGGAGAAATGGGCAGGAGGCCCAGCGAGAAGGAAAAGGAAGGAGAGGAGAAACAGGTCTTTGGCCCGAGCTGAGAGGAGAAAGGAAAGAAGAAGCGGGCTTTAGGCCCGAGTTCGGAAAGAAAGAAAAAGGAGAAGAAAGAAAGAAGGGAAGACGTGGGCCACAGCCCATGAAGAAGTTGGGGGCAGCAGCGGGCTGGAGCCCAGAGAGTCGGCCGCTGGAAAGGGGAAAAAAAAAAAGGAAAATGAAACGGAAACAGAAACAGAGCAGCGGCGGAAGGCGAACAGGGGCGGAAAGTCTCCGACGGAATTGGAGGTAACGGAATGACGATTTGGGTTTCAGGTTTAAATGACGAATTAAATGGCCAGTTAAGGCGAAATGGACTGGGCATTGGATTGGGTTACAACGACCCGCAAGAGGCAACACAGACGACTTCCTACCATCCCGTGAAAACTCCCCTCCACGGCATGAGAGCTGCTTCTCTCCCATACACGAGACCTGCCTGTTTCTCTCCCATACAAGAGACCTGCCTGCTTCCGAAAGCAAGCACGAGACGAGTGGGGGTGGGGATTTGATGAAGAAGAAGTTTACACCTGTGAGCAGAAGAGGCGGAGCCGCCGGCCGCGGGAGGAAGGTAGGAGTTTCCCCAACGTCGGGGATGACTAATGTGATGGAAAGACCACGCCCATATCCTCCGAGACGGCGGGGAGTAAGTGCGATCCGGCACTGGCCTCCCAATTGTGGCCCGAGGAAGAACGATGGGCATTGCGATGGCGGACTTTCCACGGAGCTCGTCGCCGGAGTGCGGCTGTCCGAGGAGAAAGAAGAAGAGGGCGAGCCAGAGGAGGGTCCGGAGGAGGAGCCGGAGCCGGAGCCGGAGGAGGAACTCAACGGTGGCGGGAGTTGGTGCGGCGACGGCGAAACCGTGAGGGTCGACGGCGACATCGTGGAGGAGGAAAAGCTAAAGGAGGCAAAGTACGAGGAGTTGGAGCGTGGAATCTCGAGTGATGACATGGACCAACCAGCAGTAAAGAAGGATCGTTTTTTCGAGGTGAGTGTAAAGGGGGTAAAATCTCCGTCGAGGTCTTTTAGTTATGCCTTTTAATTCAGTTATGTTATTTAATTTTCAAGTAAGCGCGATTATGTGTGTGAGGCATCCCACCGCCTACTTAAGGTGGAGGCACGCGTTGTGCTATGTATGTATGTGTTTGTGATGTATGAATGATGGTAATTGAACCCCCGGGCGGTTGGGCCACTACTGGACGCGGTAGATGGTCGGGTCACTACTGGACGGCGAGACGTAACGCAGTAGTTGACGGGCATGGACTGGACGGCGAGACGTAACGCAGTGCCATTGCCGAGTATGGGTATGCAACCGGACGGCGAGACGTAACCCGGTTGGCATATTAGGGTAGGACACCGGACGGCGAGACGTAACGCGGTGGTCCTAGTGTTTTGTGTTTGAGTTAAGGATAGAAGTTGAGAACTTCTATGAGTTAATGTTGAAATGAGTTATTAAGGATGAAAGTGAGAACGACTTTCATCTAAAGAGAAGAAATGGTAATAACGTGTTTTAGAAAGGAGTTTGCTTAGGGCAAAGACCTTAGGAAGTAACGACGAGACTGACCCCTTCTCACTCACCAGGTTGAGGAAGGGTTAGCAGAGGTGGATCCCGAGAGGAAGTAAGATGAGGCAAGCGGTCGTGCCAGTACCAATGATGGGATGTCAAGGAGCTGGTTGAAGAGTATAGTTAAAGTTTGATAGTTGTTTTATGTTTATGGTTATGAGTATATGTACTGGAGATTCAAAGTTCAAGATTCTGTGTTAAGTTGTTTTAAGTATTTGAGATTGAGATTTTGCCCAAGTGTTGGAGCTTTTTGATTTAAAATTAATAAATAAAGTCAGTTTGTTTATTTTAAAATGTGGTTTGGGTTGCTCCGGAGTAACCGGTTTTGGGTTTGAGTTGTGGTTTGATTTTCGAAAAAGGTCGGGACGTTTCATTTTGGTATCAGAGGCGGCACTCCTCTATTTCTTGCTCTCCAAGGAATACTGGAGTGATGATCTGAGTTTTTCAAGGTTTATGTTTTTAAAGGAAAGAAAAAAGGGTTGTCAGGTTAAAGGTTTGGCCAAACGAGTCAAGAGTTCTTTTGAGGATTTTAGAATCTCCAGTTTATACTCAAATCATGATTAGTAATATAACTCCAGGGGACAGTACGGGGTTTTGACACGTCTCGGGAAGGATAACAGCAGATCCTTAGAGGATCGTTTAGTGAAAACTCTTCATGAGTGAGAAGAGGAGGGTCAAGGTAGCTTATATTCTATGGAGATGTGAGCTGATCAGAATAAGGTTTATGACGGGGCCGAGTATCCAGTACGTCGACAGGCAGTAGCCAAGGAGTTATGCAAAATGGAAGCTATCAACGAGAGATAAGGATGCAATGAGGGTTCGCTAAGATCATGATGATCGAGCTTAGGGATACGACGACTCAAGAAGTAGTAGAGGTTGGACTTTAAACAAAACTAGGGGCCTATAAGCTACACAAGTAGAATCTTCTAGGAGGAATGGCGAGGAGCTACTGAACTCAATTCGGGTATCAAAGCTAGAACCGAGCATCGATAAAAGGGTTATGAAAGTAAAGGGAATATAAATTCCTATAGTAGAAGGAGTACCTAAGGTCAGACTTGGAGTTATCACGATCAACAAATTTCGAGGTCGAAATTTTCTTAAGGGGGGAGGAAATGTGATGCCTCGACTTCGATTTAAGGTCCAACAACAAGTACTAAGTGAGCCGAAGCGATAAATGGAAGTGGAATTTTGTTCCCCGGTGCAAGTTCAAGGATTTAAAAGGACAAGTAGCCACTCAAAACCTACTCGATGCTAACGAGTTTGGAAGGATATCTTTTGTGTCCAAGAGGAAAAATAAGAAGTGAGGTAGACAATGCGAGACAAGCAGCGGACATCACTGAGGGTCATATATCAAGAGTGATTCTTGAGCCAAGGAAGCACGAGAATGAGGACTATGGAGGGACAAGTCCGATCAAATTTCGAGGACGAAATTTTTTATAAGGGTGGAGGAAATGTTACACCCCGATCTTTCTAAGGGTCAAAATGACTATTTTACCCTTGGGTAAATTCATCAAGTTTCATCGTAGTATCGAGGAGGATTAAATACGTGAACTATTGGTTCGAACGGTGTCGAATTTCGGTATAAAACGAGAATGTTACGGATGTTTTAAGTGTGATTAGTTGCTATGGGTTTTGGTTTGGGCCAAGTGCTGGTTAAATAAGGAGTAGTGGGTCTGGGTCTGGTTTATGGGCGGCCCACTTTAGGATGAAGGTGGGCTTAAGTTAGAGTTTAAGAAGAGTTTGAGAAGAAAGGGAGAAATGAGCAGGAGGCCCAGCGAGAAGGAAAAGGAAGGAGAGGAGAAACAGGGCTTTGGCCCGAGCTGAGAGGAGAAAGGAAAGAAGAAGCGGGCTTTAGGCCCGAGTTCGGAAAGAAAGAAAAAGGAGAAGAAAGAAAGAAGGGAAGACGTGGGCCACAGCCCATGAAGAAGTTGGGGGCAGCAGCGGGCTGGAGCCCAGAGAGTCGGCCGCTGGAAAGGAAAAAAAAAAAAAAAGGAAAACGAAACGGAAACAGAAACAGAGCAGCGGCGGAAGGCGAACAGGGGCGGAAAGTCTCCGACGGAATTGGAGGTAACGGAATGACGATTTGGGTTTCAGGTTTAAATGACGAATTAAATGGCCAGTTAAGGCTGAAATGGACTGGGCATTGGATTGGGTTACAACGAGCCGCAAGAGGCAGCACAGACGACTTCCTACCATCCCGTGAAAACTCCCCTCCACGGCATGAGAGCTGCTTCTCTCCCATACACGAGACCTGCCTGCTTCCGAAAGCAAGCACGAGACGAGTGGGGGTGGGTACTTGATCAAGAAGAAGTTCACACCTGTGAGCAGAAGAGGCGGAGCCGCCGGCCGCGGGAGGAAGGCAGGAGTTTCCCCAACGTCGGGGACGACTAATGTGATGGAAAGACCACGCCCATATCCTCCGAGACGGCGGGGAGTAAGTGCGATCCGGCACTGGCCTCCCAATTGTGGCCCGAGGAAGAACGATGGGCAGGGCGATGGCGGACTTTCCACGGAGCTCGTCGCCGGGGTGCTGCTGTCCGAGGAGAAAGAAAAAGAGGGCGAGCCAGAGGAGGGGCCGGAGGAGGAGCCGGAGCCGGAGCCGGAGGAGGAACTCGACAGTGGTGGGAGTTGGTGCGGCAACGGCGAAACCGTGAGGGTCGACGGCGACATCGTGGAGGAGGAAAAGCTAAAGGAGGCAAAGTACGAGGAGTTGGAGCGTGGAATCTCGAGTGATGACATGGACCAACCAGCAGTAAAGAAGGATCGTTTTTTCGAGGTGAGTGTAAAGGGGGTAAAATTTCCGTCGAGGTCTTTTAGTTATGCCTTTTAATTCAGTTATGTTATTTAATTTTCAAGTAAGCGCGATTATGTGTGTGAGGCATCCCACCGCCTACTTAAGGTGGAGGCACGCGTTGTGCTATGTATGTATGTGTTTGTGATGTATGAATGATGGTAATTGAACCCCCGGGCGGTTGGGCCACTACTGGACGCGGTAGATGGTCGGGTCACTACTGGACGGCGAGACGTAACGCAGTAGTTGACGGGCATGGACTGGACAGCGAGACGTAACGCAGTGCCATTGCCGAGTATGGGTATGCAACCGGACGGCGAGACGTAACGCGGTTGGCATATTAGTGTAGGACACCGTACGGCGAGACGTAACGCGCGCGGTCCTAGTGTTTTGTGTTTGAGTTAAGGATAGAAGTTGAGAACTTCTATGAGTTAATGTTGAAATGAGTTATTAAGGATGAAAGTGAGAACGACTTTCATCTAAAGAGAAGAAATGGTAATAACGTGTTTTAGAAAGGAGTTTGCTTATGGCAAAGACCTTAGGAAGTAACGACGAGACTGACCCCTTCTCACTCACCAGGTTGAGGAAGGGTTAGCAGAGGTGGATCCCGAGAGGAAGTAAGATGAGGCAAGCGGTCGTGCCAGTACCAATGATGGGATGTCAAGGAGCTGGTTGAAGAGTATAGTTAAAGTTTGATAGTTGTTTTATGTTTATGGTTATGAGTATATGTACTTGAGATTCAAAGTTCAAGATTCTGTGTTAAGTTGTTTTAAGTATTTGAGATTGAGATTTTGCCCAAGTGTTGGGGCTTTTTGATTTAAAATTAATAAATAAATTCAGTTTGTTTATTTTAAAATGTGGTTTGGGTTGCTCCGGAGTAACCGGTTTTGGGTTTGAGTTGTGGTTTGATTTTCGAAAAAGGTCGGGACGTTTCATCCTAGATATAAGTGAGGATTTTGATATGCCACTCATACTAGGACGCCCTTTCCTCGTCACCGCCAATGCTTTAATTGATGTAAATGAGGGAACTTTGATTCTGAGTGATGGTGAGGAGAGAATTACTCTGGGAATTGATCATAAGCCTAGTAGTGAGGATGTGAAGGAAGTGGAATCGCGTGATATGAATGTAAGTGGAGGAGAGCCTCCCACTATTACTGTTGATTCTTGTGATGATGTGAAGCAGGAAAGCAAGGAGGGCATCTCGCCCGTAGAAGGATAAGTTATGATAATGCCATGTAGAAAAAGGGGCAAAACAAGAGTCATTGGCCGAGAAGGCCACCCAATGGAAAACAACTTGGGAGGCGACATGCCTCGCCCCGAGAACACGGCGGATCCACTCTCGGCGGCATAACGTTCAAAGGCGTGATAGATCCGCAACGTCAAGCTAGTTACGTTAACATAGCGCTTGTTGGGAGGCAACCCAACGTAGGTTTGTTTTCTTTTCTTTATTTCCGTTTTTATGTCGAGTGAAGAGTTTGAGTGGTCGAGTGGTCTCCCCGTACTAAGTTTTTGTGATTGCGTGTTTTGAGTTGTGTCTTGAATGATAGTAGGCACGGTGGAGTAGGTCGAGTAAATGTTTTTGGAAGTGCCATGTATTCACTGGTGTTCACGGACGGATTGCCCTGTTGACGGTCTTATAAGACCGTGAACAGGCAAAAGCCTCCGTGAACCAGGGTGCTTCCATGTGTGTCAAACCCATCGACTGGCCTGTGTTCACAGACGGATGGCAGTGTTCACCGTCTTAACAACCATGAATTGGCAAACGCGTCCGTGAACTAGAGGGTCTGCATATAAAAGGACCGTGAATGGTCTTCTTCACTTCACGACCCAAAATCTCGCTAGAATTTAGAAAACTCGCCGAAAAACCACAAAAATCCGTCGGTTTTTGCTCATTTCCTTCACTTCCAGCAAGTCAACCCCAAAACCAAGACTAGACCCAGTCTCTCCTCATTAAAAGCGGCCTTCACTGAGATTCTGGGGCGATTTGGAGCATATTTCTTCCGGTGAAGTTGCTGGAGGTGAGGCTCCGCCGAGACTCCGACGAAGCTCCGGTGACCTCCTCTTGTCTGTTTTCGGCCGATTTTTCACCTTCCTTGCCCTCTCCTCTCCTCACCTCCCTACCCTTCCTACTTGAGTTTCCAGGTTGGTTTTTAGCTCTACCTTATTTATTTTGGGAGAATCAGATTAGGTAGTGAAGTGAGGAGAATTTTGGTGAATTGAATGTTGAACTTAGCGTTATGCGAGCAATTAGGTGAATTAGGCTGATTGAATGATGTTGCTTGAGCTTAGTTGAGCCTTGGTGGCCATGTTTTGATTCGAATTGATTTTATTGTTAAATTTGCCCACTAAATGCTAATTTTTGAATGATGAGAAATGTTTTGCCTGAGTGGTGGTTGGTAGCCACCGTGGCATGGTTCGGGTTTGAATTTTTTAGTGGGATAATCCGTAACCACCTAGAACCATGCCTCGGTGTGCTAGTGCTTAATTGTTTTGATTAGCATGAATCCGTACTGGAAATATAAGTGTGGTTGGAATTCCTTTTTACTCCCAATGAGCTGATATTGACAATTGTTGCCATGTATGGTGCATGTTTGTCAATTTTGAAGGATGATGAACGTTGAGCACGAGTACATCAGCTACTTGGTGAACGACGCTAGGTTCGGCACCAAGTTTGCATACCAGAGGGACAGGCCGATTGGGCCACATTGGCGGCTAGACCTAGACATGTTTAACTTGTTTAGGTGCCAAGTCCCGATGTCAGGGGTCGCTTGTCACCCCCAGTGGCGCTAGCTACTGTCTATGGACGAGCTCATCTACCAGTAGCTTTGCGTGGAGTTCTACTCCACCTTCGCCCACGTTGTCCCGACCAGCAAGAAGAGTCGGCCCTACGTGGAGTTTATGCTGGGCGGTCAGCCACGGGTGCTGACTTATGATGCATTCGCCTAGGCCATGGGCTTGACACGACGTATATGAAGATGACGGAGCGACAGTACTCTGCCGACTTCCATTACCAGACCGGATTCCATGCCCTCTGCCGCTTCGAGCACGAGCAGGACAAGTTCGAGATTAGTCGCACGAACGCGGTGAAGCAAAGGACCCCTTGTAGGATCATGCACACGATGCTCATCCGATCTGTCATCCCCAACTCTCAGTCATGCCACTTGCTCACGAACAGAGGGTTGCTTGCTCTCTTTTCGATGAGACATCTAGTAGAGCCGATCCACCTAGGATCTCTAATAGCCAGCTCTTTCCCCCGGTGTGTAGGGCGGAACAGGGTGGACACTTTGCACATGGGGAAATCATCACCAGGCAGGCCTGACACTTTCAGGTGGATCCGGAGCGGTGCTCCATTGTTGGTCGGACAGAGCCCTTCCTAGTGGCGACTCTCTACAACTAGAAGCTAGTGCTTTAGGGAGAGCGAGGGGGTAGAGTACCTTGAGGGGCTCCGACCCTCAGGAGTCATGAGTCCAGTAGTTGACCCGGCTCTAGTGGAGCCAGATGTAGAGGTTCCACCTCTAGAGCAGCAACCTGCTCGAGCTCCCGGCCGCCGTCGACGTCCCGTGCTCCAGCGCCTAGTACAACCACCACCATCCGATGCCGGTCCTTCCACTTCAGGGGAGCCCCTAGTGGAGAGGATGGACCGTCTAGAGACACACGTCGTGGGCATCACTTCCCAGCTTGACCGGCAGACCGACCTGCTCGAGCGGACCGCTCGTCGCCAGGGCCTCCTTCCAGATGATGAGTCGGGGCCTTCGACCCAGTGAGAGGTAGCCGACGAGTGAGACATGTGGTAGAGCCGATTACTTCGCCCCACTTCTTCACTTGGAACTCTGAACTCTGTTATCTTATTTTTCTTTCGTTTATTTAGTATGTGTGAACAACTACCACTATCGTATTGTGTTGTGTAATAACCTCGCCTCGAGCGAGTATGTGTTGTGTTTGTGTGTGTTTTTTTCTTCTCCTTGAAGCTAAACTCTCCTACCCCTGAAAAATTCCAACTTTCACTCACCAAGCCAAGCGGTAACATTGTTCTACCCCTATCTTACGCAATTGAGGGCAATGTCGAACTTAAGTGTGTGTGTGTGGGGGGGGGGATGTAGTTTATTCTTATGATTGTGTGAGTGTGTTGCAATGATGCATGCCCAAATATGAAAATTTTGAGGCTCCTAGCAATGTTTGCATGTCAAAGTGGTCGGTTTGTAGGAGAATCTCGTGTATATTGCCATTGACCTTATATTGTTGAATGAGTATGTCTTATGATGATGACTGAGATGTAAATTAGGATAGTGCAAAAGTTTAGTTCTCATGTGTGCAAAAATGAATGGATGTCTTGACTCGATTACTTGTTGATTACGATTGCCATGCATTGTGTTTTGTCAAATTGGAATGTATGATTGGGTGACTAGGTAGCCATGTGAGTTTTGAGCCGATCGTTTTATTCTTGTGTGCTTAGATCCCTCTTACCATGTCACGTACCATCACAATTTTCACTAGTGAGTATGATGGAGGCATAGGATTAGTCCATGCCCAAATGTTGATTGTCCGGAAATGCTTTATCCCCTAGTCAACCCCTTTGATCATTGTGACTTTGGGGGTGACTTTGGGGGTCGTTCTCTTGTAGGAGCTTTTTGGCTTGTGAGTTTAATGGTGTTTGATAAAACGACCCCCATCCTTCTTCGTGTCTAAACGTGATTCGTCCTTCTGTCCCGGAGCTCTCGCTTTTGAGTTCCATTGAGGTTCTACATAGAAGGATTGTGCGCAGTTCTTGCTAGGAACGAAAGAGAAAAGAGTAGTGTTGGAGTGAGTTCTTAAAGGAGAGCATTGGTTATCAAAAGTAGTGTGGCAAGTGTTTAACCCCCCTCAAAAAAGAAAAGAAAAGGAAAGTAGAAAAAAAGAAAAAGAAAGAGAAACGAAAAATAGGTAATAAAACGGGGTCAATAAAGTAGAGAGTGTCACAAAAGATTCGAAGAGTATGCTCTAAGTGGGGTTTCTTGGCATGCAAGCCATTGAAAAAAGCCTTTTCCCCATGTCCAAGACAATTGCCAGTCGTTTGAACCCGTCTCTAAGACCTCCGGACAAGCTAGTGATGACAACCGTCTCGTGAAATCTAACATTTAGAGGTTGCCACCATGGTGAAGAGACGATAGGGCCGAGTGTTGATGATTGTGCACATTCTTTGCACCAAAAAGGTCCCGACCCCACTGGTGAAGAGAGTGACTGATTCATTCTTGCTTTGCATGACATATCATACCCTGGTGAGGACCTTTGTTGCCCATTCGATTGTTCCTTGGACTTGAATGTTGCGCATGGTTAGTTGTGGTTGATAAGTGATCTTGTTGAGACTTGTATTAATTCATGTCCAAGGTGAGAACTTTTTGTTTGCCCGTTTTTGGTGACCTCGAATGTCGTTTGTGGTGGATGTCGGTATTGCTTGCAATGGTCCATATGTTAATTGCCAATAGCCATTGAGATTCGCCAGTTTCTGCCCTTTGATTTGTCCCCAAAGCATTTTTGTTAGGTTGAGAGATTACCCTGTGTGAAATGGTTTGCTTGGGGACAAGCAAAAGTCTAAGTGTGGGGGAGTGATTCAGGCCCAATTGTACACTTTTTACCACTGTTTTATTTTGATGTTTGTTTCAATTGAATTCCAAAAGGGGTGGTTTTATGGGAGGTTTCTTGTGTTTCAGTGTGTTTCATATCCTAATAGGTGAAACCGAACCCTAAATGTCAAAATTTGGAAGGAAAGAGCAAAGACCGGGCAAAGAGGAGCAGACAGCCGCAGTACACGGTCTACCATTGGAGTTCATGGTCTTACAGAACTGTGAACTGGAACCATAATCCTTGAAAAAAGGAGCATCCAGAGAGGATTTAGAGGTTACTAACGCCATGGATGTTCACGCTCGCTAAGACCGTGAACATAAGCCACCGACCGTGAACCCAGGGATGTGAAGCGGTGCGTTTTGGTTTAGACACCGAGTTCACGGACACATTTTGATGTTCACAGCCGTGAACTCAACTGAAAGGAAGAAGAAGGGAGAGAGACCTAGAGTGAGAAACTTCTTCTTCTTCGGATTTTAGAGTGAGAAAGTGACGAACCAAAGATAAGGAGAAGCTAGGGTTTCATCTCCAAACAAGGATTTGGGAATTCCTCCCCCAAAGGATGACCTCTTCAACACAAGGAGCAAGGCTTTCATCTTCTTGATGGTTTTCCTTTTCCCTCTCTTGTGTTTTCCTTTCTCCTAGCATGGAGTAGTACCTTCCTTCACTTGGGTGTTTGTAAACCCTAGCTACAATTATGTGAATGCTTGTAAGAATTGAATGATTTGTGTGTGGTTGTGTTTTTTTTTTTGGTTAATCAAAAATTGTATTTGAAGCCCGGGGAAGTGCAACTCGCAAATTCCCTCTCAAAAAGTCACTGTCTGTTTACAACTTCATGAAACAACCAAAAACTAATAATAGCTAACTAGTTACATTAAGCTTCTTCACTCTCAATTGGATATTTATATGACTCCCTGCAAACACCAAAAATTCTTGCTTAATTTTTGCCGCCACTTGAAACGGAGAGCTGACTGCTACTGATCCATAGAACCTCGCACAACGCTCCCTCCATATACCACTCAATCCCATCAACCACCCTACTAATAGCTGCTGCATCAAAAGCTGCAGACCAGCTGCTTTCTGTCCAGGCAAGGTGCCCCTAAGAATTCGAGAAACTGCAATCCCAAACGAACAAGAGCCAAAAAGGTGTTCTCTACTTCCTTTACCCCCATGACATAAAGCACAACTCTCATCACATCCCAACCCCCAGCTTATCAACTTGTCTCTAGTCCTTATTCTCCCCAATATGATTAGCCATACTAGAATGTAATGCTTAGGGTATACTGGTTTGTGCCACAAGGTCTGAAACCATGACACAGTAGGGGAAGGCACTCGAATGGACTCCCACACCTTCTTTACTGAGTACTTTGCCCAGCAGCAACCATCCCACTCCAAAGAGTCACTAACTTCTGCAATATGCTGTTGTGCCATAGTTTCGACACTTAAGAATCTTCCTCCAAACCCACGTACTGACAGAGAAAGGAGAAAGGGACCATAGATCCTTCCCTCTTATCCTATATTTTTCCATCCAAGCAACCCATAAAGGCTCAGCCTCTGCCAATAAATTCCATAAGTGCCTAATTACACATGCTCTATTCCAGTTTTTAAAATCTCGAATGCCTAAGCCTCCCTCTTTCTTTGGCAAAGCTACCTGTGACCAAGAAACATGAGCTTTCTTCCTTCTGTCCCCATCCACACCCCACAAGAATCTGTTATAAGCATTCTCAATCATCTTAAGCACCTTTAGAGGAAGCCATAAAATCAACATTCAATACTGGAATACACTTGTAATCACTGAATCTATCAATTGCAGCTTTCCAGCATAGCTAAAAATCGAGCCTCCCAGGGTTGGATCCTCTTAATGATCCTCTCCACAAGACACTCACAATCGACAGATGTTAGTTTTCCAGAAAAGAGAGGTACGCCCAAATAACGGACTGGAAGAACCCCTAATCGAAACCCAGACTGCTGAGAAATAGCTTGCTTATCATCTTGAGATAGCCCTGAACATAATATTTGACACTTCTGGGGGTTGCATTTAATACCCGAGACAATATAAAACTGATCCAATAACCATTTAGTTCCAGTAATTGGTTGAGACGATCATTAGAAAAAACTAACAAATCGTCTGCAAAACAAAAATGTGTAATACCAAGACTCTTACATCGTAGATGAAACAGAATAATCCCACTATTAAATTCCCTCTGTCTCAAACCCTTAGCAGCTGCAAAGTACCCACACAAACCTCCATTGAAGGAGACACTCAACATTGGAGAAGTTACACAAGCCTCAACCAACTTCACAAATTCAGTAGGCATACCCATAGCAATCATCACTTTAAACAAGAAACACCAATCCACTGAGTCAAATTCTTTCATCGTATCTATCTTAAGTGCACCTCTTAGGGAGATTCTACTCTTATGATAGTCTTTTACTAATTCTGTTGCCATTATTATCACTTATTATTGATTAATTTTGGCAGAATCAAGGACAATCTACGAGATAGAAACTTAGAAATCCCTTTGTACATAACATTGCAGCACGAAATAGGACGAAAGTCCTTCATCTTTTCAACTATAGGGATCTTAGGAATTAGTGATAAGACTGTATAGTTTACCTGCCTAGGCATTCTCCCTGTAGTAAAGAAGTCCAGAATAGTGTTCTCCACGTCAACCCCCACAATATCCCAATCCATCTTGAAGAACTCAGCAACATAGCCATCAGGTCCAGGGGCCTTATCTCTTCCCATATTAATGAATACTTGCTTGATCTCTTCACGAGTGACAGAAGAAGTTAGTATAGCAGCATCCTCAGATGTTAGCTTATGACATAGTAAACTCTCAAAAAACTCTATAGGTTGTTGTTGAACATTAGGATCAGCCACCCCTAATAAGCCTTTATAGAATTCCACAGCCAGATTCTTCATTCCCTTCACATTAGTTAAAACCTCTCCAGCATCAGAAACCAACCTCTGAATGGTCTTCCTATGATTCCTTGTTTTAACCACATCATGAAAGAAACCAGTATTAGCATCCCCTTTTGTTATCCATTGGACCCTATACTTTTGTTTATAGAATATTTCCTCAGCACTTTGCAACTCTCGACACTTTTTCTCCTGCTCAATAACTGCTAGTGTGTTTGCTATAGAAGGGTCACACAACACACTACTTTGCAGTAGCTCCAATTGTGCTTCAGCTTCTCTTGCCCTTGCTGATATTTCCGAGTATTCAGTTTTGTTCAACCCTTTGAGCTTTGCCTTTAATTCACCCAGCTTCTTGTATAATACACGATAAGGTGCCCCTCTAGCCTCCACTTGACAAGCTTCCTCTAAAAACCCTCTGTATTGTGGGTGCTGCCTCCAAAACAAAAAGAATTTAAAAGGCTTTGGTAACGTAGTAAGCTTCGAATCCGTTCGAACCACAAGACCACAATGGTCAGAAACACTAGGTGCAATTTATGATCAATAAATTGCATTTCCAAAATCCATTGCTAGAAATCAACCATGCTCTCATTAGAACTAGGACTGTTCGATGCCTCACTACTATCAATAATAACATTAAAATCCCCAAAAAACACTCATGGTTCTTGGAAAACACCCTGCCTGCTCAACTCATTATATAGAACAACACGCTCAGCTACTTTGTTTGGACCATAAACAGCAGTAACTCTGCATGACTCAACATCAGAACTGACTCGAACACTTATAAAATGTTCTCCCATTCCCACTTCAGTTAATTTCAAATATGATTCCCAGAACAGCCATACCATTCCCGATTCATAGTACCTATAATTATCTAAATGACCGCAACTACTAAAATGTTTATTCAAAATATCAGCTGCATTATTCTTCAAGCCTCGAGTTTCTACTATAGCAAAAAATTCTATATTATACTTAGATACTTGTTTATTTACGTATCTATGCTTCTCAGGGGCATTAAACCCACTGAGATTCCAACATAACATGTGTGTGGTTATGTTTAATGTGAATATGGAGGTATTTTTCATGATGATAGTGTGTGCTTTGTTGACATAGCTTAGAGAGGATACCTCCTTAGGTTAAGAAGCTCAATTAGATATGGGTATCCTTGGGCATTTCATGCCTCCTATTCTTGGTTATTTAAGGGCAAACCTCCTAATTTGTATTAGCTTAGGGTTTGGTTGTGGGTGGCCGTCCGAACTCCAATTCGAGGGCAAACCTCCTTAGTGGATAGGTTGAGAGGGTCACATTAGCGGCTTGGATCATATCTCATTTCCTCAACCTAGAGACTAAGAGGGTAGCCTCGGTTTCATGTTAGACTTTTCTGCGGTTTATAACCCCCTAACCACACACGATCGTTTGATCCTTCAAGTCGTAATTGTTAGCTAGGGGGAGCAACACCCGGGTGAAGCCTTCTCAATTAGTGTCAAATCCATTTTACCTTTGCAAAGTACTTTAGTGTTAGACCTTTGTTTTCACCAAAAATTAATCCGCTCGATAATGTTTCAAACAGTCGAAATAGCAGTACATGGGCCGACCCGGGTCGATATTTAAATATACTTGTCCTATATTGCACCCATCTAAGGTTTATACTTGGGCCTTAGTTGGGATTTTATCGTGATAGTCAGAGCGAGTCACTAGGGTGTGCTTGTCTTGTCATATTTCACGTCCTAGCATGTGTGGGAAGGTCGAGGACGAGTTTCGGATCGATTGGAGCGATTGTGACAATTGCCCCAAGACAGTGAACCACCATGCTTCCAGAGAGTTTCTGTAGGTTACTAGCATCAAGTCAGTTCACGGTCGCAAGACCATGAACTGAAGTCATGAATCGTGAACCAGCTTAATGAAACGGCGCGAATTGGTTCGAGTTCACGGTTTCCGCCATTAGTTCACGATGCAATGGTAGTTGGATCAATGCAATGGTAATTCAAAAGAAGGAATATAATTCATATGAGTTTTTAATTCCCAAAGACTATTAAATGCAATATGAATTTAATACAAAAAATAACTATAATTAATAGGGGTATCATTTTTCCAACCCCTTAAGGGGGTTATCAAGATAACCGACCCCATAGATATGCTCCTTCTAATTGGATGACCAATCAACCTCCGACATCCATCCGTCGCACCATTCACTTGTATTATCCCTTGTTGGCTCAGATGGATTTGAATTGAATCCGTTTTGGTGATAAAAACATATGAAGTCTTGATAGTCCTCCGATGCTTCGTACTCCAGCTCCTCGATCCTCTATAGAATAGTCTTACGCCTTGTGCTGGTTACTTTGTAACACCCCGACATTTGAATTTATATTCAACCATAATAAATGAACAGTTAAATTGATGGTTACGTACGAAGGGTTGCAACCGCGTATTATGAATATTATTATTATTATTAAAAAAGGATGAAAACGTCCAACCATCCATTACCCTCCACTCCCGGCGCCCTCTAACTAATTATTTAACCTGTCGTGGCCAGGAAACACTCTAACCCTAGTGACCCAAATAAATACCCCTCAAGTTAACGCCACAGTCCCCTCGCAAGAATAACAGCAGCGAAAGAAAATATTCCCTCAAGCGAAGCAGTGATCAGCAGCAAGGCAATCATCGTACCCATCACCGCCCTCGCCTTTTCCTCTCCAGAGTGTGTGCCAAAACTCCCTGCGTCGTTCCTTTTTTCTTCCTCGCAAGCGGCAGCCGCGACCCTTGCCCCGGACCCCAAATCTCAAGGCCACCATCATCGTCACTCGCGCTTCTCCTGGCATTGAAAGGGTAAGGCTCTCGATCAAATCTACTCCAAGTTCTCTATTTCTCTTTTCCCTAAAGCCTCGACTAAGAATAAGGTGGTCGTAGTGATCGTAGTTCCGATGGTGGCACTGGCGTAGTTGACTTCAACCAAGCTTTGAAACCTTGGTACCATTGCATAGTGGACGATATGAGGAACTTCCCAATTTCGACGGAATTGAATTTCGAAGTTGGGCGAGGAAGATACGAGCCTCGAAAGCTTGGGACGTGAATCGGATAGTTCAGGTACCTATCTGTCTATTCGAAACGTATAAGGATTATGAAGTTAATTTTTTTACCTAGAAAATGTCCAGTTTCTTCCACCATATTTTCAGTTCGAGCAACTTAGTCCATAGTGTTTTGAAAATTGACATTAGGCCGAAAATAGCTTTTTCTCAAAGTTATTATTATTGTTCAAGTTACACAGTATGTATATTCATTAGTTAAAATTTTTATAAAATAGATAAAATTTGTATAATATGTGGGTATTAATCTTTGAAGTTTTGGAGTTGTATTTATAATTTTAAAAATAGTTAGAAAAGAAGTTTTAAGTAACTAAAATAGTTATCAAGCGATTTAAGTACATTTGATAATTTTAATAAAAATAAGATACTATTATTTTTATCCAAATATTCTGTGATGTTTTTTAGAGTCCAATTGCCAATTTTAAAAGTTAATAATATATTGGTTTTAATTTATTAAATTACAGTACAAGTGTCATTTATTAATTTGTTTTTTTGCAAAACAAGAATATTGTTAGTACGTTATGATATTTACAAACAGAAATTCTAACGTGGTAAAAATATTTTTTAAATTTAGTTTACTATAAAATTAAATACGAAGAAGGGGTTAATTAAGATGTACACTATAGCTAATAATTTTGGTTTATGTTTTGAGTTATATAAAGTTAGAATTTGTATTCTTTGAGAGGGAAATAGTTTTTGGAAATTTTTTAGATTTATTTAAAGAATCTTTTAGTTAATAGTAATATTACTAGTCGTGGAAATTTTGGGGGAAAAACTCTAGTGTTTGAGAAAATTGTTTAAAAGAGTTTAAGAGTCTTTTTAAAGAATTTTGGGACTAAGCTAGCAGAACGGAAAAATGTTACGTTGAAAGGACGAAGTTGGAGGATTACCTGCTAAGGGTGAGTATATTTTTGGATTATAGGTTCTCCAGGTACTACTGACTGAGGTCCATTGACTAAGAGGTTGAGAATCATTTGTTTCCGAGGTGATTGTAAAGAGGGTAAATTCTAAGTCTTACGATATTTAAGTTTTTTAGATTAACTACTATGTGACATGCTTGCCTTTGTATGTTTATAAGATGTCGTATGATTAATACGTCTCTGGGGGGTGTATATTATCAAAGTCACGCAGCAAACAGTCAATTCAAAGATTGATTGAACTCGAATCAAGAACAACGGTTTTTTAATACGAAATTTGGAATAAAACGGAACCAACGGACAATTCCACACCTAGGGAAAGCTCGTATGGTATAAAAGGGTAGCTACTCGACCACGATTGAAGAGAATATTCAATTGATATAAAGCTCATAAGCTTGGAATCCACCAAAATCAAACAAGTCGCAACTTGCACAAAACCAAAGAGTTTCTTCTTCGATTAATCAAAGTCTGAGTTTACAACGTCAAAGAAAGCTTTTAAATATACCTAAGCTAGGGTTACACACGTACATAATAGTCCTAGATACCTTCTAATACGAACAAGCACAAAAAAATAGCAAACAATCAAATCCTAATTGAACTAGGAAAATCAAACTCTGCTTTACAACACATAATTTCTGTGACTTTGTACTAACTTTGAGTCGTTCATACGAAGCCTTCCAGATATCCATTCCTTCATCCAATTCCTTTCCTTTGTAGACAAACATACCTACTTTCATGTTTTAGAAGCCTCTGGATTCGATTCAAATTCATGCTTCTCGAATTGAGCTCCAAAGTAGGCTTCATGAACACGTTTTCTGCATTAGCCAACCGCGTTGCGTCTCGTCGTCTGGTTGCATACCTAAATCGGCAATGGCACTGCATTACTTCTTATCGTCTACTCCATGCCCGGTCAACTACTGCGTTACGTATCACTGTCCAGTAGTGACCCCAACATACTCGATCAATTGCTGCATTACGCCTCCCCATCTAGTAGTGGCCCAACAACCCAAGGGTTCCTTACTATCAACCATACATTACACTCACACACACATACATACATACATACATACATACATACATACATACATACATACATTCATTCATACATAGCACAACGCGTGCCTCCACCTTCAGAAGGTGGGGGACGCCTCACACACATAATCGTTCATTAGGCAAAAATTAGCTAAATAATAACTTGAAACAAAAAGCATAAACTAAAAAGACATCGACAGAGATTTTACCCCCTTTACTCTCACCTCTTTAGTCGCGTCAACGTCCGCTTTCTCACGCTCAAGCTCCGGATGCTTTTCCTCCTTCGGCTCCTCCTCTATTGGTTCCTCCTTTTCCTCTTCGACGATCCTCACCGTTGGAGCTCCGGCGCCAGTATCTCCAAGGTCGCTCATCCGAACACAATTCGGCAGCCAACTTCGAACTGTCGACACCCCAGGTCATCTAGGAGGATAGGATCGGGACTTCTTCATCGCTTTACCACCAACGGTCGCGATCGTCGTTGTCGAGTTCCCGGTCTTTTTCCCACCTCCGCCAGTCGCACCTCTTCCTCTCTGACTCACCGGCGTGAACCTCTTCATCGCTTGCTTCGCTGGGAACAGGGTCGGTTGGATGGTGATCGTCAGCTCCTTCTTCGAGGGAGAGTCGACTGCTTCTTTCTTTCTCTATTCTTCGTACCGTGCTTCTGGGGAATGGGGAATCGATAACGAGGTCGGTGAACTGGGAGCCGACATTGGGGAGGGGCTAGCTCCTCCCTCTTATATATATTTTACCTTTTTTGTAAATAATAATAATAATATATTATTATTATTCATAATCCGCGGTTGCAATCTCTCGTACGTAAACGTTAATCCAACCATTCACGTATTTTGGTCGAACCTTAATACGAGCACGGTTGTGCTTGTAGGGAATCAAAGTGCACAGCTCGACCCTCTTCCAACGAAACTTGAATGTAATCAACTTAAAACAAAAATAAAACGGACCAAAGGTGAAACTTCACACTTGGGAAGAGGCTCGATTGGTTTGAATCGAAGCTCGACCACGATTGATGTGGTTTCAATCGATACGAAGCAAGCTTGCAGTTGGAACTCGACCAACACACAAGAAATTGAGTGACAAAGTCACAACTTTTGTATTCAATCTACTCTCCTTTTACACGAGGCTTTCAACCCCTATAAATAAGCTCTTGGCGACGTTAATTAAACCTACACAAACATGGAAGAATGATTTCTAACTCGAATTAATTGATCAAGGAAACAGAAAATCCTAACTTGAAAAGGAAACAAACTCGACAGCTTATCATTCAAGCAACTTCCTTCCTGCGCAAGCAATTATCCCAGCGTCCATAGCCACTTTGAGGCCCTTAATCGGGGTGTTCCAGGAAGGTTCGATCCAAACAGGCTTCAGTCGTTTGCCCAGCTGCATTTACTAAGCCTCCAAAGTTGGTATCTCACACCTGCTCCAGACTTAGTCAGAAACAGCCAAACTTCCAGTTTCACCATAACAACTTGGGACTCCTGAAAATGACTCTCAAACGATCAATCTTGCTTGGACAATGCTTCAAACGTATATAGAAACATTTGAAGTTCAATTATACACCCTTTTCCTGTGATTCCATCAACCAGTATGTAAGAAATGAACCCGTAAAGTAAGCACCATGAGATGATCCAAACACTTAGCCAAATTCTTCCGTTTTCCTTCCAACGTTGATTGACCCTTTGGAGTTTAATTCGAGCTTCAACAGAAGGATAAATGGGATCATATCAGGCCCCCCTTCTTTAAAAAGCTTTGCCCTCGAAGCTGGCTCACTCCTCTAGTCAAAATCATCACTGACTGAGGCCCAGAAGGGGTTGTAAAAACCAATTCCCTTGATCGAAAAATCGAACGCCGGCGAGGTCCCAAAGTCGACGAAGCGACGATTTTGGCCCATCCATGGCACGAAACCTGACGAATCGTGCTTGGCGTGCGCCTCTGAGCCTTCACCATCCAACCCCAACGCTGAGTTCCACTTATTATTCGCGAACTCGTCGTTTGTGTTTTTCCCGCCGTCGGAAAATTTATATTTTCCAGAAACCGGTGAGTGGAACCCAGAATCCGACGACGTCAACTCAAAATAGGGGAAAAACAATTCAAGCATCCTCAAGGCGATCTCCTTGCTTCTACACCATCCCCAGAACTCCAAGAATCTAACCCAAGTGTCCAATTGAGTCGAATCAACACAGATCGCCGCAACCGATTTAAGCTTCTTTTGTTCGTCGTTTGGTGTATTTTGATGCCGAATTGGCAAATTGGGCGTTTCCTCCTTGAGGCTTCTCGGCCTGTTCTGATTGGTTTTACACGTTCCTGAGGTAGAAACAAACATGGTGGCGTGGGCGGATTGATTCGCATCACTCCCCAATGCTCCACCCAATTCGTTCTCTCTCTTCCCCTGCCGCGTCGAAGAAGGAAGACAGGGCACTCTGGCCGCGATCAGTCGAAGACGTGTAGGCCTACTCAAGGCAGTCAGCATGAAACCCACACGCACTAGACTTGTTCTTTTCCGTGTCTCCCCCATTTCTCCTTCGTCTCGAGCTCGCATCGACGCCATTTGTTGCTGATCGGAGCGAACTTCCGACGGTGACAATGGTTTGAGCACAATCCGCTTCCCATTGTGCTTGAATCGGTAGCAATTTGTTCCGCCGTCGTGTGTGACTGCGCGGTCATATTGCCAGGGTCTGCCAAGCAGGAGGTGTGCTGCTTGCATTGGTACAACATCGCACACGAGCTCATCCTTGTAGCCTCCAATTTCAAAGGCAACACGAGCTTGTTTGGTGACCTTGAGAGCTCCATCATCATTCAACCAATGCAAGCTATATGGTTTAGGATGCTTGATTGTCTTGAGACCCAATTTCTTGATGGCATCGAGGCTAATTACGTTTGTGCAGCTGCCCCCAACAACGACCACAGACAAGCACTTGTCGTTGACGAGACATCGCGTATAAAACAAGTTCGTTCATTGGTCATGATCAGTCTCGCCTTACGCCGTCAACACTCACAAATTCATTCCTGAAAGAAAGGGTCCTGGCTCAGCTTCCATCTCTTCATCAACTTCCTCTGACGAGTCATTCTTTGTGTGTGGACTTTGCGTCTCATTGTCAGAAACATACTCACCGTCTCGCAGGATCATTGTTTTGAGGTTGGGGCATTGGTTCGCCTTGTGGCCTCGCCCATGGCACTGAAAGCATTGGATCGAGCTACTGGATGGACCAACCCGCTCATGCTGTGCTGGCGTCAACTGTCTCAGAGCATACTTGACTGGTGCTGTCCTACTCGTCTCAACCACGCCCTCTATTTCCACCTTATTACTCACAAACCTTCTACCTGCGAGTGCCTTCTGTTGTTTTTCGATCTTGACAGCCAAGTGTACCGCTTCTTCTAACTCAACAAAGGACCTAAGCTCGATTTCGTTTCGAATTTCGCGGTTGAGCCCATGGAGAAATCGCGCGACGGTGGCCTCCCTGTCTTCTCGGACATCGGCCCTCATCATCAACAACTCCCATTCTCGAAAGTATTCCTCCACCGCACGCGATCCCTGTCAAATCCCCTGCAATGACTCGTGCAGTTCTCTTTGTTAGTAGCTTGGAACGAACCGTTCCCTGAGCAGTCCTCGTAGCTCAGTCCAAGTCTCCACTGGAGCTTATAAGTTTCATCGGCGACGAAGATGAAGCTGCTCCCACCATTGCGCCGCATAATTCGAGAATTCGTAGGTCGTCATTGTGACCTTTTGTTGCTCTGTGAACTGCCCACATTAGAAGAAGAGGATTATTTTCCTCTCCCAATCCAAATACGCCGCTGGGTTCAGAGTCCCCTGAAATGGAGGAACAGCCAGCTTAATCCCGGGTGGAATCGCCGGCGGCTCGGCTTCACGCCGATCTCGATGAGGTCGGTCGTGTTGGGGTTCAGCGATGACAAGTCGCCTCTCCAGTTCTTCAACTCAGTCCAATAAAGCTTGTTCGACGGCCTGATCAATGTCACCGCGAGCCTCTCCTACGACTCTGTTTGGTGGTGGCGCGAGTGCGTCATATCGCTCATCGATTTCGCGACGTAGTTGGCCCAATTGCGCCTGGAACCTAGCATCAATATGGTTCAGGAACTCTCTCATATTAAACTGCGGGATGGCCATGGCTGAATTTTTGTTTTGAAATTCGCCGTCACTCTCGTTGCTTTCCCCTGTTTTCTTCTGTCGAATAGCAGGGTCGTTTGATACTGGACCCTTCGACCTCGTCCACAGCGTCGTTGTTGCATGTCGCCCTTCGTTCTGTCCACTGTGTTGAACACAGGCTCTGATGCCACTTAATACGAGCACGGTTGTGCTTGTATGGAATCAAAGTGCACAGCTCGACCCTCTTCCAACGAAACTTGAATGTAATCAACTTAAAACAAAAATAAAATGGACCAAAGGTGCAACTTCACACTTGGGAAGAAGCTCGATTGGTTTGAATCAAAGCTCGGCCACGATTGATGTGGTTTCAATCGATACGAAGCAAGCTTGCAACTGGAACTCGACCAACACACAAGAAATTGAGTGACAAAAGTCAGTGACATTTGTATTCAATCTACTCTCCTTTTACACGAGGCTTTCAACCCCTTTAAATAAGCTCTTGGCGACATTAATTAAACCTACACAAACATGGAAGAATGATTTCTAACTCTAATTGAACAAGGAAACAGAAAATCCTAACTTGAAAAGGAAACAAACTCGGCAGCTTCTCATTCAAGCAACTGCCTTCCTGCGCAAGCAATTATCCCAGTGTCCATAGCCACTTTAAGGCCCTTAATCGTGGTGTTCCAGGAAGGTTCGATCCAAACCGGCTTCATTCGTTTGCTCTCCTGACCTTGTAGTACAAGTTCCAACTCCCCCTTTCCTTCGATGATGGCCCAGCTGCATTTACTAAGCCTCCAAAGTTGGTATCTCACACCTGCTCCAGACTTTGTCAGAAACAGCCAAACTTCCAGTTTCACCATAGCAACTTGGGACTCCTAAAAATGACTCCCAAACGATCGATCTTGCTTGGACAATGCTTCAGACGCATATAGAAAAATTTGAAGTTCAATTATACACCTTTTTCCTGTGATTCCATCAACCAGTATGTAAGAAATGAACCCGTAAAGTAAGCACCATGAGATGATCCAAACACTTAGCCAAATTCTTCCGTTTTTCCTTCCAACGTTTATTGACCCTTTGGAGTTTAATTCGAGCTTCAACAGGAGGCTAAATGGGATCATAACAAACCTGAACCCAAACGTCCGGGTGTTACGCCATCACCTATGTGGAGAATTCAAATTCCCAAAGCATGTGGACTTTACAGTTGGAGTCATATTAGACAAGACCAACTAGTACAAACATTGAAGAACTCTCACGACGGGACCATATCGAGATCAACCAAAATCTCCATGATTAGCAAACCTATACCTAAAGAATATTTCTCGATAAACTTTGTGACAACAATGTTAATAGTAGCCAAAGTATCGTAACCTCAACAAACAATTTATTCAAATTGCACACACTTCCCTCAACCAAGTATGTGATGCCTAAAATAAGGTTCTCAATATTACTCTCCCAACAAGAATTTTTAAACGTTGTTGCATTGATCTCAAGTCAAGATTGGTTTTAGTCACTAAAAAATGGATTTTTATATCTTTGTGGGCAAGAATGCCTAATAGATAAGAAAGTTCAAAATACCCTTGAAGAGGATTTCTCTATCTTTCAACTCACATGCAAATGGGGAAGTCTAAAATATCTGAATTATCCATGATTGATTAAACCCAATTAGTTGTTCAATTATCCTGCAACTACACTACAAGAAAGAGCACTAGGTTGAGTACTTGACTTCAAAAAAGTAATGTGGGCCCCAATTTTAGTAGAAAGAAGGGTGAGGCAGTATACTTCATACCTCACCCCACCTAGTATACCTTCACACAACTACCACCATGAAGAGGTATCTCAAGACGACACACCAAGTACCACGAGATATTAACACACATCAAGGAAATAAAGTGTCTATCCACGCAATCCAAGGACAACGACACAATCTTGGTGGATGACCAATTTAAAGAAACCTAAGAAAAACAAAATATTTTCAAAATAGTACTAACACCCCATTCTATCATTCGGGTAACACCCATGACTCATAATTTTACTATGAATCATTATACAATTATTTCGAATGCGCTTTGATATTTATCATATGACATTATCATTCATTTCTCAATGTAGATTCATTTCCAAGCATGATAGTTTTTCGCATTAACGTACGCTATACCAAAAAACATATATGTCCTCGTGCTGACAAGCACTATAAAAATAATAAATTTCCCGCATTACAAAGATGTTATATAAAATTGTGATTTACTCATGTTGCCAAGCACTAGAAAAATCGTAGATTCCTCCCGTTTCATAGATGCTATAAAATTTTTGTGATTTCTGATTTGGGTAGCTTGGATAGTAAGCACAACAACGAATTCAATCAAAGATTGAAGTTGAATTCGAAGCAACAAACTCAAAACAGAGTTTGAAAAACGTGTTTGGGATGGTGATTGTCGTGCAACTTTCTCGTGGGGAAAGAGAGTCGAAGACTTAGATAGAGGCTTGGCCACGCACAGGGTGATTACTTGAGTGATACAAGCTCAAGATCGAGCCTAGAAAGCTTTAGGACGATCTCCAAATTCGTAAAGCAAAACGCTATGGAACTCAAACCACTTGGTTTATTTGATTCAACAAAAACTCTCTATTACAACGAGAACGTCTAGCTTAAATAGACCTAGTGATTCCTAAGAAGTCTTGAAGAAGTCCCAATGACAATCTACTTCAGAAAGGAAGCCAAAACAAACAAAAACCGGAATAAAATTGAAACAGTCTTCTAATCCTAATCCAACTAGGATTCGGATTTCCAGGCATAACTTCAGCTTCGAAACAAACTTTGGCCTTCTCGTTCCAGTTCTTCCAATCATCAATCTAATCACCCAATGCCTTGTCGTTTTAGAGTAAAACTTGTACTTTGGATGATTTTCAAATCTCCATCTTTGACTCTCTTTCCTGCGTTTCGAATAGTCCTTCAAATTAAGGGACTCGAACTGGCTCTGACATTTAGCCTATTTCTGGCGAACTTCCAGGTTTGACCTAGCCCTTTGAGAGGCTTTAAAAATGACTCTTCTGCTTTGCCTTGAGCTCCAAAACACTCCATCTTATAGAGAAACTCCCAAGATTTAAGACAAGTCTTCATTTGTCCATTTCCACTGAAGCATTGGAGAGAATCACCCTCTCAAAGTAAGGCTCCTGCACATGAACAAACACTTAACCGAATTTGGTGTTTTTCTTTGCCAAAGGAGATTGATTCTTGCTCAAGAAATTGTGGCTTGTAGATGGGTAAAATTGGATCATATCAGGCCCCCCTCTTAAAAAAGTGTTGCCCTCAAAACTTTGGCCCTTCGTTGCTCAAACTGTTCAGAGAAGCGATCCCAAACGGGATCTGAATAAGGCTGATCAAACACGAATTTTCCCAGAATTATGTCAGCGTTCTTCGTGGAATGGATTGGGGCTTTTGAATCCCCGTATTTCCAACACAATTCACTACCACTATCGTCTCAGGCTTCGAATTGCATTACTGGACCAGTCGCGAGCTTCAAATCATTGCCATTTTCGTCAAATTGTCCTTTCCTTCTTTCCCGCCAGCGTCGAAGTTCAAACCCTTTGAACCCAGAAAATCCAATTGAGAATTGGGAATTTTTTATAGAGGGTACCCTGGGTTGAATAGACAAACCTGAGAGCTTCCTATGATCACCTAGAGTGATTCCACATCCACCAATTGGCTCAAAAATTGGTCCCGTTTGGCCGCTTCCAGAGCAATATTTGGACGAATTTATTCCGCCAACCTAGATATGTTTGTCCCAATCCAACTTTCATTAGAGCTTCCCGGCCTAATTTGGAACATGCCTCCAATCGCCGTTTGGATCGACTCTTCAGCAGTTGCTCCGACCAATTCACTCTCTCCTACTCTGCTCCGGCGAGAGTTGATAGGGTCGGCGATGGCAAACCTTGTTTTCTTTCTTGTACCCAGTCAACATGTATCGTCGAGTGGCAATGGTGGCGAACTTGTCTCCTTTGCTGGACTCACCACTTGATTTACCCTTTGACCGACGTTGGTTAGCTTCCAGTTGCCGTTGATCTTCTCGAACTTCCTCCGGTGTTAGAGGCTTTAGCACCACCTTTTTACCATTAAGTCGAAATTTGTAACAGTTGGTGCTCCCATCATGTGTTACGACACGGTCGAATTGCCAGGGTCTCCCTCGCAACAAGTGAGTCGCTTGCATCGGAGCTACATCAAACTCAAGCTCGTCGTGATAAGCTCCGATTTCAAATTTGACCTTGGCTTGGATGGTTACTCACACAACGCCGTAATCGTTGAGCCAATGTAGGTTATACGGCTCTAGATGCTTCGTAGTCTTCAATCCAAGCTTGTCCACTGCGTCCTGGCTGATGATGTTGACACGGCTACCTACATCCACGATCACAGACAAAACTTTTCCGACCACCATACAATGAGAGTGAAACAGATTCTCTCTTTGGTTGGATCGGCCTGAGCCTCCATGGTTAGGGCTCGTCGACTAACATTCATAAGCTTCCCAGGTGCTGGTTCTGCCTCAATCTTCTCGTCAACGTCGATGTCATCAGAGTTTTGCTCGTGGTCAGTGAGATATTGACCATCTCTGATTACCAGCGTCTTGAAATTGGGACACTGATTGGCTTTGTGTCCTATCTCGTGACATTTGAAGCACTGGATTCCTCCAGAACGTTCGTTGGAGGTTGGTTGAACGTTTCTGAGGTTCAATTTTCCTTGTTTAGTACGCACTGGCTGGGAACTTGCCTCGACGTTGGATTGTGAAATGGGCTTGCTCGCAGTGGTACTTCTTCGTGCCGATTTTTGTTGCCTCTCGACCTTGATTGCATGGTGTAAAGCCTACTCCAAGTCTACAAAAGCCCTGAGTTCAACCTCCTGCCGAATTTCCCTGTTCACACCGTGTAAGAAATGAGCAATCGTTGCTTCCCAATCTTCTCGCACGTCGGCCCTCATCATCAGCAATTCTAGCTCCCGAAAGAATTCTTCCACTCCTCTTGCTCCCTGTCGAATTCCTTACAGGGATTTGTAAAGTTCTCGTTGATAGTAGGCAGGAACAAACCTATCACTCATCAATCCTCGTAGTTCCTCCCACGTCGCCACCAGATTCTGCCAATTTTGTTGTCGGCGACGTTGTAGCTGTTCCCACAATTGGGCAGCATAATCTATAAATTCAAAAGTATCCATTGCCACTTTTGGAGTCTCACTGAAGTGGCCACACTGGAAGAAGAGTGTAATCTTCCTTTCCCAATCCAAAAACATCGAGGGGTTCAGTGTCTCCTGAAACGACGGGACGGCAAGTTTGACGCCCTGCGGCACTACCTGCTCCGCTTCTTGCTGCCGCTCGCACCGTTCGCGAAACGGACGTTCTTGCTGGGGTTCAACCACAACCAAACATTTTTCCAAGTCAACAATCCTGTCCAGCAACTATAGATTGCCAGCGGGATTTGCTTCTCCAAGTACTTCCTCTTCTCTGGCTCTATTTTTCGGCAGAGTAATTGCATCAATTTTTTGATCCAACTCTTGTCTGAACTGTCACAATCTCGTGTCAATCCACCGCATTAATTCCTCCATATCAAGCTGTTGACCCACCATGGCTTGATCTTTGAATTGGGACTCGAATTCAAGCACAACATTTCCCTCTGGTTTCTCTTGTTGAAGAGTAGGGTCTTGCGAGACAGGCCCCTTCGCCCTTGTCAAAGGCGGTGCTCCGGCCACGCCCTTCTCCGTCTTGTCCACTGTGTAGAACCAGGCTCTTGATGCCACTTGATAAGCTCCTAATTGGGTAGCTTGGATCAGAGTAAGCACAACAACGAATTCAATCAAAGATTGAAGTTGAATTCGAAGCAACAAACTCAAAACAGAGTTTGAAAACCGTGTTTGGGATGGTGACTGTCGTGCAACTTTCTCGTGGGGAAAGAGGCTCGAAGACTTAGGTAGAGGCTTGGCCACGCACATGGTGATTACCTGTGCGATACAAGCTCATGATTGAGCCTAGAAAGCCCTTGTACGATGTCCAAATTCGCAAAGCAAAATGCTATGGAACTCAAACCACTTGGTTTATTTGATTCAACAAAAACTCACTATTACAATGAGAACAACTAGCTTAAATAGACCTAGTGATAACTCTTGAAGAAGTCCCAATTACAATCCACTTCAGAAAGGAAACCAAAACAAACACAAAAACGGAATAAAATTGAAACACTCTTCTAATCCTAATCCAACTAGGATTCGGATTTCCAGGCAGAACTTCAGCTTCGAAACGAACTTTGGCCTTCTCGTTCCAGTTCTTCCAATCATCAATATAATCACCCAATGCCTTGCCGTTGTAGAGTAAAACTTGTACTTTGATGCTGTTCAAATCTCCTCCTTGGACTCTCTTTCCTGCGTTTCGAATAGTCCTTCAAAGTAAGGGACTCGAACTGGCTCTGACACTTAGCCAATTTCTGGAAAACTTCCAGGTTTGACCTAGCCCTTTGAGAGGCTTTAAAAATGACTCTTATGGCTTTGCCTTGAGCTCCAAAACACTCCATCTTGTATAGAAACTCCCAAGATTTAAGACAAGCCTTCATTTGTCCATTTACACAGACGCTATAGAAAATCGTGATTTCCCCGTGTAGACGAGCAATATAAAAATGGTGAATTTCTTGCTGTTACATCATTGCTATAGAAAATTGTGATTTCCCGTGTCGACAAGCACTATAAAGATTGTAAATTACACACGTTACACAAACGCTATAAAAAATTGTGATTTTCCTTGTGTCGACGAGCACTATAGAACTCATAAATTCTCCCTGTTGCATAGACGCTATAGAAATTTGTGATTTCCCCATGTCAATGAGCACAATAAAAATAATAAATTCTTCTCGTTACACAGACACCATATGATACTAGCACGAAACCAGTATCCATAATTATCAAATTTGCACAGACTAAAACAAGGATTTAAGATAGAGATAAATCAGAATGGAAGTGCAATCTCACACCTGGGAGAAGGCTCTATCAATATAAGGGTAGAATCTCGACCATAGACAAAGGGAAAATTTGATTGATACATAGTAAACTCACAAGCCTAAAACTAAATGAACCTAGATAAAATCAATATTCTTTCAAATATGGCCTAAAACTTGTGTTTAAGCCTTTATATATGCCAAAGAAAAAAAAACTAATAAAAATTTGGAAAGGAAAAGAATCCAAGCACAAAAGGTAATTTAACTTGCAAGGTCCCTATCCCCTATCCCGACCTAAATGATCCCCAATCGGGAATTGTTTCCGACTGAACGGGGGTTTCTTGTTGTGGTCCCCTTTCACCTCCCATGATTTCCCGATCTAGAATTTTAGTAATCCCTACCTGGGGAGAATCACATTAGTCCCTCCCCAATGAAGAAGCTTTGCCCTCAGCTTGTGGGAACCTGCAAGAGAGACCATCACTAGAACTTCCCGCCTGAATTCTTCTCAATGCATTCAACATGTATCTTCGAGCCATAAGATGGGTCCCACTTTCACCCTCCGACTTTGAGCCACTTGAATTTCCTTTTCTCTCTTGCCCAATTCAGCTTTATTTGTCATTGATCTTGACGGACTTCAACTGTTGAAATGGTTTGAGTAGGAACTTTCGATCTCCTTGCTTGAACCAGTAGCTATTCTGCCTTCTGCCGAGTAATTCCAATATCATATTGCCACATACGACCTAATTAGAGATGAGCAGCCTGCAATGGAGCAAAATCACACTAGACTTCATATGCATACTCACCAATGTGAAATCGAACCTTGGCCTTCTTGTTAAACTTTATGGCTGCACAGTCGTTCAACCAATGAAGTTTGTAAGGTTGTGGATGTTTAATGGTTCTCACTCCCAGCTTCTTAACTGCATCAAGACTCACTACATTGGTGCACCTACCACCATCGGGCACCATAGACAACAACTTCCCATCCATCATGTAGGTGTATGAAATATATTATCTCGTTATTCTTGTTCAGCTAGAAATTCAAGGGAGAGCACTCTATGATTGACTCCAAGAAACTTACATGTTAGAGGAAATTGGCCAATGATGTGCTCATGAACATCATAATGAGAATCAGAATCAATTCCCTTCCCAAAGGAACTGAAACCTTGATCCCCTATAATTCAGCTATGGTACCTTCACTTCCTGGCTCTGGTAGTCTTGCATCGTAATCACAAAACTCGTGCACTTGACGTGCTCGATTGGGCTCTGTTATGATCAACCTCTGCTCTAAATGTGAATCCTAGCATCTAGGGTTTGGTTGGTTCCAGTTGGAATTCCCAGCTTTTGATTTTCCTCAGGAATCGGATGGAGTCCTGCTGCTGGCAGCGACAGAGCATCCAACTGCTTATTGATCTGGTCAAATTGAACTTGGAAGGTCGCGCTTGATTGCGCCACGATAGTCTCCAATAGTTTTGAAGCATTTATCTGCTGCTCCGCCATTGCTTGTTCTTCGAATATGATTTCTTGCTCTGACAAAGAATCCTCCTCTGCAACGCGGTTTTCTATGAGGTTTTTTATGTCGTACGAGAAGAAACAGGTACTCTCGCCTTCGTTCTCGCCATAGTATTGAACCGGGACTCTGATACCCACTTGATACGAGCACGGAATCGATACCCATAGTTATGAAACTAACACAGCCTAAAACAAGGGTTAAAGATAGGGTTAAGGCGGAATTGAAGTGCGGTCTCAAACCTAGGAGAAGACTTTATCATATAAGGGTAGAATCTCGACCACAATAAAAGGGAAAATTTGATTGATTTAGGGAAAATTCACAAGCCTTATGCTCAATGAACCAAGATAAATTCAATATTCTTCAAAATATGACCTACAACTCGTATTTAAGCCTTTACATAGGCTAAAGAAACAAAAATAATAAAAAACCTGAAAAGGAAAAGAATCCTAAACACAAAAGGTAATTTAACTCGTCAGGTCCTGATCCCGTATCACGAACTAACTGATTCTCGATGGAGGATTATTTCCCACTAACCGGGGGGTCTCCTACTTGTGATCCCCGGCCACCTCTCATGATTCAGTAGTCGAAAATTTTAGATATCCTAGCCAGGAGAGAATCACATCACTATAGAAAATTGTGATTTCTCAATAACGACGAGCACTATAAATATCATAACTTCCCTGCATTACACAAACGCTATATAAAATTTTGATTTCTCCGTGTCGACAAGTGACACGCTAAAACACAACACCAAACTGCGACCAAGTGTAGTCGCAATCCGGAAATGCAGTATAGTGGCAAGTTCTATTTATCAAGTCGGGGTCTAGATCTACTGCCTACTCCGTGATGATTTATTATCTAGCAAACTAAGTTGAGTGAATGTGATTTTAGCTAAAGCAGTAAGAAAGCAGGAAATGGTTCGAAGTTCTTCAGCAGAGAAAGAGTCACTCAGGAATGAGTCCCCCTAGCTCCTTAATTATGTCAAAGTTGTAATTACCTTTGGTTGATTTACTGTTGATTAAACTACGAAAGATCCGACAATAGCTTGGAATCTCTTAAGCAGATCAAGCCCTTTCAGACAGACTAACAGGCAGGCATGCCCCTGCATGGGCTGGTAGAGAGACTGCTGTTGTTGCTGGAATTGCCTCTGCTTGGGTTGATATGGCGCTCTCTGGAAGCCTGAAGGTCCCAGGGAGACTGGTGGCTTAGGATTATTTCCACTCCAGGAGAAGTTGGGATGCTGGCGCCACCCCTCGTTATATGTGTTTCTGTTAGGGTCATTGCGCCTAGCATTGTTGATGAAGTTCACCTGCTCCTGGGGTGTAGTCGACTCCCTCATCGCCTGACAGTATTCCACAGTATGATGGGTGCTCTCGATCAATGGTCGAGACCATCTTTGATACCACCTGCACCAGCTCAGACGACTGGGTGGCCACTGCATGCACACCCCGACCTGGTGCTCGTCTCGATCTCTTGGCAGTCCCCCAATCATATCCTTGTTATGCCATCTTCAAAGAGTAAAATTAGATGCATCGGGGTCTTGGTTAGCATGTTCCCGCCGCAGACCGAGTCAATCAGCTGCTTGTCTTCTGGGAAGAAGGCATGGTAGAAAGTGCCCACCTTGAAGGCGTTATTGAACCCATGATTGGGACACTTGAGGAAAAGACTAGTGTATCTTTCCCAAGCATCCCGAATGGTTTCATCTTCCTCCTAAGCAAAGTGGGTGATCTGCTTCTGCAGGTGCGCCGTCTTGGATGGAGGATGATAGCGGGTGAGGAACTTGTTTGCCAGGTTGGCGAACTTGGTGATCGATACTGGAGGTCGAGTGTCCAGCCACTCCTTGGCTTGCCCCTCCAGAGTGAATGGGAAGTTCCTTAGTTGGATGGCATCGGTTGGGACCCCATTTATCTTGATCCCATCGATGAGCACATGGAATCGCCGCAGATGCGATCTGGGGCACTCCCCCTCTTTGCCACGGAATACCACCGAGCCGCGTAGCATGGTGATGACAGAGGTGCTCACCTCGAAGTTATTGGCTGGAACTTGAGGGTGCTAGATGGGCGTCCTCATGCCGCGCCTAAGGCGGTCCAGTAATACCCCATGGTGTGCTTGTCGGGGACAACCACATCATTGTCTTGAGGCTCACCCATGTATTCCTCATGCTTGATCTGCAGTTGTGCAAGAGCCTCCTCCGCATCCAGTCGCGCCTTTAAAGCCCACTAGAAGTTCCTACAAGTTTGTTCAAGCTCTTGGTCTAATGGCAGTAAGTCTCCTAACTAGCTACGGTTCATGCACTACCTGCACACAGAATGCAAACACAACCCGTGAAGGCACAAAGGTGGAAGAGGGAGAACGCAGTAAAGAAAAAGCTAGAGTAACAAACTTTCACGTTTCCACAATAACCAAGAGTTACCCGGCAACGGCACCAAAAACTTGACATGCTAAAACACAACACCAAACTGTGATTAAGTGTAATCGCAATCCGGAAATGCAGTATAGTGGCAAGTTCTATTTATCAACCCGGGGTATAGATCTACTGCCTACTCCGTGATGATTTATTATCTAGCAAACTAAGTTGAGTGGATGTGATTTTAGCTAAAGTAGTAAGAAAGCAGGAAATGGTTCGAATTTCTTAAGCAGGGGAAGAGTCACTCGGGAATGAGTCCCCCTAGCTCCTTAGTTAGGTCAAAGTTGTAATTACCTTTGGTATTCCTCATTCTATGAAGCACAAGAGATCAATAGATAACAAGAGCTTAGGAATACCTTTTAGATTGCAGAAGTAACTTATGATGTCGTACTTTCGTCATTCAATGTTACTTGAAGATTAGGTGCAATCCATAAAGTTAAGGTCGAAAAAATTTATTCGAGATAGGACACTTCTCGATACCATGCCTAAGAATTGAAAAAAAATCCAAGCTATCTCTCGAAAGCACTTTTCTTGATTGTCTTTAAGTTGGACAGGCTATGGGTTGTCTCTCATACAACACCCTCTCTTTAATGCCTTGGAGCTAGGCAAGGCCAGAGCGTTCTAGTTGTAATACCAATGAGTCTCGGCATGCCAATCTTCCCTATAGTGAACGTCTAACTCCTTTTCAATGTCAATTGGAAGGGTAAATTCGACGTCTTTCCATAGTCAGGCAAAGGATTTTGCAAGGAGCCACAACTCAAGTCTGCCATGGTAGAACTTGATTGTGCATGATCCATCCTCATCATAAGTTGATGTTTAGGATTTTCGATCAATGCACCAGAAAGTGGCCATGAATGGCCTTCTAGAGAGGATAGAGTAGTCCATATCTCCTTTCTTCTCTAGTGCCACAAAGTCGAGAGAGAACATGAAGGGTCCTATCTCAACATTCACGTTCCATACCATGCCCATTGGTCAACAAAAAATGTTTTCAGCCAAGGAGACCTTCATGGTTGTGTCCTTGAGTTATTTTATGCCAACCTTCTTGACGATGTAGATGGGCACATCATTAAGGCTAGCTCCTAAGTATATAAGCTCATACGTTATGTGAAGCTTCTTGAGTACCTACGAGATGACAAAGTGGCTAGGATTGGGAAACTTTCATTTCACAAAGAGTTGAATATGGGGAGGTATGCTCTACATGGTGAGCTTTCAAGATTGCTCGCGCTCTTGCTTAAGAATTTTCCATATTGCTTTCGCGGGATTAAGCATCCTTATGATAGCTTTCAACTTTGGTATGACAACTTCTTTTTCTCCCAGAATCGAGATAAACTGATTGAGGATGTTATGGCTTGAAGGACCATGGTTTTATTTGTTAGGTGAGAGAAAGGCTCTCTTGCTGCCTCATTGAAATGAGTTATGGCTGTTGGGGCCGCCAAATCCTCTTAATTATGGATTGGTGGCCTCATCCATCTCCATGTCATAATGAACCTCCTCTTGAAGAAATTTCATACTTGTGCGATAAGGAGGGGCCATTCTAGAGTAAATAGAAAATTCCTTAACCTTATGTGTGAGGTGAGGTAGGCACCTTGATCGAGCAAATTATAGTCAAAGATGGAGATTGCACTTTGAATGTCCTTTCCCACATGCTTTTTGGCCCATAATATGGTTTGAAAGCTCGTAGCCAACATGGAGGAAAGTTTAAGCATAATCAAAGTCCATTTCTTGTTTCCCTTGCCAGACCTTTGTGGTCTAGATGTTCTAAGGTTCTCCTTGTACGGTCCACAGGACTCCAGAATGGCTGAAGGCTCTAGTTCTAGGGTTTGTTCTATAAGTCCGATTCTGGCCCAAATTTTGCGGATGGGGCACCATTTTTGGCCTGGTGTGAAACAACCTAACTCCTCTTGACGTTCAAGAAATTTAGGCTTGGCAGAAAGATGTTATGTTCGTGCCCTAGTTACAATTTGAGGTAGTTCAGGAAGATCCTTCCTTTCGTGCAGCTACTACTTCAGGATAACATCTGGAAGCCTGTTAACGAAGTATGCAACTTCCCAAAATTAACGGCCACGAAGCTTTTTTTAATCATGGGTTGTTGATATGGGCGCAAATTCTATCCCTGGGTTTCTTCTTCAAATCTTACTCCAACATTCAAGCCTCGATGTCCCTCGTAGCTCCTAAGTGGTCCATTAGCCTACTTTGACTCGAAAATGCACAGAACGCTACCAAAAGCATAACTTGATAACAAAAGCAGTCCCAACCTATGATTCTTTCTCGGTCGGAGACAAAAACAAAAATTTCATGCTGCAATGTCAAAGAAAAACTTGATAAGAGAATAAATATTGTGGCTGCACTGATTTAAAATTCCATGTAGCTGCCACAAAGAAGGAGTAAGAGACGACCAATCAGTGTGTTTGTTGTAAATAAGGATAAGAATCGTGATAATGGGCAGGTTACATGACAATTGACTTATACAGATTGAAGATATAGAAAGTACAGAGTTGTAAGTCATTTGTGTATTTAGTGTAGCAGAGCGATTAGGAGTGATTTGGTAGGCACAGTGGTAGGGGTATTGCAAAAAGTTGTTATCTGTTGGTGTTTCCAGGCATATGTTGCTTGCCCGTTTCTTTTGTTTGTATATGAGATTTTTACAGCAGGTTGCATGTTTGGTATTTTTTTTTTGTCATTTTAATTAAGAAAACTATTTATTAAAAAAACTGGCCGACGCATTCCAATGACTCAATTTGGACATTGTTGGTTTTGGTTTCTCACCTTGGGATTCATTGCCTTTGGTTTTACTGTGATTTTTTTAGCCAGGTAAGCATTCCTTTGGTTTTTTCATGTTCATTCTAGAGGCATTAGGGTGCTTGGCAATAGTGGCTAGATTTAGAGCTAATGGCTTGGTTTGGATTGTCCATTATAGTGTTTATGTTTTACTGTTTCTTTTGTAATGGAATGGGATAATGACTTCCCATCAGATTATTATGGTGTTGTTGACCTACCTCCGACTACCGATGCAAACATGCTAATGGTAGGGGTGTACATGGGTCGGGTGGATCGGATTTTGACCTCTTTAATCACCCAACCCGTACATCACGATTTATGCTTCATGAAACCCAAACCCACCCAATAAAATTAGAACCCAACGGTTTGGGTCAGTTCGGAATGGAGTGTAGACCAAACATAGACCCAACACAATAAAAAAAAAATTCTTAATATGTAATCTGAAAATGTGGAGTTGTTGATCTCTGATCATGCGGTACAATAACATAGAATGAATAAATAAAATACATATTGGGCCCAGAAGCCCACCCAATTTAATTCCCCCTCCTTCCCTGCCTTGGTCAAGAGCTTAATGAAGCTCAAGACCTCATATACAAAATGTTAAATGGAGTCATTTTTACTAGACATTGGATCGTTTGGGTTATTCGGGTTATAGAACCCCAGACACCCAACCAATCTAGTCAATCAACGAATCTTTATTCTAGCATCCTGATCCACCCATTTGATTTAATTTTGCTTGGGTTTCAGGTTGGTCTGGGTTGGATGATACGGGTGGGTTGGTTTACGGGTTACTTTGTTCACCCCTACTAATGTGTAATATCAATCAGAATCAAAGTACGAATTTCCGAGACTACTTCCGGCCAAGGGGTTAGGTAATAAGCGCTTTAATAGGTCAAACACAAGTCAGAAGAAGTGTTCGAAAGCATAGCAAACATAGAAACTTTAATAGCTCTGATACAAGCCTAGCAATTTAGTACTTTTAAATAAGAGTTTAGAAACACAAGTAAAAATATTTAAAAAAACACGAAGATGTAATAAATCATCGCAACCATACCAATTGCTCAATTGAATAGAAGCACTAGCTCGAATTAGGGGTGGCAGTCGGTCGGTTTCGGTTTAACCGAAAACCGAAAACCCGGTTATCGGTTAAACCGAGCCACCCTCTATAGCTGCCGACCACCGACCGAAGAGAGGTCACTGTTAGCCGGCCAACCGACCGGTCGGTTCTGGTTTTAGGCTCGGTTAGCCGGCCAACCGAAAAAAAAACATTTTCAAAAAAATAAAAAAAATAAAATAAGAAACCAAAAAATTCTGCACCACTAATACCTAACCTTATCTCTTCCTCTCCCCTTCCTTCCTCCACCAGACATCTCTCCTCTCTCCTTCCTTCTTCTTCTCTTACCTTCTTTCTCTCACCTTCTTTCTCCATGGAAACAAATCTCCATGGAAACAGATCTGTAAGAAGCAGAGGGAACCCAAACCCCGTTGGGAAAGGCACGGAAAAGCAATCCCCCGCAGCCAAACTCGTGAGCTCCTCCAAACCCACGAAGAAATCGTCGTCCGGAGCATCCGGCGAGAACCCGCCGTAGTTCCCCGACTCATCGTTGTCCTCCTCGTCCTCGATCATCTCCAAATCCACTTCCTTGCTCTCCGCCGCCGCCGTGCCGAGGAGGAGGAGCTGCTGCTGATCGTCGTCCTCTGCGGGGGTCGTCGGAGACGAACTGGTTCCGCTCCACCTGTTTCAAAATCTTAAAGCGAATCAGAAGAGGGCGGAGCAAGTTTCTTCTGCCTCTTGCATGGCCGGGTCGGAGTCAGAAGAGGGCGGACGAAGTTGTTCTTCTTCGTCGCCGTTGTCGTCTCCGTCGTCGCGACGGCGATCCGTCTCCCGCCGGCGGAACCAGGAACGAGGGCCAAGAGGAAGTTGTGGTGGCGGTGGAAGGAGGGGGAGCGGAGGAGGCAGGGTGTCTGTGGAGGTGAGGGTGGAATGGAATAGAAGGTCGATTTAGGGTTTCTGGGGGTCGGTTTACTTTTAAGTTTTAACCACTTTATTCATCCTCTTTTTTTTACATTTTTCGGTTGTGGGTCGGTGGGTCGGTTAACCTCGGTTAACCACCTTCGGTTACTCGGCTAACCGGAGAACCCTTCAGTCTTACCGAATACCGACCGTGCTCATAACCGACCGGTTTTCGGTTAGTGACTAACCGGCGGTTAGCGGTTAAACCCGCCGGTTAGCCGCTAACCGGAAACCGATCTGCCACCCCTAGCTCGAATGAAGTGGACAATGGCAGGGATAATGAACATATAGATACTAATGTTTCCAGCGCAAATGTGATTTCATGCGCATACGAGAACTAAGGTTCAAATTCACCACATGAACACGAAACCCAATCATTAATTTTATCTAAGTTGTTTCAAAGTTGTCCTTAACCTCATAGGAATATCACCCTCTCCTGTCAAATAGGAGACCAAATGGAATAAAAATCGAAATAACACGAGCATTCCACAAAGAAAGGTAGATATGTGTGTTCCAATTTTCTTTGTTACCAAACAAGCCTTCTCCTTGCTCAAATGTGTATCCTCCTTTGAGGTGATAAAAAATCCACTCATTTTCCTTCTCAAGTCGAATGGCCGAATTTTGTGTTTCTTGTTGCCAAAGAAATGGAATGCAGGACCTTTGATGTTTGTTTGAGTCGTGTCTACTTATAGGCTGAGGAAATTAAGATTAACTCCAATGATAGGCCAGGTAGGCCTAACAACGGGTCTATCGATCTTGAAAAATCAATCCGAACATGGTTTTTTAGACCTCAAATTAAAGTGTACAAATAGCCCATTGAAACAAACGTCGTCCAAATCAGCAAAACATCTCTCCAAATAAGTTTAAAATTGTGTTTGGAACTTCTTCGTTTGACTTCTAGCAATTGGACCACGATTTGAATTGTGCCATCAATCTTTGAGTCGCCTCTAATCACTGGTATCATTGGTTCGATGCTCTCATCATTCCTCCTCTCTTGAAAAGAATTTGCCTTCAAAGTTGAACAACAATCATGAAAAAGAGCTAAGTCAAAAAAATATTGAATGTCAAAATTACACCATGCTCACAAGGCAAATCTATCTTGTAGGCATTATCACTAATCTTAGCAAACACTTGAAATTGTCAATCTTCACAAGTTGACAATTTTAGAAAGCCTTTGTTGAGGATAACTCTCATTTCTCATGTTAACCCAAACCCAATCTCCAACTTCAAATCTATGAAGACACGTATATTTGTTCAAATTCTTTAGAATTTGGTTGTATGTCTCTCAATATTTAATCTCGCCTTCTCATGTAGAACCTTCATGAAGTCTGCCTTCTTTGCCCCATCTAAATTCGTATGTTTACTACTTGACAATGTTGTTAGATCCAATTGAGTTAAAAGGATCAAAATCACACAAAAAAATCAAGAGTTAATATTTGGTAGTAGAATGAGCGACTCTATTATGGAAAACTCTACATGGGGCAAACAATCTTTCCAAATGTGAATGTTACTCTTAATGATAACTCTAAACATTTGAGCCAAAGACTTATTCTTCTTTCAGTTTAACCATAATTTTATTTATGACAAGTAGAAGAAAACAACAATCTCGTCCCAAACTTACCCTAGAAAGTTCTCAAAGTATTTTTAAAACATAGAATCATGATAAATAAAAATTTATGGTACTAGGCATACCATGCAAACGAAAGACTTTTTTGAAGAACAAATCAGCTGCGTTAGATGCATCATCACTTTTATGACATGGTATGAAATGCGTCATCTTACATAATTGATCAACAACGACAAAATAATAATCTCTATCTCACTACTCCTAGCTAATTCCAACATAAATTCGTTAGAAATATCAACCAAAGGATGAATAGGAATAGGAAGAGGAGTGTATACCCGGTTGGTTGAACTTTAGACTTAGCTTGGCGGTAGTCCATGCATTTATCATTGATTCTCTCAACAACACTTTTAATGTGTGACCAATACAATTTCTTTACAAAGTTCAAGTGCGGGGTAATATGATGACACATAAAAGATATTATTTTCATACCTCATTCTATGGAAAAATTTACATCATTATAAGACATCTTTAGCCATTTCGACTTAAATTTGCATGTTATGCACTCAAATGTGTGTTTCACAGCCTCTAGAAGTATTTTTACACATTTAATACCCTTTGTGTAGCTTTTTGATATTTTCAAGTCAGTATATTATGTATGACAAGATCCAAGAACTAGAAGTCATACTCAATTGGAGCAACTCATTCCAATTTGGCAGCTCAAAGTGCCTACCTATACCCATTTTGGCGCCCAAAATGCCAAATCCGGAGAAGTTGCATTTTCACTTTCAACGACCATGTAACCTTCTCTTTAGCTCCAAGCATAGGATATTGAGGAATGAAATCTCCCAGAAGACCTAATTCTTAAGCCTTTAAATAGACCCTCTCGGGCTCTAAATGAAAGACAACTTATATAAGGATTATTATGCAATCCTCTCCAATCCTTACTTCAATGAGAGTTTAGTTTGTAAAGCAGATTGCTCGATCCATACAGGAATCTTAAGATTATCTATTTCCAAAGCTTGGATCTATGATACCCATACTCATGAACAAAGCATACTATCCCTATAGTGCCACGCCTCCTTCGAAAAAACATATGGAAAACTAACACTAAATAAAATTGGAACAATACAAGACGATCTTCCAACCGTGAAACTTTTACCTCTTCGTCTCAACCCCACAACCATTTGCCCCAGAAGTATAAACCTTAACTAGGTGCAGTACAAGGCAAGTATGTTTAAATATCGAGTCGGGCCGGTTTATGTACTCCTACTTCGATTGCTTGTAACATTATCTAGCGGTTTATTTTTGGTGAAAAAAAACAATCTAAAGCTAAAACGTTTGCAAAAGTAAATGGATTTGACACTTATTGAGAAGGCTACACCCTAGCTAGCAATTACAACTTGTTGGATCGAACGGATGTGTGTGGTGAGGGGGGTTGTAAACCGTAGGGAAGTGTAACAAGTAGCCAAGCGCCACTCTCTTAGTCTCTAGGTCGAGGGAAAGAGATATGATCCAAGCCACCAACGTGTTTCTCTCGACCTATTGACTAAGGGTTGGTTATACTTCACCCATGAATCGGAGTTCGAATGACCACCCACAACAGAACCCTAGGTGCTAATACGAGATAGGAGGTTTGCCTTGCATTAACCTAACTAAGAAAACCCAGCATTCAACCTCTTTCAAAGAAATGAAGCGGGTTTTCTCTCTATATGGGTTAGAATGGCAATTAGATTGATAGGCTTTCACACAACACAATCATTCATGAATAATACCTCCACATTCACATTACACACAACCACACACAAATCATTCAATCAATACAAGCATTCACATAATTGTAGCTAGGGTTTACAAACACCCAAGTGAAAGAAGGGACTACTCCATGCTAGGAGAAGGGAAAACACAAAAGAGAAGAAGGAAAACCATCAAAGAGATGCTAGCATTGCTCCTTGTGTTGAAGAGATCCTCCTTTGGGGGAGGAATTCCCAAATCCTTGCTTGAAGATAAAACCCTAGCTTCTACTCTTCTTTGGTTCGTCACTTTCTCACTCTAGAAATATGAAGAAGAATTTTCTCACACTAGGTCTCTCTCACTTTTCTCCTTTGGATCAACCTCCTTTATATACCTAGATCGGGATCAGTTCACAGGCTTAGTTCATAGTCGTGAACTGAAAGCCCAGACCGTGAACCAAAGTTGAAACGTGCCACATCACTAATCCCAGTTCACGGGCAATGGCCTGAGTTCACAGTCTTATGACTGTAAATTGACTCGTGTCCAGTCAAAATCATTTGTGCTCTGGATGCCTGGTTGTCCGCGGGGATCGCCTCGAGTTCACGGTCTTAGTGACCGTGAACTGACAGCCCAAACCGTGATCTGCTGCTATTCGACCGTTTGACTTGGGGACAAGTCAAAAGGCACAAAGCGGTGAATCTCAATGGCTATTTGGACATCGACATATGAACCGCCTCAACAATACCGGCATCCACCACAAATGACATTCAATTGCATCAAGAATGGGCAAATGAAAAGTTCTCACCCTATTCACAAATCAATGCAAGTCTCGACCGGACTACTCACCAACCACAATTAACCATGCATAGAACTCAAGTCCAAGGAACAGACAACGGGGCAACATAGGTCATCACCGGGGTAAGATATGAACATGGAAAACAAGAATGAATCACTCACTCTCTACTAGTGGGTTCATGACCTTTTTGGTGCAAAAGATGTGCACAATCATCCACATTCAGCCCTATCATCTCTCCACCACGGCGGCAACCTCTAAATGCTAGAGTTCACGGAATGGTTGTCATCACTAGCTTTTCCGGAGGTCTTAGACACGTGTTCAAATGACTAGCGATTGTCTTGGACATGAGGAAAAGGCTTTTAGGGTGGTGGTAAACATGGCATGAGGTCCTACATCTTCAACCTAAAACCAAGTTTCTATGATCTCGACTGAGAACCTTTCCTACAAACAACGCTCACTAGCCTAGGCCAAAAACCACACTTCCCTTCTTCCAAACCACTACCAATCACGAACCACACTCAAGCACACATCTTCGGCCTATCTTGCTATTCACATTTCAAACCTAGTAGTGAAGGAGGTCATCAAAAAATTTAGGCATTTCAATGGCTTGAGTGCCAAGAAACCCTTTCTAGAGCATACACTTAGACTTTTGTGGCTACTCTCTACTTTTATTTACCCCATTTTATTACCTCTTTTTGTTTCCTTTTTGTTTATTTTGTTCTTGTTTCTTTTTTTTTCGAGGGGGTACTAGAGAGCTAAACACATGCCACATCTTTCCTTTAACAAACAATGTTCTCTTTTAAGAACCTTCCTCCAACACTACCTTCTCGTTTCTAGCAAGAACCGTGCAAAGCCACCTATGTAGGACCTCAATGGAGCTCAGAAACAAGAACTCCGAGACACAAGGATGACTCACACTTTGACACGAAGAAAGGATGGGTGGGGGTCATTCTTTCAATCACCATTAAGCTCGAAAAGTACGTAGCTCCTAGCATTAAAACGACCCCCAAAGTCAAACGGCTCAAAAGGGTTGACTATGGGATAAAATATTTCGGGACAATCAACTTTTGGGCATGGACTAATCCTATGCCTCCATCATACTCACTAGTGAAAACGGTGAATGTTACACACCATGGCAAGAGGGATCTATCACACAGGAAAAAGAAAATCGGCACAAAACTCACATGGTTACCTAGCCGTCCAATCATCTATTCCAATTAAAAAAATTTCAATGCATGGCAATTGTAATCAAGAAGTAACCAAGTCAAGACATCCATTCATTCAAGAACACATGATAACTAAGCTTTTACACAACCCTAATGTATTCTCACTCATCATAATAGGATGCACTCGATGACATGCAACAATTCAAGATGGATGCCAAATAAGCACGAGATTCACCCACCAACCGACCATTTTGATCATGCATTGCTTGGAGCTCAATTTTTTCAAATTTGGGCATATATCAAGGCGCCAAGCATTCATCACACACACAAGAATACTAATAAACTACCCCCCCCCCACACACACACTTAAGCTCGACATTGCCCTCAATGGTGTAAAATAGGGGGTAGAACGATGTTACCGCATGGCTTGGTGAATGAAAGTTGGAGAATTTCCCGGGGTAGGATGTTTGAGCTTGAAGGGAGAAACAAAACAAAACACAAGCACAAGCACATTCTCACTCGAGGCGAGGTTATCACACATAACAAAGTTGCAAAATACGATTCAACTTAAAGAACTCAAAAGGCACTAGTTCACACACTAATTAAGGAGAAAATAAAAATAAAAATAAAAAGATTTCAGAGTTTGCAAGTGGAGAAGTGGGGCGAAAGAAATTGGCTCTGCCACATGTCTCCCTCGACGGCTACCTCGTCGTGGCAAGCTCACTCCTCACCATCCGAGAGGATACCCTAGCGTCGAGCCATCCTCTCTACAAGATTGGTCGTGCGGTCGAGCCGAGCAGTGACGCCCACATAATGCGCCTCAAGGTTATCCACTCGATCCTCGAGGTGGGGTACGGAAGTAGAGGGTCCGGCCCCTGATGATGATGATGCAGCTGATGATGGTAGTGATGCGGTACGCCGGCGGTGGCTCGGAGCTCTGGTGGGTGGCTGCTCTTGGGGAGGAACCTCTGGATTAGGCTGCACTGGTGAAGGGTCGACCTGGGGTGGTAGGGGTGGGCATTCGGTCGGTTCGGTTTCGACCGAACCAAAATTATGAATACCGGGTCCCCGAATTCTCCCAAACCTCAAACCGAATTCGAACCGAATTATAATTCGGTTCGGTCGGTTTAAACCGAATTATAATTCGGTTCGGTTCGGTTTTTCACACAAAACCGAATTTGTAAAAATACTTGTATCTTCTCACTTTTAAATTATTTTAACCCCTAATATAAACAATAATTATGTAATTATATGCATCATCAATGATAAAATCAATCTTTTGAACACATAAGTCATAAAACAATTCAAATATTTAAGTCTAAAAACAACTACAAACATAAAAATCCACCATTTGGAGCTTGCAATTAGTATTTCGGTTTTTCGGTCGGAAATTCGGTTCGGTTGAGAGAACCCCGGTTTCCGAACTATCCATATTTTCCTTCCGAATTCCGAACCGAATAGCATTAATTCGGTTTCGGTTCGGTTTAATTCGGTTTCGGGTTTACCGAACCGGTTGCCCACCCCTATGGGGTGGCAGAGCTGCTGAGGATCAAAGACCCTCGAGGAATTTTATTCTTCTCTCTCCTTCAAGCACAAGCTTCATGTTATAGAGGGTCTCCACCAGAAACTGCTCCTTCCGGCCGATGATAGAACACCGGGTCACATCCACCCAAATTATCGGACCAGTCTGGTGATGATGCCTCCCAAGTGCATCGTGTTCACTCAGTCCCGGACCTCACATCGAGCGAAGGTAGTAGCCACCATGGCTCATAGATGGAGCGGATCCTGGTCGGTTCAAGGAATGGAGGGCTATCAACCCTCTGTTAGTGATCAAGTGCCCTGCCAACATGCTGGGGATGACGGCCCTCATTAGGAAGGTGTGCAGGATCCTCCACGGTGTCCTAAGCTTCACAGAATTGGTGTTGGAGCCTTTGAACTCGTCCCCCTCATGCTCGATGCGACAGATGGCGTGGAAGGCCGCCTGGTAGTGGAAGTCAGCAGTTTACTGCCTCTTTGTCATCTTCATATGGGTGGGGACAAGCCCCATGGCCTGAGCGAAGCCATTGTACGCTAGCACCCACGGCTGACCTCCCAATATGAACTCCACGTAGGGTCTACTCCTCTTAATTCCCGGAATGACGTGGGAGAAACTGGAGTAGAACTCCACATAGAGCTCTCGGTAGAATAGCTCGTCCACTGCCAGCAACTGCCTCCACTAGGGGGTTACTAAGGACCCCTGACATCACTTCCTGGCATCTGAACATGTTGAACATGTCTAGATCGAGCATCCAATGAGGGCCAGCCTCACTGTACCTCCACTGGACAAACTTGGCCCTGTACTTCGCATGGTTCACCAAATAGCTGATGAACTCGTGCTCCGTGTCCAGCATCTTGCAAAGCATCCAAACACACACCACAAGTGGAAATAACTGTTAATTTCACATCAAGTGGAGAAAAGAATTCCCCCACACTTAGCTTTACACTACGGTCTTGTGCCTTGAAGGCTTTTCACAATACCGGCTTTCGGACAACTAAACTTACATGCACACAAAGCTCACCGAGGCATGGTTCTAGGTGGTTCACAGATTATTAACAAAGAAAAACAAACCTAAACCATGCCCTGATGGCTTCCAACCATCAACCACAAACACAGATCCACATTCATTCATATTTTTGCACTTGGTGGGCAATTTTAACATTCATCCACAAATTGTACCCAAATTTATGCCCACCAAGACTCAATTAAGTTCATGCAACATCAAACATCATTCATACACATTAATTGGCTAATCCCTCGCCCTAATTTCTACATTTAAGCATCAATTCACAAAAATTCACCTCACTTTACACCCTAATTCGTTTCTCCAACAAATTATAAGGAAAAAGTTGAAAACAAACCTGGAGACTCAAGAAGGGTCGAGGTGGAAGTGAGGAAAGGACGAGGGAGCCAAAAAATGCACTTAAAACTAGTCGGAGAGGAGTAGCTGGACCCTCGCCGGAAGCTCGCCAAAGGTTCGCCGGAAGCTCGCTGGAAAAAATCAACTGCGCCCAAATCACCCCAAAACTCAGGCGAAGGTGGCCTAGATGAAGGGAGAGTGGGTATGCAATTTGTTTTGGTTTTGGTGGTCAGAGGTCGCCGAGATCTACTAAAATCGACGGAAAATCGCAGTTTTCCTGCAAGTTTTTGAAATTTCCTGCGAAAGGGGTAGTCGTGAAGTGAACCGAGTCATTCACGCCTCTTTTATAGGCAGAACCCTAAGTTAACGGGCGGAGGTGTCAGTTCACAATCACTAAGACCGTGAACATAACTCCTGGACCGTGAACTCGAGTTAAACGATGAGTTTTGAAAACAAGGGAAGCACCCTTAGTTCACGGACGGAAGCATCACTTCACAGTCATTGAGACCGTGAACTGGAAGCCCAAACCATGAACTGAGTGAAAAATAGGGCACTCCCAACAACTTTTGACTCAATATACTCAATCGTTCCCCTAACTCGATCACACCACATCCCAAAACACGAAAATACAGAGACTTGGCACGGTGATACCCCAAATTCAACACTTGAACTATTCACACACACAAAAAGAGAAAAATAAGGAAAATAAAACAAATCGTCATTGATTTGCCTCCCAACAAGCGCTAGTTTAACTTCACTATCTCGACATTGCGGATCTATCATGCTTGAGGGCATGAAGCCACTGAGAGTGGATCCTCCACGGTCTCGAGGCAAGGCCTGACACCTTCTTCCTTTAGCTCGTTAGGATGGCCCTCTCGGCCTGACACTTTCGTCTTACCCTTATCTTTTGGTTGGGAGGAGGCTTCATGAAGCCTAGCCCTCCACATTCTCTTCTTCTTTCCTCCGGGCTTAGTACCCGCTTTGGTTTCCTGCACCTCATCGTCAAATGGAACACACACACTAGTGGGGCTTGCCTTGAGAGGCTCACCTCCACTTTCATTCATACCACTCAAATCCAATTCTTTCACAACATCATTCTTAACCTTAGGATCAATTGAAAGAGTGAGTTGCTCCTCCCCATCTCTCAACACCAAAGTTCCCTCAATAACAATGATTAAGGCCTTGGCAGTGGCAAGGAAGGGGTGTCCTAGTATGAGTGGCACATCTGCATTTTCACTGATATCAAGGATAACAAAATCCGTTAGATAAAATAAATTGCTAACTCTCACTAGGACGTCCTCCACAATACCCATAGGACTAATAACAGAGCGATCAGTCAATGTGACACTAAGCCTAGTGGGATTTAAATCACCCAAATGCAACTTTCTAAAAAGCTTGTAAGACATCACATTAATGTTTTCTCCTAAGTCCGCCAAGGATTTTTCTATATGATGATTTCCGATGTAAAGGGGGGTAGTGAAACTACCTGGATCCATTTGCTTTTTAGGAAATTTGTTGAGTATAAAGGCGGAGCACTCCTCGCCCAACGTGACATTGGCGAAGTCTTCATATTTCGGCTTCTTGGTGAGAAGCCCCTTGAGGTATTTGGTGTACCTCGGCAAGTGCACAGCTAGGGTTCTTCGTGTGGGTGGGGTCAAGCCCCATGGCCTGAGCGAAGCCATTGTACGCTAGCACCCACGGCTGACCTCCCAATATGAACTCCACGTAGGGTCTACTCCTCTTAATCCCCAGAATGACGTGGGAGAAAGTGGAGTAGAACTCCACATAGAGCTCTCGGTAGATAAGCTCGTCCACTGCCAGCAGCTACCTCCACTAGGGTGTTACTGAGGACTCCTGACATCACTGCCTGGCATCTGAACATGTTGAACATGTCTAGATCGAGCATCCAATGAGGGCCATCCTCACTGTACCTCCACTGGACAAACTTGGCCTCGTACTTCGCATGGTTCACCAAATAGCTGATGAACTCGTGATGCGTGTCCAGCATCCTGCAAAGCATCCAAACACACATCACACGTGGAAATAACTTTTAATTTCACATCAAGTGGAGAAAAGAATTCCCCCACACTTAGGCTTACACTACAGTCTTGTGCCTTGAAGGCTTTTCACAATACCGGCTTTTGGACAACTAAACTTACATGCACACAAAGCTCACCGAGGCATGGTTCTAGGTGGTTCAAAGATTATTAACACAGAAAAACAAACCTAAACCATGCCCCGATGGCTTCCAACCATCAACCACCAACGCTGATCCACATTCATTCGTCTTAATCGAGCCGACTCGCGAACAAGCTCGTTAACTAAACGAGCCGAACTCGAGCCACACCATGTTCAACTCGATAGCTCGTGAACAAGCTCATTTAACGGTTTGGCATCAGAAAGAATTGGAATTCATGTATTTTATGTATTGAAATTGGGATAAATATTGTGTTTTGTTTTGCTAGACTTTGCTATAGGTTTGAATGTATATTTTGTGCTCAATTCTAGCTCGAACTTGAGCTATAATTAACATTTTACGTGCTAAACTTGATTTCGGGCTTGTTTAACTTATTTGGCGAGCCGAGCTCGAGCTTTCATTTTCATAAACGAGTCGAGCTCGAACTTGCATGTTAAAGCTCGTGATGAACACGAGCTGAGCTCGAGCTTGAAATATATTAGCGAGCCAAGCCCGAACTATGACAAAGTTCGGCTCTGCTCGGATCATTAACAACCCTACTCCCAAGATTGAACTTCCTAATCGCTCCAAAATGTCCTGAAACTTCGCTCTTTCGCTCCCATTCCCGTACTAAGTCTGAAACATCATAAACTAACATGCAAAAGTGTAAAACAGGCCAAGAGAGCTAGAAACAAAGCTCAAACGGCCAAGAAATGACGGGAAAAACATGTTAGAATATGGCGTTATCACTCAACCACTTGTGGTGGCGTCAGCAATGCCTTCTTAGGCTCTTCTCCCGTTTCTCCCATTTCTTTGGTATCATTGGCCGATGGAGGGGTCTTCTCTTCTTCGTTCACTTTCTTAGAAATAACCTCCGGGGTAACCTTCCCGCTCCTCAAAAGAATTGTATTGCACCCATCATTTTGGTCTTTGGGGTTAACAATGGTTTGAGAGGGTAGGGCCCCCTTGGCCTCTCGATGAGGATCCTGGCAAGATTGTCAATTTGAACCTCCAAGTTTTAAAGGCTTTCTTGATGCCTCCTTAATCCCGCCTCAACCAAGGTAAACTTTGTTGTTGCCACATCCCTAAATTGCTCAATCTTCTCGAACTTTTGAGTGCTCGTGCTCACAAAGGTGGTCACAAGGTCTTCAAGTTTTGAAAACTTGTCGGTTTGTTGGAACCCTTGACCTCGTTGAAGTTGAAACAGTTGTTGGAAGTTAGAGCCTTGGAATTGCAGCCTTTGTTGAATGAAGGTAGGCTTTGTTTGATAATTTCCGGTTAGTCCTTGGAAATTGGGGGGTCTTGGATTGGTCGGAGAAGACCAATAGAAATTCGGATGGTTCCGCCACCCCGAGTTGTATGTGTTGCTATAGGGGTTTCTCTCCATAACATTGGCAATGAAACTCTCTTGCTCCTCGGCGGTGCTCGATTCCTTCATCATTTGACAATCCGAAATCTCGTGGTTGGTACTTGAACACCAATCACACGCTATTACCGGCCTCTTCTCATGCTTGTTGTCCTCTAAGAGTGCCTCAATCAAACGATCAATCTTGGCTTCAAGAGGGGGACTCGCTCCTACACTTTGCACTCCCCTTGCGATGCTTCTCTTTCCACTTCTTTTCGAGCCCCAAGCATACCCTTTACTTGCCATATCTTCAGGCAACTCGGTCACTTGGGTTGGAGGCATGTTCATCAATTTCCCTTGACATAAGGAGTCAATGAGGATTTTTTCGTCTTGGTGGAGACCACCATAGAAGGTCTCAGTCCGAAATTGCTCCTCAAATCCATGATGTGGGCATTCGAGGAAGTTATCGGAGTACCTTTCCCAAGCATCCCTCAATGTCTCATCTTTCTCTTGCTCAAAATGGGTGATCTTCTTATGCCACTCCAGCGTCTTTGAAGGTGGGAAATAACGAGTCATAGACTTGTTGAGCATATCATCCCACGAAGTGATCGAGAGAGCATGCCTATTGTTGAACCACCAAGACGCATTGCCCTCAAGAGAGTATGGGAATAGCCTCAACTTTAAAGCATACCCGGGGACACCATTGATCTTCAAACTCCCCGCAAGTTCAATGAACTTCTGAACATGCTCCCTTGGAGACTCGTTACTAAGCCCATGGAATAGGGCATCGTTCTGAATAATGGTGATAAGGGTGGGCTTGATCTCAAAATTGTTGGCGGCCATGGGTGGATGTCGAATGGCGGGTTGAATATTTGTCGGCCTTGGATCCATGTAATAGCCCATGGTCCTCGGGTGCTCCTCCTTGAACAGGTTGATTAGCCGCCATCTCGGCTTCACTTCCTTCCTCTTCAAAATCAACCCCTTCTTCAACTACAACTTCCTCTTATATCCTCCTTCTTGCCTCCGCTAGTTCCCTCTCACGAGCCAAATGTCGGAGAGTGCAGTTGAGATCCTCGTCTAGTGGCGCCAAAGGTGTCGGATTACTCCGGGTCATACACCTCCCTGCACACACTCAAAAGAACCACAACACGTCTAGCACAAGCAAGATTCACAAACTCAAAGCGAAAAGTAAAAGCTAGATTAACACCAAACAATTTTTGCAAAATAATGAACCGTTGGTTCCCCAGCAACAGCGCCAAAAACTTGAAGCACCACTTTAAAACTCCCAATTAAGGCCCAAGTTAAACATTAACTTTGTGCAGTACAGGGCAAGTATGTTTAAATATCGACCGGGCCGGTTCATGTGCCCCTACTTCGATTGCTTGTAACATTATCTAGTGGTTGATTTTTGGTGAAAACAACAATCTAAAAATGGTTTGCAAAAGTAAATGGATTTAACACTAATTGAGAAGGCTTAACCCGTGTGTTGCTCCCCCTAGCTAGAAATTATGACTTGTTGGATCGTGCGGTCGTGTGTGGTGAGGGAGTTGTAAACCGTAGGGAAGTGTAACAAGTAGCCAAGCGCACTCTCTTAGTCTCTAGGTCGAGGGAAAGGGATAAGATCCAAGCCACCAACGTGACTATCTCAACCTATTGACTAAGGGTTGGTTAGATTTCACAGTTGAATCGGAGTTCGGACGGCCACCCACAACCAAACCCTAGGTGCTAATACGAGAAAGGAGTTTTGCCTTGCATTAACCTAACCTAGGGGACAATGGATTGCCTAAGAAACCCAGGATTCAAGCCTCTTTCAAAGAAAGGAAGGGGGTTTTCTCTCTACCTAGGTTAGAATGGCAATTAGATTGATAGGGTTTCACACAACACAATCACTCATGAATAATACCTCCACATTCACATTAAACACAATCACACACAAATCATTCAATCCATACAAGCATTCACATAATTGTAGCTAGAGTTTACAAACACCCAAGTGAAAGAAGGGACTACTCCATGCTAGGAGAAGGGAAAACACAAGAGGGGTGTTCGGGCATCTATCATTATACCAATCGAGCCATTCCCCATGTGTGGAATTGCACTTTTGGTTTCGTTTTATACAATTTCGTATTTAGAACGCTTCATTCTTGATTCGAGCTCAATCGATCCTTCGATTGAGTCGTTAGCTACGTGACTTTGAGAATATACACCCCCCCATGGCGTATTATACAACACAAGAATGAATCACTCACTCTCTTGATTAGTGGGGTCGGGACCTTTTGGTGCAAAGAATGTGCACTATCATCAACACTCGGCCCTATCGTCTCAACACCATGGCGGCAACCTCTAAATGCTTGTCCGTAGGCCTTAGACACGGGTTCAAATGACTGGTGATTGTCTTGGACATGGGGACAAGGTTTTTTGGGTGGTGGCAAACACATCATGAGGTCCTACATCTTCACCCTACAACCAAAGGTTCTATGGTTTCGACTAAGAACCTTCCTTACTAACAATGGCCACTAGCATCGGCCAACAACCTTGCTTATCCTTACAAACTATCACCCATCATGAATTTCCTTTAAGCGCTCTTCCTCGGTCTACTCTTGCTATCACATTTCGATTTGGTAGTGAAGGAGTTCTAAGACAATATGGAGGTTTCAATGGATTGAGTGCCAAGAAACCTCTCCTAGAGCATACTCTTTGATTCGTTGCGGCACTCTCTACTTTATTTACCCCGTTTTACTGCCTCTTTTTCGTTTCTCTGTCTTTTTCTTTCTTTCTACTTTCCTTTTCTTTCTTTTTCTTTTTTTTCTTTTGAGGGGGTACTAGAGAGAAAAACATTTTCCACACTACTTATAACGATCAATGATCTCTTTTTAAGAACTCACTCCAACACTACTCTTCCTTTCACTTTTGTTCATAGCAAGAACCACACACAATCCTCCTATGTAGAACCTCAATGGAACTCATAAGCGAGAGCTCCGGGACACAAGGACGACAATCGTATAGACAAAGAAAGGATTTGGAGGGGGGGGGGGGTGGTCGTTCTATCAAGCACCATTAAGCTCACAAGCAAAAAGCTCCTAACATGAGAACGAATCCCAAAGTCACAAGGCTCAAAGGGGTTGACTAGTGCATTAATCATTTCGGGACAATCAACATTTGGGAATGGACTAATCTTATGCCTCCATCATACTCACTAGTGATAACTGTGATGTTACTCGCCATGGTAAGAGGGATCTAAGCACAGAAGAAGAAAACGATCGGCTCAAAACTCACATGGCTACCTAGTCACCCAACCATCTATTCCAATTCACAAAGCAACATGCATGACAATTGTAATCAACAAGTTATCGAGTCAAAACATCCATTCATTTTTGCGCACATGATAACTAAACCTTTGCACTATCCTAATGCACTTCTCAGTCATCATCATAGGGCACACTCGATCACATGCAACAATTCAAGGTTAAAGCCAATAGACACAAAATTCTCCCATAGACAGACCACTTTGATCATGCAAACATTGCTTGGAGCCCTCAAATTTTTCAAATTTGGGAAAACATCAAGGCTCCAAGCATCAATCACACTCACACAAGGATAATAATAAATTACCCCCCCCACACACACACACTTAAGCTCGACATTGCCCTCAATGGCATAAGATAGGGGTAGAATGACGTTACCGCTTTGCTTGGTGAGTGAGAGTTGGAATTGTTTTCGAAGTAGGAGATTTGGAGCTTCAAGGAGAAGACAAAAACACACATACAAAAACACAATACGACTCGCTCAAGGCGAGGTTATTACACAATATGATAGTAGTAGTAGGACAAACTTGCTAACCTTTGTTGGGTTGCCTCCCAACAAGCGCTACTTTAACTTTGTTAGCTACACAGAGACTCCAGATCAGGCATCTTGTAGTAACACCACCTCCATTTGAGGCATTACATCTCCTCCAAGGTAACGTTTGAGGCGGTGTCGATTCACTTTGAAAGTTCCTTTCTTTGGGTGGGAGATCTCTACCACCCGTATGGGAACACTTGTGTTATCTCATACGGGCCTGACCATTTCGATCTTAACTTCCCGGGGAAAAATCGCAACCGGGAGTTGTATAAGAATACTTGGTCTCCCGGTTGGAAATCCTTCCCTCCTTTCAGTCGAGCATCATGCAGGCGCTTCGTATTTTCCTTGTAAATTTTGTTCTCATAGGCTTGGAGATGCCACTCCTCGAGTTCAAGCATCTGCAACTTTTGCTCATTTCCACACAAAATATGGTCCATATTCAATAGCTTTGTGGCCCAGAAAGCCTTATACTCTATCTCTACAGGCAAGTGGCAAGCCTTGACATACACCAATTGGTAAGGCGAGACGAGACGCCTATTGGGGTTTTGTAGGCCGTGTGGTACGCCCATAGAGCATCATCGAGTTTTGCCAACAAATCCTTGCGGGATTGATCCACGGTCGTTTCTAGTATCCTTTTCAGTTCCCTATTTGATAACTCAACTTGTCCACTAGTCTAGGGATGATAGGCCATTGACACCCGGTGGGTAACACCATAGCGATCAAAGAGTCTATCGAATTGCCCCTAAAAATAGGTTCATCGGTCGCTAATGATGGTCCTCGGCGTCCCGAATCTTGAAAAAAGCTTTTTGAGGAATCCACAGACTCTTCTTGCATCCTTGGTGGGGAGAGCTTGAGCCTCAACCCTCCTCGAGACGTAGTCTATGACCACAAGGATGTATTTGTTACCAAAAGACGAGGGGAAATGACCCATAAAGTCGATGCCCCAAACATCAAAAATCTCACAAGTAATGAAAATCGTTTGGGGCATCTCATTCTGATTAGAAACAATACCTGTCCTCTAGCAGTTGTCACAATGGCTCACAAATTTGTAGGCATCCTGAAAAACGTTTGGCTAATAGAATCCCGACTGGAGCACCTTCCTTGCAGTTTGGTTGCCTCCGTGATGGCCTCCGACTGGTCCCGTGTGACAGTGGTTTAGGATATCCATCATTTCCTTCTCCGGTACACACTTCCCCAATCCAAAAGAGGAGGGGATCATCCCAAGAGTAGCATCGAAGGTCGGAGAAGAACTTCCTTCTCTCATGTGTATTCATTCCCTTGGGCAGTTTCCCTCCAACCAGATAATTCGCGAAGTCGGCAAACCACAATGTGGCACTCTCTACAGCGGCGAGGGAGAATAATCGTTTATCGGGGAATGTGTCATTTATCTCTCTTTGGGAGATTCCCCCTCCCAGTCCTTTAAGTCGTGAGAGGTGGTCAGCCACAAGGTGTTCAACTCCCTTTTTGTCCTTTATCTCCACATCAAACTCTTGTAGAAGTAGGATCCATCGGATTAGTCGGGGCTTGGTTCCCGCCTTGCTCATCAAGAAGCGGGTGGTGGAGTGGTTGGTGTAGACAATAACCTTTGAGAGCACCAGGTAAGATCTGAATTTATCGAAAGCGATGATCACTGCCAATAGCTCTTTTTCGATAGTTGTGTAGTTCTCCTAAGCATTATTCAACTTCTTTGAAATGTAGCAAATAGGTTGAAAATGCCTACCCCGCCTTTGGCCCAACACCTCTCCCACTGCATAGTCAATAGCGTCACACATGAGCTCGAAAGGAAGGCTCCAATTCGGTGAGAACATTATGGGGGCATTTGTAAGCTTCGCCTTGAGAATGTTAAAAGCCTCGAAACATTCCTTTATGAAAAGGAAAGGTGCATCCTTCTCCAAAAGCTTGGTCAGGCGTAATGTAATCTTCGAGAAGTTCTCGATGAACCGACGGTAAAACCCAGCATGTCCAAGGAAGCTCCTGATGCCCTTGACTGTGGTTGGGGGAGGGAGCTTGCTTATTGTTTCAAATTTGGGTCGATCCACTTCAATTCCTCTCTTGGAGATTTTGCGACCCAACACAATGCCCTCTCGCACCATAAAATGCGACTTCTCCTAGCTCAAAGCTAAATTGGTTTCTTTGCATGGCTCAAGGACCTTCTCGAGGTTGGCAAGACAGTGAAAGAATGAATCTCCGAATACCGTGAAGTCATCAATGAACACCTCCATTATCTCGCCCACGATCTTATCAAAAAAGGATACCATGCATCTCTGGAATGTTGTTGGGGCATTGCACAATCCAACGGGATGCGCCTGTAAGCAAATGTTCCGAAGGGGCATGTGAATGTTGTCTTGGCTTGATCTTCCGGGGCAATTGGGATCTGGTATCCTGACATCTCGTCTAAGAAACAATAGTAATCATGTCTAGCAAGCCTCTCTAGGATTTGATCGATGAAGGGAAAAGGGAAGTGATCTTTGCGAGTGGCATCGTTCAACCTTCGATAGTCGATGCACACCCTCTCCATCCAGTCACTGTTCTTGTTGGTATAAGCTCTTCCTTCTCATTGGTGTTCGTGAACTCACTCGGCGTTAGTAACCTCTAAAATTGCCCTGGACGCTTCGCGGTTCACGGTTTATGGCTTCAGTTCACGGCCTTAGGAGACTGTGAACTCCAATGGGAAACCGTGAACATGGCATAAATCACTCCCTTTTCCCAGTCTTTGCTCCTTTTCTTCAAACTTTCAACTCCGGGGCTGGTTTCACCTTTAGATCCTGAAACACACTGAAACACACAAAACCTAGCGTAAAACCACCCTTTTAGGAGTTCAAATGTCACAAACATCAAGTGGAAACGAGGATAAAATGTATACAATTAAGCCCGAATCAGCGACTATGGAGCCTAGTTGGCAAAGATACAAACAACCATTGAATATACGGCGGAGAGCCTGATCAACTACCATACCATGAATGAGCAACATTGGGATTCCTTGGAGCATGAGAGACAGATGGAGCGAGAGGAAATTATAGTTAAGCTTTAAAGGCGTACTCCTACAAGGTGATGATAGTTCCTCTCTAGTACAAATAAAAGTTCCACCCTTTGAATTTATTGCCAACTTCAGGATGTGTTATTCAGGGCACAGATAGAGCTTCAGAAAGCCCTTAATTACATTGAACCTCCACACAATTTGAGAAAATTCTTCCAAGTTATTGCTCGAATAATAGCGGTAAAATTCTAAAGAGCTAAGCAAGAAAAAAATTAAGAAAAAGAAAAATATAGTTGGATGTATTAGAAAATTCAAAAGTATTATTTTGAGAAAGGAAAATTCGTATTAGAAAATTCAAAAGTATTATTTTGAGAAAGGAAAATTGCTTTAAAGGAATTTATAAAAAGGTGGTTGAAGCATTCAAAGCATAAATATTTATCAAAACAGGGGCGGAGCTATAGCAGCCTTCGGCGGGGGGGCGAGAATCTGGAAAGTTACGTGTAAAACGTTCGCCATTAGACGTATAAACTAACGTTAACATACAAAATTAACTGACGTGAAGATTTGAAATCAATAATTCACGTAGTCTAGTGGAAGAAAGTTGGACGCCAGCTACTACTGGTAAACGTTTCGATCCTTGTGGGAAGCAATATTAAATTTTAACCGGCTAGGGCTATGAAATGATATACCATTCCCATTTTTCACCAGTTTTTTTTTGTAAGCCGTTTATATTTGATTCTCAAATAATCAATTTAGACATCCTTTAAGTTTTTATTTAACCAAATAATTCTATCAAATGCTTAAACTTTCATATTTGGTTTGTTAATTATTTAATTTCAAATTATGTCAATTAAATTCTTTGGTAAGATGATTTTCGAATATATAATGAATCATTTTCCCCAAATATTAATATTGGTATATATTGGCCTTCAGTTATTAAAATAGTTTACACCACACAATAGTGAAATGAGTTAGTAACTTATTTATAGTTTTATTATTTATACTGAATTTAATATGAATTTTTTTGTGCGCTCATGATATAATAAAATAAATTTTTGTTTAATAGAATTTTAGCCATTTACCGTGACATATTAAGAGAACTCGGCCCCCCCGAAACCTAAATCCTAGCTCCGCCCCTATATCAAAAGCTGCACACTTACATTTTGATACTCTGAGGCATGATTTGGTTGATTGATACGTTGGCTATATGGTATGATAACCTTGCATATTGATGTGGTTAAGAGTCCCTCATGCTATTTTTTTACCTTGTAAGCTGCTTATGATCCACTAACTAAGATCGAGGTTGAGTGATGATGGCCAGGGTTCATTGAGTTGTATGGTTATAGGTAGCGTTTGGATGGGGACAAGCAAAGTTTAAGTATGGGGTATTTCTGATGAACTTTATTTATAGTGTTTGTCACGCCCATATTTGTTACATTTTTCCTTCTATCAATACATCTTTAGTAATTTCAATGGTATTTCTTGTCTAAATCACAACTATTTGATCAATGAGCTTTTAATAGACCTAGGCACTGTTCTTATATAATTTGATGCCCTCTGGTATTGTTTTGATGGTTTTGAAGGTACAAAGCAACCTAAGAAGATTGGATCGAGCATTAACAAAATCAGGAGAACCAAATGAGCTATAAAGAGAAGTTCAAGAAGTTTTCAAGAGAAAGGAGTGGTCCACTGACGGGGAAGTCAACTACAAGTTGCTAGAATATGAAAAGATAAGATCATAGGAGGAAGAATTGACTTAATCTGAGTAAGGAATGAGTAGCGTCCCAATCAACGGGTCCAACTGCCACTACCCAAAGTTGCAACCCATATAGGAAAGAACAAAAGTTAATGTATTAGAAGGCCCAACCCACAAAGAACCAAAGTGGCAAGCCCAACTGAAGTCATATTGTCGCCTTCCCTTTTCCTTGTTGACGAATTTTTCTAAGTCTACTAGGTTCAAGAGACTCTTTCTTAATCTATTTAGGTTGTTTTAGGCCGACTTCTGCCTTATAAATAGAGAACATGACTCCATTGTAAAAGTAAGGCTTCACAAACACACAAATATCTGTAACACCCTGTAGCTAGTCGAAATTGATTATATTAGGATGTGATATTGTTTATTGTTATGTGAATGACTGTCATTATTTCATCTCACACTTGTGTTTGTCTATAAAGATTCTGATGCCTATGATGATGTATGAATGCTTGCTTGTGTTCGATGATTATGATGGTCATTGATGTTTCTATAGTATGAATGCTCTTAATACCATCGAAGCTTTTGATTCTATTGTATGCTACTATATGCATTGTGCTTAGTATTGCCTAGATTGTCAAGACATTGCCTTCTAGGGATACCCATTGATGCTACACGAGTAGAGATGGATTGATCTCCCATCTATGCTTCGAGTAGTATCAATGCTCGTTTGTTAGATCATCGATGCTATAGACTATAGTTAGGGTTCGTCGAAACCAAAATTAACTATATGTTATCCTAAATTCCTTGGTCTTTATTAATGTGGTAATGTTATGAAGCGAAAGCACGCACTAGCTAGTTAAATCTCTATCGCAAGAGGCACATGCACGGGTAGAGGAAGGGATAGGGTGTTACATTAGATTAACCATTGACGCATGATATGAATGATCCCTAGTTTGCATGATTTTCTTCGAGTTCACTACCTCTTATAATAACATATCTTTACTTTTATGTGTCTATAATCGAAACCCCTAAAAACTTTACTCTTCTTGCTTTGCTTGTTTGTCTAAAGAAACCCCCTAAATGTCTTTATGATTTTTGTGTATGTCATGATGGTTGGTTTGAGTATATATGGATTAGAATCCCTCGAGGAATACTCAAGGACATCCTAGGAATTTTAATTACTTGCATGAACTACATATCATGCTACCCGGAGAGGCTACCAAACAACCGACCTAGAAAATTGAGCTAACCAAAGCTAATCCCACTATTTCGGCACAAGGGAACTAATCATACTTGTTCATAGACCCCCAAGTGTTGATTTGGTATGCATTAAATCAACTCTAACGAGATATTCTCTCACCTAGGCCAATTGGCCCAAATTGAGGAAAGTTATCAAGAACCTTCAATTTCCATAAATAATACACGAATCAATATATATTCAATCATCCAAATCAAATCATAGGGTTCACAATCTTTCAAATACAACATAATAAACTAGGTTTCTACATCATCCAAGTGAATTGGATGACTGCTCCATGGATAGAGCGAGAAAAACAACCAAATAGAAGGAAATCATCATCATGTTGAGAAGATCTCCCTCCTTGGATGTTGGGGATGCTCTTGGAGATGAAATCAAGCTTCCTTGGGTGATGGGTAGCTCAAATCCTCCTCCCATCTCTCCTTGCTCGTCACTTTCTCTCTCTAGGGAAGAAGAAGAACCCAATTTCTCTCTTAAAAATCCAACTCCCTTTCAAATATGATTTCTTTTCTCTTTTATATCCAACAGTGTAGAGCTCACGGTTCCCCATCACGGTCATAAACTGTGCAGCAAAACTGTGTTGTCAACCAACTGCGAACAGTTTCACTAATGCACTTCAAGGCCTAGTTGAAATCTTCATGCCTTGAGATCGTGAAGTTTGCAGCTGCCTGCGAGATAGTCTGGCCATCTTGGCATCCTGCGTCGTTCATAGTTTTGGTGTAATCTTGACACCCTGGACCGTGTTAGGATCAAGATTTGAGACCGTGAAGTTAACACAGAAAACGAGATCCTTCCCCTCGGGTGTATATAAAGGGCGTGAAGTCCACTCATGACATGAACTTCACTCTTCGGCGGAAAACTTTGAATTACTAGCAAAAAATGTCGCCTCCTACGAGTTTTGGACATTTTGATCTACTTCAGGCCATCAAAATAAAAATAAAAATAAAAAAAACCTAGTACACACCCAGTCTTCCCAAGCCTAGGCCCTCCTTCAACCAGGATTTGAGGATGATCGGGCTCAGTTTTGTCACCGGCGAGCTTCCAACAAGACTTCAGCGACCTTTTGGTGACCCTCGCCAACTACTTTTATAGCCGAATTTAGATCTCCTTGCCTCCTCACCTTCCTCCTCATTCATACTCGAGTCTCTTGGTGTGTTTTGACACTTTTCTTGGTTAACTTGGACAATCGGATTATGAGTTTGTAGGGTGAGGATGATTTGCATTTTTTATTGATTTGATGAAATTGGGCGAGGAGTTTGATATATGATAATCATTTTCATGTATCTAGACTGGTTTAATTCTTTTTTGTGCCTTCGTGGCCGAAATTATGCATGTTATCGCTGTTAAATTGGAAATTCCCACCAAGTGCTGGATTCAATGCTTATTCTGATACCACGTTGTGATTGTTGAATGATGGCCATCAAGGCATATGATCTAGGATTGCAAGTGCAACCTACTTGATCTATGAAACACCTAGTCTCATGTGTTGAAAAGCTTTTGGGATGATTGATATTACTTGATTGTGAATCAACCTTGTGAAAAGCTTATGTCGGCTTATCACCTATGTTGGAAATTAAGTGTGAGGGAGTGATGCTTCTCCCCGTTGTGCTTTGTTAGATGATTTTCCATGTACGGTGTCTGACGGATTGATGTTTCTACAGGATGGTTGATCCCATGAACCCATACATTTAACCATTGGCGGCTCACCCCGACTACGGGGATCGCTACGATTCATGGAGGAACGGGGACATTGGACCCCAATGGTGGCTCAGCCATGACATGTTTGGGATTTTCCACTGCCAAGATGCAATCTCAGCAGTCATCGTTCATCTGCAATGGCACCAATTACCCAACATTGATGAGATAATTTATCGAGAGCTATGCTTGGAGTTCTACTCCACTTACATGGATGTACAAGCACCGAGGACGGCAAGCTCAACCATATGTCCAGTTTAGTTTGAGTGGAGATGTCATCAGGATCAGGATGACGCATTGGCCCAAGCTTTCGGGCTCAAAAAGGCGAGCATGAACATGACGTTGCTAGAGTACAGCCGGAATGTGGATCTCTAGCATGTCTTTAAGGCGATCTGCCTGAGGAGCACCAATGTTAGGGGTTTCAAGTGGGGCACGCGAGGGCGACTTAGTTCCTACCCTAGTGGAGGATCCTCCACATGTTGCTAACAAAATATGTGGTTTCGATTATGAAAGCTCAGTAACATGCGACCTTGGGAGGGATGGTGGCCCTCCATTGTTTGAGCCAACCGAGGGTGTCCCTCTATCTAGGAGCAGCTGTGGCAAGCTCATTCTCGAGGATCTTGGGCTGGGTGTGCGTCTACAAGATGCATATTGGCCCCATCATCAATCTTCCAATGAGATTTTACGGGGTGGACACGACCATTTGCATGATGGTGGGCCGGGCAGAGATATACCCGATGGAGACACTCCACCATATGGGTTTGGTGAATGCAGAGAGAGGCATCGAGTACATCGATGGCTGTTGACTTTCAACCCACTTCCAATCAGTGGTAGAGGAGGTTGGACAGTCATCCTTGAAGGGTCCACTAACGCGCCGACGAGGCCACACCATTGTATCTCCCCCTTCATCAGAAGCCGGCCCTTCTTCCTCGAGCAATATTGAGGCCTAAGTCACTGCACTTGAGATCCAAGTATATGGTTTCTCTTCTCCATTCGACCGAGAGCATGACACATGGCGTCATTCACACTGCATGGAGGAGGAGCTCCTACACTCACAGGGCATCCAATTGCAAGACCCCCATTAACATCCTTCACCATCTTGCCAGGGGCAGCTACCACAAGACCACGACCACTCATGCGTGCCATGTGGGAACCGTACTACCATCACTCCACTACTGTCTCCATTTTACTCTATACTTTTGTTTCTTTCTCTTATTAATGTGTGATTGTGAACTACTTAGTTCATTTTTCGTTTTTACTCAAAAAATTTAAAAAAATAGGGTTCCAAACACATTTTCCCATGCATTATTCCTACTCACTATGCTTTGAAAGTTTTGATGTTATAATTGTGTGCATTATAGGGAGTAGTTAGGTGCTATAGAGATTATTGATCATGAGTAGCTTCACTTCTATTTCCTCTTGGATGTGTTGATACTGTTTAATATCAAAGTTAGGACATTTGCGCGGAACTCTCTCCCAAAATTTTGGACTCCAAAATGTTTTGCAAAAAGGTTCTCCAACTTGAAAAACTATTTTGTAAAATGACTGTTCTCACGTGAGTGGCAATCGGGCATAGTATTTGAGTTAAGCCGTCAAAGGACTTTTCTCTTGGTATAGAGTGCCATTTGAGGATGTTTCTAGGGATCATGTACTTTTTTAGCATCCAGCCATCATCATTTTCTACCTTTCAGCCCCTACACCTCTCCTCCTCATGGGAATTATATGAGAGGAGAGAGTGTGTCTATATGCAGGTCGGGAGACCTCGAATCTCGTTTGTACTTCACATGTGTGGCAACTGGTCTAATGTTGAGACGGGAGAGCAGGCTAGGAATTGGTGCTTGAGGGATCGCACTAACTTCCAACGCTTCACCTTTTTCAGTATTCCATCCTCTCAACCATGACTTTCTTCACATAAGTCTTAGAAAGAAGTTAATGCACTTTTGCTCTTAGCCCCAAGAGAGAAAAGCATTGTTTGCAAAAATACCAGTCTGGTGCCATGTGCGGTTGTGTTAAGTTGAGGCGCGGAAAGTAGCAGCACTCCCATGGAGCCCTCTTTCAAAAAAGTAGCAGGACTACCATGGAGTTCATTTCTTTTCATGTTTTATTAAGAGTCCCTCAGTGAAATCTCTAGACCTCTTTAGTCGACAAGGTCCTCGTCCGAGAGTTTGTATTGTCACATAGAGATGGAAGTAACATTTTCTCGTTTTCCGATTGACTTTGAGGTGCTACCAACAAACTCTAGTGCATACCATTGTCAGTTTCTTGCATGTTGCACTAGTGTGAGTTTGGTTTGCTTGGGGAAAAGCAAACAACTAAGTGTGGGGGAGTTTGATTTGAACCATCCTATACATATTTTTACCTCTTTGACTTGGTTGTTTGACTTGTTTAGCATCGTCCTTGGAGCTATTTTAGGCTAGGTTTTGCAATTTTTTAGTATGACACGACCCGATCCTTTTTGAAAACCAAACCACAACTCAAACCACAAATCGGTTACTCCGGAGCAACCCAAAACAGGTTTACAAGTCAAACCAAAAATCAACAACCACAATGTTCAAGATTTTCAAGTGAAATTCCCTAAACACTTGGGCGACCTCAACCCAGAGCAACAAAACATAAAACACAATCCTTGAGTTTCCCAGTATACTCATTAAGATATGAAACTAAAGAGAAAATATATGGGAGGTCCCATCTCGTTACCCAGATCCAGTTGACATCTTCAGGTTTGCCACGGCTGCTCTCCTCGAGTAACCTCCTCCTGATGGATGCGTTCTCTTCCCCTCTCTGCACCTGGTGAGTGAGAAGGGGTCAGTCTCGTCGTTACTTTCTAAGGTATTTGCCCTAAGAAGCTCCCTACTAAACACATTATTAGAGTTTGATTCCTAGCATGAAAGCCGTTCTCGCTTTCTGCTCTTAAATAATCATCCTTATCAACTCATTTCAACAATAACTCCTAAGAGTGCTCGCCTTCTATCCTTAACTCAAACACAACACTAGGACCAGCGCGTTACGTCTCGCCGTCCGGTGTCCTAACCCTAGTATGCCGACCGCGTTATGTCTCGCCGTCCGGTTGCATACCCAAACTCCGCAATGGCACTATGTTACGTCTCGCCGTCCAGTCCATGCCCGTCAACTACTGCGTTACGTCTCGTCATCCAGTCCATGCCCGTCAACTACTGCGTTACGTCTCGCTGTCCAGTAGTGACCCAACCGCCCGGGGGTTCCTCATACCATCAACCAACTATTACATACATTCATACATAGCACAACGCGTGCCTCCACCCTTACAGGCGGTGGGATGCCTCACACACATATCGCGCATTACTCAAAGTTAACTCATGATAACTTGAAACAAAAGGCGTAAATTAAAAGACCTACGACAGAGATTTTACCCCCTTTACACTCACCTCGAAAAGATGACTCCTTGATGACTCGATATTTGCACATGCTTTCCCCTTTGTTTCTTGATCATTTAAGCTTGCATTATCACTTCTTTGGCCTATTTTACGCTAGGTTGTGTTACTTTGTCACATTTCAGGTCCTAGCACATAAAGTGAAGCGTAGGCGCAAGTTTCAAGTCAATCAGAGATCAATTGGCGACTCGGGGGGAGAAACTCGGGTATGACTTGAAGAAGAATGGATTTCTACCTCAGTTTGTGACCATATAATCATGTAATCTTGGCATGAGAAGAAAGAGGACGAGACTACGAGCGTCTGGGATCAAACCCTAGCTATGTTTGTTTGATTGGATGATTGTATGAGTACTCCTACTTGATAATCTTGAGTTCATATTCAATCTATGCATGTTTTCATGATTCAATTCTGCTTTAGTCGAGATTATTGATTCTGCTTTGATCCTATGAGAGCGAATACTTGATTAGGTCAATAGAGCACCATAGATTGATAGTATTGGATCGATTGCTTTAGTCGAGGGTTGATTCACTGCTTTGTATCGATTGAGAACCTCATTCGATAGAGGGAGTCTAGTTCAGAACGCCTTGATCGGTTGTTCTAGAGAAGGATACGTCCCTCTAGGCAATTGACTCAAGAGGGCCTTGTTCCTTTAGTCGAGACTCAAGGTCTAGCCAAGGATTCTCCGCATTGTGAATGAAAGTGAAACAAGTTAGAGATCATCAATCGTTAATCTGGCTAGTGACTCGGGGGAATCATACCTAAGTGAGTTCCCAACCTGTAATTAGATTAACTTTAACTGTAGTTTGCTAGAGTAGTTTTAATTCTTGCATCTTAATCTGGTTTGCTAGATAATGAACTGAAGCTGAGTAATAGTAACTCTAGAGACCAGTGGATTCGATATTTATTACTTGGGCCACTATACTGCAGTCCCTTTCATTGGTTACACTTGGCCATTGTTAGGTGTTGTGTCATAGCGAGTCACTCCTCAATTCCTTCCTCGAAGAAACCCCTCCTTAGCCGGATTATCTTGGGGAAACCTATTAATAAAAATCCATTTTCTTAGATGACCTTTCTTGATTCAAAACCCCCTTCTGAATCATGGATCCTTATGGCTTCTACAATCATTGGGGGTATCCACCACCATCTGAGTGGTATTACCCCGAGACTCCCTGGAGCAATCAAGGAGGAGAAGACTATGGATTCGGGTTCCAGTACCAACCCCCTTGCTACGATGAACAATCAGACCCCTGGGCATATCAAGAACAACCTCCTTATCAAGAAGAATTTCTGCCACAACAAGAAGGGCCATCGGAGCTGGAGTTACCCATGGCGGCCTTCACGGGCCATTCTGCAGAGCCATGCTACACTCCATAGCCAGATCCAAACTATGAATTGAGGCTTCTCATGGAGCAGTTTGCTCAGGACTCCGAGAGACGAAATCGCAAGATGGACCTCCTTTTCACATCCTTTGCTCCTCCTAACTCTTCATCCCTCCGTGAATCGGAGGAGAATGTTTCACACTCATCAAAGCAACCAGAGCGGGTTGAGCAAGTTTGTGCACAACTTGCTCAAGATCACCCGTCTGCTACCATACTAGAAGAGGAGGAGGAAGAAGAAGGCTACAAGGACATTGTGGAGCAAACAGAAATTATCACGGAGAGCTCCCGTGAAGATCATGATCAAGAATGTCCTGTCGTAGCCGACCACCCCTTCCCACATCCCACACCGAGCTTTGAAGAGGCGGGCATGAGTGAGGAGATGCAAGAAGATCTCATGAAAGAAATTGCTTGGCAACTTGCTCTCCAATCCGTGCTAGAAGACGAAGAGAGAGAAAGGGTGCAGAAAGAAGTTGTGGAGGATGACAAAAGTGAAGCGGAAGGAGTTCTTGATCATTTCCCAGGGGTGATACCACATGAAGAAGGAATGGAGGTTGAAGAAGCAATTGGCGTCCAGGCCGAGGACGAAGTTGAGGTAGAAGAGGCTTGCACCGGCCATGAGTTACATGTGATATCTCCACCAAACTTCGAGGAACTGCTTAGCAAGGACCCATTTGCAGTGTCTCTTTGCCAGACCAAGGCCACTTCGACATCGGTCCCTCTTGGTGGACGCGATGGTGGTCAATCGATGCTGTCATATCTAGTTTGGGGCAATGAGACGAGAGAAGAGAAGAAGAGGTCTCGAGGGTGGAGACTTCATCCGCATCAAGTGCACGAGCTTCCATCACCTGTCATACCACATGATCGTGACTTGAGACTCCACCTCATTGACGAGAACCTCAACTTAAAGGAGGTTTTGGGGTGGACCGAAACTTAGGAGCTAACGTCCGGCTCACGACGTGAAAGAAGCGCTTGTTGGGAGGCAACCCAACCAGTCAGTTTGCATTTCTTTTTCTTTTTCTTTTTCTCCTCGGTTGAGTCAGTTTTGTTATTTGATTTTAGAGTCAATAACTCAACCTTTGTGAGATTTTGTGTGGTGTTTGTGTTTCGAATACTCTCTCCTCCTGGAATGCACCGCCTGCCTCGTCCACTGTCATTCACCCTTGATCTGGTAACTTCGTTCTACCCTCCTTATCTTTCCTCCATTGAGGACAATGTCGTGCTTAAGTGTGGGGGATGTTCGATTATGTATGCGGGTGAATGTTTGGCTGTTTGTGTGCTTGGAGCCTAGTCCACTGTCCAAAGTTTTAAATTTGAGGGCTCCAAGTACGTGTTTCCTTGCAAATTGCCTGCTCAGTATGCTTTGAATTGACAGTCTTTATAGTAATGTGCAGCCTAGGGAGGTAGTGTAGCACTATGGAGGATGTTGAAGTATAATATTTTTCCTATCTAGCTCTCTGCTGTGCCAGTTGATTTTGTGAATTAGTGGAGCTAAGACCATTGAATTCATGTGGTAATGGTGACTCTATTTGGATTGTGTTGTGGACTCGTCTATCGAACAAGGTGCTCATGTGGAAAATGGAAAGCAGTTGGTCCTCCATGTCGAAATCATCAAAATCCTAAACATGGGGTAAGCCCAACGTTTGTGGCACTGTTCATTGCACAAAATCGGGTTTTGGAGGAGATTTTAGTGATCCTTAGTGGGGTACTCCTACAAGGTGAAGCTAAGCTGTCTCTAGTACAAGTAAAACTTCCACCCGTTGAACGGTTTGCCTACTCGAGGATGTGTTTTTAAGGGCACGGATAGAGCTTCCGACCCCCCTTAATTTCATCGACCCTCCACACTAGATGAGGAAAAGGAGTTAAAAGAAGTACCTTGGCGAGCGCCAGGTGTACAGAAATTGCTCTTGCTCGAATAATAAGGGTCGACCGTGCGAAAGATTGCAGTTGGAACTCCCGCCAAGTGAATGAAAAAAAAAAAGAGAAAAAGAAATAAAATGAAAGTGAAAAAGGGGTTCCAATGGTGAAATGAAGTGAAAGAGAACCCCGGTACAACGAGTCTTTGGTTGTGAATTGTATGAGTCCCTTTATCCATGAACTGACTGTCTTACTTCCACTACTTCTCATGATCCTGGCTTGAGTCTAGTACTCGCATTGAGAGAGATAGGGAACGTCTTAGAAGACCAGTTGACCTCGTAAGCTGCTATATGATCTAGAAAATCCTCTACCGACGATCGGGGTTGTTTGTTTCTATAGAGGTCTGGAGAGCTGCATTGGTTTGAGTTAGGTTGGCTTGGGGACAAGCAAACGGTTAAGTGTGGGGGGATTTGATGACTCGATATTTGCACATGCTTTCCCCTTTGTTTCTTGATCATTTAAACTTGCATTATCGCTTCTTTGGCCTATTTTACGCTAGGTTGTGTTCCTTTGTCACATTTCAGGTCCTAGCACATAAAGTGAAGCGTAGGCGCAAGTTTCAAGTCAATTAGAGATCAATTGGCGACTCGGGGGGAGAAACTCGAGTATGACTTGAAGAAGAATGGATTTCTAACTCAGTTTGTGATATATAATTATGTAATCTTATCATGATAAGAAAGAGGACGAGACTACGAGCGTCTGGGATCAAACGGCACCTGATTTGGAGTCTGAACGAGGGAGAAACGAAGAATCAAAGATAGGGGACCCGGAACTGCAAAATACCCGACCATAATACCCTACCGGGTATTTTTGGCCATCTGATAGGGGATTTTTGGAAGCATCAGAAGGCCACCCGGTCATGAACCAAAAATACCCGACCGGTACGAAAAATACCCGACCGGGTATTTTCCCTTTTGCCCAGAATAGTGACCCGGAGCATTTTGTTGATACCCGACTGGTTCCCTAAATACCCGACCGGGTATTCTGACCGGGGATCGCGAACGCAGGCTGTTAAAAGCCTGTTTTGTGCGTTTTTGCAAGAGAGAGCTGGGTTTTGGATCCCAAACACCCAAGGGACGAATCATAGAAAGAAAGGGCGATTTGAGGGCATTCTAAGAGTGGAATTGGAGGATTTCTTCGCCTTGGAAGCTCGAGGAACAAGCCCGGACTTGAAGACTGATCATCTGAAGATTCTTACTGCAATCTCTCTCTTCTCTATGGAACAACTTCCCTTCACTTAGGTTTTGAGGAACCCTAGCTATGTTTGTTTGATTGGATGATTGTATGAGTACTCCTACTTGATAATCTTGAGTTCATATTCAATCTATGCATGTTTTCATGATTCAATTCTGCTTTAGTCGAGATTATTGATTCTGCTTTGATCCTATGAGAGCGAATACCTGATTAGGTCAATAGAGCACCATAGATTGATAGTATTGGATCGATTGCTTTAGTCGAGGGTTGATTCACTGCTTTGTATCGATTAAGAACCTCATTCGATAGAGGGAGTCTAGTTCAGAACGACTTGATCGGTTGTTCTAGAGAAGGATACGTCCCTCTAGGCAATTGACTCAAGAGGCCCTTGTTCCTTTAGTCGAGACTCAAGTTCTAGCCAAGGATTCTCCGCATTGTGAATGAAAGTGAAACAAGTTAGAGATCATCAATCGTTAATCTGGCTAGTGATTCTGGGGAATCATACCTAAGTGAGTTCCCAACCTGTAATTAGATTAACTTTAACTGTAGTTTGCTAGAGTAGTTTTAGTTCTTGCATCTTAATCTGGTTTGCTAAATAATGAACTGAAGCTGAGTAATAGTAACTCTAGAGACCCGTGGATTCGATATTTATTACTTGAGCCACTATACTGCAGTCCCTTTCATTGTTTACACTTGGTCATTGTTAGGTGTTGTGTCATAGCGAGGCACTCCTCAATTCCTTCCTCGAAGAAACCCCTCCTTAGCCGGATTATCTTGGGGAAACCTATTAATAAAAATCCATTTTCTTAGACGACCTTTCTTGATTCAAAACCCCTTTTGAATAACTAGAACATCCTCTCCTCAAACTCCATTCCTTGAACCTCATTCCAAGGGTCCTTTAACCCCCCATTAAAATTTTCTATAATTAATCTCTTCAAAAACGACCATTTTTCTTAATTATTTTAGTCTTGGACGAATTTTCCACCTACCTAGAACCTTCTTAAAAATTTGGATAATAATTTTTCCATGTCAATCATGATCCCCTATACCTTGTAAAATTATCAAACCCTTAAAAACCCCTCGCAAAGTTTTTTTTAAATAAACAAAATATTTAAAAACTTTCTAAAAATAGAAATACATTTTCAAAAATCCCCAAATTAAATAAGAATCATCTCCTAAACGTTGCTTAATTTATAAAATTGTTAGATCCAGAAAACAACCTTTAGAGAGGCTCGAAACAATTTAAAAACTCTAAAAATACGTTTCTGGAAATTCCCAGCAGCTTTAGTGACCACCCAAAATCTGTCACTAAAAGCCTGTAACGCCTGTTGCTAAAAACCCAGAATTGCATCCTCACGAAAAATCACCAAATCGATCGATCTAACTCAAAGAAATCGAGTTCCCTTACTTCTAGAACGTGCCTAGGACTAGATTGGATGAGCCAGGACGTTGATCTCCTCGTTGATCGAACCCTCAAACGTCAACCATAAAAAAATACGAACTTCGAATTAGGCGTGAGGAAATAATGGGGGTGGGAAGGGTTTTTGGGGCCGCTCGGCCCCGAGGTCTAATATACTATTATTTTTTATAATAATAATAATAATAACTTATTATTATTATTACTAATCCGCGATCTCAACCTTTAGTATGTAACCGTCAATTCAATCGATCACGTATTAAGGTCGAACCTAAATCTAAAATACTAGAGTGTTACATAGTATGTTTCAGGCCATAGCACGTAAAATGGGTGAAATGACTGAAATTCGAACGAAAGGGATCGAAAATGGAGCAAAACGTTAAAAAGTGTCCAAATCATGATTTGGAGATTATAATGGGCATTAGATCGTGAAGATTACAAGGAGGTCGTGAAACTTGCAAGTTTCATGGAGCTTTCATCTGTTTCACAGGCAATGCGTGGATCACAGTCCCAGACCGTGAAGTCCACATGGAAACCGTGAAGTGTGTTGATGAAATGGCACATTTTGCGCTAACATAACATTTTTGTTGCACACTTCATGGGCATGATGTGCAATCGTGAAACATGCACAGTCGAGCTATATAAAAGAGAAGGAGATCATATCTTTGAAGAGAGTTTGAGTGTGAGATTGAGTTTCTTATTCCTCGACCAAGAGAGAGAGAAAGCTACGAACAAAGGAGAATTGAAGTGGATTTGACATAGTTAAGCCAAGAGGAGGCCAGATTTTATCTCCAAGTATCAATCTCAGCAACTAGGAAGAAGAAGAATCAAGTTCCCATGGCTTTGCCTTCTTTTCTAGTTGTTGTTCTTTCTCTAGATAGGGAGTAGTTCCTCTTTTTATTTGGATGATGTGAACTCTAGTCTATGATGTTTTAGATTGACGTTTGTGAACTCGATGTGATGATGGATATGTTTAATTATATATTGATTGAAAATTTATCATGAAAATTAAGTGTCCTTGATCAATTCCCTCAATTTTGGGAAAATTTGACCTAAGATAGAAGATATCCTTATGGAATTTGGAATCACTATTCAATCATAGTAGAGAGTCATGAATGAAGGTGATTGGTGTCTTTATGCCATTCGAGGTCAACGCTGGAGGGAGTGGATTATGTTGCCCTAATCCCCTTCGATTAGAGCAATTAAGAGAGTTAGGATGCCCTCGAATAGGGGTCCTAACTATATTGGATCTTCAAACGGTATATAGAACTTGCCAATCATACTAGAGTATCACAATCTCATCTCAACATGAGATTAGGGGATAATCAATCGAGTGGACCCTTCCTACTTGAGTTCAACATCGTTTTAGTTGTTTGATTGCTTAGTTTGACAGTTTAAACAATATTCCTATCGATTGATAACTTGGGGTTTACTAAAGTAAGGGTAGACAAACCACCCGGGTTGATAATTGAAAATATACTTGCTCTATACTACACTTGTCATAGGATTATGCTTGGTCTACAGTGGGAGTGTGTAATAGGTCGCGAGTCAATTATTATCGGAGATTCCCTCATGGGAAAGACTATTTCCACTATTATTAATCCATTGTGATAGCACCGCAACTATTGCTAAGGCTGAGAATTGTTACTGTAATGATTAGAGAATACACATTCGACATAAGCACAATACAGTCAGAGAAATTCCAATAATAGGAGAAGTGAGAGTGGATCATCTAAGGTCTTTTAATTCACAAATGCTAACACTAACCATCCATGAAATACACGAAAATCGGAAAGATATTTCGGGGTTTTCATTTAACAAACAAATAAAGGAAGAAGAGTAAAGTTGTTAAGAGGTTTTCAATTTATAGATGATTGAAAATAAAGATAAGTTATTGTAGAAGGTAGTGAACTAAAAAAATATCATGCATACTAAGGCTCGTTCATTTCAAGCATTGATGGTTCATCTATTGTAAAAATCTAGGAAACATTAAACACAATGCATATAGTAGCATACAATGGAATCATAAGCATCGATGTTGAAGAAGCATTCATACTATAGAAACATCAATAACCACCACATAAGCCTCTAAACTAAAAGCATCCATACAAGGCAATAGCCATCAAGAATTTCATAGACAAACATAAGCATGAGATGAACTCATAGCATTCACATAATGATAAAAATTATTATTATTAATTAATAAAAAATATACATAAGCACCCGGCCAAGAAACAAATTGAGAGAGAGGCGGAGTGGCGGCGTTAACTTGGTTTATTGATTAGGGAATGCCATTCTCGTGGGTTTTTGGGACAAAGGTGGGGGAGGTTCTGAAGTGGAGAAATTAAAAGCAATATAAAAGGAATGGGTTAACTTATATAAGTGACAGGATTGGTGTAACACCCTAACCCGGCCGGGTACTACTTTTACCAAAATACCCTTGTTAAACTGAAAATACTCAAGAACCAAAGTCGCTAAAAAGAGCGGAAAATTTTTTCATAAAAAAAAATACTGAAATCACTTTCTTGTAGTTCAAAGAAACGCCCTAACACATAGGCAACTCAAACCTTAATCTCCAGTCTTACTACTAAACATAAAGTACAATAACTAGAAGTCCCTGCGGATGCTTGCTCCGATCCGATCGCTGACGTCCTCCGCGATGCTCGTACCATTCTCCTCCAGTTGGCTCCCCTCGAAACGTTTCTTTCACTCTTGATGCTCTCTAACTACTCCTCTAGCTCTTTCTCTTCAAACTGGTGAGTGAAATGGGGTCAGTCTAAGCCTTTACGTTTTAAAACCTCTAATACTTGAGTACTTTACTTAAACACTTAAATTTAACTGGTGGAAGTTGTTTGTACTTCCAATCTTAACTCTTAAACTTTGAGGGAGTTGAAGTTACTCTCATCTCTTAAAGCTCAAATCTGAACTTAAATACTTGATTGACATGGGGATCCCTCACTAGCTAGTCCTGTTGCCAACTCATACGTATGAGAAACCATCTAGGCTTTTCTTAAACTTAAACTTAACTAGGGGAGTCGTAACGATTCATCCCCCTAACATCTGAAACTTATTGTGGTGGTTCTTCACCATGATTCTCAAGAGCATAACTGCTGCTCATCTTAAAAATCTCAAGAGCATAACTGCTGCTCAACTTCAATATCTCAAATGGCAACGGACTGGCACTAGTGACTAAAAACTCTTAAAATTATTTCACCTTCTTGAAGGTGAAGTACTTCTTAAAACAAAAGGACTTGTTCTTAACTTTAACAATCACTCATAAACGTAAAGCTTTAAAGCAAACATCACACATTCACTATAAACCACTGCACAAACAAGCACATATCATCAATCATGAGCATAAACAACCATAGCAACACTTCACAAAAATACTGAAAACTCTAATACTTGAAAGAATACGTAAGGCGTAGAATTTACCCCTTTACACTCACCTTGCGCTCAACCTTATCGTATTGAATCAGCTACTGAGGATTTCCCTCCACTTGTTCGTTACAGGCTTGCTCAGCCATATCCCCACCATTACATGAGCTGCACGTCCCAAGATTCATATCCCATGAATCAATTTCCAATGCCAGGCACACTTTATATCTAAAGTGAAAGAGGGATAATTCGTTACCTCTAATCCAATTCACTGCCACTAGTGGACAAATGATCCAAACCACCACCACGCCTTGGCAACCTTGCTCCGCTAGCTAGGATGCATAATTTTGATCGCTGCATCAGCAAACTAAGCAATGCAAATAGAGCTAGTTGCTCCGTCCAATTGAAAGTACCAATAGAGCTACCTGCTTCGTCCATTGTTGAGCGCTTCTCTCCCTCTCTCTCACGGATTCTCGGACTATTGCTGGGTATCCCTCCAGGTCCAGAAGCCTCTTCCTTTTTGTGTCCCCGCTCGCCCATGCCCCAGCTGTTAGATACATAAGCATAGCGGCTTCCCCCATTCAGCCGCTTAATTCCATGGGACCCAAACTTCACTTCCCTCTTAACATCATAATTAGATGAAATAAACCATCATCGTCGACGTTTTGGATATGGCCTACCCGCGTTCGTCCTTCTCCTTCACTAGTCGATCGATAGCCGTGGAGATTGCAGGTTGTGATACACCGCGGAATTGAGAAGGAGAGATGGGGATTGGGCTGGTGTGGCTGCTATTGTCACCGATCGGGTTGCGATGGAGAAAGGAGTGAGATGGAAGTGGGTTTAATGAGCCGATGTTGTTCATGTGGCGAGATTGAGAGGATGGACGAGCTGGGTTTTGGCTGCCGCTAGTGATAGGTTTAGCTTGGGGTCCCTCTTTGAACTTGGTTGCTTGGCATAATTCCACAGGAAGATGGTAACCGCCGCAGCAATAAAAGGGCCGATTTATGTCTTCTTAATTGACAGAATTAACGTTTGATAAAAAAAAAAAAAAAAAAAAAAAAAAAAAAAAAAATTTGACAGAATTAACCAACCAAAATGACATAACTTATCCATATTTAATTAGAACAATTATAGAATAATTCTTGAGGGTAATCCAAGGGTATAATAGTCATTTTGACCTTAGAAAGATCGGGGTGTAACAATTGGCTCACGTGCTCATTTGTCTACGTGATTATCATGGGTTAGTAATAGAGGATTGACAACTTAATTGACATTGTAGAGTGGAGAAGTTGAGAGCCACCAAGGGCGTCTCCTATGTTGCATGGGGAATGATAATTGGTTCGTATGGCCATGAAGAATTGGTGGTTTGGTTGGCTATGAAAATAGCTAAAGATATGTGGTCAATGGGAGGCAACGGAGACAGCAAAAGCAAGGGGTGGTTGTCTATTGATTTGATGATTAGTACAAGACGAATCGACTTTCGAGGTGAGTGTAAAGGGGGTAAAATATTTGTCGATATCTTTTTAGTTTATGCTTTCTGTTTCAAGTTATTATTTAGTTAATTTTTTAGTAATGCACGATTATATGTGTGAGGCATTCTACCGCCTACTTAAGGTGGATGCACGCGTTGTGCTATGTATATGAATGTGTATGGATGTATGGTAAGATGAACCCCCGGGCGGTTGGGCCACTACTGGACTCGGTAGATGGTCAGAAAACTGTTGGATGGCGAGACGTAACGCATCAGTTGATCGAGTATGTTGGGGTCACTACTGGATGGCGAGAAGTAACGCAGTAGTTAACTAGACATGGACTGGACGGCGAAACGTAACGCAGTGTCATTGCCAAGTTTGGGTATGCAACTAGACGGTTAGACGTAACGCAGTTGGCATACTAGCGTAGAGACACCGGACGACGATACGTAACGCGGTGGACCCTAGTTTTAAGAGTATAAGTTAAGATAGAAGTAGAGAATTTCTATGAGCTCAGGATAGAAGTAGAGAACTTCTATAAGCTAGTAAGGAATGATTACTTAAGGGCAGAGAGCGAGAACGACTTTCATGGTAGGAAGGAAATTTTCTAATAACGTGTTAGTAAGGTTTGCTTATGCAAAGACCTTAGGAAGTAACGGCGAAACTAACCCCTTCTCACTCACCAGGTTGAGGAAGGGTATGCGGTGGCAGATTCAGAGAAGAGGCAGAGCGAGGCGAGTAGCCACACCAGCATTTGACCGGGTTCCCGGAAGCTCAACGAGGAGTTAGAGTTAGTTTCATAATTTTTGTTCATGATTATGAGTATATAAACTGGAGATTCGGGATTTTGAGTTTGAGTGGTCTTGTTGACCATGGTTTGAGGTCTCCCAATTGTTTAGGGAATTTCATTTGAAATTCATTTGAAAAAGATTCGGTTGGATTTGTTTTTCTTGATGTTTTGAACATTATTTTGGTCGGCTCCGGAGCAATGAGTATTTCGGTTTGTTTAAAAGTATCGGGTCGTGTCATGAATCTCAATAATCTGCTAAAATTTGTGGCTTACAACCGATTAAATAGGTATGGAAAATAAACCTAATGAAAACACCAAAAAGGAAAAGAATTATAAGCGAAAAGGTAACAAAAATCGACAGGCAAAAATCCCCGGTCTAAAAACCCGGTAGAGTAATTTAGTGCACCGGTCGGGGCCTATCCTGCTCAGGATCCCTGGTCTCTCCCTCCATTTCCCCGATCGGTGATTCTTCATAGCCGGCTGGGCTTCTCTGCTGGGTGGAATCACATCACTTTCCCTACTCTCCAAGTGGCAAGGCACGAAGTCGCTTGAACAATAGGCCTCCACTCTCAATCACATATTTGGATGACTTGCTTACCAAGTTCATGAATCGATATTTTCCGACTTCCACGATGGCGAAATATTGGAAGAAAATCACCCATTTTGCTCAAGAGGATGACGAGACTTCCAGGGATGCGTGGGAGAGCTATTCCGATCTCTTTCTATAATGTCCATACCATGGTTTTGGTGAGCAGTTCTGGAATGAGATATTCTACAATGGTCTCTTCCGAGAAGATTGAACGTTTATTGATTCTCTATGCCAAGGGAATATGCTCAGCAAGACTTCACCCTAAATGACGACATTGTTTGAAGAAATGGCCGCAAAGGCATATGATTGGGGGATGACAAGGCCTGGAAGGAAGATTCAATATAGGGGAGTGCACTCCACCGAAGCAAATCCTCCACTTGTGGCAAAGATTGATGAGTTAATTAAGGTGATCTTGCATGATAGGAAGCAAGGCAAAATCTCAGTTATGGATTGTTATTGGTGTTCGAGTCCTAACCATGAAGTTGAAGAATGTCAAATCATGAGGGAGGCAAACACCTCGGAAGAACAAGTTTATGTCATTGTGAATGCTAGAAGCTCCACCAGTAGCAACAAATCATGCGGCAAGTTGCACAATCCGGGAGGGAACGACCACCCGGTCCATGCATGGGTAGCACTAACCAATAAGAGCCTCAAATTCAAGCCATTACTTCTCTTTCTTATCAACCATAATCTAACAGGATTTCCAAACTTGAAGATCTCGTGACCACATTTGCGAGTTCAAGCTCGGAAAAGTTTGAGAAGATCGAGAAGTTTATGGCTGAGGCCTCTGTGGAATTTGCATCCATTGAAGAAGGGTTGATATTGACGGCGAGGAATGATAAAAATGACCTTCTCTATTGCAGATAGTATGAAACATTCTAGGGAGCATCATGATGTTGATTATTACGATGTAGTATCATATTATGTTGTTGCACTCGCTAATGCGGGTGCTAGTTCTAACGACTAATTTTGAGCAATGTTTTGTGATAGGTACACATGGCCTAGATGAACTTCAGTTGGAGGAGCATCTAGCGAGCACAGTGAAAGTTCAAATATCGGAGCATGAACCAAGGGTAAAGCCATTACCTCCATCTTCCAAGATCCCCACTTTTTTGGAGAAACGCCCGGAGTTGGAATTGCAGCCACTACCTAGCCACCTCGAGTATGCCTTCTTGAGGGAAGGATGGAAACTTCCTGACATCATAGTTAGATCAACGAATCATTTCCTGATTAGAGGTTGCTCGCGTTGGCTGCGGTAGAGAGCACAACACCTTGGTTTGACGACTTGGCAAATTATTTGGTGGGAAGACAATTGCCTAAAGGAATGAGCACTCAGACGAAGAGAAAATTATTCTCCAACCTTCGGCTCTATTGCTGGGATGATCCCCATCTTTTTTGGATAGGGGTTGACGATGTGATTAGGCGTTGCGTTCTAGCAGGAGAGATGCGAGCCATTCTTGTCCAATGACATGAAGGAACGACCGGGGGAATCACGGGGGTAACCAAACTGCCAGGAAGGTGCTCCAGTCGCGTTTCTACTAGCCCTCTCTATTCAAGGATGCTGATGAGTTTGTTCCCCGATGTGAAAACTGTTAATATTCAGGTAACATCTCTAACTGGAATGAGATGCCCCAAACGATTTATATCACTTGTGAATTTTTTTATATTTGTGGCATTGACTTCATGTGGAAATTCCCCTCTTCATTTGACAACAAATATATCTTCGTTGCAGTAGATTACGTCTCTAGGTGGGACGAAGAGCAAGCAATACCCATCAATGATGCAAGATGTGTTTGCATGTTTCTCAAGAAACTTTCTCCGGGTTTGGGACCCTTAGAGTCATCATTAGCGACCGAGCAACTCACTTTCAAGGTCAATTTGGAAAACTTTTAAGTCGCTATGGTGTGACTCATAGGGTATCCATGGCTTACCACCCACAAACAAGTGGTCAATTAGATTTAACTAACTGAGAATTGATAAGGATACTAGAAAAGACAATGGATCGATTCTAGAAGAATTGGTCCACTAAGCTCAATGGGCATATCACACTGCCTATAAGATGCCTAAGGGTGCATTATCCTATAGTCTTGAGTATGGCAAAGCGTGTCACCTACCAGTAGAGGTAGAGCACAAGGCTTTTGGGCTATCAAAATGCTTAACATGGATGCAGATATTTGTGGCAATGAGCAGAAGTTTCAAATTATGGAGTTGGAGGAGCGGCGATATCATGCTTATGAGAGAACTAGCCTCTACAAAGAGAGAACGAAGCGTCTTCATGATTCCCGTCTTAAAGGGAACAAAGATTTCAATGAGGGAGAGCAAGTCCTCTTCTACAACTCCAGGCTTTGTCTGTTTTCTGGAAAGATGAGATCAAGGTGGACAGGTCCTTACTTGGTGACCCAAGTCTACTCTTATGGGGTAGTAGAAGTTTCCCACCGAAAGCATGGTTTTTCAAGGTCGATGGTCACCATCTTAAGCGCTACCTCGAGGATCAAGTTGTGCTCGAAAAGGAGGTAGTGAGGTTGGAGGACCTCTAGGAGCCTTCGGATGTCTCGCGGGCAGTGTCAAGATCACGGTCTCCAAATCTTGATGTCAACAAGGAGCCCGTGAAGTTTGTTAGTGAAACTACGCATTTTATAAGGATATCACAGTTTTACTGTCGACTTTACGGGCGTGATATGAGACCATGATGTGTGCACTCAGAAATTATATAAAAGGGAGTGGACTGATTTGAATAGGAGAGTTCTAGAGAGAGACTAGAGGCTTCTTCTTCATGGGTTAGAGAGAGACCTACGAGCTAAGAAGGAAGGAAGGAGGGAGAATTTCACCCACCCAAGGCTAAAGGAAGATTGATTTTTTCTCCAATGATTGAGTCAAGGTAGAGGAGGAAGCACTTTGCTATGGTTTTCTTCTATATTCTAGGTGTATTTTCTCTTCTAGCTATGGAGTAGTCTCCAATTTCACTTGGATATTGTGAACTCTAGTCTAGGATGTGTTAGATTGTAGGATTTGAACTCTTTGTGTGTTGGGTTTGTGATTTATGTAATGATTGAGTTATTATTCATGGAAATTGGATGTTATTGATCAAAGCCCTCAATTTAGGGACAAGTTGATTTAGAAGGAGGAAATTCCCTTATAGCCCATTCTTGGCAATTCAGGTAACCGTTTCTAGGCCAATCCAGGTTAACCCTCGATCATTGAAGAAGTGCCATGATACGTCTTGATTGGTTAATTTTCACCGTTCCGGATTAACTTCCGAGGAGTGGTTTCCTAGCTAATTTAGAACTCCTACGCTATATAAACCTACCTATCGCACTAGAGTTTCTTCTTTGCGTCTTAACACAAGACCAGGGGGCAATGTTCGATTGATACTTTCTCAATCGAATTCACCAAAGTCTAATTGCTTGCTTGTTTAGTTTGTTTAATTTTCTTAGATTTAACCACAATTTGATCACTAGATAACGTGTAAACGACATAGATAGTCCGCTCGGATTGATATTGAAATACTTACCACATGAACAAGCAAAAGAAAAGTTAACTGACAAGAAGTTTACTTCAAGAGAAAATATGCACTTGGAATAGGAATCTCCCTAACCCTAGCATGTGGTTGGCCAGAATGGAACTCTCATGTACTCTCCGTAATTCATTATGATGCAAAAATCTCATAATAACAACCAAGCCAATGGGCACGAATCACAACTAGGAGATTGTGGTCGTGATCATGTAGTGATCGTCGTGATCTCTAGTAGTTGTCCCTTGTGTCCTCTAAACTTGCACCCTTTGGCTTAAAATTGTGCCCAAACCACCATATTCTTCATCGAACCTTGAAAATGTTACATTGATAACATCCTAGACTAGAATGGAGTGAAAATGAACACAGTTATAATGCCTAAGAATGAGATACGAAAATTTTAATATATATAAAGTTGAAGTGAGTTTACTGTTATCAAATAACTTACAATTTAATACTCCAAATTTAATTAAATCACAACTTAGTCACTATAATGTATATTTTACATTTTGATACCCCAAATTTAATTTTAATGTAAAATAATTGAAAATTTATATTTTGGTATCTAAATTTTATGAGATATTTATACCTATAGTTTTTAAAATTTACATATTCGTCTAATGTTTAGATTTCTTTTGAATCCATGAATTCAATCCATCAATCCTTTTGAATCAATCCATGAATCCAATCCACCATAACATAAAAGTATAAATTTAGTTTGTACAGTACAAGATATCAAAAAACTCAACTTTAGGAGAAGATTCAACCATTTTACAAAAGCGAATTTATAAACTCATTTAATACATTTACGAGTAGTAAACAAATTTTTACTAACTACATGTAACAAAATATGTGACATCTTCAAAAGCAAGTGTCAATAAATTGCTACGGTGAAAAGGGTTGACTGTTGTATTGACGGTCAACTAAAAGAATTGGTCAAAACCTTTCTATCATCTATTTTCTCTTCGTTTCATTTTTCACTAGCCTTCTATAGACCATAACGCTTTCTTTATTTCTTTCTTTGCCTTCTTTGTCTATCCCTAATTAATATACTATTTTTATGTATTCTAACCACAAGTATAACGAGTCCATACACGACTCACCAACAGGCTAGAGAACTAACAATTGAACCATGAACCACTAACTTTTTCAGCTCAATGTCGAGTTCAATTAAAAATAAATATATATGGTTATTACTTATTAGAAAATCGTCATTTTCCACTTTGGGATTTGAGGGCATGAAATTTAAGCGAGTTCCAGTTTGTATTCCTTTTGCTTCTCTCTAGAGTTTTTCTTTTTCACCGACGCTAGAATTTTCAACAATTATACATGGAATGTTTGGCTAAGTATCAAATAAATATTTTTCATTTTTCTACCAAAGAGTAAATAATTATGACCTTAAATACATCACCATAAAAGGAATTAAGCCTCAACTATGCAAATTACAGTTTTGTACCTAAACTTAATATATTTTTAGATTTATAACCTAAATTTTATTTGGGACATATAAGTCCTCAAATTATTGATGAAACAACACACGTTAGTACCCAAAAATTTTGTGTATTACATTTTGGTACCTAAACTTTTGAAGTTCTGAAGTCTAGTTTTTGTATGTGTAATTAAAACACCCTCGAATAAATGGGTATCCATACCCAACGCATACAAAATTAGATTATGCAAGTAAATATCCATACCCTACCCAAACCGATATATACATCACACATACCCTACCCATAATAATCAATGGGTCTACTTGGGTTTTGATAAATATCATTTACTAGCCAAAATTTTCAAAAATCTTTAAATTGGACGTTGACCATGATATATGTATTCTTTTAACAAAAATGCTAACAAAAAATTAATTTTAGCCTAATAATACTCATAAAAGATCATAACGGGCCACATAATACATGCAAATAGGCGATCTCCGCCCGCGACAAGACGCGACATCACCACCTAGTGTCTAATTTATACTTTACCACTATCTAACTTTTTATTGACATATTTTGGTAAAGGGAAAAATATAATATTCCCCCTCTGGACTTCCTCCTCCGACTCTAAGAAAGAATGACAAGGTCAGCCCTTGAGGCAAGCATAGGGCTGCAAATGAGCTGAGGTGCTCACGAGCGGCTCGACGTTCGACTCGAGAAAAACTCGTTCGAAACTCGGCTCATTAATAAACGAGCCGAACATGAGCTAAACTTTGTTCAGCTCGTGAAGCTCGCAAGCTAGCTCGACTCGGTGGCTTGTTGAGCTAAACTCGTGAGCTGGCTCGTTTAGAGCTCATGATATGTCTCAACATGTGGCTAGAGAGCCAACTCGATTACCGACTTATGGACAAATCAATCTATATCTTATGATTTTATTTCATATGGTTGTTAAATTATATATCTCACCATATATAAAGTTTAACACGTTGAGTATGTGAGCAAATATATCTTATTTTCTACTTTAATAAGAAATTATGTATCATAGATTGCTTCGATACTATGAAATAACATGATTTGGATTAGTTAAAATTATTAACTAAATGATATATAATACCAGCAAAGTATAATATGAGATTAGTTAACAAAATAAATCATATGTATCATGATATACAAAATAAAGTACCAAATAAAACGCAAGATTTTAGTAAACAAGCTACATCGAGCTCGGCTCGTTAATAAATGAGCTGAGCTCGACTCGTTTATTAACGAGTCAAGCTCAACCTGGGGTAAAACTCGACTCGGCTCATTTGACAAGCATTCATTAACTTACCTAACAGTTGACCAACAAATACAAATGAACAGCAATGGCGCTCAAGTCATACAAATTAAATAAACCAAAAGCAACAATGGAAACCCAAATAACTTTAGTTAGTAATCCAACACTGCTAGTTCTTTCTCTCATTTTTCTCCATCCCCATGGTAAAACAAAGGTGAACAAAATAAAATAAGAGCAAGGAAAAGCCAGACAGTCAATTCAGGTAAACTGGATTGTAGATCAGATTACATAGTCAAACTTGTCTCTTATGGCTCATATTTAGACTCATGCTTCTGAGGGGTTCCAACAAACCTACCATCTCTTCATCATCATGGGGCTCTAATTATGTTTATTCCTCGCGCAAACCATGCTTGGTAGACCCACTAAGAATAATTATGCAATTGTAATCATCAATCGTCAGCTCCCAGACACTAAAAGTCGCGTCCTTTGTATGCCATTTCCTATTATCCAAAAGATTAAGCAAAACATCCCAGAGTCAGTAACCTAACAAACTAAAAGGTTCCAGTTCTTTCAAAAAACATATCATTCAGAGTTTTGTTTTATCATTTCTAAACGATAAATTTTTATTTTATGTTTGAACTATCTTAAATCTTCTCAAGTTATTTTTGTAATTCATTATGCAAAAAATATTTTTTGATTCTCAGACGTGCATCAATATTTTTGTTTTAGCATACTCAACCAAATATGATTGAAGTAGTGAGAAAAGAATTAGGACTTGGAAACGGAACAAAGGCGAAGGAGCGATTGGAACGGCTCAACAAATTGAAGCACGGAATTGTCCTTAAAATAAATAAATTACCTGAGTAGCCAAAGCCGTCTAAAGGTCGGGAAGATGGTATGGAGGAGAAAGTCGGCGACGGGGAATTTGGAGGCATCCGAATAGGATGGGAAGTTGATAGGGCTGTTAAGAAGACGATGGCCTTGAATACCGACGGAAGATATAATATAGCAGGGAACTCTAGGGCGGAGGATAGGAAGTTGAGAAACAGGTTCCGTAACGGAATGAGGAACTTGGCAAAGTTTGGGGAAAAAATAACTGCAAAGAAGGGCGCGGAAGAAGGAGGCCGTGGCTGGTGAAAATGAGAAAAAGAAAAGGAAAATCCGCAAGTTGCTTCCGAGAGAAAACAGCTTTAAATAATTTGAGATGAGATTGAGAAGAAAGAAGATTGAGAAGATGAGATTAGAAGAAGATACCAAGGAGGTCTAGAGATGTTGAGAACTGCTTACAGGTTGGTAGCCTGGCATGTACAAGACTTGCCTCGGGTGGCCAAGATTCATCTGTTGACCATACTGCAATCACAACAATATTTGGGTAAGACTATATGCCCACTGTTCTGTATGATCACAACCAACAGCACAGCACAGCACAGCACGTCAATTTTGGGTCTTGACTAACAAACAACAGCATCATACCTGAGGCCCGCTAGGATGGAAATAAGGTTGGGGAGATCGCAGTGGTGCAACTTGTGGGTTAAATAGAACATGCTGATGCCCACTGTATGATGGACCCATCTGCAAAATCCAATATTAGTTACCATTATTTCACGGAAGAGAATCTCATCAACTATTCCTATCAGCCCTACATGTAAACCTTGCAAGTCAACGAATTCAGAAAATCCACAAATAAACACGATGAACTTATCACATAACTAAGGTTCAATTTTTGTGTTGCAAAGAACATCGACAAATGATCATTGCCAATTCAATAGGAAGTGCTGGTTCTCTTTAGCTCCTACCAATCAAAAGGAGAAGCACAGCAAGTGATCAGTTTTAATACTTACTCCAATCCCCACTGGCATCCCGTGCATTTGTGGTAAAGTGGTAACATTTGGCGTGAAGTAATAAGAACCATCGGAAACCGGTGATGGAGGTCGAACTGGCGACGAATGTGAAGGAGTGAAACTCTTTGCATTTGGGTTGAATTTAAATTCCTGTTGGCAAATATGAAACACAACAGGAAGCCAAAAAAAAAAAAATATACTAAGTGCACTGGCCACGAAGAAACCCAACATAATGGTAGCAAAGCATGAAATTATCTGCAGGGGTATAGAAAGCACTATGTTGCACTAACTCACACCTTAGCATGTGGATTCAGAGTTGAATTTTCAGAAGATGAGGAACCAATTAACGAAGAGCTTGGAGATACAGCAGGATGACTAGAAGCTGACGTAGCACCTGCATGATCCGAACCTGATGCAAAAGTACCAGGTTGTCTGCATGCACTAACACCAGAACTTTCTCCATCCGCTTTAACATAAACAACCTCTGGTTCAGTAGGTGGCATTTCCTTTACAGAACTTGTCACCGAAGGAGCATCAGCCAATAGTCCACCTCTATCAAAGCCAGCAGTCTGACTGTTCTCTGCAGACTGGGATTCTGAAAGGCAACAAATATAGGAAGTACAAGCAGCAAAACAACAATTTCAGACAAGAACTAGTTGCTCATTACAACACCCGCATGCATAGCAAAATTCTGTCTTTCAACATTAGCAGAAGGCATATAAACAATGGTAATTCCCTTACCATTGGATTTAGACAACTTGCCATCCACAGCTACCTGTATTTGTGAAGCAAAGAGTGGATGGAATATTCCATCAGAATCCATTTATCTAAGGTAAATGTAGCAGATTCAACTATCAAAAGAATGGCTGGAGGATTTGGGAGATTTGCCTCACCGTTTTCGTCTCAATGCTAGCATTAATGCTATCATGCCCTTGTGCAACTCGCAAAATCTCGGGATTCCTACAGTTTCAAGGTGAGCAGTTTAGGAACTTGCATAACCACAGAGAAATGTGTCCTTTGCATACAATTCAAAGCACTAAATGCAAATATAATGAACAAGGAGAGACCCGTATAAAGACCTTCCATTACAGTCTGAAGTGGAACTTTTACACGGAAGATCATCTGCCTGCTGTCTACAATGGTCATATGTATTGGACTGGAAAAATTCTGACCCGTTACTTGATTGAGAACATTGTGGTTCATCCTGGAAATCACAAACAAAAGGCAAGTATCACTATCCATACAGTCAAAGCCCATTATATTAGAGCCAAGAAGAAATTTCAACAACAGTATCAATTGTCTAAATAATGAACATTTCATCCCAGAAAAGAGAATTAAAAGAGTAATACCACTGAAGAGGTTAATAATGCTCCGGCACTGTCATTGCTTGTACCACGATGCAGGTGGTCAGTCTTTGCACCGGATGATGCAGGTACATCACCGAATGTTTCAGTATTCCGTTTGTCTAACAATATATCCTCATCTTCATCGTATCCACTATCATCAAGCCCCCTGCCTCTGATGACTGAAGAAAACCTCACCTCCTCATCACCATCAAAATCTTCACCAAGGTTGATGCCCCTTTCCTGAAATCCATATTTCAGTCGAGATTCAATGGCTTTTACAACGGAAAATAGAAAAGGAAAGGAAAGCTTGGAGAGAGCACTCAATCACCTCCGCTAAATGTAGGTCTTCTGTATCCTCGCCCTCAATTTCTCTAGCGATCCTTGTTGCTTCCCTCTCCAGCTCTCTCATTCGAGGGCCCTTCTCCAACCTTGTAGTGTAGAGCTCCTCATCAAAAGTGCTTTTCACTCCAAACAACATTTTGTTTGTTTCAAACTGATCCCACCCCCTGAAATAACATAAAAGGCCAAATGGATATCACAAACCTCAGATGGCAATGATTCCAAGAGAATCATCCCATTGCATTACAATAACTTTTTCCAGGATCTAGTTTCTACCCAAGCCTTTCTTTTGGGTGAAGGTGAGTGCTCTAACAGTGGTTCGATAAAGGACCAAGCCAAGAAAGCAAAGCCACTATCAACTCAAGTAACCTTGCAGGCTTTCATTCCTAGCAATAGTATAACAAATAACAAGTAGAGCACCCAATAAAAAATAACAGGTAGCACCAGTTTGGCAGCACCCATACAACTAGCCACAATATGAAAAGGAAAAAAAAATACTGGAAGAAATGAATCTAGGAATGTTCATCATAGTAACCTGTTCCAAGGGCCGTCAAATATGTTCTCAAGTCCAGGGCATTGTGGATCATCTTCATCAGGTACCCACGGTGATAGCTCTCTATCCAGTTCCACGTGACGGGAGTGTGATATAGATGAATCTATCAAAATGTCCTCATGCCTTTCATTTTGGAGCTCATTGGACTGCCCCGCAACAGTTACAGGTACATCCTGGCAGAGTCAAATAAACAACTATCATACAGTACAAATAATCAAAAGAACAAGTCAATAGCTTCATAGTTTCTTTCATCAGGAATAGCTATCTAACTCTTTCATTCACTGTATGTGAGCCTGGCTTTATCACATATATCATCTTCAAGCAGAAAGACAGGAAATGCATCTAACCTTAGCTATGACCTCTGCAACCTCTTTTCCGGGTATAATTAAAGTCTTCGAAGGAGCTTTCATAACATATTCCTGCTTACTCCCTCGATAAGACGCGTCCTTTGTCATGCGAGCCATTTTCAAAATAATAGCTGAAACATACAATCATTTAAAAGACTGAGAAATAATACAAACCAGTACACTAATTAACAAACTACGGGAATCTTCAACCAAACAAGCTCAAGAAGCTTACCGAATTCCTGCTCAACATTTGTGGTGTGACACGTTCCAGAGTAGATGGACCCATTTTTGAGCCGGACTTCCACAGGATGCCCAATAAGGCAGGTTGATAGATATACCAGCCGATCACGAGATGGACTCTCATAAACTGGAGCTTTGCTGGTCCCAACTGCACTTAAACAAACATTGTCAAAGAAAAACTCTCAACAGACAAGGCTTAGCAGAAAAAGTCGGAGGCCCTCACTTGCATTCATCGATCTATTCTGGTTTAATTTCCCAGATTGATGTTTATTTTCCAATCTCATTCCGCTTTCCCTTTCACTTCTTCGACGAGCAAATCCATTGGCAGAAGATTTTAGCTGAGCAGTCTGTTGCGTGTTCATCTCAGCAGCAGCGAAAGAAGATCGGAGTTTTTTGGGGCTTTAGGGATTCGGATGCGCAAGAAGATCGGAGACAGGGGCGGAGAGCTCGGGGGGCCGAGTTTTTTTGCTTAGTTACCTTTTTTGCCCTGGGAATCAGTGACGTTCAATTTTGTCAAACCGGGTTATACAGGTGTGCCGGTTTTAAAAGTGAAATGGTTCGACCATGGTACAATCAGTATTCACGTCGGTTGTGCCGGTTTTAATAAAATATATGAGACAAATGGAAATACTCAATTCCAAATAAATTAATCATAAAAAGCAATTAGAAAAATTATTTCACACAAAATAATTTATAGCTAAGAATTGGTAACTAATACTAAACAATTAGATGCTTAAAAATAAAAGTATATAAAATGAGTTTTATTAATGTTTATAATGATTTGTGTAAAATTTAGTATTAGATATATAATATATAAGGTTAACATATATAACAAAGTTGCTTGTAGCCTACTGGTGTATAAGAGAGTCTAAAATGAACATGAGGTACTTGGTTCAAATCCTAAGGAGGGTGTTGATTTTTGGATAAAATATGTGTAACATTGAATTTCGGTTTCTGGTCTAATCGGCCGGAATTTCTCGAATTGACTGGGTCTGACCGGATTTGACCACAGTTAAATACCGGCCTCTTTCCAGCAGGTTTGGTGACCGGTACCTGTTGAACCCAGTTGAACCGGCCGGCATGAGACCGGTTTGACAACCATGGTGACGTTTATTATATAATAAAGTATAAATTTTTTTGGTAAATTACAAGTTTGATCATTGGGATGACTAAAACGGTCTTATTTGGTCACTAAAAATAATTAATCTTCTTGTAAAAAAAAATTAATTCCATTTATACAAACATTTCAAATTTGTTCATTCTTCGTTGGTCTCCTTCGGCCTCCGTTAATCAAGTCTGTTATGTGCTGACGTGACTGACAGAATTGTCTAATCAATCTAATTTAACCCAGACATGATGAAACTCGACTCACCACATCATTAAAACCCACCGTGTCACCTTGTCCATCTCATTTTCCTTTCCGAATCAGAAATCTACTTCTTGTTCATTTTTCTTACCCGAATCCAATACCTAGAAAACCAAAAAAAAAAAACCAAATTTCTAGATCTCGTTCTTCCCATACCTTATCCCCGTAACAGTCTCGACCACTTGATTTCGTCAAACCCAATCCCAGTGCCTCGCAAGTTTCACCGTCCGGATGGGTGCCAACGGAATTGAGCTCGTCGACGTTTTCGTTCACTCTAAGGAAGAGGAGACGAGATTTGCCTACTCTGAGATTTTAGCAACCGCCGAGCTTGGCTAAGTTCAGATATGGACTTTGATCTAGAAGGAAGCGACGCATCGGTAAACTTCGCTTCGATGTTGAGGAGCGATCCGACGACCTTGCTTGCGTCCCAAACCGCCTGACAGTACATTGAGTTAGTATAAATACCCCCAAAGGGGCAGCATTTATGGTAACTCCCAACGACTCAACTCTCTCTCTTATTCACTTTACATTCACTTCTCTCTCTAACTTAGGCATCGGAGGAGGTCCCAGGATTCCCCTGAGGACCTTTATCGTAGGGTTACGGAGACCGCCTTCGACCATCTAAGCCGCACGAGGACGTGGTGTCTCACACAACCGCCTGGTACTATCTAGGCACAAACATTTTGGCGCCCACCGTGGGGCCCACGACTTCGTTGCGGAAAAGATGGGAGATTATTTCGAAACCCCTCTCAAAGGGATGACCGAGAGTAGAAGATGAAAGTGAACTCGAAGAAGTAGTCAAGAATCAAGGTGTACAGATTGCAAGCATGCAAGACAGCCTCTCCCAAATCCTCCAACTCTTGAAAACGAGGGAGGAACCAGCAGAGGGCTCAAAGGGAAAGGCGCGCGATGAAAAACATAAGGCTATCCACGTCCTCGACAGCCCCGCTCGGACGGAAGGCGGAGGACTGGAAGCAGAAGAAGTGGACCTCAGTTTCCTTGAAGAGCACCTGCGGTCCACCTACGAAAGGCATAAAAGTCCGAACGTCCTACAAAACCTGTTGTCAAAAGAGCTGTTTAAGACTCCGATCCCGCCTAACTTCTCCTCGTTAGGATTGCCCACCTACAACGGGACCTCAGATCCCGCGGATCACTTGTGCACTTTCATGTTGAAAATGCAACTCATTAATGCGTTCGAATCGGACTTATGCAGGGCGTTCCCGGTTACCTACAGCGGTCAGTGCCACACTTGGTACACTTCTCTCCCAGAAGGAATAATTGAGAACTTTGAGCAATTCGCGATGCTCTTCTCTACGAAGTTCGCGTCCCAAAGGCGTCGCAAGCTCACCATCTCAACCCTCATCAATTGTCGACAAAGGAAGGAAGAGTCACTTGCCCAATTCTACGATCGCTGGAACACGATCGCATGCGAGGTAGACGACATCTCCTCAGTCGTGGCCGCCGGAAACCTCAGAATATCCACAACCAGTATCGAGCTCAAAAGAACGTTGATAAAAAAGGAAACCACCCTGACATCGTGGTTCGATCTAGACCAGCTGGTACGACGAGCGATCTTGCTGGAGGAGGCACTAGCCACCGATGATCGTTCTCAACAAGGTCGCCCTCGAGAACACCAAGAGCGCGGAGACTCCAAGCGGGGAAGGCGCTCTCCAGAACGAAAGCCATATCGGAACCAATATAACGACCGCGGGGTCAAGAAGGAAGTGTTCTCCACGGACCGCGAAAGAGGAAGGGAACGACGAAGAGGGGGAAGGAAACAAGATGCGTCCTCCAGGCAGGAGTCGCAAGACGGAAAGAAGTGGTGCAACTGGTACCAAATCACCACTCACGACACCACTGAGTGCCGAGAATTCAACGCTAGCCTGAGATATTTGGCGCCGGGCGACTTGCGAAGTCGTCTAGGACAAGACGCTCACACCGCGATCATTCTCAGAGACGCGCGAGGGATCCCGCAGCCCAGACACGGAAAAAATAAGGAGAACGAGAAAGGATAGGTCAAGGTCGCCAGCTAGAAACAAGGTCGCCTCCCCCCAAACGCTTTCCGCAGTCTACAAACCGCATCGCAACGGCGATGAGGGAATGGAAGTCATCACCATCACGGGTGGACGAAAGCGGCCTCGGACCGAAGGAGACCACATAGCTCATTGCCTCAATGTTCAGCGAAGAATGACAACTGATGTCACCTTTCTACCGTCTGAGTTAGCCAAAGAGGAAAACACGGAGGAACCATTGGTCATTTTGGTTTCGAACCGCCAAATTCCAGGTCACGCGAGCTCTCGTGGATAATGGGAGCTCCACAGGCATTCTTTTTTACTCGACACTCAAAGGGATGAAGAAAAGCGTCCAAGACCTCAGTCCATCCAACACTAGGCTGGTAGGATTCTCAGGAACCAAGGTGCGCGTCTTAGGGTCGATTACACTCAAAGTCATCATAGAGGAAGGCGGAGTCACCAAGACCAGGCCAGTGGAGTTCCATGTAGCAGATTGCCCGTCGGCATAAAACGCCATTCTGGGTCGCGGTTTCCTTGCCTCTTTCGAGGCGGTCGCATCCACCTGCCATCAAATGCTGAAGTTCCCTAGTGGAGGGCAAATGGGTCGCGTCCGGGGAAACCCAAAGGAAGCCAAAGAATGTTACCAAGCTACCATTGAGCACCTCGAAGTAGATCTTGTGGATGCCAGAGGAGATGTTCCGCGTCCCGAGGCCGCTGAGGGTGACATAGCGGTCGCACTAAATGAAGAACGCCCGGACACGGTTCGTACCTCGGCCCACCTAGACACAGAAGAGGCCCAACGGCTACTCACACTCCTTAGAGAGTTCCAAGACCTCTTCGCTTGGGGACCTGAAGATATGCCTGGCGTTCCCCTACACATCTCTGAGCACCACCTTTCGGTCAAGTCGAAAGTTCGACCCATAAACAAAGAAGAAGACATCTATCTGTCGAGAAGAAAATGGCCCTTGAAGAAGAAGTGTGACGGCTACTCAAGGCCGACTTCATTAGAGAAGTGAAATATCCTACTTGGCTCTCCAATCCGGTCTTCGTGCGAAAGGCAGGGGGTGCCTGGAGGATGTGCATCGACTTTACCAGCCTCAATGCAGCGTGCCCAAAAGATGCATACCATCTCCCCCCGCATCGACCAACTTATTGACGGAACCGCCAATCATGAGGCGCTCAGCTTCCTGGACATGTTCTCGGGGTATAACCAGATACGATGGCCGAAGGTGACCAAGAACTAACCGCTTTCATGACACCCATGGGCAACTTCTGTTACATAGTTATGCCTTTTGGGTTGAAGAACGCTGGAGCAACTTACCAGCGAATGGTCGATGCGGTCTTCAAAGACCAAATGGGAAGAAACGTGGAGGCATATGTCAACAATGTGCTAGTCAAGAACAAGAAGGCCGACGCTCACTAGTCCGACTTAAGATAAACGTTCGAGACCCTGAGGCGGCGGAATCTGAGGCTTAACCCCCTCAAGTGCGGGAAAGTTTATGGGCTTCATGATCACCAAAAGGGCCATAGAGGCTAACCCCAAGCAAATAGAGGCCATACGCGGTCTCAAACCTCCAAAGACGATCAAGGAAATTCAGGCGTTCAATGCCAAAATGGCCGCACTAGGAAGGTTTATCCCTCGCTCAGCGGACAAATGCTCACCATTCTTCCAAATGTTGAAAAAATCAGCCCCAAAGCTACAATGGAACGCCGAATGCGACAAAGCCTTCACGTCTCTGATGAACCAGCTAAGTTCCATGCTGGTTCTGAGCGCCCCCATCAACGGAGAGCGCCTCTACCTTTACCTGGCAGTCTCTAAGCAAGCCGTGAGCTCTGTTCTGGTAAGGCGAGCGCAAGACGGTTCCGACCAGCCGGTCTATTACGTGAGCAAGGCACTCCTCCCAGAGAGAGACAAGGTATATGCCAGTAGAAAATGCGGTCCTCGCCGTAGCCTCCGCAGCAAGGAAGTTGAGACCCTACTTCCAAGAACACCCCATCACAGTGCTTTCTCATCGCCCACTCAAGAGCATCATGAGGGACATGGACGCCTCAGGGCGACTGACCAAGTGGGCAATTAAGCTCAGCGAGTACGACATCGAGTACGCCCCACGACCAGCCATCAAGGGTCAGGTCCTTGCCAATTTCATCATCGAAGGTTTCTCAATCGAGACCGCCCCATCGAATGAACAGCATGCCGTCTAGCGCTTGTTCACAGATGGAGCAGCCGGAAAGACCGCCTCGGGAGCGGGCATAGTCATCGAATCACCAGACGGAGCTATCCACGAGTTCTCATTGAGGTTCAGAGACATCAAAACCAACAACGTGGCTGAATACGAAGCCCTCATTAACGGGCTACGACTTCTCTCGAGCCTGGGGGCGTCCGACGTGCACATATTCTCCGACTCCCTGCTAGTGGTTAGTCAAGTGCACGAGACTTTTGAAATCAAGGACGAGAGTTTAGTGGTCCTATCCAACCGAGTGAGGGGCGCCCTATCAGAGCTGAATACGTGGAAGCTTGACCACGTCCGACGGGACGATAATCAACATGCTGATGCCCTCTCAGAATTGGCAACCGCTATGGATTTCGAGGGGAATCGACACGTCACAGTCACCAAAGAGGGCAATCTACCTGACGAGGTCATGCATATTGAAGAAGCTAACGACTGGAGGACGCCCTTGATCGAATATCTAGAGCATGACATAGCTCCCCAGCATCCAGCCGAAAGGAAGGCGCTTAAGCGCAAGGCCGCCCGGTACTCAATGGTCGAGGGCCAACTGTGCAAGTGGTCGTTCTCCGGAGCATACTTGAAATGTCTGGAAAATGAGGAAGCACAATGGACTTTGAAAGCCATACACCAGGGGACGTGTGCCACCCATGCAGGTCCTCGGTCGCTGGAAAGAACGATACTCTTGCAAGGCTACTACTGGCCCACGATCAAGAAGGACGCCTCAGACGTCGTTCTTAATTGTCATGCGTGCCAAGTACACGCCTCCAGGCACCACCTTCCTAGCTCGGAACTGCAAAGCCACGGACTGACCACTTGCTAAATGGGGCCTTGACCTCTTAGGACCCTTCCCCACTACTCCTCTCGGTAAGAAATACCTTATAGTGGCTGTCGATTACTTCACAAAATGGATCGAGGCAGAGCCGCTTGAAACCATCACCAGCGCCAGAGTCCAGAAGTTTGTGTTCAACAACATCATGATCCGCTTTGGCATCACGCAGTCGATCGTCACCGATCATGGCACTCAATTTGACTGCAGACCATTAGAGAACTTCTGTGCCAGAAACCGCATCATATGCACCATGGCTTCAGTAGCCTACCCTCAAACAAATGGTCAGGCTGAGGTGTCTAACAAGCTTATTTTGCAGGGACTGAAGAAGCGTCTACGGGACGCCAAAGGGGCATGGACGACCGAGCTCCCGCATGTTCTATGGTCGCATCACACGACCCATAAGACAGCCACAGGAGAAACACCCTTCGCACTGACATATGGCTCGGAAGCGGTCGCTCCTGAAGAAATGAACCAACCCTCTCTTCGGGTTCAGGCATATAACCCAGAGGACAATCACAGGAAGCTGCTGGAGCAGCTAAACATGGTGGAATCAAGAAGAGACGCGGCCTTGGAGCGAATCATAAGCGAAAAATCGAAAGTGGCCGCCTCCTACAACAGAAAGGCGAGACCGCGCCCCCTAGAAGAAGGAGACACGGTCCTCAAACGTGACTTCCAAAAGCGGGACGACCATGGCAAACTCGCCGCTACCTGGGAAGGACCATTCCTCATCGGCGAAAAAACAGGTCCTAACACCTTTCGCCTCGCCACCATGGAAGGCATTCCAGTCTCCAAGACATGGAATGGCATGCATTTGAGGAGGTACTACTTGGACGCTGTTTGAGGAACCTCACATCGCAATGATGATATTTTGCAGAGCCTGGGTCTACACCCGCTCTTGTAATAGTGTATTGGTAGCAATCATAGCAACCGCTTTTGCTTAAGTAATACACTTGCACGCTTTTGCTTAAGTAATACACCCGCTCTTGCACGTTTTTGCTCCATTTGAAACCAATGACGGATGGCAGCAACCGCAGTACCCACAATTTTCTTGTACTTTTCATTGTCCAAAGCTTGAAATTCACTTGACTCTAGGTAGGCCGGTCCAGCTCCAGCGAGAGCGGTCATAGATTCTTCTTCTCCAAATTTAGGGACTCCACCTCCTGGCGAAGTGCATCCTGTTCTTCCAACAACAGCTTCTCCATCTCACTAGACTTCCTCACCCGCTCTTGCAACAGATCCCGCTCCTCACGAGCAGCTTTGACCGCTTCCCTCTCTTTATCCAATTATTGATCCTTCACCTTCAGCCGCTCCTCAAAGTCCCGCTCCACCAATGGGCGAACTTCCGCCATCAAGGTTTCTCGACCCTCACTAAGGCTCTTCTTCAGCTTGACGATCTCCTCGGACTGACCTTCAACGGTCTTTGACAGGCGGTCGTTGTTCATCAGAATCTGAGAAAACCCCACCTGCGCCTGCGCTCGCCAAACCAAGAAAGTCAAAAACCGCACTTACACAAGAACAAAAAAAAAACTTACACTTAAGCATACGCACCGCGAAGAAAAGTTGGGTAGCGGTCCCAGCAAGGCGCCTACTTCTACCACCAGACGAGGCAGTGTACTCAGCGGTAGTGATGGCAATTTCAACCCGTCCCGCGGGTATTACCCGACCTGGCCCGCGATGGGGCGGGTATTACCCGACCCACAGTAGCATGGGGTGAAGCATGGGTATCTACTTCCGACCCGTCCTGCCCCGCCCCGCCCCGTTCTAGACTCATTTTATCTCAATTTCTTACAATATCTATACATATTTCTCCTATTTTGACTTTTCTTCAACTAATTAGAGTCGATCTTTCAACTTGTTAGGCTCAATTATCCATTCAATTATCAATATTTTTCATTCTTAAAGTGTTTTTTCCTACGTTTTATTGTAAAAAGTAAAATTTACTTGTATTTTTCCTACGCCCCGACCCGTAGTAGCGTGGGGCAGGGCATGGGAATTGAGGTACCCGCCCCGCCCCGCCGCATTGCCATCACTACTCAGCGGGCATGGCCAGCTGGTCGCTGATGGTGTGAAAAGCGAGCTCCGCCGCTTCACCGTCAGTAGCCGCCTGAAGAAGAAGGTCAATCTGAGCCACCTTAACTGACGAAGCAACACCCTTGCCTCGATCCTCCGCCACCATGGAACGCGGGGAGTTAGCTTTTGACCGCTTAGCAACCGCAGCAGGAAGGCTCTGATCCATCAACCTTTTACCCGCCCCGCGGGTAGCCGCACCAGATGGACCCCACCTTGTGCGGGATGCGAGACAGGCGTCGCGGTCACCGCCGCCACATAAGAAGGGCCACCGCTCCGCGGATCACTTGCCTTCACGACCACCTTTCTCTTCTTTGGCCTAAACGCATCCGCCAAGGCTCTCAAACCTGGAAGAGGAAAGCATAAGTAAACTCACATGAGAAAAGGGAAACAAAACAAACACAAAAGTATGCTACTAACCATATAAATAGTGCACAAGCTGATATGCACTTCCCGCACCACTAGGGAACACACGTAGCTGAACGCGTTCGACGACACGCCTAACATGGTCCCGCACTGACTGGGAAAACTGAGTCGAGGAACACCAAGAGTCCTTGGACCCAACCGCATACCCAGTCGGAGGAGCGGTCGCACCAGAATAATACTAACCAGAGGAACGTACAAAGAAGTACTCCCTGTACCAAGGCGAGTCCAACTTCGGCGCCCCTGATATAAAGCCAATAGCGCTCTCCCACCTCCCAATCGACAAGCAGTTAGTCGAGTCACGGATCTTGTAAATCAGTCGGAAGGCGTCGAAGGACGGCGTCTCGATGGCAAGGCTACATGCATAGCAATACATCACAAAGTGAAATATGATGGTGGGTGACAGGCGTCCAAGAGTGCATTGCAGCCAGTTGAGCATCTGAGTGAGGATAGACCCCAGCGAGAATCGCAACCCCAGCTTCACGTGCTCCATGTGAATGGGGATCCAACCTTCAGGGCAAGACCCTGACCTACTCTCCTCTGACGGAGCCGCATATTCCCACTCAGGCGGCAAACCTAGTACATTCAGCCGGTTAAGTACTTGCGAAGGATTCAAGGCTGCCTCATACTCGGGACCGTACTCGAGCACCTCAAGGGGCACCGTCAGGTCGTCCCACATAGCCTCATGGCGCAGAAGAGTATATGTCGAATCCTGAATCGCCAATCGCGACACGCCTTCCTCCTCCTCCGACTCGGCCACCTCTCAAGAGGAAGAGGTACTAGGGACCGCCTCTGAGCGTACCCCATCGCTAGTAACCGCTTCTTCCTCACCCAAAGGTCCACTATCTAATTCTATAGCCCCAAATTCACCTAAGTTATCCCCAACCGCGGAAGATGTTGCCACAACCCCAACTGGTACAGGGCGCGCGTTAGCAAAAAAGTTATCTAACCCCAAAGAGCCCCCCAAAAGACAATCGTCTAGTTCTGAACCGCTTCCGAGATACAAGTCAAGACCGGAGAGGTCAAACAAGCACTCGGAAACGCTTCGAGCGGGAGAATGAATCATACCTTGTACAGTAGGCGCCGGATTCCCTGTGGTCACCGTCGTTTTCTTCCCAACCGCAACAGAGGACGATGGCGGGGCAGAGGCTAAGGAGCCTTTCCTAGTAGCAGGGGCAGAAGAGGGCGCGGTCCCCAACACCACGGCGGAGACAGGGTCCACCGCTGGAGTACCCTCACCAACCGGCGCGTCGCCAGCAGCGGCCGCAGCCCGTCTCACATCGCCGGCCGGCGAACTTCGGTCATCCATAGACATCTGCACTCACAGTAGAAGACCCACAAAGCCGGACGCGAAAAGAGAAGCCGAAAACTCAATAAAGAAAACTGAGAAGCAAAAGTAGAAGAATAAAGGTTGAATCCCATAACCCAAGCCGAGAGAAAAACTTCTTGGAGAACTGGTCAGACTTTATAGTGTCACTCACCGGAAGACAGAGCCTCTAAATTGTGCAAAGAAAGAGGAAGGAGGAAGAAGACAAATCTTTCTCGCAAATGGAAGCTAAAGTGGCGGAGAAAAGGGCTCCAAACGGCACTTATAGAAAAAATTCAAACCCCGAGAGAACAGGGTTGACGTTTCGCCTGACTCTGACAAGGCGCCACGATCGAGACGCGCCACGTGGCTAGTGATGGCAATGCGGTGGGGCGGGGCGGGTACCTCAATTCCCATGCCCTGCCCCACGCTACTACGGGTCAGGGCGGGTAAAACCCGCGCGGGTACGGGGCGGGGCGGGTCGACCCACTCTTACATGTTGTTAAAAAAAAATACAAGTAAATTTTACTTTTTACAATAAAACGTAGGAAAAAACACTTTAAGAATGAAAAATATTGATAATTGAATGAATAATTGAGCCTAACAAGTTGAAAGATCGAAATAGGAGAAATATGTATAGATATTGTAAGAAATTGAGATAAAATGAGTCTAGAACGGGGCGGGGCGGGGCAGGGCGGGTCGGAAGTAGATACCCATGCTTCACCCCATGCTACTGCGGGTCGGGTAATACCCGCCCCATCGCGGGCCAGGTCGGGTAATACCCGCGGGGCGGGTTGAAATTGCCATCACTACACGTGGCACATCTACCACAGGGGGACAGGCCGCCTGGCGGCTAGACCGCCCCGTAGTCGTTCCCCGCATCAGGCCGCCACGGCCAGGGGCAGACAGGTAACCATGGACCGCAAAACGTACAGCCGCATAGGGGCAATACGCGGGGTAGCCGCGACAACCTAACGCTTATCACGACTAAGGGGCAAATGTTGGGCCAAGTATAAGGATACATGGGCCTGAGGCCCATGGTTACAAAACCACAGATAAAACAAGACCAAGCAGGGGCGGTCTACCCAACATAATAAGAGAAGACCGCCCGACATTATGGACTGACGACCCTCTAAACAGGGAAAGTTAGACATCCGTTCTGACATCCCATTTAATGAGCCTGATGGCGTCCCAAACCGCCTGACAGTACATTGAGTTAGTATAAATACCCCCAAAGGGGCAGCATTTATGGTAACTCCCAACGACTCAACTCTCTCTCTTATTCACTTTACATCCACTTCTCTCTCTAACTTAGGCATCGGAGGAGGTCCCAGGATTCCCCTGAGGACCTTTCTTGCAGAGTTTCGGAGACTGCCTTCGACCATCTAAGCCTCACGGGGACGTGGTGTCTCACACAACCGTCTGGTACTATCTAGGCACAAACACTTAGTGACCAAATATGAATGTTTTTTGTAATCCCAGTGACTAACCTTGTAAGTTACCCCAAAAAAAATTTATAATTTTGTCATAGCTAGTGTAAATATAATTTAATAGTTAAATCTTGGGGGTTGCTATTCGTCGCCTTAGAAATTATTATTCGCCGCTCTTATTTTATTAAATTTAATCTAATTCCCATAATTATCCTTCAGATTAATAGGGGGAAACGAAAGGGTCTAAGCTACTGTCGTCCATTACCAAAAAGAAAACCAAAGGTGGAGCTTTGATCCTTTCATCTGCTCATCAAACACTAAATAAATACATCACACTATTTAATTATATTTTTTTACAAGGATCAACAATATTTATTAAAAATATAAAAGAAACCAGTTCAAAATTCGCCTACACACCAACGACGGAATGCCAACGAAAAAGAAAAAATTGTTCTATAGCGCTGCATCTTCTTCTTCCTTTTGGCGATGCATCAAAGGGCAGCCTTCCTCCTCCTGGTCGATAGCAACAGCGGGGGGAGCAACTCTGGTGGCAGCAGCGGCGGCGGGGGGCGACCTTCTTCTTCGTCCTCCTTTCTCTTTTTTCTGGATAGCAACAACAAGAATTGAGAGCGTCAGGGAGTGATTCCAACAGCAGGACAGTGAGACGAGAGCAATGATTGGGTCTGCAACGGAGAGCAGTGAGTGGACGACAATTTGGGGTTGGGGGACGATGGTTTAGGTTTGAAATTAAGGGTATATGTGTCAATTTAGTTTGGTTTAGGGAGATTTTTTTTAATTTTAGGGCTAGGAATAAATCTTGGGTTAAAAATATAAATTGCCCCTCTACTATGATTTTCTCTCAAACTTGCCCCTCTATAATATATCACATCAAACTTGACCTCTTACTATAACCAAGTTCTCAAACTTACCCTTCCGCCACAAATGCCATCCATATTCCGTTAAACTTGAATGGTTTGAGTGGTGGGAAATGTCATTTTTGCCCATTTGTCGAGAAGAAAAATAATTTCTAAAAGGAAACGACACCCTATCTCTTCTTCATCAGCAATCTCTCCACCCTTCGACGAACGGCACGCCAACGAGTGTTAGTAGTCTCCATATCTACCCGCTTCTTAGTTTTTTTTTCAACTCTCCAATTCTCAACTAATGAATATCACAGCGAGGAATAGTGGGACGGGGAACAAACAATCACCAATAGTAAGGCTAAGGACGGTATTGCGGCAATGACGAAGTGACTAGCTTCTCTGACGATAAACAAACATCTTTATTGACGGGTTTCAGATTAAACTCCAAAGATCTTAGTTCCATTTTCAAGCCCTACGAGTTGCATTATCTAAAACCAAACGGAAAGCATCTTCTTTACTCAATCATTATCACTCTGTAAAATTAATTATTTGTAGTTATTTGAACATATTTTCCGGCGAGGAAAATCTGGTGTTTGATTTCAATGAATGCACCTTTAACTTCTTGAATAACGATTCTAAACAGGGTTCACACCTCTCTGAACAATGTTCGAACGAGGGTGTTTGATGTTTTGATGATTTTTGGGAACAAACTACATTACACCTACTCCTATGGAGGTTCAGTGAGAGCTCCAAAAATTAAGGCTATGACTAATTTGCAGAGAAAAGATAAAAGTTTGACATTGTGTCTCAAATGGTTGGTTGTGGAACCCTTGCTTCGTCTTCGTTTCTCCTATTTATAGTCATTCCTTGTAACCGCCATGTAACTGCCTCTTGTAACCGCTGCCTCTCATGCTTGGTGCTTGATGTAGTTTGTTTGATGTCTTAACCACCTTGCTTGCCTGCTGACCACTTGGTATCTTGATGGATTGATGACTTCACTTGGTAGGTATCCACCTTGTGTCGTGGAGGTATCTCGTTTGTCTTCATCTTGATGTTTGATGCCTTGGTGGTACTCATGCCGACCACCCTTGCATGACATTATGCTTGGCACCAGGATGGTTGGAGGGCTGATGGATGCATACTGACCCCATTTGGGGTGGCATCATGCTTGTAGTTTCTTCACAAGCTGGTCTACCATGTTAAGATATACATGACTGCCACTTAGAAACTTAATGGTCTTGTCTACCGGGTACCATGCACAACTACGAGGTACTGCATCTACTCCTCTTATATGAGGTTACGCTTGACACCTAGTGCTTGGTATGTGGATAGCTAGGTGCTTGACTGCGGGGAGGTGAGTGGTGGGGACTCAACCATCTTTCCTTCTTCGGGTATACTAGTGATGACCGTCCTTCCACGACGTCATCCTTGACACCCTAGTATAAGCTAGGTAGGTCGCATAGTACTTGGTGCATGACCCCCCTTGGACGATGTCAAGCTTGACCCCCTTGCATGACATCATGCTTGACCCCCCTTGGATGATGTCATCCTTGACCCCCTTGTGGTTGGGTCTCAACACTTAGCCAAATTTCTCCTCTTCTGCCGCCACGTTCTAGAGGTATTCGTATACTTGACAGCCCCTCATTGCACGACATCACACTTGACATCCTAGTTAAAGGTAATTAGGTTGTATGGTATCTGGTGCTTGACCCCCCTTGGATGATGTCATGCTTGACCCCCTTGTGGTTGGGTCCCCATACTTATCCAAATTTTTCCCATGCCGAGTTGGTATGGTTGATGTTGAAGGATGTCGATGCTTCTTGACCCCCCTTGCATGACAGGTGGGCGTTTGGTGGGTCAAGGGGTATATATTGAGGTAACTTGTATGAAGCCCAAATTCCATCATTTAGGCCCAACTTAAGCCAATTTAATTAATATGGTTAAGTTGGCCTTATAAATCACTACCACTTCTTGAAAATTATCAATGTGGTACAAAGTGAATTTTTAAGTTGTAAAGAGAACCATAAAATAATAGTTGAGGAGTGAAACAGAGGTTCAATTAACATTCAAATGGAGAAAGGAGACTTAACGTAAAGATAGGCAATGTTCTGAAATTTAGTATTGTTGATGAAAGTTCTCAAGAATGGATGTGGTTGAGGGGAAGAAGTCACGAGGGACGAAGGACGGAGCCAGCAAACGCCCTATCTTGCTCACGAATGCTCGCCTTTCACCATCCTTCTAGTGCTACAGATTTGGGATTTTGGAATTAGGGTTTGTATTTTATAGTGATGATTTAGGGAAAGGGGAAGAGTATTTTTGGATTGATTTGACTTGTTGGTGTTGGGTCGAGGGTGGAAAGACGATATGGAGGGACTCCACGGTGGAACAGGGCCACAAGGGAAGATTGGGGTACTCGGTTAAAAGGAAGGAGAAGAGGCTTCTAGAGACTCTGTAGAGACGGCTGCGATTCTTTTCATCTCAATGGGGAGGGGTATCTTTTTAAAATTGACATACTCTTTTGAAATGGTCAGACCGGTCCAATTGTGGTTAATCATGGTTGACGCAATTGTGATGGAATTTGTAACAGAAGGTCAAGTTTGGTAACTTGATTATTATATAAGGGCAAATTTGATGTGATACATAACAGAGGGGAAAGTTTGAGAAAAGATCATACTATTGACCCTTAAATCTTCTACGCTTTATAATATAATAGTCAAACCTATAGAGATACAACTCTCCGTTAACATTTCGTCAATATTTCTGTTAAGCAGGTTAATTTCATTAGCAGGATGCTGAGTATCAAAGTTGAACTATACTATTACAAAAATAAATCATTTCTAAAAAGAAGAATTTGCATAAAAAAGAAAATAACAAAACCAAAAATTTGTTCTTTGTTTTCTCTGCCGTCGTCATCCTCTTCTTTTCTACTTGTTTCTCCTCTCGCCACATGATATATACATGGTTGTGATGCTAGTGGCATGTTGACTAATTGAAATAGGTTCAACAGTTCTAATTATGTCGCCGAGGGTGAAAATGTAGCCACTCCTCATAACAAGTAACATACATCATCACAAAGCATCACTCGAATCAAAACTCAACACTCCCCGACTCATCCTCCTCGACCTGGAGTAGGCAATTGATAGACCCAGATGAAAGCATCACTCCAAGACATTCTTACTCATCAAGGCATGCGCGCAGTCGAGCATGTGGTTCCTCCACCTTGCGTCCCTCTGCTGGTTCCTCAGGATGGTCTCCAGATTAGCAAAGGATGTCTGAGATTCTTCGTCAAAAGATGGCTAAGGAAGACTGGACTGTCCGGCGTGGAAGCTGTGACAAGATGGACTTGACGAAGATGAACTATACTCCTCCTACTAGGAAGACCGGGGAGAGTGTGACTAACTCCCCCTACAATCACAGTGTTGATCTCCGGGATCTCTAGACCCCGAACACCCCAGATACCTTCCTCATTATGATCCAGAGTCTTCAAATAGGTCTTTAGATGCGAGAATGGAACTAGAACTGTGTAGGTATCTAATTGAATCTCGGCTACAATCACATCAACCCCAAGGTGTCTGGCGATCCTGGTGATGTGGGCACCTCCATGTAAAGCTTGAAAAGTCTCTTGTCTGAACCACGAGAAAGCGTCTGCAGAATGGCTCGGCCCAGGTGAAGATGAACGTCGCTCTACATGCTCCAAATGAAGGTCATATCTCTGGCCATGATGTTTTCCCTTGATCCCGTGCTTTTCGCCAACTGAGCGAGAAATGACATGATGAATGAGCCAAAACTCAGGTAAAACCTCACTCCCCTTAAACAGCTTCACATCCCAGGGTTGGAAGCCAGGGATTTTCATGACGTTCTCATAGAGATGTAGGAGTCGTGGTCGGCGATGAACTCCGGAGGGTAGATGTCAAGAGCGAAAGTGAACTCTCTCATCATCATCTGCCTCTCGACCCTTCCCAAACTAAAATTGACCATGGGGTTGTCCTCTAAAGCAAAAACTTTGACGAATTTGGTCCGCAGGGTGCAAAAGAACTCCAGTGTGAGGACTCTGTAAACCCTCTCATTGATCTCCAGAACCCTGCGCCGCACCGGGTCTCCGATCCTATCCCTGATCTGGTGCCACACCCAACTGAGCAAAGAGTACCCAGTTGAGGTACTCACTCTCCCCTTTAGCCATCCCTTAGAAGCGTTGGAGATGATCTCTGGAGAGGAATGTGATGGCTCGGAGGAAGTGATGATCCACATGGGGCATCTCTTCCCTTGGTGCTCTCCTCTAGGGCTGCTTGGGTTGCTGCTCAACCTCCTCCTCTGCATGAGGCTCAGGTTCCGAATGATATTGAGGCTTCTCTGGTCTTGGAGCTATCTCAACTTGGGCAGCTTGCCGGTCCCTTCACCGGTTCTTCTTGAAGTACTAAATGAAGCCCGAGAAGGGGGACCGTCTCTCTGGAGGATCAGAACCCTATCCTCTGTCAATCCCTTGCCCTCTGTAATTTCCCTTGAAAATCCAGAAATGCACTCAATACAAAGTGGCAAAACAGATTCAGCATACACGGAGTTCTTCCCCCCCACTTGGCAGAAAAAGTGTGCTCGATGGTGAAATATGGTGGTCGAAAAATCAAATTCTGGGCAAAAACAGGGAAAAGTAAAATTGTAGTGTCTTAATATAAGTTAGAATGAACGCATCTACAGTTTAGAATGATTAGATATTGAACTCCAAGTAAACTGAAAATGCGCACCAACAATGCATGGTAACATGTTCCTAATCTGCAGATTCAGAAAAATATGCTCAAGAACTATATACCTAAAATTGTAATTGATGATGCTTGATCCTAATTCGGGGTTTAAATAATATCATTTAAGTTAAGAATCAAGCATGCAATCAACAAATTTATAAAGGGAGTGTGGTTCGGGCAAATTATTGTGGTGGGTAGGATTTCCAAAATCCACACATTCAATCGCACACAAATGCCCACCAAGGCCTCCGAATCCACACACCTTAACTAAAGCAAGCACACACTGATTCTCATTCACCAAGCAATCAAAAAATAACATCATTTTCCAAAAAATTGAGCAAAAGCATGATGTCTTCTTCTATTCTCCAATTCAGTGCCCCCATGATGCATAAACAGAAGGATTGGGCGAAAACTTACCTTGAGCTACTTGCATACATGATTAGAAGCTCAAAACCCGAATTAGATGAAGAAGAATTGAAGAAATCAAAATATTGAGATGAAATTTTGAGTTCCATGCCTCCAAGCTCAAGTTCTAGGTCAGGAAAATCGAAAATTTTGGGGGGGAAAGGGGTTCTGGCCCGAGCAGCTCTCGCGATCGTCCTTTTATGGACGCTGACAAGATCGCATGGTAGGGCAAAAGATCCCACGATCGTCCTTTTATGTATAGATACTTAGGGTTATCGAATGTGGTGAGTGAGCTCTTTTCCGTAGGCCTTCATCGTTATCCACACGCCTCCGAGTACACCTCCCCTATACCCATGTTTCAGTCACCTCAATCTAGGCTATCGTATCAGGGGCTTTAAGCTTATGGCTCATTTCAATAGACACTATCCACCGTCCACACCGAGGTTTCATCCCGGGTTCCATCTAGAAAGGTTACCTATAGCAGGGGTTCGGTCGCCTCAACCACTATAGGCCCCATTCACACATCTAACCTAAAGTCGCCAGCTGGCGTATACCCGTCTAACCCTAGAACTCCTTACCCAGCGCGGTAGCATAAATTAGGCTAAGAGGGAAGATTAGGGTGACTTACCCAAGCATCATCATTTAGGCAAGAGTGACATTAAAAATCAACTAGACAAATACATTCATTCGTTCAAACCCTAAAATATCCATACATACATAATAAACCCTAAAACTAGGGTTTGGGATTTAGAAGCCTTGGTACCTTAGAGGACTACTCCATAAAGGAGGGAAAAAGATACATGGTAGAAATAGAAGAAGGCTTGGGGTAGAAGATGCCTCCTTGCTCCTAGCTCCTTCTTCTCCTTCTCTTATTCTCTCTTCAGCTTCTCTCTCTTCTCTCTCTAGAACCAGAAATTTAACCCAAATTCAGCTCCCTTGAAAAGGGGGAAGGGGTCTTCTATTTATAGGCAACTTGGCTTCGGGGAAGTCGCGGCCTGAGGCAGGGTTATCGCGGCCATGATCTTTGGTCACCGGGCCGTGATATCAAAACATGGTCGTCGAGGCCTTAAGGACGGAGGGAGATTGCAGCCTGACTTCACGATCACGATCCTTGAGTCGCGGTCGTGATCTTCCTCTCGGAAATTTGCATGTTGGTCATGATTCGACTGGGAAAAGTCTCTGCTCATTCATGGCTCCTTCCTCGGGAAGTTCACGCCATGGGGCTCCAAGATCGCAGTTGCGATCTTTGGCTGCTGGGTCGCGATCTTCAGTGAATCTTCACAACTGGAGATCTCGGCCGTGACCTTTGGCTTCTAGGCCACGATCTTTGATCCTTGCCCCTTTTCTACACTTGTGACCTTGTTTTGTACCTAATTTGCACATCTTGACTAATATATCCTATAATCACATCAAAATCAATAGGGATATATTTGACAATGTTTAAACACTTAAGTACATGAATTGGCACAAAACATACCCTAAGATTGAGGGTAAATAACACCGATTTTGGTGTTATCAAACTCCCCCACACTTAGGCGTTTGCTTGTCCCCAAGCAAACCTACTCAAACCTAATGCAATATGATAGACAAATCAATGAAGAATGCATGCTAGTTCTTCATTGCATAGATAAGAGTATACGGGGATGAATGAACGCTACTACCTTCCTACTGTGCAAGCACAAACTCTCGTGTGAGGACTATATCTACTACCTTAGACCGGTCATTCGAAATGTGCTCCGAGGGATTCTCTGACAAAAATGATTAATAGAACTATAAGCGGTGCTTTTATTCTTTCTTTCGGTGTAGGAGTTGTCATTTTCGGTCTCCTTTTTCTCCGTTCACGTATATTGCACTGAACTCTTGCAATTTCTTTCATTGCGTAATAGCCTCTCTCCCTCATGACCAAGATCTGATGAATCATAGCCTTCCCATTCAAGGTCACATGTGGGGAAATTGATGGTCGGATGCGTCTTAGCCCGAGCACCATGTCCCAGCCTGCACTCCAGATTGGGTTGCCACACATGTTGGGTACAAACGAGAGCTATGAGGTCTCATGAATCGCTAAAAGGCACCTTTGGTCCTTATCATACGATTCCATGAGGAGGATAGGTGTTTCGGTCATGAAAGGTAGTAAGAGATGATCGGGACACAATAAAGCTATCCGAACCCCAAACACATCTTCGACGGGCACTCTGAGCCAAGAGAACAATCCTTTGACGGTTTATCTCAATTCTTTGCCCAGTTGCCCATCACGTGAGAACCTCTTTTCTATTTTTAAGCACAAATTGAAGAAGTTCCTAGTTCACATAAAAAGGAGAGAATCTCGCACACAATGCCTTCCTAAGATAGCAAACACTATCGACTCACACTAGAGGAGGAAAGTAGTAAAATTCCTCATGTACTGATACTCAAACCATGCAACTATCACCTAAGATGCACAACACATCAATCAATCTAGTCATATCAAAGCACATCGAGTAGGTAATTTCAAGGACAAGGTGTTTTGGAACCCTCAAATTTGAAAAAATTTGGGTGTGCATTCAAGGTTCCAAAAACACTAATATTTCACCATTCACCAAAGCAACAAAGGCATGATCACTAGCATACACTTCCATAAGCATTCATCAACGTCTTACATTCACAACAAGGGAAGATACTAGCAATAAACGGTTGCACCAATCATGATAAACATTCAAACATGCACAAGCATCCACCACCCCCCCCCCCCCCCCCCCACACACACACTTAAGCAACACATTGTCCTTAATGTGGGAGTTCGCCAAGATCGTGAATGTTACCATAGGTCGGGTTGTGGGTTGGTGAAGATTCACAAGTGTATGTGTATTCTTTGTCTTCTTGGTGATTTTCACAATGATAAAGCGCATAAGATAGAGAGGAAGACGAATAGGAGTTATAGGTATTATAAATATATATATAATAATTACTACTAATACTACTCCTCGCGATAGAATATTTAAGGTACGAAAGGTAAAATAAAAATAAGCGATAATTAAACATTGTTTTAATTTAAAAAAAGAAAAGATAAATCTTAAGCCTTGGATGCCTAGAACTCATGCCTCCTCGGAGGGTCCTTCTTCTTCATCGTGGGAAAGTGCGAAAGGGGAGGAGCGGTTGAATGTGGCCGGTAGATCTTCGATCAAAATGTTCATCACCTTCATAATTGCGTGGATGCACGCCATGATGTGAAGCCGTGCTTCCTTCTCCCTTCGTTAGTTGTGAAGGATAGCTGCTATCATAGCCTCAATTCTATGATCTCTTGCATTGTTGCTTGGTGGGTGAACTGGTTGAAAAGTGGGAATAGGCACCTCTCCTCCTTCATGCACATTCTCCACTTGGTCTTCCTCGGTTGTCAATCTTCTTCGGTCCCTTGCCCTCATAGGTTCGGGAAGAAGGAATACGGTTCCTCCCATGTCCAATGTATAGGTGGTTGGAAGTGGGAATCCCCGCACACCCCAAATGTCATCATTGCTCATGTGTAGCACCTTAAGTTTCAACTTCAAGACATCAATCTCGTAACGCTCCGAAGTCGAGTTGGAAATATTTGGCAAGTCGGGTGATGTACACTCCTCCATGGAGTGCGGCAAGTTGGTGATCTGTCTCGTAACGCTTGAAATTAGATAAGATTGATAGACCGAAATGGAGATATTGTGGGAGGCGCATGCTATGAAACGGGGTGATGTCTCGGGCGGTGAGATTGCCCTTGCTGCGGTTCTTTCCTCCCACAGACCTAGCAATCACATGGTGGATGAGCGCCCACTCCGGTTGCACCTCACTGCTTTTGATAGTCTCACGTCCCATTGTCGGCTCTCGGGTTTCTTGACTTCAGACTCATAGAAGGCCTTGAAACAATGGAAGTCGAATTCCCTTGTCAAGGGTGGCAAAATCATTAGGTGAATCAATGAAGCCCGCCGGGTAGTTGTTCATTGCTCTAGTGAACTCTCAGACTGACATGTGATGGTACTCCCCTCCGAGTTGAAACTGAGTGTTATCCTTAAGGTCGGCGGCACCCCTCATGTCTTGAATAGTGAGCGTACTAATAAACTCATGAACTAGCACCCGATATATGTGTTCTTGAATAGAGAGCAACTTGAGACATTCCAAATTCTGTACTTTAGAGCGGATTGCATCTTCAATTCCAAGTTGGGCAAAAAGAATCCAATCGAGACAAGTACTTTCGCCTAAGGGTAGCCATTGAATCCACATAAGTTTGCTCTGGAATTGCTTGGGTACATGCTCTAAAACGTAGTGAGTGATATGTTCTACGCTGCCTTCTTCATATTGAGGAACTACCCTTGATTGATGTTCAAGTTGTGATGGTGGATGAGTTTCTTCTACAACCACTTTCTTTGACTTGGACTTTCTTGTTTTCTTATTTTGACCTTGGAGAGGACGAGATGTTTGAGAGGATGAGCTCTCACCATGAGTCATGTCTTTAGTCTTGTATATTATCCTTCAAAACAAGTGGTATACGTATGCATAAATCATCAACCCAAACATCAAACATTAATCGGGTAGAATACAATAAGGTATCATGAAATTTCTAAATTCCCCCCACACTTGAATGTGACTAAGAACTTGGCAAAAGATGGAAATTGGATAGAGAAATATCTCCAAAATAGTAAGAAGGATATCCCCAAATTGATATAGGAACAATCAATGACCAACACCCCATGCAATGAAATTGATGCTTAATCCAAAGTGATGCAAATAATGAACTCTATGTGGTTGGGGACTTTCCACAAACACTTGGTGGGTGGTAGTTGAAGATGACATAAATGCATGGGCACAACCCACTAAGACATTAAAAGTGCATAGAGGGTTCATTAAAGAAAAGATAACCAATTTCATGCCATCAAGATGTCATTCCAAGAAGAAAATGGGCATTGATAAACCATTAATTGCACATGTTAATACACCCATTCTTGAGCCGTTTGAGAGACGATTCTCGTGTTTTAAGCCGATTTCACGCTAGGTTGTGCGTTTAAGTCATATTTCAGGACTTGGCATGGACATGGAGGCGTGGAAACGAGTTTCGTGTCAAAAAGGAGGACGTTGGAGTGAAGGGGAGATGGAAGAAGAAAATACCCGGTAAGGAGTTGAAATACCCAACCGAATAAAATGCAACAGGAGGCCAGGGAAAGCGCATTTTTTAGGCCAGGAAACAGAAGGGGTCCGGGCCGGATCGCTTAAATACCCGATCGGGTATTCTGGACCTCGATCGGGTATTCTCCCATGGCCGCAGCGCAGCATTTCAAAATACTCGGCCGGTCACTGAAATACCCAACCAGTTATTATGGTCGGGTATCGCGTTTTGCTGGCTTTAGAGGGAAAAAAGACCAATTTCACTAGGGATTCGAATTCTAGAGAAAGAGAGCAGATACCTAGAGAGAGAAAGTGACAAACCAGAGTCTCCAAGCGCCTTAGATCGATCTTCATCACCATTGGAGCTCGGCTTAAGCTTGGAGAAATGCATATTGCCTACCAGAAGCAGATTCTCATCCTTCACAGCATGATTTCTGCATCTGACCTAGATTTTCCCTCCTTATCTATGGAGTAAAATCTCTCGCTCACCTGGGTATGAAGAACCCTAGATTTGTATGTTAGGTCTGGTTGTATGAAACCAAATACGAATTCTTTGATACTGATTATATTCAATTGAGGCATGGTTTTCTGAATTGCAAGAATCCTGATCAAATTCCTGTTATTAGTGCTTTGACATAGAATGAGAATATCTGCCTAGGTTGATAGAGCACCCTTGATTGAAGGTAGTGAATTGACGACTCTAGTCGAGGAGTCAATTCATTATTCTGTACTGGATTTATTCCAGTAGAGGAGGTTTGGTACGTTAGGGCCTCAGTCTGTTTACTCCGGTGGAGGTTAGTCGCCCGCTAGAGACTCAGTTTGAGAGGATCTGGAGACCTTTAGTCGAGACTGCAGACTACCTAAGAACCTTCCCCAGTATAATTATCATTGAATATGAACTTGGCAAATTAAAACTTGGCTTAACTGCAGTCTAGGGGGAACCATATCTGGGTGACCTCTCTCTGAACTTGGAAAAAAACATTTACTGCTTTTGCTTGCTAGTTTAGTTGGAACTTCACTACAGGTTAACCGCTAAATAATAAGAATTTGACGGAGTAGTCATCACCCCTAGGACCCGGGTTGACATTTAAACCTAACCCCGCTATACTACGCATTTGTAGGTGATTACACTTGGCCATTTTCTAGTGTGACGGTAGAAGCGATTCAAGTTTTTGGCGCCGTTGCCGGGGACTGCTAGCTTGTTGAAGAAACGTGATTTATGTTACTTTAGCATTTCTGTTCCGCATTGATTGTTTTAATTTGTCCCACTTGTGCCTTCACGGGTTTGCTTTCTTGGATTGTGTGCAAGTAGTGTATGACCCGCATCCAGTCGGGAGACTTACTACCGTTAGACTCGGAACTAGAACTCACTTGTCGCCAGCTCAGGAGACAACAACGAGCAAGACTGGCTATGGAGGAAGTACACGTCGACGGCCATCTGAGCAGCGACTCTGAAGAGGAATACGAGATGGGCGATCAACACAACATGGGGAACCTGAACCTGAACCTGGGGCAGAATCAACCCCTAGGGATGCCCATCCAGGTTCCCCCAGTGAATAAGGCCCTGGAAAATAACCCAGGTTGTCGACATCTGGGTTGTCGACATCCGCCCCGTCATCCTGTATCCACCAATCCCAGCAAACAACTTTGAGATCAAGCCATGCTGGATTCAACTGATCACATCCTCCATCTAGTTCCATGGCCTCAAGGATGAAGAGGCGAGGGTGCACCTTTCTCGGTTCTTGCAGCTTACCAATGGGTTCAAGCTGAATGGTGTACTAGATGACGCGATCCGTCTTCACCTATTCCCCCACTCTCTGGCGGGGCATGCAAAGAGGTGGTTAGAGACCCAGCCCCCACTATCCATCACGTCATGGGACGATCTGGCCGACAAGTTTGTGCACAGGTACTACGCGACCTCGAAGACTATGGAGATTCAGCAAGAAATCACTCATTTCCGCCAGGAGCCCGATGAGTCACTACGTGATGCCTGGGAGCGGTACTCAGGATTCTTCTGGCAGTGTCTCCATCACGGTTTTAGTGATGCATTCAAAGTGGGGAACTTCTACAGTGCTCTAACCCCATAGAGCCAGAGGGTGATCGAGTCTCTATGTCCAGGAGGGGACATTTTCACCAAGACCCCACCCGAGCTGAATCAGATGATCAGTACTCTGGATGCTAGAGATCATTCTTGGGGGCAGAGCACTAGCGGCAGGAGCTCCCGGGATCAAGGTGTGCATTCTATGGAAGCTAGATCCGGGCTAGAGCGGGAGGTGGCCGAGCTGGTCCAGACATTAAAGCAGCCCAACAGTCTCATTCCGGGAAGAGGATTGGCTGGCCATTCAGTTGCACAGTGCCAGTGGTGTGAGTGCTCCAATCACTTGGTAGAAGACTGCCAGGCTATGCTGGAGTCTACTACACCCCAGGAGCAGTTGGACTTCATCGCCAATGCTCGGCGCCTGGATCCTTACAATGGAACATATAATGAAGGTGGCACCAGCATCCCAACTTCTCCTGGAATAACAACACCAGCAACACCACCAAGCCTCTCGGCTTCCCAGATTGAGCAGGTGGTTTTCAGCAGAGGCAGCCCTTCCATGCCATACAATGCCCATTTCTATAGCAGCAACCCTATTAGGCCAAACAGGGGCAACCATTTTAGCAGCAACAAAGACAGTATGCCCAGCTAGCAGCAGCTCCAGCACAGGATGATCAAATGTCAGAGCTGAAGAACATGGTGCAGACCTACGTGAGTGCCAGCACGGTGAATTTCGCCAAGCTAGACCAGTGCATCACCTCACTGGAGGCAGGACAGAGGAACCAGGGTGCCATACTTCTGGACCCTCCAGAACCAGATTGGAGGCATAGCCCGCCAGAACACCACTAGAGCACCGGGAACTCTGCCAGCCACTACTATTCCAAATCCTCGCGAGCCTCACCAGCAGCTCGATGCCATCACTACTCGAAGTGGCAAGACAACATCTGCTATTCCTACACCGGCCGGGCAGGAGGAGCCAACACCTGCTTCAGCACTTCTAGCTGACAAAGAAGATGTGGGGATTAAGAAGGAAGCACCTTCCCCCAAGCCACAGCCAGTGGTTGAGGAGCATGTTCCCCATATTTCCTTTCCCACTCGATTGCACAAGGATAAGATGGAGACTAAGTTTTCCAAATTCATAACAAAGTTGAAGCAGGTCAACATCAGCCTGCCTTTCATGGAGGCACTGTCGAAGATGCCCAAGTACGCCAAGTTCATGAAGGATCTCCTCACCAACAAAAAGAAACTTGGGGATCTATCGACAGTGATGCTGAGCGAGGAGTGTTCTGCCATCCTGCAGAACAAGCTGCCCGAGAAGCGCAAAGACGCAGGGAGTTTTACTATCCTTCTTATCACTGGACGCATGCATGTACGAAAGTCCTTGGCGGATCTAGGCGCTAGTATTAATGTCATGCCCTATAAATTGTTTAAGAAGCTAGGCCTAGGTGAACCTAGAACCACTAGGATGAGCATTCAGCTCGCTGATCGCTCTATTGTGGATGTGCCTTTGATTTTGGTATTCCTGGATATAAATGAGGATGTGGATGTGCCTTTGATTTTGGGTAGACCATTTCTCGCCAACGCCAACGCGCTTATTGATGTGCATAGTGGCAAGTTAATCTTGCGTGCTGGGGATGAACTGGCTACATTTTCCATGTCCGATAATGTGAAGCATTCCCATTTGCATGATGACTTGGATTAATGTGATATGCTGGTTGATTTTGAGACCGCACTCGCCATCACGAGTGCGGGTACTGACGATGCCCTTGAGCATTGTATTTTGCTAGGTGAGCAGGCATCGCAGGAGCTACAGCTGCAGGAGCAGCTAGCCGCTCTGGAGAGTGGCGAGTTTCTGGAAGGTCCCAAGCAGTTCAAGCCGATCTCATCCTCTCCTTCGCATCCTCTCTGGAGGAACCACCAGAGCTGGAGCTAAAGCCCCTCCCTCCTCATTTGGAGTATGCATTTATCCAGGAGGGGAACAAGCTTCCAGTCATTATTAGCTCGACCCTCACACCCGAGTAGAAGGCCAGGCTGGTGGCCTTTTTGAAGCAGTACGAGCAAGCGCTGGCGTGGAAGATCACTAATATCCGAGGGATCAGCCCCTTTTTCTGTTCCCACCGGATACTGGTAGAGGATGAGATGCGGCCAGTGAGATAGCCTCAGCGGAGACTGATATCGAACCTAGAGGTTGTGGTTCGGACGGAGATCGTGAAGCTAATGGACGCGGGGATCATCTTCGCCATTTCTGACAGTGAGTGGGTTAGTCCCACCCAGGTGGTGCCTAAGAAGGGCGGGATGACCGTGGTACCCAATGAGAAGAACGAGCTCATACCGATGCGCACAGTGACCGGGTACCACGTCTGCATCGACTACCGTCTCCTCAACGACGCCACCCGGAAGGATCATTTCCCACTGCCTTTCATTGATCAGATGTCGGAGAGGCTGGCAGGGCACGAGTTCTACTATTTCCTAGATGGGATGTCCGGGTATTTTCAGATCCCCATTGCACCGGAAGACCAGGCGAAGACCACCTTCACCTGTCATTTTGGCACATTCGCCTACCAGAGGATCCCATTCGGGCTATGCAATGCCCCGACCACATTTCAGCACTGCATGCTGGCCATCTTCGACCGACTGGTCGGAGAAATCATGGAGGTGTTTATGGACGACTTTTCAGTCTATGGGGACTCATTCTGAGCATCACTACTATGGAATCCCAAGGGAGAAGCCCGAGCCACTTCTAGAGTAGGAGAAGATTGATGAGACTAATGTCAACTCAACTCCTTATGGATATAAATAACTCGTTGGAGTATACGAATAAAAAGAGAATGTTGGTCCTTGCACGTTCAATTGTCTTCTCGATGACCATTATCTAGAGAAACGATTGGTACATCTTGGTTCTAGTATCAACATCCTACCACTTCCACTCTATAAAGATATGGGACTAGCCGGCATGAAGGAGATAAAAATGGAGATCAAGTTAGTAGACAACACTCCATGTCAACCTCTTAGAGTAGTTCGAGGATTGAGTACACACACAAATCAGACCATTCATCTTCTTACTATGCAGTGATAAAGATGGAGATAGAGACCTCATATTCCTTGATACTTGGAAGAACATTTCTAGCAACTTTCAGTGCCATGATCAATGCAGCAAAAAGAGAAATCACACTACCAGTAGGAGAGGTCATGCTCATGCATATAGTAATGGGGTCTATTCAAGACAAGGAAGGGAAGCAAGCCATCGAGGATGATGATTTTGAGGATAATGAAGATATGGACTCGGAGATAGAGATCAAGTTCAGACTGGGATCTCTATATGAGGATTCCTTACATGCAACATATAATCATTACGATGAAGACCTAGTGCGGGGAGACAAGTTGAAAGAAGCTCTACCAACTCCGGATTTGAAGCTAGCACAAATGACACTCAAGATAGCCATTACAAGAACAAAGGCATTGCTAGAAAAGATTGAGAAGCTGGAGTATGAAGCATCAGAGGCTTTCAAGAGTTCCTGCACCATCATAGATTCAATCCACAAACCTTGGAGCCACCAACGATGAACATGGTGATGAAGGAATGTCAGAACTCGAATGGACATTCGATGAGGGCATGTTCTTCAACTGAGAGTAACTTTTATCTCTTTGTTTTCCTCAGATTTAGGAGTTTAAGCATTTGCTCTCTCCGTTATCTGTTTTTGTTTTTTTTTTTTTTGTTTAATTTAGAATCACCCTAAATATGATGAGTGCTAGTAATGTAAGCCCCGATTTTTGAAATATGAATGACAAGTTTGGTAAACTATTTTCAAACTTTTTCATAGCTCACTATCTTTTAGTCCATTGAGTACAATCTTTTAATGTGGGGGTGGAATAGGGTGCTTCGTGTTACTTGATTATGCTTGATACATGCACTATCTTTAGTCATTCAATTTCAAAGTTTTTGATCCAAAATCTAGTAGTTTTATGATCGATGTGAAAAATTTAGAAAATACTAAAGATATTTTCCATCAATGACTTTTAGTCATCCCCTACAAGCATGTTGACGTCTCATCCTAAATCAAGGAGTCTAGGGAATGTCATTCAATCTAGGGAGGATAATGTAGTGACTATGAAGGATGTGATGGTCAATGAGATGAAATGACGATTTTATATGTTTGAATGTTGCGTTGTATAGTTCATTCATAGATTTCTGATTATGCAAAAGGGTCGTTTTTTAATGTTTTTCAAAGGGTGAATTGTATCTTCTAGAAAATGCAAAAACTAACTATCAAGACAAGTTGGTATTATTCAAAATTTTCCATGTTGTATGTTGAGAAATAAAGTGTGGGGTAAGGCCAACGTGAGAGGCATTTTTTCATTGCCCAAATTCGGGTTTTGAAAGAGATACTAGTCGAGATTTAGTGGGAAAGTTCTACAAGGTGATGCTAGTTCCTTTCTAGTACATGTAAAATTTTCACCCGTTGAATTGATAGCTAACTTGAGGATGTGTTCTTAAGGGAACATATAAACCTTCCAACATCCCTTAATTGCATTGACCCTCCGCACGAATTCAGGTTAAGGAGCTACTAGCTCTTGCTCAACCGATAAGGGTAAAGCTATAAAGAGCTCTCCACTCAAGAAAAGTGTAGAACAAAGAATTTATTCAAATATTCAAAAATGTTTATCAAAAGTTTCATCCTTGTGTTTTGTTACACTAATGCATGATTGGTTGTTTATGCTTGAATTAGGTTGCATGATATTCTAGCATGTTGATGTGGTTAGGATTCTCTCATGCTATCGTTGACCTTGTAAGTTGCTTATGATCCACTACTTAAGATTGAGACTATGTGATGATTCTTTGATGTTCATTGAGTTGTATGATTGTCATTAGTGACATTTTATTTATAATATTTCTCGCTCCCATATTTTATACATTTCCCCTTATATCAATGCTCGTCAGTAGTTTTGACTATATTTCATATGGAATTTACAACTATTTGGATAATGAGCTTACGATAGACCTTGAGTGTAGTTTTATACTATTTGGTGCCTTCATGGTGTTGTTTTGTGCTTTTAAAGGTTATAAACCACTCAAGACGAATATGGATCTCCAAGGGACCTAATGGATCAGAAGGAGGATGAGAATACAAGTTCATATACTCAAAGACTCAAACAGAGATAGATTTGGACATTAGATTCTCACTTTATGGCCAAAATAAGAAGATTGATAGTGTAGTAAACCCAACTTTGACCGAGGCCCAACTAGAGCTATAAAAGTCAAGAAGCACCCAAATTTGGAGGAGAGGTTGCTTGTGGTCCAAGCAACCAAGCTCAAGTGGAAAATCAACTTTGGTTCCAACCTCTGTAGGGGCGCCTCTCAAACCCTAATCCTCCGGGAAGCTGCTTGAAGAAGCTACTTCGTCCACAAGTTGAAAGAAACTGAGTTCAAGTCGGATAATGAAGGATTTGCCAACTTTAGGAGAAATAACTAGAAGACTCCATTATGTAACTAGTATAAATAGGAGGCTAGCTAGAGGTTTTAAAAAAATAACACATTTTACTAGCACTTTGCCCTAGGGGCACAAGTAGCAATCCACAGAGAGGAAGAGAATTGTAGCTGGAATTCGAAGGAGCAACATTTACCATCAATGCAGGTATCTATGGTGATTTTGTTCCATTCTTCTTTTTGTTGCTAGTCGATCTGTTTAAGGATGTGAATTCTATGATGTTTATGCATTACTTTCTAACAGTTAATAAGATGTTTATCTCGTTTCATATTATGATCTTCGATGCCTGTGCCTTTAGATGCTTTATTGTATTCACGATGCTTTAATCATATCTTGTATTATATGATGTTTTAATTAATCTATGCGTGTGAATCTATTTATACGAGCACGAAACCAGTACGCCTAGTTATCAAAGTTGCAAAGCCATGATCTCGAACAGAAAACCGGATATTAGGGATAAAGTGGAATAGAAGTGCAATCTCACACCTAGGATAAGGCTCTATCAATATAAGGATAGAAGCTTAACCAAAATCAAGGGGAATACTTGATTGATACAAAAGCACAATCCACAAGCTAAAAGCTCATTGAACCAAGATAAACTCAATATTATTCAATGTCTGACCTGAAACTCGAGTTTAAACCCTTATATAGGCCAAGGAAACAAAAACTACTCAAAAACCGAAAAGGAAAAGAATCCTAATAAAAAAAGGTCAATTCAGTTCATCAGTGCCCGATCTCCAATCGTGCATCTTCAGATCCCATATCGAGGATTGTAGGCCTTTTGACTGGGGGCCCTCCTATTCCCATTCCCCGATTGATGCTCCTGATCCCTAGTTGGGGATTTGATCCCTTCTAGCAGTGGGTCTTCTTACTTCAACATCCCTAGTATGCACTGCATTTCCCCGACTGGGTAATTGGTCTTCATGGCTGAGGAATTGGTGCTATTTGGCCCTTCTGGCTTCCACGAGGTGCATCCTTCTTACCGCTTCGAGTAGAGTTATTTTGGGTCACTCTGGAGGATTGCATAATCTATTATGAGTGGTATTATATGCATGGTTTATAATACTATTGTGGGAAACAAGGAAACTAATCTTTGGTAGCAGACATCCTTCTTCGGCATGTATAGGAGGACGAGCTACCCTTTTATGCATGAATAGGAATGACACTTGTTTCTTCGATCATCGATGCTATAGAATATGGTTATGGTTTGTAGAAGTCACAACTAAAGATGTTCTTCATTGATTAGGTGATGACATTAAGCGAATTTACACATTAGCTAGTCAAATATCTATCGCAAGAGATGCATGTATGGGTAGAGAGTAGCTTTAGAGGAAGGGATAGAGCCTCATAATAGTTTATGCATAGACGATTCTTATTGAGGACATTATAGAACAATCATCTAATAAACACTGCCTAAACATTACTTTAATTGCCTTGCATTGTTTGTTTCTTTTGTTTGCTTTAGTAAAGTAAATTTCGAATATAAGGCAACTCCACCCACAAAGTTTTACTTTCCTGCATAGCCTAATCGAATACATTAGGTTAGGTTTGAGTAGTTACTATTAAAAGACCCTGTGGAATATGACCCTAGGATATCCTAGGATATTTATCACTCGATACTGCATTCATGAAGATTATTCACTCGTCCCGAATATCACAATAAAAATCTTGATTTAGGCCCAAGTATAAACCTTAACCGAGTGCAATATAGGGAAAATATGTTTGAAAGTCAAACCCAAGCAGGTCCATGTACCCCTACTTCAATTGTTTGAAACATTATCTAGCAAATGGTTTTTGGTTAAACTATGGTTTAAAGCTAAAGCGATTGGAAAAGTAAATGGCTTGAACACTAATTGAGAAGGCTTCACACTGGTGTTACTCCCCCTAGCTAGTAATCATGATTTATCGGATCGAATGCAAATGTGTGGTAAAGGCGATTGTAAACCGTAGGGAAGCGCAACAAGTCAGCAAGCTCACTCTCTCGGTCACTAGGCCAAGGGATTTAGAATCAAGCTTCCAAGGTAGCTCTCTTGGCTAATCGACTCAGGGTTGCTTAGGCTTCTCCCTCGAACTGTAGTCCAGACGGCCAAAACACAATCTACCCAAGGTGCTAATACGTATTAAGAGGAGTGATAGACTTCACAACTCTCCTTAAACTTTGGCAACAACTAGTTTGTCAAAAGTGTACACTCACTGCCAAATCCAAGTATTGAACCTGACAAGCCATTCATAAACCACACATGACTATTTTGCTTCAAGGTGGATGACTCTTCATACATTGGTTTTTAACTTTTAATCTTAACAATGGATGGTACATGGTCGACATGTCTTTGTCTTGGTGGCCTTGCATAGGGTCCCATACTCCTCTGCCTTAGCCACATCATGCCTTACTTTAGCAATCCTAACAGATGTTCTTAACTCCCTTGGATGAAAACAACCGTGGGTGTTCCTCTGTCTTGGTTGCCTCGTAGTTTACACATACTCATTATCCTCATATTTCTGGAGGCCATGCCTAGAACCGAGTAGTCGGCGACCACCCAGGTGGCTCGCTTGACTCTCTCTTTCAACACCTAAACATTGTTGGCTCCTACACTTAGAACACAACCAACCTTGTCTCTTTGTGTGACCATGTTTGGTTGGTCTGTACAGTGACTTCTTTTAGATGCCTCTTTGTACATCCTTTGTGATTGGTGAAAAGTATTTACTACTAATAGACATAGACTTGCCCCCTGTCTAGATTTAGCAATATTTTTACACTAAAAAAAGCCATGAGTGGCTTGGACCTACTGTATTTTCTTTGACATGCCCCTACTCCATTCTTCATGATGGGTAACTTGGCCCATTGTCAAGACTTAGCAAAACTAGCATGTTTATCACAAGCATGTGTGGCTTGCATTTCTTGTGACTTCTTGGACATGTTTTGTCCATGAATTACTAAATTTTCATATCTACAATAATATTTTGTGGCTTTCTCACGTCGTGATTTGTTGGATATGCCTCCACGTCCACTACCTGTGGTTGGTGGCATTGCCCCCCTTTCCAGACTTAACCACATTAGTATGCTTATCACAAGCACGTGTGGCTTGTGATTTTTATAGCCTCTTGGATACCGCAACATGTCACTAGGATGGATATCTCGGTTCCAGCTTGTAGGGTGGTAGACTTTTGTGCCCCCTTTGCTAGACTCTAGGTCATTGCCTACTCACTAGGGGTGGCATTGGGGGTGGACGAGCAAATGGTGATACTTGCACTACAAGAAAACAAATGATTAGTGTCGATTGTTTTATATTTTTAGTGTCAATTTTAACCGACATCCTAACAAAATTTGTGTCCATTCACTTAAACGATACAAGAAGGAACAAAGGAAGGGGAGGGATATTATCATGTTTCCCACTTTTCATTTGGGCACTAGTGAGAGGGAAGAGTAAATGAAAGACATTGAATAAAGAAAAAAAATATTTGAATGGCAGGGTGGTTTTCAGATGGGCAGGGAGTTGAAAATTTCAAGAGTCTATCCCGCCAAACCCTCCTGAAATAAAATTTCAATTTGATTTTCATTTGTGTCAGTTATATCTGACACAATTCAAAATTTGTGTCGGTTACACCCGACACGAAATGCAACCCACACAAATAACTGAAAATTAATTTAAGGGAAAAAATCTATTTTAGTTTGTGTCAGTAGAAAACGACACAAATTAACATAAAAAAATAATCGAAACTAATATCTAAAAATTTATCCTGGTTAACTAACCGACGCAATATACCAAAACGAATCTTAAATTTTGTGTCGGTTCACTTCACCGACACAACACAACTGACACCGAACACCTTTTTTCTTGTAGTGTTGGTTCAATTTGAATGAATCATCACCACCTACGTCATCGACATGTGTCCTAGATGGTCTTATATCTAGAATTGGAAGTTAAGCTCCACCTTGTATAGACATCCCCCTTGCGGGTCTTGAACATGGGGACCAAATTCTGACCACAAATCCCATGTTGTGATGGCAGTTGACTTGTCACACATGTCGACGAGGTTCTTTGCTATGGTCAAGAATTTTGACAACTAGTGGAAGAAAGATTCATGCCCCATATAACAATGTTTAGTTGTGGATCTTTGCCATTTATTGGCAAAGTCGTTGATTGCACCACAGATGTGTTATAGAGATGTCTAGACTCATAAAAATTGCTCTGAGTCTTGTTCGAGTAGCCAAACCAATATACAAATCTGTATCCATCGAAGAACGGAGAGAATCATGGTGTTCAATGAGAGAATCATAATATTCAATAAGAGAAATTTAGGTTTACTTGTTTGGGTTTAACCACACCCTCTTTCATTGATTGATGGAGTGATGTGATGGCCACTACTTAATCAAGGCTTGTCATTTGTACCAACAAAGCCCCCATCCCGCCATTGTTTCTGGAAACAACATCCATTCGACCTATTTGAAACGGGTCACTGGATTCTCTTCCACAAATACTTGTAAAATATCATCTTTTTTTCTTTCCATGTCGTGGAGCCATCAAATCAAACACAATATCCCACCAGGTGTGCCAATTTTTTTCTAGTGGAAAACTTACGTTGAATTGAGATTAATCCACCTTAACTTATTTTGACAATGATTTCTAAGACACAGCTCACACTTCTTCAAACTAAGTTTGAACGAAGATGTTTTATTGATGGTTTATGAGAATGAAACTAAATTAAATTATCCCTACTCCTATGGAGGTTCTACGAGAGCTCCAAAATACGAATATACCTACATTTTCATAGAAAAGATAAAAACTTAATGTATGTGTCAGTTGTGTGGGTTTGGGAACCTTTGTCTCTGTCGACCCCAACTCTTATTTGTAGGCATGCAATGGTAACATCTTTGGAGAACTGCTTGTTTGATAACTTCCAAAAAGAAATGCTCCCTTCTTCCTCGGACGTGTCTTCACACATGAGATGAGTTGCAGTTGCTCCTCAACTACTTAGGCGTCTTTCCCTTGCTGGAGTAAAAGTCTTGGTGCTTTTGCCTCCTCTTGGTCACGCCATGGAGTCATGACCGCGTGGCCATCTCTCGCAATTAGTGAAGATAGGTGTTTACACCCAAAAATAATCTTTTGCAACATTGATTATGTATAGGGTATCTATTGTCTTTATAAGGCCAGATTAATTATCACAGTTAGTGTTATTTAAACTAGGCCTCATGGTACTAGATTTTTAAGCCCAAATGACTAAGTCCTCTGACGAACAACGTGGTAGGTTCAACTAGTTATGATTTCAAAATCACGATCGTGAAATTGAGTAGGCCCAATTATTCGTGATTTCAAAATTACAGTCGGGAAATTGAGTTGATGCCCATGATCTTTGGTCTCGTGGAAATCAAAGTCAGCAGCAACAACTAATCAAAGTAACGGCATCAGCGATCACAAGAAACTTTCTGACATCACGCTTGTGACCTCCAACCGTGAATTTGCCCCTTCCTTATGCCTTTATAAAGGAAAGCTTTTCATTTTGAAAGGGATTCTGACTTTTCCTACACAAAAAGGGAGAAACAATGGTTAGGTTCTAGACAGAGTGAGGGCTGAAGGAAGGCAAGCAAGAGTAATTAAGTGGATGATCATTGACTTAATTGCTAGTTTGGTTATTCTTTTGCTCATATGAGATTTAGGGTTATTACTTGTGACTTATATGCAATTTGATTCTATCCTAGGGTGAGGGTGAAAGAGTGAGGGTGAATCCAATTCAAAGTACCTTCCCAATCTTTGAAGTAACCTTACTAGCTAGCCTAGCTTAGTTTGTTTGCTTAGTGTTAATGATAGTTGAACCCTTTAATTGAACGATAGTGTACCTTAAAGTAGCAGCACATTCAAAGACCCCATGAGTTACGACATTAAATCGCCATTATACTACTTTGCTAAGCTAGGGTGTACTTGTCCTAGTTTAGTGTATTGAGCTTGAGATAGCACGGACCATGGGCTATGTCACACCCTGGGAGGAAGAATAGTCTTGGCAAGTTGTTTGAGTTCTGGGAAAAGGAAGGGAAAGTGTAGGAAAGGAGGGATTGAGGAAGAAGAAGGGAACAGAGGAGAATAGAGAGGAAAGGGGGAAGGGGGAAGAAAAAGAGCAGGGAAGATAGTTTCTGTAATTGATTTTCGATGCCCCTCTTCTTACAACACGGCCCTATTTATACGACACACTAATTACACATTGCTCCCCAAACTAAATCGTATTACAATTAACCCCCTACCCACACATTGGTTCGTTAAAACTCCCAACCCCTTGAGATTAGCCTTGTCCTCAAGGCTAAGATACAAGTGAAAACACAGCAGCCTAGAATTGCAACGAAAACAAGTAACACAGGAAAAGAAACTGGAATGATTATAGTTGTTGAAGAGAACAAAAGAAAGCAAGGTTTCTGCTCAAGCTTTTTAATCCTTAAGCTGCAGACTCTCCTCATTCTACAGCCACCACCAGCTCTTGGAGGTAATTTCTCCATATCATCCCACAAAATAAAGTGCAGAAGCATCACTATCCTGCATCCCAACTCCAATCCAACAATTAATACCAAATCCCAACTCCAATCCAACCATCAACACCCACCCCTTTTGAAAACTACCATCAAACAGCCTGCCCAATAGAACACCGTCTTTGTAAGGTTCTTTAAAAGCAGGACAGTTGCCTCTCCCCTGAGAAAGAACTACCATCCAACAAGCCTCCTTGTAAGGCTCTTTAAAATCAAAGCCAGTACCTCTACCTTTAGATTCCACCATCACAAAGAGACCATTGAACCGTTCACCATCATACAGATAATCAGCCAGGTCAGAATGACCATACTGAAGAGCTTTTAACTCCAAATAAAATAGCCGACTAGCCCCAGCTGTTCATGAAGAAAAATGCATCAACCTACCTTCTTCTTCCTTCTGAATTTCTGCTATAACTCCTGTTATTCCAACTAATGATTTTGACCTTGTGAGATGGACACTCAAAACATTAAGCTTCTTTTTTGTAGTGGCCTCCACAACCCAATCACCAATATAGTTAAAATCGGTCTCTTTGGGAAGGAGATCAATCTTGGTTATCACTAATATTATCGGATTTGCACCTGCAAGGTCAAGCACACGAGCCAAGAAACTGCCATTGAAGTCGACAATGTCAACCAGTTTGACAATTAAAGCCTTTTCATTGCGCAAATGATACACCTTTTCCCGAAGCTCATCTTCAGTAACGAACTGCTTCCCGCCGGAATATCCTCCATTCCCACCAACTGCAGTGATCATGTGTCCATGAGACAAAAGCTTGCACCTTCTACAAAGCACAGTTCTCAGCTGGCGATGCTTCTTCTTCAACCCATAAGTATCGACCGCCACATAACTAGGAGCATCAAGCTCCAAGGTCTGCAATGGAGCTCCACAACCATAACAGCAAGCCACCGCCGTATTCACCTTCAAGGCCTTAACTCTATCGTTCTTCCTCTTCTTCTTGGCCTCTTTCATCACCAGCTTTGCAGCCTCTGTCACCCCTATCATTCGATCACCATTAACTTGCTGCTAGTCAACTGCATCTTCAAGCCCGTTCATGAAAACAACTTGTTGAACTTTCCCTTGGGCCATCAGCAACTCATTTCCACGACCAATACCATGTTTCTCTAACCCATAAATGCTAAAGTTGTTAAAAAATATCATCTTCCCTCAATGGTACAACAGCAGAGGAAATAGGGATAGTGCCATGAACTTCAAGCGAAGCCATGAAAGTAGCCTTGAAATAGTCACTTGCAGCATTAGTAGCTTTGTTACCATTCAGCCCCCAAATCCAGTGAAACTTCCAATCAAACAATTTCCTGCCTGAAACATTTCGTGCTGCCACATCCTTGTACGGTTCCTTGTAGTTAACACATGTATCTCCTTGTTTAAACTTCACACGAGGACACGAATACCTATGACAGTTCATCAACATCCAACTGTGAACCCAGCTGCCCTCATCATACACATAACCGGCCACTTCCATATGCTTGTTTGAATCACCTTGCAACTCCGAATAAAACAGCCCAGGTTCTTTTATAGTTGAGCCAGGTGTAACAATAGGAATATATTCTTTTTCAGCAAGTAAACCACCAGTCCCATCAACCATGTTAGGAGAAAGAAAGGATTCAACAGTCACAGCCCTTGTATCCCCAACCATCTCTAAGTAATCACCAATATGAGATTGCTTCTTTCTTTTGCAAGTCTCGATGGCAACTTCCTCCAACCGAGCTTGCTGATAAGCTTCAGCTAATGTTTGTGGCTGCATCATGGACACAACTAGTCGCAGCTCCTGCTCCAATCCATTAATAAAGCTGCTAATGAAGTAAATCTTGTCCAAGGCCGGGTTGAATCGCGACATCAAGGACCTCAACTCCTCAAACTTCTCTTGATACTCAGCCAAAGAGCCCTACTGCCTAAGTTTATTGAATGCAGCTACCACACACCCATAAGTACGAGTACCAAATCTCTGGCACATAGCAGCTACAAAATCTTCCCATACTAATTCACTTTTGCCATGTTTCTAACCTTCAAACCACATATCAACCTGTCTCTCAAAACAGATCACAACCAATTTTACCTTCTCATCATTAGGGATTGCATAGTTCTCAAACATTGTTTCACATGTTCTAGTCCATTCACGAGGATCATCACCATTAAAGGACGGAAAATCTAGCCTAGGGAGTTGATGATTGGTACCTAGGCCCGGAGCCTGAAACCGCTCACGCGCTGCTACCAGATGAAACGGAGCTGGAACTAGGTGTCTGCACTGGGGCAGGTTCAACTCCTCTTTGACCCTGAGTTGGAAGGGGCAGAATGCCTCGAGCCCCATGTCGATCGACCAATGACACTGTCGTACCAGCCATGACGCCCGCTGGCCTGGGATTAACAATCCCTTGCACCATCTCACGAACCTCCTGTGTGAATTGCCCAAAACGATTATCGAATCGAGTTTCCAGTTCTGTGAAGTGAGTAGCAGATCGAGCTTCCAATCCATCCAATCGAGCTGTCAGTGTAATAAATTGCTGAGAATGGCCTTCAGCCCTGTTGGGATGAATAGCTTTGAAAAGCTATAAATGAAATTCCTAATTAATTATCCAGTATTTTCCCATAATACATAATTAAGATGGATAATTAATAAAAGGAATATTATGGAGATAATTAGGAATAATTATCTTAATAGATTATATTTGAATTATGAGAGTAATTATCTCCCTAATTAAAATATGATTTATTCCCAAAGAAAGATGGAATATTCTGGGTTTTCTGCTCCTATAAATAGGAGACGCCCCAGACCCTCTAAACACACCTCAGAGAGAGCAGAAACACGAGATAGAGAGTGAGTTCATAGAGCTCCGGTTTTCGCACAAAACCGATGAGCAACAAATTTAGAGTGTCTGTTTTATCCTGGAGGCGATCGGCTGATAGTCTGTCGTGCGCAATGAAGGCAGTGCCGCGAACGTCTTAAAGAAAGCGACCTAGTCCGCGACTCAGCCAGATCGGTAACCCTAATTTTTCCTGTTCGATTTCTAACAATTTTAAGACGTTCTATTGCTGTTATATCTACTGAATAGGATGTTGAATCTGGCTCGATCGATTTCCATCGCTCAATCGCCAAAAATTGAGAGAACCTCAACCCACGGTGGAAAGGGGCAAGGATGGATATGTTGTTGCGATGTCGCAGCAACTTCTAGGTGGGGTCGATGGAGAGGGAAATCGTTTTTTTCGACATGGGACGTATGCTCGATCGTTAGCACTAGGACGACATAAAGAAGAAACGAAAAGCTGAATTAAACAACTGGAGTTAGTTTTAATTCAAGGCCGATCTGAATAGAGCAGCAATAGACACGACATCCCAGTGCTGTACAAGGGCACTCTGAATGGTCTCGATGCTAGCTCTTCTTGGTTTCCCTTAATTATATTCGAGGGGTGATGTGATGGCCAGACCCTCTTTCATTAATTGATGGAGTGATGTGATGGCCACTAATTAATCAAGGCTTGTCATTCGTACCAACAAAGCCCCCATCCCGCCATTGTTTCTGGAAACAACATCCATTCGACCTATTTGAAACGGGTCACTGGATTCTCTTCCACAAATACTTGTAAAGTATCATCTTTTTGCTTTCCATGTCGTGGAGCCATCAAATCAAACACAATATCCCACCAGGTGTGCCAATTTTTTTCTAGTGGAAAACTTACGTTGAATTGAGATTAATCCACCTTAACTTATTTTGACAATGATTTCTAAGACACAGCACACGCTTCTTCAAACTAAGTTTGAATGAAGATGTTTTATTGATGGTTTATGAGAATGAAACTAAATTAAATTATCCCTACTCCTATGGAGGGTCTACGAGAGCTCCAAAATACGACTATACCTACATTTTCATAGAAAAGATAAAAACTTAATGTATGTGTCAGTTGTGTGGGTTTGGGAACCTTTGTCTCTGTCGACCCCAACTCTTATTTGTAGGCATGCAATGGTAACATCTTTGGAGAACTGCTTGCTTGATAACTTCCAAAAAGAACTGCTCCCTTCTTCCTCGGACGTGTCTTCACACATGAGATGAGTTGCAGTTGCTCCTCAACTACTTAGGCGTCTTTCCCTTGCTGGAGTCAAAGTCTTGGTGCTTTTGCCTCCTCTTGGTCACGCCATGGAGTCATGACCGCGTGGCCATCTCTCGCGATTAGTGAAGATAGGTGTTTACACCCAAAAATAATCATTTGCAACATTAATTATGTACAAGGTATCTATTGTCTTTATAAGGCCAGATTAATTATCACAGTTAGTGTTATTTAAACTGGGCCTCATGGTACTAGATTTTTAAGCCCAAATGACTAAGTCCTCTGACGAACAACGTGGTAGGTTCAACTAGTTATGATTTCAAAATCAAGATCATGAAATTGAGTAGGCCCAATTAGTCGTGATTTCAAAATTACGGTCAGGAAATTGAGTTGATGCCCATGATCTTTGGTCTCATGGAAATCAAAGTCAGCAGCAACAACTAATCAAAGTAACGGCATCAGCGATCACAAGAAACTTTCTGACATCACGCTTGTGACCTCCAACCGCGAATTTGCCCCTTCCTTATGCCTTTATAAAGGAAAGCTTTTCATTTTGAAAGGGATTCTGACTTTTCCTACACAAAAAGGGAGAAACAATGGTTAGGTTCTAGACAGAGTGAGGGCTGAAGGAAGGCAAACAAGAGTAATTAAGTGGATGATCGTTGACTTAATTGATAGTTTGGTTATTCTTTTGCTCATATGAGATTTAGGGTTATTACTTGTGACTTATATGCAATTTGATTCTATCCTAGGGTGAGGGTGAAAGGGTGAGGGTGAATCCAATTCAAAGTACCTTCCCAATCTTTGAAGTAACCTTACTTGCTAGCCTAGCTTAGTTTGTTTGCTTAGTGTTAATGATAGTTGAACCCTTTAATTGAACGATAGTGTACCTTAAAGTAGCAGCACATTCAAAGACCCCATGAGTTACGACATTAAATCGCCATTATACTACTTTGCTAAGCTAGGGTGTACTTGTCCTAGTTTAGTGTATTGAGCTTGAGATAGCACGGACCATGGGCTATGTCACACCCTGGGAGGAAGAATAGTCTTGGCAAGTTGTTTGGGTTCTGGGAAAAGGAAGGGAAAGTGTAGGAAAGGAGGGATTGAGGAAGAAGAAGGGAACATAGGAGAATACAGAGGAAAGGGGGAAGGGGGAAGAAAAAGAGCAGGGAAGATAGTTTCTGTAATTGATTTTCGATGCCCCTCTTCTTACAATACGGCCCTATTTATACGATACACTAATTACACTTTCCTGCTATCTATGTACTTTACTAGATAGTTTCTTGGTTTCCCTTAATTATATGCTAGTAAAGATGTACTTATATATTATATATGTGTCTGGGAGTCTTGTCTGCTAGTTGTTGCAGGTTGCAGGTCGCATGTTTTAATTGTCTCACCAATTGAGAATGGCTTACACTCTGGATTTTTCGGCCCAAAAGCTCTCGAGTGCTAGCAAGGCATGAAAGAAGAATTGATCTTCTTACTTTGCGACTGCAAGCTGCCTCTTGTGTCATGGTTTCTCTATTTATTTATTTTATTGTTCTGTGTAAATCCACAATAGAAATTGATCTTCCATTTCTTTTTGGACGAGATAACGAGGCGGAGGGAAGAAAGGAAGATATCCGCTCCGATGACTATGGAGCCGTGATAGTGGACCCAGGTCGTGGGTATGCGGCTCTTCTAAAATGTTGGAACTGATTCATTCTGCTGCTCCGATTTGTGGCAGCTATGGAAGAAGAATTGCTTGGAAAAGAGAAACAGAGATGTGAGGTGCTTGTAGCTATTGGTTGCAAAATCAAAAAGCAATGGTTTCTCGAATAGAGGTAAGAATGAAAACCTTCCTCACGAGTCATTAATAAATGACAAAATAAAATCTATGTTGTATGATTTTATGCATTGAATGAGAATTGTTGCATGATAAGTTGACATTGAGATATATTACGTATCTCGATGATTAGAGCATAAATTGAATACATGCTATGGAGTATAATGATTTTGTTTAAATGAATGCATATATGTGAAGAATATATGGGAATAGAATGGGTTTATTGCCCATAATAACGATATTATAAGAAGTACTATTATCAGTACTACACGAACCACTTAGGTTGCTGTGAAACATTAAAGTTTCAAGAAAAAGAGCAGCAAGCTGAACCAGATCCACACCAATTAGAATGGTACCTATCTTGGTAACCATAAGATTGTAACACAATTCTCTAAGAATGGCGCTATGTTTCTCAATTAAATTTGAGAAGAACTAGGTCATATGACACGAAAGTGTTAGAGCAAGTTTAACCTAGTATTGTGTTAACTTGATTAAAGAAGAGGATTTGCCAATAATAATCGCTTAGGTGATGACAGAGGTTAGCCTTAATGGTAACTCTGAAGAATGGTTGTTGGATAGGACCACTTCAAGATATGTGTGTGATAAACGAGCTAAGCTCAATCATACATTGACGCGTATTGAAGGAGAAAGTGTTGTTGGGCAAGACCCTCACCACTATTGTTGATGGTTCTGGAAAAGTGAAAGAGAACCCTGCCTCTAGAAAGTCATTGACTATCCTAGATGTAAGGAATGGTTAAGTAGATAAGATAAATTCTTCCAAGTGTGTCTGTGTAAAGAATTAGAATATCTTATATCGCATTCCCATATTATTATTGGATGCTTGAGAAAAATATGAATTTTCTATATCCAAGCTAAATGACCCATAAATATGTGATTAGAGAATCAGAATAAATAGATCTGATTTATGTGGGTAAACTTGATGGAAAAGACAATAAACAATTTATTTCTCTTTAGAGTGCTCTGATTGTCTGACTAGTTATTTGAAATGGTTTGAAATGCCTAATTGCATTATGATTGCACTGATTATTCGATATGTGGCATGCATGTGGTAGCGTTAGAAAATCAGTGTAGCATGATAACTAGAAGAGCATATGAGTGTGTTTTATGTTGTTAACAATAAAAACACATAGTTCCTATGAAACGAAATACTCATGTTGTTGTGAAATCCATTAATGCCAAGAAACTTCCATTTTAAATCAAGAAATAGTGGGGGTAGTGTCCTGCCTACTATTAGAAATAATGGAACTAGTGGGGGTAATAAATCTGAGTTTAAACTCAGAAGAAGCAAATGAACCTGAAATCTCTTAAGGTTTTTGGTTATGAATTGTTATTTACACCCTAAGAAAGAAAGATCCTACAAGTCTGCTAGAAGTTCGAACTTCCATAAAGATGCAGAATTGTGGGAGAACCCATTATTAAAGAAATGGAATTATTAGAGTCTAATAAGACTTAAAATCTTGTAGAGTTACCTCTTGGTTGAAAAGCCTTGGGTAATATATCGAGAGAATCGAACAATATTTGGCATCTTTGAGAATTACCTCTTGGCAATGAAGTCATGGGTAATAAATGGATTCTTAAAAGAAAACTGAAACCTATTGGTTTAGTTTATGAGTATAAGGATCGCCTAATAGCTAAGGCTTTAAGCGAAAAGGAAAAATTTGTAAATTTTCTTGTTATCTGTTCACCATATGTAGAATAACATCTATGTATGTTCTGATTGCTAGTGTTATGCGTCAGCTGGATTGTTAAACATGTTTCTGTGAATGGTGATTTAGATAGGAAAATCTACATAGGACAACCTATAGGGTTGTTATTCTTGAACATGCTTAGGGAGTCTATAGTTAGACAAATCATTCTAAGATTTGAAATAGACTCTAAGACGATGGCATGAATAAACTGGTTCTCTCTCTCATGGTTTTAAAAGTGAAAGTGACAAGTGCATTTAGTACAAATTTGAGAATGACACTTGCATTATGAATGGCACGTCGATCTTTGATACAAAGACTCGTGACGTCAATATTGAAAAACCATGATGGTTGAGAATTTTGAATGTGAAAGATCTGAATGAAGCAAGTGTTATGCTCGGAGATCCAGATTACTAGGACAATGAAAGAGATTTCATCTAGATCAGTTTAAATATACAGTTAGATCTAGAGGAAATACGAGTTCTACACTTGCATAAATATTTGATGGTGCTAGTATAATTTTTAAGAGCACCAAAGACGGTGTAAGAAAGTAAGAACATACTAGCATCGACAGTCTGCGAGAGGCAGCTGATAAACATGAGACCCGACATAATGGGGGTACTTGGCAGGCTTACTGATTGTCCTAGTATGAAGCATTGAAATGCTATTGAAAGGGGTCATGAGACACCTTAAAAGAACAGAAAAACCTTGGTATTTGTTATCAAAGGTTTTGCTGTATTGGTAGGGTATAGTGATGCGGATTAGAATACCCTATAGAGGACTCCAAGACAACAAGAGGCTGTGTTTTAAACATCGATAGAGAAGCTATGTCTTGGAAGTCTAAGAAGTAAACGATCCTGGCTCAATCAACTAAGAAATCAGAAATGATAGAACTAGCAATGGCTAGTAAAGAGGAAAGTTGATTGAGAGGGTCACTACTAGAGATTCCCTTATGGGAAAGACCGATCCCTCCTGTAGTTGATTAATTGTGATAGCACCGCAGCTATTGCAATAGAAGGGAACCGGTTCTAGAACGAAAAGAGACGACAAATTCGTCGTAAGCACAGTACTGTAAGAGAACTCCTAACGAAAGGAACAATGAGGGTGGATCCTGTAAGGTCCTAACAGAATCTAGTTGATCCTTTGACGAAAGGATTATCTAGAGAGAAAGTCCAAAATACCGCCAACGGTATGAGACTTATGCCTACCGAACCACGGACTACAAGTGATGGTAACCCGACCCAATAGACTGGAGATCCCAAGAAATTGGTTCAATGGGTAATAACAAGTCATGAGTAGTATGCGAAAAGTTCATGCATAGTGAAGCATGAATCCCAAAGCCTTGGAGGTTGAGTTAAACTCTTAATGAGATCTATACTCTATGTGGAGTGAAGTACTTTACTTTGGGGGTACTTCTGATAGACTCACCTATGTGAATGTGGGAGTGGGGCCGCTCCCTATGGAACTTTGGAGGCACAAAGTTGCTAGAGCGTTCACTAAACCGGGATAACGTGCATGGCCATAAACGCACGGCCTATGAGAGAATATCACTCAATGAAAAGATCCGGTGTGCTACATTGTCTGAGATAGGGTTCAAGACTACGAGTCACCCTTATGAAATCGGAAGTGTAACCACTACGTTAAGGTTCAAATCTTCCCGATACCTTAGCTTATGCCCGATCTTATGGAACGGTTGATGCTCAAGATAGTTTCAAAACTATTCAAGTGGGGGATTGTTGGGATGAATAGCTTTGAAAAGCTATAAATGAAATTCATAATTAATTATCCAGTATTTTCCCATAATACATAAATAAGATGGATAATTAATAAAAGGAATATTATGGAGATAATTAGGAATAATTATCTTAATAGATTATATTTTAATTATGAGAGTAATTATCTCCCTAATTAAAATATGACTTATTCCCAAAGAAAGAGGAAATATTCTGGGTTTTCTGCTCCTATAAATAGGAGACGCCCCAGACCCTCTAAACACACCTCAGAGAGAGCAGAAACACGAGATAGAGAGTGAGTTCATAGAGCTCCGGTTTTCGCACAAAACCGATGAGAAACAAATTTAGAGTGGTTGTTTTACCCTGGAGGCGACCGGCTGATAGTCTGTCGTGCGCAACGAAGGCAGTGCCGCGAACGTCTTAAAGAGAGCGACCTAGTCCGCGACTCAGCCAGATCGGTAACCCTAATTTTTCCTGTTTGATTTCTAACAAGCCCTAGCCATGAGTTCCTGTGACTGATCCGTATGGGAATTGACCAGCTCACGAACCGCGCCAATCTTGTCGTCCAGCTCCGCCTCCGCCTGAGCCGTCGACGCCATCAAATTTGTGAAACGCTCGTCGATTGTACCACGCGTAGTCGCCATTGAAGCCAAGACAGGGCTCTGATACCACCTTGTCACACCCTGGGAGGAAGAATAGTCTTGGCAAGTTGTTTGGATTCTGCGAATAGGAAGGGAAAGTGTTGGAAAGGAGGGATTGAGGAGGAAGAAGGGAACAGAGGAGAATACAGAGGAAAGGGGTAAGGGGGAAGAAAAAGAGCAGGGAAGATAGTTTCTGTAATTGATTTTCGTTGCCCCGACACACTAATTACACATTGCTCTCCAAACTAAATCATATTACAATTAACCCCCTACCCACACATTGATTCGTTACAGGCTCGTCCAAAGTACTATTCATCCCGTGATAACTAAAGCTCTCTTATAATAAGTAAACTACTTGCCAACTCTCGTGTTTATCTTCTTTATATATCATGATCGAGATCCAAAATAACTTGCTATTATGTATGTTGTTGTCCCATTTTGAAATATCCATTAAAAATACTATTGATTCTCCATCTTTAGTAAACAATATAGATGGGTCAGATTGTTAATTGGAAAAAGAAAGACTAGAGATAACCAAAAAGGAAGAACTATTTCCCGGATTTTCCCCATTTCTACTATCTTGTTATCGGGGTTGTTTAAGAAAGAAAACAGGCCCTGAGAATTACCAGGGTGAGGGTTTGTGCATCTTTTCCTAACATACATCATATCAAAGTCTTAATAATGGGGAGATCACTGCTAGTTTACGTCTTTATCTTTGAGCCAAGTTGCAAAGTGCTTCAAAGCATCTTCCATCCATTCATGTCGACAACTCTCAACCGCTTCAGAAACAGATAACCAGCTCCTTGTACGAGTACTTTGCTCTGGCCATGACTGCAGCTCTTCTTTCACGTACAATGCAAACATGGCAGCTCTACACAACCCTTCAGTACAACTCTCCTCTTGATTTGTTTTACTCTTGAAGTGATAATCCCCTATGAAATCCTACCAATCAAATGCAAAATTAATTTGGAGCAAAATGATGCGTTACTAATGCTTTTAACAAACAATGGAACATTAATGTCGGAAATTAATTATCTTCATTCTTCATGTCTCAAATTCATTATTTTGTTCCTCTTCTTTGACAAAATCCTGTTCTTTTATCATAATAATGACTTCTCTAATAATTTTAAAAAATAAAAAAATAATAATGACTTCTCTAATAATAATACCTTAGATTTGGAATCTCAAACACATTATTTATATTTATATATATTGTGAAGATAGACCAAATTTCTACTAGAACTAAATAGAAAACTTCACTCTCACGTCTCAAATTCTTAATTAAGTCTTCTTCTTGGACAAAATCCTCCTCTTGTTAAAACTCGTTAAATTTATTTTATCATAATAGCGAGTTCACTAATAATGATACTTTCAATTGGAATCTCATTACTTATTATATGTATTGTGTAGACTAGAGGTTTTCTAGAATTAAATAGAATTTTTAGTTTTTCAGGAACATAGTCATTGAAATAAGCAAGTTAGCTTTGCTACTAGCCTCAACGGCAAGTGTAGAAAGAACATCTACAATGAGCTACGTGAACAACACTCTTTAATATTGAATAAGTAAAAAAATCATAATAATTGTTTGATTGAATATATTGAGGTTATAATCATATAAATGTGTCGTATATATTTTGCAAATATGAGAACAATATGCAAGACAAGGGTCTAAAATTATCTTTAAATGTTTTCTGGAAAAATTTAAACCCACCTTGTACAAATTTTTTGACTATGCTACTTTCTAGTGTTATTTGAAATAACACAAAAGTGAGTCAATTGAAATAACTTATTCCAAAATACCACATCTCATTCGATTTTTTGTCAAACAAAGTTATTTTTAACTCAAATAACTTATTACAATACCCCATCCAGAATTTTGGTTGGATCTAAAATATCATGCAGGAAATATATTAGGGCCGAAAAACTTACCAATATATCACCTCGAACTCCAGCTTCTTCTATAGCTTCCCTTACTGCTGCTTCTTTAACAGTCTCATCGTTCTCCCACCCTCCCTACACATGCATAAATAATGTTTACTAATATAGAGATAATCACTATTCCAGTTCGATTATATTTTTTCATGACATACACAGATTTTGTAACTTTTTTGAAGTGTTATTTTGCTCAAAAAAACTTAAACCATACTAAACAACTCCACAGATGTCAGATGAGCATTTGAAAGAACTTTTTTTTTTTTTTTTTTTTACAAAAGCTTTTGAAAGAACTTAAAACTTTTTAACTCATAAAAGCATAAGCTTTAATTTGGAAATTCTCTCAAAAGTTCTTTTAAAATACTAGATTATCCTTAACATATTTAATTTTTTATTAAAAAATTATTTTCTTTAATTTATATCATTCTTAAACTAAAAAATTTAGAAAATAATATTATTATTGGATATAAAAAAAAAAATCCAACAAGATCAAGTATGACAATTTGTATAAAAAATTAATATATTTTAGATTTGAAATTCTTTTTCGTACATTTTACATCACCTCTTATATTAAAATTGCTCCCAATAAATTTTATCATTCAAACACTCAATTGCTTATTTTGAAAAATACCTTTATAAAAGCTTCAACGAGAAGTTACAACAAAGCCAAACTAGATCATGTTAAACAAGCGAACTTAAAAAGTGTCATCCTCGTGGCCACACTTGATCAACTTAAGAATATAAGCAAAAAATATAACACAGCTCGAGTCTTGCTATACCTTTGGCAACAATAAACCAGGACCACTGGTGGAGTTGATCATGAGGACCTCAACAACCTTCCCAGAATTAGTATCACCATTATCATCACATTCTCTATACCTAAATGGAATGCACCTGCGGATACAGCTTTGCCGAGTTAGAGAATCACGATTTGCAAAATGCCTATAGAACCTCAAACAGTAACACTCAATCAATCAAACAATCCATTTCCATATCTTTTCACACAAAACAAAAGCAATCAATTTGTTACCAACCAAACAATTACGACTACAAGCATACCATTTTCATTTTCTCTTTTCCCATCTTAATAACACCATATGAGCATGTTCCATTATATGATAGTTGACCTTTCAATCTTTTACGGCATAGCTAAAATGGAAGGAAACCTCCAACTCCTCAACTCTTTCAGTTGGATATGGCTACCTAAGCCTATACGAACATTTATGACTAGATCATTGCTATGAATTGAAGCTTACACCCTCTATAATATATGATTCCAAGGGTCATGTTGCCAGATTCGTTTCATCCACTGGATAAAAAGATCCTGTAAGCGACTGACCTCCTCTTAAGGGATACTTCCAAACTAAAATGCAATTTGAAACAAATCAATAAAGATTACTGAAAATGGGAAAGAAAATATCCTAAGATGGCCAACCATGAGAAAGACACCATTTCTGAATTTTCTAAGTAAATTGACCACTTTGGAAAAGTGCTTCTCCAGCCTACTGTGTTAAATCGTATATAATTTAGGTTCCAGACCATATAGCAAGATTCCATGATCAAATTCGACCCAAGGAACAGGAAAAAGCGAGACGCCAATGATTTGATTGACGTCCAGCCAGCCAGCCAGCCAAACCACTCTTGACTCTTGAGGATGATATTCCACAACAACTCTACCATCATACATACAAAAGAAAGGTGGATAGCATAGCATGTCAATCACCAGCCACAATAAAGTTTGACGGATCAGAAATGATCCAATTATGACTCATTCCACAATTGAACAGAGCAATGAACCGTATGCAAAAATACTAAAGAAAGAAATCAATCAAGCCACAAATCCGCAATTCAGCAATAGAGTTAGTAGCTATTATGTTATGTGACAAGACTTACCAATAACCTGCCCCATTTTTGTCAAGCTATTGTTATCAACCAAAGCATCCAAAATCCAAGAACCGCGAAACAACAATAAACCATATTGCAGGAGAAAAGACATGAAGGGAGGAACGAATCACATCATGAAGCAGACTAGTATTGGAATGGAAAAGATTTAAACAAGGGATTTTGTTCTTACCCAGCCACAAGGCGACAGCCGCCCTCGTACCGTTGCTGATGTCGACCAGTCCTTGCAACTAAATCAGACATAGCTGAGCAGTAGAAACCAGTCAGAAAGGGAAACCCAAAAATGAGACCAGAAATAAGAAACAAGGGGGCAGCCGGAGGGGATAAGAAGAAGGGGAAGAAAAGTTTAGGTTAGCCTTGGTTTGGAGACTTGGGGAAACCCAAAACATAAGGAAACACCATTATTATTGAACGCGAGAGGAGAAGAGAAACGTCCGTAGCTAGGGGAGGAAGCAAATCTGACAATATGAAAAGGACATTTCTCTATCCGCCCTCGTCAGCCATTGTTGGTACTGCGCGGCGAGATTACCCAAGTCTCCGAAACTTTGATCCAAATTTTGGGGGAATTTTGGGCGTGTTGATTCTGCTTTCCGGTTTAGCCCTGCTTTCTTCCTTTCTTCTCCTACTCTTTTCCCTTTTCGGTGGACAAGGAATAGAGATTTCTTTTTTGGTGAGAGACAAGGAAGAGAGATGGTCACGCGGAAAGGGAAGCTTTTGAGAATTAAGATTTGACTAAATACTTGAAATGAACGAATGGAAACGAAAAACTGGGAAGAAATTCATTAAAAAAAAAAAAATTGACCCTTTTTTTCATGACAAAATAGTAGTTAAACTAGGACTTCATCCGTGTTCCGCGACGAGATAAGTCACAATGTGTGAAGTATTGTGGGATGTTTATGCCTCAACATAGCATTAACCGAATAATCTCGCATTGAGTATGTTACAATCGTCCCTTGGAACGTCGTGTTCGCTTTTGGGATCGCCAACGATGTTACTTAGAGTAGATCGAACACTCTTCGGTCGGCTCTATCCTTAGAGTCAGAATCGAGACTTGGTATGCAAAATATAAATCTTAGTTCAGATTACGGTTATGTGTGGGAAGTGAACTCACACCCCACAACGCCGAAAATTGGTACTACTTAAATTTGTTAAGTTTATATGTGTTGGGTGTATTTTTAGGTCCCACTAGACTGCTAAAGAGTTTTATCGTATTAGTTTATAGTTTGATTATACGCCCACTGGCGTACAATTGTTTCAGGTGGAATTTCGCGTGATCAATGCACCCTGACTTCAAGAAAACAGAAAATGATGTTACTCGGTTCACACCTCTTCAAACACTATTCGAACGAGGGTGTTTGATGCATTGATCAAAGGATCTGGCTACTTTTACCTCTACTCCTATGGAGATTCCTTGAGAGTCCGCAACTACTGACTACCACTAACAGAGAAGCCTCGTTGAAGGGTCCCTGGTGCTACTACTACGGTTATTGTTCTAGAGAGAAAAGATAAATTTTGACGGGAAGGTTTGTGATTTGATTTGTCTGTCTTGTCTCCAGAATCTTGCTGCCAGTTTTGTTGTGCCTCATTCTCTAACCGCCTTCACTCTCTCTTCCCGAAAATCAGCTCCACGTAGAATCCAGTAACTCCTCTAAGCGTCCTTTGCAAGTCAGCTGCTGCTTCTGCTAACCACCTTTGACACGTCATCATGTCCCTGGACAATCAACCCTACGCACCATGGATGAACAATTAGATGGTCACCATACACCAAATAACTTGGATAGTATCCATATTTTTGGATGGCACCATCCACTTTGAGTTTGGATGGTGTCCATTACATTTGGGATGGCGTCCCTAATCTTGGATGGTTCCATCCATCATAAGGTTTGGATAGTGTCCATGATGTTGGACACTACTATCCATAATGGAATTTGGATAGTATCCATAATGGGATTTGGATGGTATCCATAATGGGATTTGGATGGTATTCGTAATGCTGGACACTACCATCCATTATGAGATTTTGACGGTATACATAATGTTGGACACTACCATCCATTATTGGATTTGGATGATATCCGTAATGTTGGACATTACCATCCATTATTGGATTTGGATGGTATCCATAATGTTAGATACTACCATCCATTATGAGATTTGGATGGTATCCATACCTGAGCTACCATCCACCAACTCTACGGCCAAATTTGATAAATTGGACCATCCATGTACAAGTAGACCAGCTACTTAAAGTGGTCAAACTGTTCATACATGTAATAATTAATGAAAATTATTTTGGTGTAAACAACAATTCAAAGAAAAAATTAAGGACTAATACCACTGGGAAACCCGGACTATCAAGAAAGTGTCACTTGTGTCCCGAACTATTAAATATGACACTTATTTCCTGAACTATTTTTTCATTAGTGTTGACCGAGTTTGACTGTCAATATTTAACAGAAAATTCAGTCATTATTAACGTGGCATCTGATATGAAATTTTAAACATTAATTTTTATTTATATTTTCATCTAAAATTATTAAAATAAGAAAAATAAAAAGTTCAAAAAATTCTCAAATCGTCTAAGTCACTCTTTCGATTATGCTCCTAAGTCAACTTCAAGTTGACCACCATCTGATCAACTGTTATCTGTAATGGTTAACGAAATCGTTAGGGCATAAATGACACACAACTACCATACGTTGGAAGTAAATGAAATATTGAATAGTTTGGGACACAAATTACACTTTTTTGATAGTTTGGGTTTCCCAGTGGTATTAACCCTAAAATTACTTAGTTAGTTGGACTCGAACCTTTATGGTTGCCTACGTACGCACAACACTAGATCAAAATCCACATAGTTCATTCCTATAACTTTGGTATTTTAGTTATAACTACGTTCCACTGACAGTGATTATCGTATAAATGATTGTTATAAAATATATAAAAATTATTATGAGGTTATAAAGCAAATAATAATTTTTAATTATGAAAAAAGGTTTGGCGTATTAGAAAGGAACGGAATTGACCTAATTTAGGATTCTTCGGGAGCAGATTCAGTCAATAACCTTCTGAGCAATAACCATGCATAACCCAATTATCATCCGCCACATCAACACCTCTTGTCTCTCCTGTAAAGCCTTTAATTCCCCCCCCCCCCAATCCTTAATGGATGATTTCTCACTCGTTTTAAGTCGAAATTTAATTTTTTTTTATCATATTAATTGTGCTCTTCAAAATTATATCCACTTTGATATATTTTTGGAACAAAAAAAAAATTGAGCCAATTTTTACCAGTCTATACCATATGGTATTGAAATAAGAGCATACCTATGTTTGAAAAGTGTACCATTGTAGTATAAACAAACCAAGACTGTAGGATGGTTGAATACATGATAGTAGAAGTATATTAACTGTCATTTACGACTTTTAACATTATGTACAACAAGATACCACCCCGTACCAGGGTGGTATTGTGTGGTATTGTTTTGTCTTGTATTTTGTTCACCCAGAAATTTGTAGATCCAATAGATCATGATGAACTCGATTCTTTTGTGCAAAATTTTTCAAAAACGAATTAAAAACGATGAAGATACCATATGGTATGTAGTTGGTACCATCTAAGAGTCGAGAAGATGGCGTGATACGACGATGCGTGATGAAGCATGACATGAAAGACATCCTGTCTCACTATAATGAGCGACCCGCTGGCGGTCATCATGCAGGAAACCGCACGATGCGGAAGGTGCTACAATCCGGCTTCTACTGGCTCACGCTCTTCAAGGATGCTAATACTTTTGCACGCCATTGTGACCTCTGTCAGCTGTCAGGTAATATATATGCCCGTGATAAGATGCCCAAGAAGTCGTTTGTGGCTTGTGAGATTTTTTTATATCTGGGGCATCAACATCAACTTCATTGGTCCCTTCCCTCCGTCCTTAGGTAATCTATATATTGTGGTTGTTGTGGACTACATCTCGAGGTTGGCAGAAGCTCAAGCCATGCCCACCAATGATGCAAGACATGTCTGCTCGTTTTTGAAGCAACTCTTTTCCCAAGTCGGGACACCTCGAGCCATCATTAGCGATAGAGGAACCTATTTTCAATGACAATTCACTAAACTCCTATCTTTCTATGATGTTAAGCATAAGGTGTCAGTAGCTTACCATCCCCAAACGAATGGTTAGGCTGAGCTGATGAACTGGTAATTGAAAAGACAGTTGATCAGTCCAGAAATATTGGTCTACCAAGCTCGATGATGCTCCCTGGGCATATAGGATAGCCTACAAGACGCCAATTGGTACTTCTCCATATCGGCAAATCTATGGAAAGGCTTGTCACTTGCACTTCGAGCTAGAGCACAAGGCCTTCTAGGCCCTTAAGCTGCTAAACCTTGTTTTGAGTCTTGTAGGTACCTAGAGGAAAATGCAGCTGGTGGAGCTAGAAGAGTGGCGTTATCACACCTATGGAAGAGGAAAATATCAGATTGTATAAGGAACGAAACAAGCGTCTCCACTATGCTCGTCTTAAAGGCCCGAAGGAGTTTCAGGTGGGCGATCGAGTCCTTCTATACAACTCCTGCCTGCAACTCTTTTTGAGAAAGCTACGCTCCTGATGGTCTGGACCATTTGCGGTCACTCAAGTGTTTCCCTATGGCACCATCGAGATCCCCAATCCGCAGACTGAGCCTTCAAGGTGAACAGGCATCACCTCAAGTTTTACTTGGGAGGCAAAGTCGAATGCGCGGTTTTGACAGTTGATCTTGCGGACCCTTAGTTCCGCCATCTGCGTCCAGCTAAACGACGATAAAGAAGCACTTGTGGGGAGGCAATCCCATCTCGGTTTGCATTTTCTTTCCCTGGTTCTTTTTGGTTTTGTGATTTTGTGTGTGTCGTGTGTCGAACATGGAATTTTGTGGTCAATTATCGTGACTTGGGGGGTCATTTTCTGTGAATTTTTTATTTCGGAGGTCTGAGGGGTGTTTCTGGCGTGTTTGGGCGGAAAAAGGCAGATCGTTCCAAGGAGTTACGGCTTGGGACGCAAAGTTACAGTCGCGACTGTAACTTCACCCCTTGCACGTTACTTCTAATTGAGACCTGGAACGTTTGGAAAATTTTCCCTGAGTTGCAGGCTGAGGCACAATGATTACGGTCATGACCGTAACTTTGAGACTCGCCGATAAATTCTCCTTTTCCCGGAAAATTGACGAGTTACGACTGAAGCTACCGCCGTAACTCAGTCGATGAAACCGTAACATCTAACTCCCCGAGTCAGACGAGTTATGGCCCGAATTACGGCGGTAACTCGCCCGATGAAGCCGTAACTTCCGCTTTGTCTATAAAAGAAGAGTTACTAGGGGTGCTAAATGGTAATGCGGTTAACGGTTTAACCGGTAACCGTACCGATAAATGCAGTTACCGGTTAAACCGTTAACCGAAGCAAACGGTAATCGGAGGAGGAATTGTTGCTAGCGGTGTACCGTGATCAGAACTATCAAATACCGCCGGTCGCTCGGTATTCCGACACCGAATGGGAAATGGCCATTTAGCCGTAAACGACTAGGATTTCTAACCAAACGTCGGCCACCCAACCTAAGTAATTAGACTGTCTTTTCCCTGTCTATTATTCTATTTGCTTGCATCGCTCTTTCTTAGTTTCCCCTGCCTGGCTGCCTGCTACACACTGCCGTCCGCCGATCCCTACTCCGTTCATCGACTCCAAAGGGCAAGAGACACTACCCAGCAGGCAGCAGCCCTCATCCAGCCATCCTCTCTGCCAGGCTCTATTTCCTTCAAGCCCCTTCGTCGTTGCTCTATTTTCGTCGAACCCCGTCGCCGTAGCCCGTCGGAGTTTAATCGCTCGACCGTACAGCCCAACAACTCGTCTTCTACAGCTCTCCGTCGATTTGACTTTTGAGAGGTAACTTGTGTAGCCGAGTTTCATTCATTCAGTTTCATAATTAATTAATCATAGGTATTTCCGAGTTTGTGTTATTGTGTATAATGTATTAATGTGTACCCTTGTTAGTCGTAGGCGTAGCCAAACAGAGAAGCAGCGAAGGCCGAAGGGAGTTTGTGATATTGACATATATATTGTAATATTTCCACTTTTCACTTTTCATAGCCTCGTAGTAGGCAGCCGAGCAGGGAAGCAGTGAATTGAAGGGAGTTTGTCAGTTTGTGGTATTGTGTATAATTGATTAACTGTTTTTTCATTTTTGCAGCCGAAGCAATACAATAAAAGTATACAAAAGTACAGTCGAGCAGAAGGGAATTTCATTGTTGAAGCAAAGTGGCCAGTCCCCACTCCCTAGTCCCTCCCCACCATCCATTCGTCATTAGTTGGGAAGTAATTCCATAATGTCCCTTCATCAAACATTCGGTAATCGGGATACCGGATGCATACCCGTACCGCAGCAATTCGGTAACCGGTGTACTGAAGTAAATTCGGTGTCGGCCAACGGTGGGACTGCTATGCTTCCCAGTATACCGGAAACCGGTAAGTTGGTAACCGATTTAACCGGTTACCGACCGTTTACCACCCCTAAGAGTTACGTCCCGTAAAATCCTCCCCAGAAAATACACCTCCCACCACCGAAACCCTCGCCGTTGTTGATTTCCTCCTTATTTCCCTATCTATTTCCGACTGTTCCCGACCTCTGATTTCGGAAGCATCGACGGCACTGCTAGCCTGCGACCCTCTCCTCGAGGCGCACTCCCCCGCCCGCTCCCTCATCGATGCACTTTCCTTCTCGTTGTAAATCGACTTTGGCGAGCCTCCGACGCTGGTTGTCGGGGGACAAACGGAGAACAATGGAGAAGGACTATGTTGATGATTTCTTGTTGTGAACTGCCTTAGGCAGATCTGTTAGTTCCAATGTAATATCCCCAACATGTTGTATTTTAATTCTACAGTGTAGCCTGGATTGAGCTTAAGTGTTGGGGAAAGTTGGCTCTACTGGCTTATTTTCCCCCAATTATGTTGGTACTAACGGGTTTCGAGGTGTGTGGTTTTTGTTTTTCCAGGAGATGGTCAACTTGGACCACGCCTTCATGCAAGGCCTCCACTACATAGAGCCTTACAGCGGGGCTTTCTTTAAGATGCTGGAGGCGCAGATTGGGGGACACTACTGCCTCAATCTGGCTTACTTCCAGCATTTCCTGTCCCGCGATGCCATAGAGGTGGCAGTTCCTCACTAGCACTGGAGGCGCCTGATAGAGCTTCAGGATGACATTTTTTAGGAGCTCACGGTGGAGTTCCACAATACCTTCCACCACACCCGGAAGCGGCATGTTACTGACGATGGCGCGGTTTCCTTCCAGCTCAGAGGTCAACATCACAATCTGACCTATGACGAGTTCGCCGTCGCCCTAGGCTTGGACCCCTATGACATGTTTTGGGTGGAGCCCCCATTCCGCAGGAGGACAACCAGGCCTTTTACAGCGGATGTGCCTGCAGCAGCATGATGTGGTTCCCTATGCACACAGCTGGAGCCGGTCCAGTCAATTTCAGACCCTGTGGTGGTTCCTACAGGCGTTGCTTGCTCATACTGCCATCCCTAGTCAGGAGGCCTCTCGTCAGGTGTGCAAGAGGCACATGTACACTCTGCTGACCATGTCCCGAGCTCTCGACCACATCAACATCGGCTCGGTCGTGGCGATCTCCTTCTCTCAGGTGAAGAATCACTCGAAGGTGCTCATACTGCACGGGGGGGCATACATCACTTGCCTGGCCTGGTACTTTGGCGTGCCACTAGACGGGTGTACTTGGGTCAGGCGTAGCAGATATTTCCCCGACAAGGCCATGTACTCCATGTGGGTTGGCTCTAGAGTCTGTGCCCTGCCAAGTTTGCAGAGCAGCAAAGGTCGACGTTCCTGTCGCCGGTCGGGCCCCACCACATCAGGATGATCCCAAACCGATGCAGTTCTTCCCCGGGCTCCATGTGTTATGTTTTGTGTTTTCATATTTGTGTGTCGAATTGGTTATTTTTATGTTTTTTATTTCTTCCTTTTGTAGCCATGGGTCTGACATATGTTATCCTAAATCTTACCCAGTGTGAGTGGTTATGTTTTTTCTTGCCTTGATTATCATAAACTGGTCCTTATTCTAGTCTGCTTTTGATGACTTGTACCATCTCCAGTCTAATTGTAGTGCATTTTTTCCAGTAACATCGTTCCCCTTATTCCCTCTTCTCCATTGAGGGCAATGTTGATCTTAAGTGTGGGGGGTGTTTATCTTTGACGGCTTAGATGCATTTGTGTACTTGGAGCCTAGTCCAAATTTTACGATTTGAGGGCTCCAAGTACGTGTTCCTTGCGATTGCCTGCTCAGTATGCTTTGAATTGACAGCCTTTATAGTACTATGCAAACTAGAGAGGTAGTTGCAGTACTATGGAGGATGCTGAAGTATAAGATCTTTCCTATCTTTCTTTTCGCTGTGCCGGTTGATTGTGTGAAGTAATGACTTTAGGACCTTTGATTCATGTGGTATCGATGACTCCCTTTTTGTTGTGTTGTGGACTCATGTATCATAAAAGGGTGCTCAGTTGTGCGTAATTAGAAGCAGTTGGTCCTCCATGTTGGAAATTCTAAATTTGAAACATGGGGTAAGCCCAATGTGTTTGGCACCGTTCATTGCACAAAATCGGGTTTTGGAAGATATTTTAGTGATCCTTAGTGGGGTAGGCCTACAAGGTGAAGCTAAGACGTCTCTAGTACAAGTAAAAATTACACATGTTGAACGGTTTGCTACTCGAGGATGTGTTTTTAATGGCACAGATAGAGCTTCCAACCCCCCTTAATTTGAATGACCCGCCACAAATTGAGGAAAAGAAGTTAAAAGAAGTACTTCGGCGAGCAGTAGATGTACAGAAATTGCTCTTGCTCAACCAATAAGAGTCGACCGCGCAAAAAAACTGCAGTTTGGAACCCCATCTAAGTGTGATGCGAAAACAAAAGAAAAGAAGAAAATGATGAGGTAAGGGGGCTCCAACAAATGAAATGGAATGGAAGAGCACCCGATACGAAGAGTCTTCGGTTGTTGTGTTGTGTGAGTCTCTTTATCCATGAATTTTCTTTCCTAGGTCCACTACTTCGTATCATCATGACTTGAGTATAGTATTCACATTGAGAGAAATAGGGCATGTATTAAACAATTGGTTGACCTTGTAAGCAGCTAAATGACCTAGGAAGTCCTCTACCGACGATTGGGATTGCATGTTGCTGAAAAGGTCTAGAGAGTTGCATTGATTTGAGTCAGGTTTGCTTAGGGACAAGCAAACGGTCAAGTGTGGAGGCATTTGATAACACCATATTCGGACATGTTTTCCCCATCATTTCTTGATCGTTTGAGCTTGCTTTCTTGCTCTCGTGGCCTATTTTACGCTAGGTTGTGTTGGTTTATTATGTTTCAGGTCCTAGTATGTGAATGGGTGTGAAGGAGCGAGTTTTGAGATGTTTTGGTACGATCGGACAAATAGCATGGAAAAGTTACGGCCAGACCTTGAAGACCATAACTTCCCCATGGAGCCCGTAAATTTAGAGGAGCAAAATCCAGGGATCCAGAAGAACTTTAAAGTTACGGTCAGACCGTTGATGTGACAATCTAAACCGTAACTTACCCTCCATGCCCGCAACTACGAGGAAGCGGGGGCTAAGGTTCCAGGAGCGTTTTTGAAGTTACGGCTTGCCCTTCAAAGTAACAGTCTCAACCATAACTTCTCTATTGGAGCCATAACTCTTGGTTTACGAAGTGCAGAGATGTCGACGTTTTATGGAGAATTTACTGACTGGGCAAAGGAGTTCTAAAGATCAGAAAGAGAACTCGCAAATTTCCAACCTTTAAAAGGCCAGCTCGGGCCGATTGAAAGGGATCCAGATTTTTGAGTTCTAAAGATCAGAAAGAGAACCCTAGAGAAAAAAGTGACGAAAACAACCTTGGGAGCGGATTGGAGCGATCTAAGGACATTGGAGCTCGATCTTTCACCTTTGGAGTGCTGATTTCTAGATTGGAGCAGAATTTCATTCCTCACAAGATGATTTCTCTTCCAAGATTGGTGTTTTCCCTTATCTCAATGGAGAAACTCCCCTTTCATCTGGGTATGAAGAACCCTAGTTTTGTATGTTATGAATGATTGTATGAACCTTGTTTGCGAATGATTCGATATATTCAATTGAGGCATTAATCAAAATTGCATGAGTCTATTCCTACTTTAACCTAGAATGATAGTTTCTGCATAGGTTAATAGAGCAACCTTAAATTAAAAGTGGTGAATCGATTGCTGTAGTCGAGAAATCGATTCACTGCTCTGTACTTGAATTAAAGCTAGTAGAGGAAGTTTGGTGTGTTATTGCCTTGGTTAGTTTACGCCAGTGTAGGTTAGCCACCCGCCGGGTTTTCGAACTAAGAGGGTCAGGATTGATTTAGTCGAGATTCCAGACTTGTCAAGAACTGTTACACCCCACTCTTTATCAAAATTCAAAATGACTATTGTATCCTTATTTAATTCATCAAGTTCCACCGTAATATCGATGAAGATTAAAAATATGAACTATCGGTTCGAGCGGTGTCAAATTTTGATATAAAATGACGAAGTTATGGATGTAGATTGGGTTTTTGTGCTTGAATCAAGACCCAATCAAAGTCCATGCCAGGTGGGCCTTAGTACATGGGATGGAATTTGAAAAAAAAGGAGGGTTAAAGACACATTTGGTCACTGATATTACAAAATCGGGACATGTTTAGTCACTAGAAAAAGTTAATATCAAATTTGGTCACTACAATTACTAAAACTGGACACATTTAGTCACTCGCCGTTAGTTGCCGTTCAACTCCGTTAAAAGAGTCCATTATGTGCTGACGTGGCTAACGTGAGCGCTGTTTTGGGACGGACATGGTCAAACCCGACCCGCCACGTCACTAAACCCGCCACGTATTAAACCCAACCCACATTAAAGGCTACAATGGCTTGCAATACACATTAAAGGCTGCAATGTTCAAAAGCGCCATTCACCATGCCCTAACATAACCCTACTGTAGATAAATTTAGTCTTCACAGCTGCTCTGCTCGTGTCACCTGGCTTGCAATCTGTGATAGTTGGGAGGCTTGACTTGCTTGACTTGGAACCTCACAGTTTGGCCTCCGTGTACTTCCCTGCAAATTAAGATGGCATTAGTATGTTGAATGGAATGGACTAATATAAAAGGAACATCCACTAGACTGAAATCATACATCTCTCATGAGTTGCACTACATGGGCCTGACTACTCGATGAAGAAGCAGAAACTTTTGTAGCTCTTTGTTGTAGCTTCTGTAATGCTGCAACTCTGTTTCTCTCGGCTCGTTCAAGTTGTTGCCTCCTCTTTGCTTCTTCCTTATCTTTCTTCTTCTCTTGTGCCTTAATTTTTCTTGCTTCATCGTGAAAGGTTTTGTTGTGCCCTAGTAGACCACATTCTGCACACTTGTACTGTTTTTTCAGGTTTTGCTTTGTCCCTTCCATCCTTCTTTTGTTTCTTCTTGGCTGTTTCAGCCTCCTCGAGCCCCTTTCTTCTTTGTTTCTTTGGCCTCCCTCTCTTTTTCGATTCTTGAGGAGGAGGAACACCAACATCTCCCAACTCGGAAACTGGCCAGTACTCCCTACTAGCGGTAGGCGAAATGGAGTAGCTATAAATCGCTGCAACAGTCTCCTTGGTGTAGCAACCAGCAACATAGTCTTGCACTTGCAGGTTTGCCGTATGAATGGCTTGAATAGCATGCTGGCAAGGAATACCAGTCAAGTCCCATTTTTTGCAAGTGCAATTCTGATATTTCAAACTCACAACAACCTGCTTGTCGTGCCATCTTACTTCAAACTGTCGTCTCCCATTAGACACAGCAACCCACTTCACAGCCTCTCCAGTCAATGATTGCAGCTTTGTCTCAATATTTGGACAAAAAGGACCAGCCCACTTCTCCACATCCTCCTGTCGTCGGGCGTATAAAACCATCAGATTCCTCCGGATCCTCTCCCACATGTTGATTGGACCCAAATCTCTCTCTTCTAGTATCGTATTATTCCAACTCTCAACAATATTGCTGGTGTGTATCCAGGAATTGGTGTAAGTATGATAATGTGATCTGGTCCAATGGAAGAAGGACTTTTTGACCAGCCAATCATAGGCAGGTTTGCTATACTCAGCCAATGATTGCATCACATTTCAAAACTCAGGCACTGTAGTCGCCCTAACTGCTATCCAAAACAAGTCCTTGAGCGTTTTGGAGCCTCCACAAGCCCCCTTCAAATTCGTCCACAGGTGTCTTGCACAATGGCGCTTCTCACAGTTGGGGAACAGCTGGTCAAGGGCTGGAACGAGGCCCTAAACACAAAAAAGGGGTTAGCATTCTGCTTATCTGACATGAATAACCATCTAGGATGGTCTTCTATATCCAGATAGGCAGCAAGTAGTTTAATAAGCCACTCCCAATTTTCCTTGTTCTCCACTCCGACATGAGCAAACTCAATAGGATAATACTGCTCATTACCATCCAAACCCACTGCTGAAAGAAGTTGCCCTCCAAATTCATGCTTCAAGAAGCAACCATCGATGCATAATACTTTCCTACATCCAGCCTTGAACCCTTGCTTGGATGCATCGAAACACACATACATTCGGTTAAACATTGAGCTCTCTGCTCAATGATAACCATTGAGTTCGGGTTGCTCCTTCTCAACTCCTCGGCATAATGATACAAGCACTTGTATTGCTCCTTCAAGCTGCCACGAACCTGCTCGATGGCTGCCTTCTTTATTCGGTAAGCCTTCTTGTCTCTCACATCTTCTTTGTAGTCTTCTTTGACTATGTTTTTTACCAAGGCCTTACTCATGGTCAGATCGGCAGCCACCTTTCTAGCTAGTTTGGCCCCTAGAAACTTTGCCGTTGCGAACTTGACTTTGAAAGTCCTTCGACCATCAGATGTGTGCACCACCTTGCACTTCTCAATTTGGACAGAATCTTCTAAACTCATCTTCGAAGCCCAAATGTACAAATCACATGGTGATTCACACACTGCTTGCAGCCGGATCTTGTCATGCTTCTTGAACTTAATCGGCCTCTTCTCTATGAAAGCATGCTGCTTGATTGCTTCTTTCAGAACTGCAAAGCTGCTGAATTTTTGGGAAGCAACAAAAGTAGGTGCCTCCATGTCTCGATCAACCTGAAACTCCTCAACTTGGTACCCATCATCCGAATTTGAATTTACTATACTCCTACGGTCATCAGAGTCCACATACTCGGCTTCTTCTTCAACTACTTCAGGCTGTCCATTTCCACTTTTAAAGCCACCCATGTCGGCTTCCACATCTTGATTTACATATTTTTCAAACTGATCATTGTCACCATCACTAAGATCTTCTTCAGAACATAAATAATCGATGTCTTCGTCCTCATCATAGCCCCTATCCACTTCAAACTCAACTTCAACGCCCTTTCTCACTTCCTCCAACACAGTCTCCATGAAATCTTCAAAATCATTCTTGGATATAGCATACAATTCAATTACTCTTTCACCTCCATTAGCTACAGTTGACATGCTTAGAATATCTTCATCATTAGTAATCTCTGTCATTGTACTATTGCATGGAGATTTCCAAAGGAATTTCAGTTCCTTAACCCTCCCACCACATGCCTGGTATATATCCGGCAAATCCAACACTGATAGCTCATCAATGTCGGCATAGTCCCAAAATACAGTTTCCTTCTCATTGAGGAAATGCTTGTCACTCTTCTTCTTTAATTCAAGTGACACATGCACTGCAAAAGTGAATTCCCCACTGCAATCACCTGTTAAGAAGAAAAAAACAGCAAAATATAATATGTGGTCACCATAAAGGCTACTTGTAATAAAATAAACAAAAAGTGTTTGGTTATCCCCACAAGAATCTGCATTTTTCTATTCCAAAATGACAACCAAGTGTTGTCCTTATCTATAATAGAGTCTGACTGTGAAATGGTACACCCCATGAATGCTCTTTGCATACAGACAAGAGAAAAAACTCATAAAAGCAAAGACAAAAGGTCAAACAACTACTGCTAGTCTTGGTCATCCCCACAAAACCTACATTTTATATTCGCAAACGACAACAAGGCTGTCCTTGTCGACTTTATGATACAACCACTGCTGTCTACCATAAAGACAAGGGTGGAAACAAAGGTAAACTTACGATATTGGGGCTGAATAGCATCTGGTGCCCGCACATGCCCCACCATAGTTCTCGCGTGGAATGGTGAGCTGGGAAACAAATAGGAAAGTCCATTTTCAGTATAAAAACCCCCAACAGAGAGCCCCAAAACCAAACATGAAACCACTTCTTCACTTTCATATGCCCCTTCCTCTTTTCCAGACTCTTCAGACTACCTTTTAAGCAGAAAAGAGAGAGAAGCAACTTATATTTACAGTTGGGGAGTCGGGGCTAAGAGGGTAGCAACTGACGCGATGGGGGAATCGATTTAGGGTTTCGTCCATTGCTGCGATTGAGGAAGCTGACACTGGCGCGCAACGAAGAAGAAGAAGTACAACGCGAATCGAAGAGAATCTGAAGGTCTCATTGTCTGCCGGCGGGGGAAACTGACTACGATGGGGGAAATGCACGACTTCGAAGGAGATTGCTGGGACAAAGGGGTCAAGGGGTTAGCGTTAATGGCTTCATCTCTCCCTGCTCTCTGCTCTCATATTGGTTTGATCGAAAATGGCGAAGGGGAAGAGCTCGAGAAGAGCTCGAGGAAGGAGAAGGGTTTTTGGGTCTGTAATGGAAACAAATCAATTTTGATTTGTTTAAGTGGCCTCTGGTCTGGTTAGGTGGGTTAGGGTTTGTTTCTGGGTCGGGTTGGGTTAATGGATTGGGTTGGGTTTAATACGTGGCAGGTATAGTGACGTGGCGGGTCGGGTTTGGCCATTTCCGGCCCAAAATGGCGTTGACTAGGCGTGCACGTTTGCCGCGTCAGCACATAACGGACTCTTTTAACGAAGTTGGACGGTAACTTACGGCGAGTGACTAAATGTGTCCAGTTTTAGAAATTGTAGTGACCAAATTTGATATTAAATTTTTCTAGTGACTAAACATGTCCCGATTTTGTAATATCAGTGACCAAATGTGTCTTTAACCCAAAAAAGGAAATGGGGCTGGGCTTTTGGTGCTAACCCGAGTTAAGTGAAGGGAAGGGGAGTGTGTGGACTAGCGGCCCAAAAGAGGGAGAGAGGGAACGGGTTGGTGGCCCGGGTCGGAAGAAGAGAAGGAAGAAAAAAAAAAGAAGATGAGAACGGGCTTGAGGCCCAAGTGGAAGGAAGAGGAGGGGTCGTGCGTCTCTAGGGAAATAGACCGAAAGCGAGAAGACAGAGGAAAAGTGGCAGAAACGGCTGGGGAATTGACGAACGGAAACGTTAGGCATCGATTGGGTAATTAATCAATAGTTAATGGGTGTTTAATTAGGTGAGGTTTAAATTGAAGAAGAATTCATTTCTTTTCCCCAATAGAAAGGGACGAGAGGAAGAGATGGGAAGCAGGTGGTACAGACAGGGAGAAGGTCGATCGACGAGAAGTTGAGGCCAGATTAAAGGAGAAGATTTGGGTCTAGTGAGGAGTTTGGCATTGCGAGGCAAACTAATCATGGAACCAGTGCAGGCAAGGGGTTACGAAAAATAGGCAAAGAGTAGTGTGATTGGAAAGCATGCAAGGAAGGTTCGTTGAGTTCACGAGAATCGAGCGTAGGGCTACAACCCAAGCAGTAGTGGAGGTTAGACTTTAAGAAACACTATGGGCACATAAGCAAAGCAAAGAGGAATTCAGTAGGTCATAGATAGCTTGAAAAGATTTCAAGGGATCAATGAGTCAAGGATAGGAGGAGGCACATTCGTGTACTTACATCGACTAGGGAACCCCATAGGGATACAGTACGTCCCTAAGAAGAGGAATCATGGATCTGAGAAACTATATTAAAGAAAAGTCCTTGAAAGGAAGGAGTCAATAATCGAGATTAATGATGTAAAGAATGAGGAAGGAGCAAGCGCACTATGTAGCCAATAAGTGCAAGCTAGAGGAGGGTAGGCTAGGGATTCCTACCGGATGAAAATACGTTCCGCGGTAGCAAGATAGGCATGGAGCCGGATGGTGACGAGTTCCTAGTTCCCCATTGCCCAAGTTTAGATAAGCCACCATGTGGTGATACGTGCCACAATAGTCAAAATTGAAGTTAAGGGGCACCATTGAGAGGGTAGCCAGGTTTAAGTTTGTGAGGCTAATGGTGGCGCCAACTAAGTTGAAGTACGAGGAGAGATTCAAGACACCTTACGAGTTACAGTATTCATGGGAGGTAAAAAAATTCAAAGGACACAAGGAGCATCGTTGGACCAAGGTAGGTTAAGAGTTAGGAACTCGAAACCTGCCAAGAAAAGTCATCAAGTCAGCCGAGGATGGACAAGAAGGTAGGACGTTCGAGGGAAGTTCTGATAAATGTCAAAGAAGGCAAGTAGAACTTTTGAGGAAGGAATGACGAGGAGCTACCAAACTAAGTTCTAGCATCAAAGCTAGAACCAAGCATCGATAAAGGGGTTGAGAAAGTAAAGGAAGTATAAATCCCTATAGTAGAAGGATTACCATTGGTAAAATTTTGAGCTATCACGATGAACAAATTTCAAGGTCGAAATTTTTCTTAAGGGGGGAGGAATGTGATACCTCAACTTCGATTTACGGTCCAACAGCAAGTACTGAATGAGCTGGACCAATAAATTGAATCAAAATTTTGTCCCATCACACGCTGGCCCCGAGCGAGGGAATGAAAAAGGACAAGTAGCAACGCAAAGCTACTCGATCCTAATGAGCTTGGTGAGAATACCTTTTATGGTCAAGATGAAATATAAGAAGTGAGGTAAACTATATGGGGCAAGCAACGAACATCACCAAAGTTCATATAGTGAGAGTAAATTATCGAGTCAAGGAAGTACAAGAATGAGTCCAAGCAAATTTCGGGGATGATATTTTTATAAGGGTGGAGGAAATGTTACACCCCGCTCTTTCTAAAATTCAAAATGACTATTTACCCTTGGATTCATTCGTCTAGTTCCACCATAATATCGATGAGAATTAAAAACGTGAAGTATCAGTTCCACCGGTGTCAAATTTTGATATAAGATGACGAAGTTATGGACATAGATTGGGATTCTATGCTTGAATCAAGAACCACTCAAAGACCAGGCAGAGTGGGCTTTAGTACATGGGCTGGCAAGTGAAAGAAAAGGAAATGGGGCGCCGAGCCCGAGTCAAGTGAAGGGAAGGGGAGTGTGTGGACTGCCGGCGCGAAAGAACGGCCCGGGTCCGAGGAACAGAAGAAAGAAAAAAAAAATTAGAAGAGAACGGGCTTTAGGCTCGAGTGGAAGGAAGAGGAGGTTGTGCGTCTCTGGGGAAATCGACTGAAAGCAAGAAGACGGAGGAAAACAGAGCAACGACAAAAATGGCTGGGGAATTGACGAACGAAAACGTTGAACATCTATTGGATAATTAATCTATAGTTAATGGGTGTTTAATTAGGGGAGGTTTGAATTGAAGAGGGATCCGTTTCTTTTCCCCAGTAGAAAGGGACGCGAGGAAGAGATGGGAAACACGTAGTGGAGAAGGTCGATCGACGAGAAGCTGAGGCCGGAGTAAAGGAGGAGATTTAGGTCTAGTGAGGAGTTCGGCATTGCGAGGCAAACTTATCATGGAACCGATGTAGGCAAGGGGTACCGAGAGGAGAGGGTCGATCGTCAGGTGCTGAGAGGAGTGTGAGAACTCGACGATGGCGACGGTAATGGGAGCCAACGCCGATCGCGACCAGAACCGAGAGAGAGATGGTGCAAAGAAGGCTAGGGTTTATCCATTGAAGCGAACTAGAATTTGGTCAGTTGAGAGCTGATCTCCGAACAGTGGCGGAACGAGGAATTTTACATATGGGTGTCCTTTTCAAAAAATAAAGGAAAATAAAAATTAAAATAATTACTAATTAATAAAAATTATATTATTCTTAAATAAGAAATACACAACACGTACAAGTTAAAAAAAGTCAATGATGTATTTTCATATTCTAAAAAAATTATAAGATACACTTGGTGTCTGTACTGCTCAACAAATTTATCTCGGTATATCCTACTAGACAATCATTCACGAATTTACGCATATTTGACTTCTAAATTTGTTCATGATGTAACTCAAAGCTTAAAAAACAATTTCAAAACTTGTCGTACAACCATAAAATCAATACAAATTAATGGTAGCTTGTAAATAGACTAATTGTTAGGTTTTGAAAATAATTAAAGATAGAGAATAGGATTTTCCTATTACACAGTGTTTAGAATATAACAATAAAAAAGTTGTAGCCTAATAGAAATTATATTTATTAGTAATAGTAGTGTTCTGGGTTTAAATTACCCAAACTACCACTTATATTCCCATATGTAAACTACAAACGAGATTAGTATAATCGTTCTTTCATATTTCAGAGTGTCCCAGACTATTAATTATAATTTTTTTTTGTCTATACGTAAATTACCACCGGGGTTGATTAATCGATGTTCCAAAATTTAGGGATGTCCCGGGACACCCCTAAATGCCCCTAGGTCTGCCCCTGCCTCCGAATTGCGGCTTGAGAAGGGAAGTCAGAGAGGGGATCGATGATGGCAGAGGAGCTTCAACGGCAGTGGCGGTTGGCGAACCTTTGGTCCTGGAAGAAGAAGCTAGAGTCGAGGGAGGAAATGGGCGAGGTTCCAAGGTGGCCGCCGTTGGGGTTGACGGAGAAGAGATTCTCCAGAAGGTAACGAGCTCGGTGGCATAAAGTTTAAAATTTAATAAATAGTTGAGGGTAATTTGGTCTTTTCGGTAATTGGGGCAATATGGGTGTTTTAGTAAAGTGTGGGCGTCAATCAGTAATTTACAATGCCAAGTATTAGTTTGTAATTAGCAAAGGTTTGGGTGTCAAATCGAAATAAGCCAACTGGACCAAATTGCCAAAATCATAAAGTGAAAATTGGTTTGGAAGAGAATTGTTTAATTCTAATTGAAAAAAAAGAATTGTTTAATTCTGAAAGTTGGAGCCAAAATGGTAAAATCCATGAATTTTGAGTACCATTATGTAATTTGCCATTTTGGGCAAAAAGATAATTTTTCAGGAAATGTTAAGTGGAGGAATTTGGGATTTGAATAAACCAAATTGGAGGTCGTTTGGCTAGTTACATTTCGAGAGAAGTGAATTAAGTTTTCATCTAAATGCTTAATATGAGTAAGTGCAAGGAGGAGAAGCATAAGGAGGTTGATTATGCAGTTTAGACTTCTGCGTGGATCCACCGGCAGTAAAGAGGATGGTGTCAATCGAGCAAGGTCGGCAAATGAGGTAAGTGTAAAGGGGGTAATATATCTCAGTCGTAGGTCATTTAGTTTATGCATTTATTTTAAGTAATGCTAGTTAATTTTTAAGTTATGCGCAATTATGTGTGTAAGGCATCTCACCGCCTACTTAAAGTGGAGGCACACGTTGCGCTTGTGTAATTGCACATGTTTTGCCACCATTTTACTTAGATGTTTGTGCCAAATTCGCTCCTAAAATGTTGGTTTTACGCTTGGTTCTTCGTGTTTGAGTGTGTTTCAGAATTTAACAGGTGAAACCAGTCTCAGAGTCGAAAGATTGGCGAAAAGGATCAAAAACTGGGAGTAGAGGTGAAAAAGAGCCAGTTCACGGCTAATTGAGGGAGTTCAAGGTCATGCAAGACCGTGAAGAAGAGGAGTTGACTGTGAATCGCGAGGCGTCCAGAGCCAAAGTGAAGGTTGTTGACGCAAGGTGAGTTCACGGTCACTAAGACCGTGAACAAAGGCAGCCAACCGTGAACATACGTGAGCGATGCGCCGCGTTTTGGCGCACGCCTCGAGTTCATGGACGCGTTTCATGGTTCACGGCCGTGAACTCAGCTCATCTCGGGTTTAAAAGATGAGCTGAAAAGAGGAGAGAAGGGAGAACCCAATTTTGTGTGAAACATGTTCTTCAGCATTCTAGTGAGAGAAACAAAACCAAAGGTAAGAAGAAGGTTAGGGTTTGGCTTCAAGGCAGATTTTGGGAAGATTTCCTCCAAGGAAAGCTCAACTCAAGGGCCAAGAAGACTGGGAGCATCCTCAAAGATGGTTTCCACCTTTTCCCCTTTTGCTTTTTCCACTTCTAGCATGGAGTAGACCTCTTTTCACTTGGGTGTAGTGAAACCCTAACTCTACCATGTAGTTTTCCTGTATGTATTTTGGATGATTGTCATTTGGTATTGTTCAATTCAATGATTGAGGCATTATTTATCGTGATTGTGCATACTTGTGCTTAGCAATCTAGGAGTTGTGCAAATTTTGTGCTTAGCATCCTTAGGTTTGTGCATTTAGGTGCATAGCAACCTAAGGATTGTGCATAATTGTGCTTAGCACCCCTAGGTTTGTGCATTTAGGTGCTAGTAATCTAATTTGCCACCTTAGCCTAGCTTAGAGAGAAAACTCCCCATTTCAAGGGAGACTCAATCGAGTTGGTCTTCCTTCCGCTTTCTAAGCCACCTAAACTAGGTTAAGTTAGGGCGACCCTCAATATTGAGTCAAGCAAGTTGATTAATCATGATTAAAACGTCCGACCTTAGAGTTGAGTGAGGGAGTAAGTCAATTACTGATTGTTTAAGTCGAGAGGGTCGAGTGACATAGCCTTTCATCTTTACCTCGGTTTAGCAATTGAGACTGTGGTCTCCAACCACATATTCATTCCTCTGCGGTTCACGATTAAAGTGCCCAAGGCAATCGTTCCAATCCACATAACATGGTAGCGGTTAGGAGGAAGTGACACTCGAGTGACTTCCCACAAAATAGTTTTCAAACGAAATTACCTTTGCTTTCTTTCATTTCAATTAGCAAACTTTTAAACCAAAGTTTTGTCGCCAGATAATGATTTCAACAACCAAAGTAGGGGTAGACAGACCGACCCGGGTCGATATCTAAATACTTGCCCTATACTGCACCCTATTAGAGTTTCAAAACTTGGGCTCTAGTTGGGATTTTATTGTGGTGTAGTTTTCGTTGCCGGGGAACTCGGTCTGTTATTCTGGAAAAAATAATTTGGTTGTTAATCTAGCTTTTCATTTCCAGTTTTACAGTGTGTGTGCTTTGCTTGTGCTAGACTTGGTGTGTTTTCCGATTGTGTGTAGGTGGTGCATGACCCGGAGCAACCCGAAGCCTTTGCTACCTCTTGACGAGGACATAAACCAAACTCTCCGACTCCTAACACGGGAGAGAGAGAGAGAGAGCTAGCGGAGGCAAGGAGAAGAAGTGAAAGAGGGGGGCAACGTTTGGGTCCCGGTGTTAGTGGAAAATTAGTTGAAGAAGTGGAAGTTGAACCCGTCATTGAAGTGGAAATGGCGGGGAACCAAAGGCAAGATGGAGCCGCTCAAGCCCGTCAAGTGATTGATGCGGCGGAGGAAGAGGATGCCCCGAGGACGATAGGGTACTATATGGCCCCAAGGCCGGCGGACATTCAATCGCCAATCCTACATCCTCCAGTGGCGGCAAACAATTTCGAGATCAAGCCGGCTCTAGTGACTATTATACAAAGTAATGCTGTATTCCTTGGCCTTGAGAGCGAGTCACCAAGAGAGCACGTGCAGAGATTCTTGGAGCTCGCAGGGAGTTTGAAAATTAATGGTGTGTCGGTCGAAGCTTTGCAACTAAGACTTATCCCTTACTCACTCTCAGGGAAATCACTTTGGTGGTCAAACAACCGCCCACCTCGGTCTATCACCTCATGGGACGACCTCCTCAACAAGTTTATGGCTCGTTATTGCCCGCCTTCGAAGACGGTAGAGTGGAGAAAGAAGATAACACATTTCGAGCAAGAAGAGGATGAGACCTTGAGGGATGCTTAGGAGAGGTACTCCGATTACTTTCTTCAGTGCCCTCACCACGGGTTTGAAGAACAGTTTCAGATTTAAACCTTCTACGGAGGCCTGATGCAAGAAGATAAAATCCTCATTGACTCCTTATGTCAAGTGAAATTGATGAATATGGGTCCACCCCAAATAACCGAGATAGTTGAAGACATGTCCCTTAGGGGGTATGATTGGGGGTTGACTAGAAGTGGAAGAAGGAGCAATGATAGGGGATTGAGAAGCGTGGGAGCAAGTGCCCCGCTTGAGGCGAAGTTGGATAAGTTGCTTGAGGTTATGCTTGAAGATAAAAGGCAAGGAAAACGGGCGGTAATGTCGTGTGACTAGTGTTCGAGCACTAGCCACGAGATGGCGGAGTGCCAAGCAATTAAGGAGGCAACCACTCTGGAGGAACAAGTCAACTTCGTGGCAAATGCTAGGGTCAACAACCCGTATAGCAATACTTATAACCCCAGATGGAGGAACCACCCCAACTTTGCTTGGTCATCACCGACTATCCGAGGCCCCACGGGAAACTTCTAACCTCGGCCCACCTTCTTCCAACAAAGACCCCAACTCCAAGGCTCAAACTTCCACCAATCGTACCAATCGCAAGGTGCCCTAGGGTTACAACAACCACATCAACCCGACAAGTTATCCAAGCTTGAAGACCTAGTGAACACCATTGTGAGTACGAGTAGCCAAAAGTTTGAAAAGATTGAGCAATTTATGGATGTGGCGACTACCAAGTTTACCTTGGTTGAGGCGGGTCTCCGAAGTCATCAAGCGAGTCTTCAAATCTTGGAGGTGCAAATCGGCAACCTTGCCGGTATCCTCACCGAGAGACCCAAGGGAGCTTTACCTTCCCAAACTGTGGTGAGCCCTAAGGACCATGCCGGGGTGAATGCTCTTCAAGTGAGAAGTGTGAAGGTCGCCGCGGAAGTCGCCACGGAAGAAGTGATAGAGGAGGAAGATTCCAACAAGAAAGAAACCATCCCAAAAAAGGGAGAGAAGAAGCCCTAGAGGAATGAGAGGAAGGCGGCAAGGAAGGCATTGTCGGAGGATGGATACACACCACCTCTTCCTTATCCCACAAGGATGTACAAGGAAAGGTTGGAGAACGAGTGTGGAGGTTTCCTGGAAATGCTCCGCAACCTCCACCTCAATATCCCGTTCCTTGAAGACATGGCTCAAATCCCCCGATATGCCAAGCACCTCAAGAGATTCCTCACCAAAAACCCCAAGCTTGAAGGCCTCGCCAATGTGACCCTTCGCGAGGAGTGCTCAGCTTTCCTCCTCGACAACTTGCCCAAAAAGCGGTCTGACCCAGGTAGCTTTACTATCCCTCTTGATATTGGTGAACACCATATAGACAATTCCTTGGCGGACCTAGGAGCTAGTGTGAATGTGATGCCTTACAAGCTTTTCAAAAAGTTAGAAATAGGTGAACTTAAGACCTCTAAGCTTAGCATCACCTTAGCCGACCGTTCGATAATTAGCTCGAGAGGTATAGTGGAGGACATGATGGTGAGAGTGGGCAAGTTTTGCTATCCGACTGATTTCGTGATTCTCGACATAAGTGAGAACTCGAATATGCCCCTCATCCTCGGTCGTCCCTTTCTTGCAACCGCCAAGGCATTGATAGACGTTAATGAGGGAACCCTAATTTTGAGGGATGGTAAGGAGAGAATCAAGCTTGAAATTGATCCTAGGATTAAGAGTGATGAGGTGAAGGGAGTGATTTCAAATTATGTGAATGGGAGTGGAGGAGAGCCTCTCAAGGCAAACCCCACCATTACTTGTGTTGGCTTTGATGATGTTGAGCAAGAAGGTAAGAAGGGTCCTAAGCCCAAAGGACTGAGATTGAATGCTTGGGGAAGAAGGATGAAGGGAGCTTTGGCCCGGAAGAAGGGAGAGGTCGAAGCAATGTTGGGCTACCAAGAGGGCCAACTCAAGGAGGCTAAGATGGGAGCCCCGAAAGTGTATTGGATCCGCTCTCGGTGGCATCACGTTTGAAGTCGTGATTGATCCCCAACCGTCAAACTAATGACGATAAACAAGTGCTTGTTGGGAGGCAACCCAACAGAGGTTTGTTTTCTTTTCTTTAGTTTTCGTTTTAGTGTCATGTGAAGGGTTCGATTGGTGAAGTGGTGTCCCCGTACCGAGTGTTGTGTTTTTCCGGTTTATGGTTGTGTTGGGATCGATTAGGAGGCACAGAGGAATAGATTGAGTCAAAATTTTAGCAGAGGTGCCCTGTTTTCATTATAGTTCACAGACGGAATGCTGAATTCATGGTCTTATAAGACCATGAACATGCAAACGCGTCCATGAACTGGGTACTGATGCATGTTCACCACCTGTCAACCACTGCGTGTTCACATACGCGTTTGAGAGTTCACAGTTGCTAAGACCGTGAACTGGGTAACGCGTTCGTGAACTCCGAGCCGTGCCTATAAAAGGGGCTTGAACGGAGACTCTTCACTTCATGATCAAATTCTCGTCGGAAAATTCAAATCTTCGCCAAAAAAAGCAAAAACTCGTCATTTTTTTATTATCTTTCCCCTATTTCCGGCGAGCAAAACCAAAAACCAACGTCATACCCAGCCTCCTCTCCTCAAAACCGACTTGTGCTGAGATTTTGGGGAGATTTGGAGCCTATTTTCCGGCCAAGTCCACGGCGGCGAGTCTCCGACGAGCTTCCGACGAAGCTCCGGCGACCCCTCTCCGGTCAGTTTTCCGCACCTCACTTCCTCCCACGTCCCACTTGTGTCTCCAGGTTTGTTTTCGACTCTAACTTTGTGAATTGTGGAGAATCGGATTAGGTAGTGAAGTGAGGTTGAATATTTGTGCTTTGCATGATTGAATCTAGATTTAGGGCGAGGACTTAGGTGAATTAGGTCATGTGATTGATGTATTGATTATTAAATGAGCTTAGTGATCCTTGGTGGGCGTGTTTGAATCAACTTGTGTTTTTTTTTAGAATTTGCCCACCAAGTGCTATGTTATGAATGCAAGTAGAGTTTGTTTTTGTTTTGTGGATGGTAGGCACCATGGTAGGGGTTGTGTTTCAACTTTTTGTGTGCATGAACCGTGAAATACCCACAACCTTACCACGGTGGTTTGAGCTTCAATGTTTTAGCCATGGTGGAGAAACAAGTGTGGGGGGAATCTCTTTTCCTCCCAATGAGTGGTATATGACGATTATTTCCACGTATGGTGTATGCTTCTCAATTTGTGCAGGATGGTTAACATGGATCACCCATATCTCGTGGCGCTAAGGAGCAGCCCTCAAATGGAGCAAGAGGCGTTGTTTTGGGCATCTTCAAGAGTCGGTAACCATTGGAAACTCGACTTCACCCAGTTCGATAGGCTTCATTGCGGTGACGCTATGAGAGAGGCAGTGGTGCACCCCCAATGGTGCCTAGCCCTGGATCTTGACGATGACACTTATGGGGAGCTTTGTGTCGAGTTTTTCAACACCTTCGCCATACGCAAGAGCCTATGCCTATTCGGTCATCCGGTACGCCGGGGCGAGTTCCGATTGGGAGGGAAACCTCGTGATTTGAGCTATGACGAGTTAGCCAGAGCCCTCGGAATGGAAGCAAATCGTAGGGACGAGTGGGAGGAAGATGTCATCCGAAGTTTTGACGTGAATGTCGCGTTTCTGAAGATTTTTCTTCCAAAGTATCGAAGGACGAAGTTCAAGTCGGCCATCACGATGGCATCCACACTCCAGCCCCAGTGGCGTGTCATGGTGGCACTCATGGCTCGTTCCCTCTACCCGGCTTACCACAATCCAAACAAGATATCAGAGAGAATCCTACTTGCATGTTCTTGCATGGCGGACCGGTCTAGCACTTTGCACCTGGGTTCAGTCATGGCCACTCCTTTTGCCAGGGCCAAAGGGGGAACCCGTCGTTATGTCACATCCATGGGTCCGTACATCACCCGCCTTGCCCGATACTTGGATGTCAGCCTTACAGGATGCTCGAAAGAGGGAGGCACCCAGAGATTTGACGAAGGCACTCTGCACTCCATGCGCTTATTGCGCACCTTTGGCCCAATGCGATACATCAAGGGATTGAGTCCCGACCTCGAGGTCCCACCAACAGCAGAGCCGCCACTTTCTCGTGCACCCGGCTGCCAACGGCGCCCATCGCTACCATGCCCTGCACAACATCCACCACCACCAGGAGCAGGCGATCCCCTCGTCCAGAGGGTGGATTTCCTTGAGCCGAGCTTCATGGGATTCTCATCCCGCCTCGACCGACAGTCCGACATTCTCGAGCTTATGGCTCGCCACCAGGGTATCCTACCCGATGACGGAGAGGGTCCATCCACCGGAGAGAGGTAGCCGACGAGAGAGACATGTGGCAGAGCGGAGTCCTTTCGCCCCACCTCTCTACTTGTAGCCCTATACTTGTTTTATTTATATATTTGTTATTTGTGTGTGCGTGACATAAACTACTACTACATATTGTGCTTGTAATAACCTCACCTAGAGCGAGTTGTATTGTGTTTGTGTGTGTTTTTTGTGGTCTCTCCTTGAAGCTCAAATTATCCTACCCCAGTTCGATTCCTGCCTTCACTCACCAAACCCAAGCGGTAACATCACTCTACCCCTTTCTTACGCCATTGAGGGCAATGCCGAGTTTAAGTGTGGTGGTGGGGGGAGGGGTAGTCTACTAGTATGCTTGTGTGAGTGAGATGTTTCTTGGAGCCTTTTGTATGCCCAAATTTCAAAATTTGAGGGATCCAAGCAATGTTTGCATGATCAAAGTGGTCGGATGGTGGGAAATTCTCGTGTTTTTGGGCATTGATCTTGATTGTTGCATGTGATCAAGTATATCCTAAGATGATGACTGAGAAGTTCATTAAGATAGGGCAAAAGTTTAGTTCTCAGGTGTGAATAAATGAATTTATGTCTTGACGTGATCACTTGTTGTTTACAATTGCCATGCATCGTGTTTGTGAATTGGAATAGATGGTTGGGTAACTAGGTAGCCTGTGAGCTTTGAGCCGATCGTTTCTTTTGGTGTGATAGTCCCGAAATGCATCATCCCTTAGTCAACCCCTTTGAGTCTTGTGACTCCGTAGGTCATTCTCAATTTAGGAGCTTCATTCGTGTGAGCTTAAAGGTGTTAGTAGAAGGACCCCCAAATCCTTTCTTCGTGTCTAAACATGAGTCGCCCGTGTGTCCCGGAGCTCTTACCTTTGAGTTTCCATAGAGGTTCTACATATGAGGTTTGTGTGTAGTTCTTTCTAGGAATGCAAAATGGAGTGTAGTGTTGGAGTGAGTTCATCAAAAAGAGAGCATTGGTCGTTAAATGTTTAGGTGGCAAGTGTTTTTACTCGCTAATACCCCCCTCAAAAAGAAAAATAAAAGAGAAAGAAAAGAAAAGAGAAACGAAAAAGAGGTAATAAAATGGGGTAAATAAAGTAGAGAGTGCCACGAAAAACCAAAGTACATGCTCTAGGATGGGTTTCTTGGCACCCAAGCCATCGAAACCCCCACATTGTTTAGAAATCCTTCACTACCAAACCTTAAAGAGCTAGCAAGAGTTGACCGAGGAAGAGTGCTTCAAGGTAGTTCATGATGGGTGATAGTTGGAATGGAGAGATAAGGGTTTTGGCTGATGCTAGTGGCCTTTGATTGAAGAGAAGGGTTTTAGTCGAAACCATAGACCCTTCGGGTTTAGGTTGAAGATGTAGAACCTCGCGTCATGATTGCCACCACCCAAAAAGCCTTTTCCCCATGACCAATCCAATCGCCAGACATCTGAACCTGTGTCTAAGAACTCCGGACGAGCTAGTGGTGACAACTACCCCGTGAAATCTAGCGTTTAGAGGTTACCACCGTGGTATTAAGACGATAGGGCCAAGAGGTTATGATTGTGCACATTTTTTGCACCAAAAAGGTCCCGACCCCACTGGTCTTGAGAGTGAGTGATCCATTCTTGTTTTACTTACCATTTCATACCCCGCTGAGGACCTTTGTTGCCTTTCCATTTGTTCCTCGGACTTGAATTCCATGCATGGTGGGTTGTGGTCGATAAGTGATTTTGTTGAGACTTGCATTTATACATGAATAGGTTGAGAACTTTTCATTTGCCCGTTTTGGTGGCTTTGAATGTCATTTGTGGTGGATGTCGGTATTGCTTAAAGCGGTTCATGTGTTGATTGTCAATAAACATCGAGAATTCCCTTTTCGTGCCCTTTGATTTGTCCCCAAAGTATTTGTGTAGGTTGAAATATTACCGTGTGCGTGAAATGGTTTGCTTGGGGACAAGCAAACGTCTAAGTGTGGGGGATTGATTCAGGCCTAATTGCAAATGTTTTGCCCCCGCTTTACTTAGATGTTTGTGCCAAATTCGATCCTAAAAGGTTGGTTTTGTGCTAGGTTCTTCGTGTTTGAGTGTGTTTCAGGATTTAACAGGCGAAACCAGCCTCGGAGTCGAAAGAGTGGCGAAAAGGATCGAAAACCTGGAGAAGTGGTGAAAAAGAGCCAGTTCACGGCTAACTGAGGGAGTTCACGATCATGCAAGATCGCAAAGAAGAGGAGTTGACCGTGAATCGCGTGGCGTACAGAGCCAAAGTGAAGTTTACAGACGCAAGGTGAGTTCACGGGCACTAAGACCGTGAACAAAGGCAGTCGATCGTGAACAGACGTGAGCGATGCGGCGTGTTTTGGCGCACGCCTGGAGTTCACCGACGCGTTTCATGGTTCACGGCCGTGAACTCAGCTCATCTCAGGTTTAAAAGAAGGGCTGAAAGGAGGAGAGAGGGGAGAGCTCACTTTTGTGTGAAACACCTTCTTCAAAATTCTAGTGAAGAAGAAGGTTAGGGTTTGGCTTCAAGCCAAATTTTGGTCAGATTTCCTCCAAGGAAAGCTCAACTCAATGGCCAAGAAGACTTGGAGCATCCTCAAAGATTGTTTCCACCTTTTTCCCTTTTGTTTTTCCCACTTCTAGCATAGAGTAGACCTCCTTTCACTTGGGTGTAGTGAAACCCTAACTCTACCATGCAGTTTTCATGTATGTATTTTGGATGATTGTCATTGGGTATTGTTCAATTCAATGATTGAGGAATTATTTACCATGATTGTGCATACTTGTGCTTAGCAATCTAGGGGTTGTGCATGTTTTGTGCTTAACATTCTTAGGTTTGTGCATTTAGGTGCTTAGCAACCTAAGGATTGTGCATAATTGGGCTTATCACCCTTAGGTTTGTGCATTTAGGTGCTAGTAATCTAATTTGCCACCTTAGCCTAGCTTAGAGAGAAAAATCCCCCTTTCAAGGGAGACTCAATCGAGTTGGTTTTCCTTCCGCTTTCTAAGCCACCTAAACTAGGTTAAGTTAGGGTGACCCTCAATATTGAGTTAAGCAAGTCGATTAATCGTGATTAAACCGTCCGACCTTAGAGTTGAGTGAGGGAGTAAGTCAATTAACGATTGTCTAAATCGAGAGGGTCGAGTGAAACGGCGTTTCATCCTTACCTCGGTTTAGCAATTGAGACTGTGGTCTCCGATCACATATGCATTCCTTTGCGGTTCACAATTAACGTGCCCAAGGCAATCGTTCCAATCCACATAGCATGGTAGTGGTTATGGAGAAGCGACACCCGAGTGACTTTCCCACAAAAGAGTTTTCAAACCAAATTACCTTTGCTTTCTTTCATTTCAATTAGCAAACCTTTAAACCAAAGTTTTGTCTCTATATAATGATTTCAACAACCGAAGTAGGGGTAGACGGACCGGCCCGATCGATATATAAATACTTGCCCTATACTGCACCCGATTAGAGTTTAAAAACTTGGGCTCTAGTTGGGATTTTATTGTGGTGTAGTTTCGTGGGAGTCAACCCCTGGGCGGTTGGACCACTATTGGATGTAGTAGATGGTTAGATCACTGTTGGACGGCGATACGTAACGCAACAGTTGATTGAGGATATTGGGTCACTACTTGACGGCGATACGTAATGCAGTAGTTGACCGTGCGTAGACTGGACGGCGATACATAACGCAGTACCTTTGCCTTATGGATAGGGACGCCGGACGGCGATACGTAACGCGGTTGACCCTAGTAATAAGTATATAAGTTAAGATAGAAGTAGAGAACTTCTATAAGCTATTAAGGACTGTAGTTTTAAAGATGGAAGCGAGAACGACTTTCATGTAAGAGGAAGTAATTTCTAATAATGTGTTAGTAAGGTTTTGCTTAGGCAAAGACCTCAGGAAGTAACGACGAGACTGACCACTTCTCACTCACCAGTTTGGGGAAGGGATAATGGACGTGGTTTTCGAGAAGAGGTAGGACGAGGCGAGCAGTTGTGCCGGCATGGACAAAGTCTTAGGAAGCTCGTGAGGAGGCAGAGTTAGAATAATTTATTATTTTGTTTCATGGTTATGTATGTACTGGAGGTTCATGGTTTATGTTGTTCAAAGTATTTTGGGTTGTGATTACCCAAGTGTTAGGGATTTTCGTTTGAAATTCTTAACATTGTCAGTTTGTTTATGTTAAAAAGTGGGTTGGGTTGCTCTGGAGTAACCGGTCTTTGTTTTTGTTTGAGTTATGATTTGGTTTTCAAAAGGATAAGGTTGTTTCAAGAAGTTTCCGCAGTATATCTGCCAATCAGAGCAAATTGGGAACATATAATCTGACCTAACTGCATAGTAAGGGACTCATATCTGGATAACCTTTAGCATACTTGAAACCAGAACATTTCATGTTTTCTGTTTAATTTGCTTTAAACACTTCACTCAATCTTAACCGCTAGATAATATATAATCGCGAAGTAGGCAGTACATCTAGGCCCCGGGGTGATAAGTAAAACTAAACCACTATTCTTCATTCCATTCTACGATGACACTTGGTCGTAATTTGGTGTTTTGTTTTAGCGAGTCAATCATCATCAAAAACAATTCCATATCCTTATGGCTTAAGGCTCCACGTTTATGACGAGATCCTCAAGTTCAAGGAGGTGCTAGGATGGAGAAAAATATAAGGAGCAACTATATAGCTAAGGACAATAAACAAGCACTCGTTGGGAGGCAACCCAACATTGGTTTGTATTTTCTTTTCTTGTGATGTTTGACTATTCTGATTGTGTAATAACCTCTCCTTGTGCGAGCATGTGTTGTGTTTGTTCCATGTGAAGCTCTCTCTCCCTAAAAACTAGTCCATCTCTCATCCGACTTTTACTCGTCAATGGTTCGGTAACTTCATTCCACCCTTATTCTTGCTCCATTGAGAAAAATATTGTGCTTAAGTGTGGGGGATGTATTTGTGATTGGCATGTGAATAATGAGTGTAAATGCCTTATTTAAATGCTTTGAAGTCTTGTTATAGTCAAATTTCTACAATTTGAGGGCTCCAGTACTTGTGCATGATTGATAGACCGATGGTAGATATTGAGATGTGTTTTGGAACCTAGTTTTTTGCTTAAGTTGAATATTCTAGGAGTTCCGAACACAATTGTCCCAAGCATATTCTTGCTCAGCGTACTTTGAATTGTTTGATGATTGGGATGGTGTGCATTATAGGGAATAGTGTGGAGATTCTTGATCATGAGTGGCTTTACTTCTATATCCTCTAGCATGAGTTTATAATGATTGTTATGGTGGTTAGGACGTGTGTGTGGGACTTCCCCATTTGGACTCCAAATTTTTTTTTTTTTTTGCAAAAGGTGTTCAAATTTTAAAAAATCTTTTGAAAAATGAGTGTTCTCACGTGAGAGGCAACCATGCATAGTGTTTGAGTTAAGCCGTCAAATGGCTTTTCTCTCGGTCCGGAGTGCCATTTGAGGATGTGTTTGGGGATCGGATAGCTTTATAGCGTTCCGATCATCATATACTACTTTCCATCCTCCAAACACCTCTCTTCCTCACGTACTTGTATGATAAGGAGAAAATGTGCTTTTAAGCAAGTCAAAGAGACCTCGAATCTCATTTGCACCCACATGTGTGGTAACTCGTCTGTCGTTGAGATGTGGAGTGCAGCCTGGGAAGTGGTGCTTTTTGCAATGAACCCAACCTTCACTTCCCCATATGAGGCTTTGATAGAGAAGGCATTGTACTTCTACTCTTAGCCCGAGGGAGAGATGCCATAATTTACAAAAGTGCAAAAGTGTGGTGCCATGTACAACAAAGTTTAAGTTGTGGATCGAAAATTTGAGTCCTCTTTTGAAAAATAGTAGGAGCACCACCGTGGAGTCCTTTTCTTTTCACATGTTTTCTATGAATCCCCCAGTGAACACATGAAGTGTCTAGACCTCCTCAGTTGACAAGGTCCTCATCCGAGGATGTGTTTTGGCACGAAGAGATGGAAGCAAAGTTTACCCGACTTCAATTGTTTTTAGGCACCACTGATGAATGATAGTACATACCATTTTTATTGTCCAACAAGTTGTACTAGTTTGACTAAGTTTGCTTAGGGACAAGAAAACATTCAAGTGTGGGGATTTTGATTTGGGATATATTGTACAATTTTATACCCCTTTCCTTGTGTCATTTGACTTGTTTTGCACCGTCCATGGAGCTATTTTACGATAGGTTTGGTCTTATTTTAGCATGTTTCAGACCTTAGCAGGTAGAATGGGCGAAAGGATTGAAAGTCGGACATGAGGGATAGAAAAGGGAGCAAAGTGAAGAAAAGTGCAAGGATCACATGCGAGAAGCAATTGTCACGACATCAACCATGATGGTGACAAGCAAACCGTGAAGATCAAAAAGTTTGTGGAGCTTTTGTACCTCTCACAAGCATTGCAAGGGTCATGGTCCCGGACCGTGAAGTCAGTAGAGAACCCGTGAAGTATGTTAATGAAACGACTCATTTTGCACTAAGATCACAGTTTCATTGCACACTTCAGGGGCGTGATGTGCAACCGTGAAACGTGCACTCGCAGACTATGTAAAGGGGAGAGCAAATATTGAGAGGGAGTTATAGAGAGGGAGTTTTAAGTTCTTCTTCAAACCTAGAGAGAGCTACAAGTAAGGAAGATTTCAAGATGAATTTGACCTGCACAAGGCATTTCGATGGCATATTTCATCTCCAAACATCCATATAAGAAACTAGGAAGAGGAAGAATCACTTTCTCATGGGTTTTTATTCTATTCTATTTGTTGTTTCGTCTCTAGCTATTGAGTAGTTTCTTTTTCACTTAGATGATATGAACCCTAGTCTAGGATTGTAGATTCTAGTTTGTGTACTCTTTAGGTTGATGGGTATTGTTATTTATATATTGATTGAGGTATTTTCATGTAGTCATGCTAATTGAGTGTTCTTCATCTAATCCGTCAATTTTAGGGAAAATTGACCTAGGAGGGAGAAAATCCCCTTATGGCAATTCAGGTCACTCCTCAATCATCATAGAGTTCCATGAATCATTGTGATTGGGGACTCTATGTCGTTCCGGGTTAATCTTCTGAGTTTAAATGTAATTGTTTGCCTTAGTCTTCTTTTGCTTTTGTGTGGTACCACCCACCGATTAGATCGATTAAGCGGGTTAGGATGCACTATCTGATTTAGATATCCTAATAGGATGTACTATCTGATTTAGATATCCTAATGGTATATGAAGTTTAACTATCACACTAGAGTATCACATTTGCATCTCAACATGGGACTGGGGGGGAATATCGTCTGAGTGACTTTCCTCAATTGAATTCAACTTCGTTTAAATTGCTTGCTTGTTTAGTTAATTAGCTTTAAAAATGTTTTGATTATTGGAGATTTTGTAGATTGTTGAAGTAAGGATATATAGATCATCCGGATTTGAAATAGTTACTCTATACTGTATCCTGTTATATGTTATACTTGGTAGAGAGTCAGTTTTAGTTGCTAGTATTTGAAATACAAATATACCCCATTCATGTTTATCATAAAAAGTGTCATTTTAGATATTAATTGAAGAAACAATATAATCTTAACTATTATATTAGCCTTTAAAATCGCAAAATAAATTTTGGAAAATATGATTATAATAATGTAATTAGCTTATTATTATTCGGTCACTTGGACGAACGTAGTCTCAGAACTTTGTACTCTGATTCAGACTATATTACTCATTAGCATGTCTGCGATGGACAGAGGTAGGTCAATAACACCATAATAATCTAATGGAAATTTATTATCACATTGCATTACAAAAGAAACATTAAAACATAAACAATATAATGGACAATCCAAATAAAGTCATTAGCCCTAAATATCGCCACACTGTTGCCAAGCACCCTAATACCTCATGAGTGAACATTAAAAAATCAAAGGAATGCTTACTTGGCTCCGATTCCCGATAGAGAAAATGGAAGTCACCAAGAGATTTCATAAAGAAAACCCAATCTCGATTGCCCTTTGACCAAAAAACACAGTGACACCAAAGGTGATGAAGCCCTGGCTGAAAAAACCAAAACTATCAATGTCCAAATCAAGTCGATGAAATAAATAGGCCAGTTTTTTTCTGATAAATAATTTTGTAAATTAAAATGACAGAAAAAGAACAGAAATACAAAGCATGCAATCTGTTGTAGAAATGGTAGGAAGAATCTGTCTTCTAGGTGTGCCATTAAAATTGACTTGATGAAAGCGTTTGACTCGGTTAGCTGGGAGTATCTCTTTTTAATGATGGATGTTATGGGGTTCCCTTCTCAGTTCATGTATTGGATTAAGATTTGTGTCAAAACAGCCAAATTCAGTATATGCATAAATGGAGGACTCTGTGGTTTTTTTGGGGCAGGAAGAGGTGTAAGGCAGGGGGATCCTCTCTCCCCCTACCTTTTCACCATTGCTATGGAGGGCCTGTCCTCTCTCCTCAATAGAGCAGCAACTAGAGGTCAATTAGTGTATCACCCTCAATGCAAGCATATAGGGCTGACTCATCTTTGCTTTGCAGACGACCTTCTGATCTTTACAGAAGGCTCTGCACAAGCAATTTGTAAGGTCCAAGAGCTGCTAGGTGAATTTTATACCCTTTCTGGTCTGAAGTGTAATCCGAGTAAGTGCGAAGTCTATTTTGGTGGAATTTCTGGGTTGTATAAGGACAATGCTCTGCAGTTATCTGGTTTTCAAGAGGGCTTTCTTCCCGTTCGATATTTGGGCCTGCCTTTGTTCTCTGGGAAGCTTTCCTCAGCTGATTGTGACAAGTTGGTTGCTAAGATCACTCAAAAAATTGGAACCTGGCGTGCAAAGAAATTGAGCTATGCAGGTAGACTTGAGTTGATTAATTCAGTCTTCATGGGAATTTTACAATATTGGATGCAGGTTTTCCTCCTGCCTAAGAAAGTTATAAAATTGGTGTATTCTGTCTGCTCCAAATTTCTTTGGCATGGAGGGGATGAAGGCAGAGCTAGGATAGGTTGGGAGAGACTGGCTCGGCCAAAAAGGGAAGGGGGTCTTGGCATTAAAGACCTACTGGCTTGGAATAGGGCCTGTGCTGTTAGAATGATTTGGTTGATACTGATGAAAAGTGGTGCGATTTGGGTTGCATGGATGTGGAGATACAGGATTAGGCAAGGTAGTGTATGGGACATGAATGTCAGTCCTAGTAGTTCTTGGGCATGGAGAAGAGTCTTGAAACTTCGACCATTGATCCAAGCTCATCTAACTCTGGATGGTGACACGCCTAGTTGGGATGGTAAACTGATGCCTAGCTATAAGGTGTCCACTGTTTGGGACTCTTTACGCACAGTGCATCCGAGAGTGGATTGGGGAAAATTGGTTTGGGGGAAGAAGCATCTTCCTAATAACAGTGTGCTTGCATGGTTGGTTCTGTTAGATGGTGTGATAACCAGGGATAAGCTGATGCGTTGGGGTAAAACTTCTGATGGCTCCTGTTTACTCTGCAGTGGGTCATTGGAGAGCAGAAATCACTTGTTTTTTCAGTGCTCTTACTCCTTGCAGGTACTCTCATGCTGGAGGGATGGTCAATTGCTTTGTGGTTCCAACTGGAATGAGTGTTTGCAAGCTGCTGTTGTTCTGAATCGAGGAGGGACTGCAGCAGGAAGGGTGGCTGGACTCTTTTGGTGTGCCTGCGTGGCTTACATATGGCGTGAACGTTGTTGTCGACAGCATCAGGTGGCTGCTAGGGATGCTGCAACTCTAGGAAGGTTGATTGTTTCTGACCTATTGTATTTAGGAAGTGTCGATAGTGATTTACAGACAGATTTACTTGCTGCTGGTTTCTTATAGGTTGAGATGGGGTGATTGAGTATAGATACAGGTTGGGGAGGTATTCTAGTTTCTGCTTCTTACAGGGTTGTTTACTTTGAACAATCCTTTCGTTGTATCAGGATCTATGTGCTTCTTGCATATAGTTTGGTAATACAAAGCAACTGATTCAACGAAAAAAATCTGTTGTAGAAATCTCATATACAAACAAAAGAAAAAGGCAAGCAACATATGCCAAGTAACACCAACAGAAAACAACTTTTGCCAATACCCCTACCACTGTGAAATCCTACCAAAACCACTCCTAATCACTCTGCTACACTAAACACAAAAATGACTTACAACTCTGGACTTTCTATCTCTTCAATATGTACAAGTCAATTGTCATGTAACCTCTCTATTATCACCAGGTGGAGATGTCTGATGTCCAATCGGTCGGGTCTAGACATGCATATATTTCAACAGGCTATACTACAAACACAAAGAGTTCAGTTTGTCCTTCCCATGACACATATGCTCACCATGTATTTATTCCTTGCAGAGAGAAGAATATCAAACCACCTTGTACCTACTCCAATTATTGCAATCACTCATGCTTTTTATATTGTAATAATTAGAATTCTACTTTTAAATATGGAAGCAAGTGATCACTATCATGAAACATCATATTGTAAAAACTTATCCGCAATCATGAGGTTATTTCACTCAAAAGAAACCATGTTTTATATGTTGAAGATCAACATTATAGTTTGAATAGTTTAATTTGGTAACGGTCTCAGCTCCTACATATAAAATCTATGTAAAAGTGGTATGATTGAAGCTATTCCTTATGTTAACACTAAACAGAATAATCTTTGTTTACTGGAAATTAACCACAAAAAACATTTCAAATCAGGAAAATTATGATACTGAAAAAGGAGTATCATAATAAAAGCAAAAAAAAGTATAGTTATGTATATTTAATCAACTCAAAAGTCAACCTAGAAAAGCAACCAAATGAATTGATGGTTAAGAGATCACACATTACTGTCAAAGAAACTAAATAACCCTCCAGTCATCGTCAGCTCTCCAAGTAAGAACACTCAATCTTTTCATATTTACCCCTTCAAAAATTGCTCTTGGGTAAAAGTATAGGTGGAGGAGGTTAGGCGGTTGTCGAGTCTGGTGGAAAGGTTTGGAGAAACGACGATGGTTGAGCCTTTAGTGGGCCAGGACACTATTTAGACTCGTTAACATTAGTTGCGCCTTTTCCATCCGTGTTCAACAAACCTAAATCACTCAATCTTTTCATATTTACCACTCTCTTAAAGATACATGTGCTACGTATTCACTCAAAACTTCTGTGTTCAAAAATATTGTTCTTTTATGATAGTTATAAAATATAAGTCTATGTTAAGAATTCTGCATCGCTTCTACACATTCAATTTTGTAATTCGATATGCAATATTTGCACCAATAACGTTAGGGTTGCGATTTTAAAATTATTCTCTTTTATAAAAACATAAATAGAATTCATTATTAAACTCGAATTAAAATAATCAAAATATGAAAATAGAAGTATCAAATACCAAAAGAATATTTACGGGAGAGTTTGTGGCTTAGCTAACCATGGTGAATTTTTTTTATGATTTGTTAGATATAAGCTTCCTGTATGTTTTTAATTTAAAAAGATTAAACAAATTTGTTTAGTGTAACTGGTTATATTTTTTGTCTATTTTCAAAGAGACCATAGATCAAATCCAATCATTGATGTATTTTTTTCCTTTCTTTAAATAAGAAATAATAAATGACTATGAAGACGAATCAATCCTTCCTACTTTAGCTATGGATGTAAGGATTTTGTAATGGGGAAAGTACCTTTTACATTAGGTGTAGCGAAAGTAAGCACGATGGTTGAGTGTTTAGTGGGCCGAACAACTATTTGGACCCTTTTACATTAGTAGCTGATAACATCGTATTTGCACATGTTTGCACCCTCGTTTCTTGATCATTTTGGCTTGAGTTTTTGCTTTCTTGGACTATTTTACGCTAGGTTGTGTTCCTTTGTCACATTTCAGGTCCTATCATGTAAATTGAAGCATAGGCGCAAGTTTCAAGTCAATCGGAGATCATTTGGCAATTCGGGAGAAGAAACACGAGCATGACCTGAGGAATAATGGACTTCTACCTCATATTATGGACAAATAATCATGAAATTTTGTCATGAAAAGAAAGAGGACGAGACTACGAGTGTCTGGTATCAAACGACGACTTATTCGGAGTCCGGACGAGGGAGAAATGAAGCATTAAACAGAGGCTGGGTAAGCCACACGGGCATCCTGGAACTCCACACGGCCGTGTGGGTCGTGGCCGTGTGGAAATCACCGAGCCTTCACACGGGCAGCTGGGAAAGCCACACGGCCGTGTGGCCTGGCCGCGTCATCGGGAATTTCTCTTTGAAACCCGATTTTCAGCAAAAGGAAAAGGGAGAGCTGGGTTTTTGGTTCCCAAACACCCAAGGGACGAACCCTAGAGAGAGAGCGACTTGGGAACATTCTTGGAGCTATTTTGGAGGATTTCTTCGCCATTGGAGCTCGGGAATCAAGATTGGATATGGAGATTGAAGATCTAGATCAGATTTCTGCAGTCTCTCTCTTCTCTATGGAGTAACTTCCCTTCACTTAGGTTTTGAGGAACCCTAGTTCCATGTGTTAGGATCTTTCTTGTATGAAGTTTTGGATGCTATATTGTTTGATTATAATCGATTGAGGCATGATTTATTGAGTCAATTGAATCTTGATCAAATTCTCTTGATTTCTGCTTTAACCGATGATTGATAGAATTTGATTAGGTTAAGAGAGCTTCCTTGATTGATAGTGGTGAATTGGTTGTGCGAGAGTCAATCAATTCACTGCTTTGTACCGGAATTCATTCCAGTAGTGGAGTTCTGTGTTCATAACCTCAGCTTTCTATCCTGGTGAAGACTAGTCGTCTGCCGGGTAGTTGGGCCGAGAGGCCTTGGTCAGCTTAAGAGATTCCAAGCTAATTTAGGATCTTCCGTAGTTTAATCAATAGTAGATCAACCAAAGGTAATTGCAACTTGGACCTAATTGAGGAGCTAGGGGGAATCATACCTAAGTGAGTTCCCAAACTGTAATTAGTAGTTTTACTTAGTTTAGTTAGTAGAGTAGTTTAGTTAATCAATCCTTAATCTAGTTTGCTAGATAATGAACTGAAGCTGAGTAATAGTAACTCTAGAGACCCGTGGATTCAATATTTATTACTTGTGCCACTATACTGCAGTCCCTTTCATTGGTTACACTTGGCCATTGTTAGGTGTTGTGTTTTAGCGTGTCAAGTTTTTGGCGCCGTTGCCGGGGACTTTCTAGATTATTAGGAAAGACAGAAGTTTGTTACTTTAGCGTTTTTCTTTTGTTTTCCACCCTTGCTTTTCACTTGGGTGTTTTTTGTTTTTGTTGGTGCAGATCTGAATCATGGACCCTCATGGCTTCTCCAATCATTGGGGGTATCGACCACCATCTGAGTGGTATTATCCCGAGACTCCCTGGAGTAACCAAGGAGGAGAAGACTATGAAGTCGGGTTTCTGTACCAACCCCCCTACTACGAAGAACAATCAGACCCTGGGTATTTCAAGAACAATCTCCTTATCAAGAAGAATTCCTCCCACAACAAGAAGGGCCATCAGATCTTGAGTTCGCCACAGCCTTCACGGGCGATCCGGTAGAGCCATGCTACACTCCACAGCCAGATCCAAACTATCACTTGAGGCTTCTCGTGGAGCAGCTTGCTCGAGTACCTGAGAGATCCTTTCCCGAGATGGATCCTCATATCCAGGCCATTGCCCAAACTGACTTCTCTTTTCCCCGTGAAACAGAGGATACCCTTCGGAGCATAAAGAAGCACATAGAGGTCATTGAGAAAGCATGTTCACAGTTTTCTCAAGACAACCTTTATGTTGCCATACAAGTAGAGGTTGAGGAAGAAGAAGGCAATCGTGAGGATGTTGAGGAGCATACAGAAGTTGTCAAGGAAAGCTCCCATGATAATCATGATCAAGTATATCCTCTGGTGGTAGATCACAACTTTCCCCATTTCTGCTCTGACATGCTGTCCCGAGCGAGGAGATGCAAGCTGAACTTATTGAGAACCTTGCATGGCGACTTGCTCTCCAATCAGTTATGGAAGAAGAAGAGAGAGAAAGGGTGAGGAAAGAAGTTGTGGAGGATGAGGAAGAAAGCAAAGAAGAGGTAGTTCTTGATCTTTTCCGAGGAGAGAGACCACATTTTGAAGAAGGGAGGGGGGTTGAAGAAGCGAGTGGTGTCCAGGCTGAGGATGAAGTTGAGGTGAAGAGGCTTGCACCGGCCCTATAATACAAGTAATATCCCACCAAACTTCGAGGAACTGCTTAGCACGGACCCATTTGCAGTGTCTCTTTTCCAGACCAAGGCCGCATCGACATCGGTCCCTCTTGGTGGACGCGATGGTGGTCAATCGATGTTGTCATATATGGTTTGGGGCAATGAGACGAGAGAAGAGAAGAAGAGGTCTCAAGGATGGAGACTTCATCTGCATCAAGTTCACGAGCTTCCATCACCAGTCATACCACATGCTCGTGACTTGCGACTCCACCTCATTGACGAGAACATCAACTTCAAGGAGTTTCTAGCATGGACCGAAACTTAGGAGCCATCGTCCGGCTCACGACGTGAAAGAAGCTCTTGTTGGGAGGCAACCCAACCAGTCGGTTTGCATTTCTTTCTCTATTTTTCCTCGGTTGAGTCAGTTTTGTTATTTGATTTTAGAGTCAATAACTCAACCTTTGTGAGATTTTGTGTGGTGTTTGTGTTCTGATTACTCTCTCTTCCTGGAATGCACCGCCTGACCCGTCCATCATCATTCACCCTTGATCTGGTAACTTCGTTCTACCCTCCTTATTTTTCCTCCATTGATGACAATGTCGTGCTTAAGTGTGGGGGGATGTTCGATTATGTATGCGGGTGAATGTTTGGCTGTTTGTGTGCTTGGAGCCTAGTCCACTGTCCAAATTTTTTAATTTGAGGGCTCCAAGTACGTGTTTCCTTGCAAATTGCCTGCTCAGTATGCTTTGAATCGACAGTCTCTATAGTAATGTGCAACCTAGGGAGGTAGTGTAGCACTATGGAGGATGTTGAAGTATAAGATTTTTCCTATCTAGCTCTCTGTTGTGCCAGTTGATTTTGAGAATTAGTGGAGCTAAGACCGTGGAATTCATGTGGTAATGTGGACTCTGTTTGGATTATGTTGTGGACTCCTGTATCGAACAGGGTGCTCATGTGGCAAATGAAAAGCAATTGGTCCTCCATGCCGAAATCATCAAAAATCTTAAACATGGGGTAAGCCCAACGTGTGTGGCACCATTCATTGCACAAAATCGGGTTTTGGAGGAAATTTTAGTGATCCTTAGTGGTGTACTCCTACAAGGTGAAGCTAAGCTGTCTCCAGTACAAGTAAAACTTCCACCCGTCGAACGGTTTGCCTACTTGAGGATGTGTTTTTAAGGGCACGGATAGAGCTTCCGACCCCCCTTAATTTCATTGACCCTGCACATGAGTTGAGGAAAAGGAGTTAAAATAAGTACTCTGGCGAGCGCCAGATGTACAGAAATTGCTCTTGCTCGACTAATAAGGGTCGACCGTGCAAAAGACTGCAGTTGGAACCCCTGCTAAGTGAAAGAAAAAACAAGAAAAATGTAAATGAAGGTGCAAAAAGGGGTTCCAGCGGTGAAATGAAGTGAAAGAGCACCCCGGTACAACAAGTCCTTGGTTGTGAATGTTGTGAGTCCCTTTGTCCATGAACTGACTGTCTTACTTCTACTTCTTCTCATGATCCTAGCTTGAGTCTAGTACTCGCATTGAGAGAGATAGGGAACGTCTTAGAAGACCAGTTGACCTCGTAAGCTGCTATATGATCTAGAAAATCCTCTACCGACGATCGGGGTTGTTTGTTGCTATAGAGGTCTGGTGAGCTGCATTGGTTTGAGTTAGGTTTGCTTGGGGACAAGCAAACAGTTGAGTGTGGGGGAATTTGATAACATCGTATTTCACATGTTTGCACCCTCGTTTCTTGATCATTTTGGCTTGAGTTTTTGCTTTCTTGGACTATTTTACGCTAGGTTGTGTTCCTTTGTCACATTTCAGGTCCTAGCATGTAAATTGAAGCATAGGCGCAAGTTTCAAGTCAATCGGAGATCATTTGACAATTCGGGAGAAGAAACACGAGCATGACCTGAGGAATAATGGACTTCTATCTCATATTATGGACAAATAATCATGAAATTTTGTCATGAAAAGAAAGAGGACGAGACTACGAGCGTCTGGGATCAAACGACAACTTATTCGGAGTCAGGACGAGGGAGAAATGAAGCATTAAACAGAGGCTGGGTAAGCCACACGGGCATCCTGGAACTCCACACAGCCGTGTGGGTCGTGGCCGTGTGGAAATCACCGAGCCTTCACACGGGCAGCTGGGAAAGCCACACGGCCGTGTAGCCTAGCCGCGTGATCGGGAATTTCTGTTTAAAACCCAATTTTCAGCAAAAGGAAAAGGGAGGGCTGGGTTTTTGGTTCCCAAACACCCAAGGGATGAACCCTAGAAAAGAGAGCGACTTGGGAACATTCTTGGAGCTATTTTGGAGGATTTCTTCGCCATTGGAGCTCGGGAATCAAGCTTGGAGATGGAGATTGAAGATCTATATCAGATTTCTGCAGTCTCTCTCTTCTCTATGGAGTAACTTCCCTTCACTTAGGTTTTGAGGAACCCTAGTTCCATGTGTTAGGATCTTTCTTGTATGAAGTTTTGGATGCTATATTGTTTGATTATAATCGATTGAGGCATGATTTATTGAGTCAATTGAATCTTGATCAAATTCTCTTGATTTCTGCTTTAACCTATGATAGATAGAATCTGATTAGGTTAAGAGAACTTCCTTGATTGATAGTGGTGAATTGGTTGTGCGATAGTCAATCAATTCACTGCTTTGTACTGGAATTCATTCCAGTAGTGGAGTTCTGTGTTCATAACCTCAGCTTTCTATCCTGGTGAAGACTAGTCGTCTGCCGAGTAGTTGGGCTGAGAGAGCTTGGTCAGCTTAAGAGATTCCAAGCTAATTTAGGATCTTCCGCAGTTTAATCATTAGTAGATCAACCAAAGGTAATTGCAACTTGGACCTAATTGAGGAGCTAGAGGGAATCATACCTAAGTGAGTTCCCAAACTGTAATTAGTAGTTTTACTTAGTTTAGTTAGTAGAGTAGTTTAGTTAATCAATCCTTAATCTAGTTTGCTAGATAATGAGCTGAAGCTGAGTAATAGTAACTCTAGAGACCCGTGGATTCGATATTTATTACTTGTGCCACTATACTGCAGTCCCTTTCATTGGTTGCACTTGGCCATTGTTAGGTGTTGTGTTTTAGCGTGTCAGTAGCGTCTTTTCCATCCGCGTTCGGCAAATCAACAACACTCAAGCTTTTCATATTTGCCCTCCGAAAATTGCTCTGACGTAACAATACAGATAGAGGAGGTTAGTCGGTTGTTGATGGGAAGTTAAGAGAGACGACGATGTGTTTAGTGGGTCGGGGCACTAATTGGGCCCGTTTACATTAGTAGTGTATTTTTATCCGTGTTAGGCAAACAAACATCACTTAACCTTTAAAAATTTACTCCTCACTTAGAGACACATGTGCCCTATATTCATCCAAAACTTTTGTGTTAAAAAATATCGTCGCTTTATTGTAGTTATAAAAATTAGGTATATGTCAAGAATTCTACATCGCTTTTGCACATTCAATAGTGCAATTCGATATACAATATTTGAACCAATTACATTTGGGTTGCGATTTAAAATTATCCTCATTTTATAAGATAAATAAATGAAATCAAATTAATTATTAAACTCGAATTAGAATAAATAAAATATTAAATCAGAGAGTATCAAATACCAATAAAAAATATTTACGGGAGAGTTAGTGAGTTAGCTAACCGTGGTGGAAAATTCCTATGATTTTTTAAATTTAAACTTCATGGATGTTTTAATTTAAAATCATTTAACAAATTTTGTTAGTGTAATTAGTTGTGTTTCTTATCTTTGTTCAAAAAGACCACAGTTAAAATTCCATTATTGATATATTTTTTTCATGTAAATAAGAAAATAATAAATGATTGTAATGACGGATCTGCCATTTCTATTTTTGCTATAGATGTAGAAAATTTTAAATGAGAGTTGAAGTTTGGCCGTTATCCTTTTATTTATTGGGTAGTGTAGATATTTATTGGGTTGGGTTGGGTTGGGTTGGGTTGGGTAGAGTAGAGTAGAGTAGTACTACTAGTAGATAAACCAGTTGGACATCCTTCCTTCTAATCGTTGCACAATAAAAAATAAAAAAAAACGGACAGGGGAAATAAAAAGAGAAAAGGAAAAGAAAAGAGACGGAAAGTCCCTTCTTAAACCGCAGACCACATCCACTCTGCAAATTGCAAACCCCTTCTCCTAACCTTCATACAGGCGGCAGTGTAGGAAGGATGGCTATTCTCCAGGCTTACTCGCCATTTTGTCTCTCATCGTCCACCTTCTTCTCTTCAAGTCTCTATAACTCTAAACCACCTCTTCCTTCTCATTCTTCCTCTTCTTCTTCTTCTTCTTCTTCTTCATCACTCCATTTCCCTTCCCGTCACAGCTCTCTCCTTATTCCCACCCACCAGTTACGGCGTCAATCTTCGCTGTCAACGGAGCCAAGACAGCTGCTTTGCAGACCTCCCCAAGCTAAATACATCAGAGACGACTATCTAGTGGTTGGTATCTAGTCGTCGGCTTTTAGTTATTTGTTTGGGATGTTGGGTGCCGTCTCTCTCTGGTGGTGTGATTTTCTCGTTGTTTATCTAAGCTAGAATTAGCATTCGGCAGTTGGGGAAAGAACTGTTGACCGGTGCATATATTGAGATGGATACTTGGGCATGGTGGAGTAACTTTTTGGCGACGAATTTCGTTGGTTAGAATGTCTTAATGGTTTCTTTGCCGATTGCAGAAAAAGAAGACGGCGGAGGAAATACAGGAGCTGGTAAGGGGAGAAAGGACTGTACCCCTAATTCTCGACTTCTATGCAACATGGTGTGGCCCCTGCATTTTGATGGCCCAAGAGCTTGAAATGGTATTCATCGGACTTCCCTTTTCGCCCAGATTAATAGCCATTGTTTGGACTACTCATGTTGTTTTCTGCTTATACATCATTGTTCTGCCATAAACTTCTAGTTCATAAGATTTCCGTTTTCAGTTGTCCACTCTAGTTAGATTCTTTATGCTTACTCTACTTAGGATGACGATTTGTGTAATGGCAGCTCTGTATACCTGCTTAGGCAGTTCAAATTCCCGAGAAAATGAATAAAATGGAGAATATGCATCCTTATCTTCAGAATACAACTGACCAAAAGAGGCTGTACAGAATACAACCGTGCCTACCTCATAAAACAGAAGACCAATGTGCTTGGCAGTTGGATCACATAGTCATTTTGTGATGTTTGATAGTTTGTTCTCTGATTGATTACAATGCAGTTGTATGCATCCTGATTTGCGAGGCTATGTTGATTATTGAATCAGTTTGGCAGAAATAATTGGTGTTATTTTGGTCCTATTACTCTATAAACTCCATAAGCACAATGACTGCACTTTATTGGTTCGAGTAGTATAAAGTATAAACTAATGTTAGACATTAATGATTCTGAGTGAACACTTGATATCTGCTTCCCTCATAAAGTACGTTACTACAATAATATCATTACGTGCCCAATACCAGACCACATATTGTCTCCAGAGTTGCAGATCTATTGACGGATACTCTGGAGTCAACGTGTGGTCTGGTGTTAGGTACATAGCGACATTATTGTAGTAATGTAGTATTACTAGTTATGCGTTGCCAGGTTGGTATTTTACTGGTAGACAAGGTTGTAAGGCATAGGTCCTGTTGCGACTTTTTGTATGTTTTCCTGATTAGCGTATGCTGGGTGCTTAATCTTCCATCTACTCTTTTTACCTATCATAGTAGCTGTCCTCACTACTTGCTAGAGGGAATTTTGGGCCAGATTGGAGTGCTGGGAATTAGCATTTTTTTTTGGATGTGTCTTTGGCAGTGTTCAAGAAGACGCGATTAATCTCTCGCCTAGGCGCGATTAATAGCTGGGCAGGAGGAAATCGCCCCGTCTAGCCCTAGGCGATTGATCTAGGCACCTAGGCACTCGGAGGCACGTTTTCACTCTGGTGGGCGACGCCCAAAACAACTAATAAAGAGGGAAAGTGTAGCCTTTTTGTGAAAATCTCAAACCCTATTCTATTTCCCATTTCCATTCGACCAACCGCTCCCTCTCATCGACCAACAGTGAGATCCCTCCTCATGGTTGGCGACTTGGGATGTTTGGGATTGTGGAGAAGGGCTGTATGTGTATATGAATGGATGAATAATGATATGGTGACTTGGGTTTTTGTAGAATATGGCTTATCTATCATATTTTTTTCAAAGTTTAATCTCGCCTAGGCAACGACTAATCGACGTGGGCGCTGGGCGGTGCCTCTTCGCCTAGATAGCGCCTAGCGTCTTCTTGAACATTGGTCTTTGGTTATGATTGCTCTCATATCAATTGATTTCATACGATACATTGGCTATTGGTATAAATTTTTAGTCTTCGTTGAAGCAATGATAAATAACAGCAAGATCTGTGGTTTGTTTATTTGCTCACAGTCATGTCTATTCTGTTGTTCCCTAAAGTTTTCAGGTTCAGATGGAATTTTTGATCATGGTCCAAGTGATTCATGCTCTCCATATAGAGCATGCATTTGAAATAGTGGATTTTGCATTGTTCTCGCTCTGTGCTTCTAATAAACTGATCTCTGCAGCTTGCTGTGGAGTATGAGAGAAATGCAATGATTGTCAAGGTTGACACTGACGATGAGTATGAATTTGCAAGAGATATGCAGGTAACTCATTGTTCATGTCAATCTTAAATTTTCCATACTAAGACTTTCATCACAAATGTTCCATACTACTGGAATTTCATTGACTGGTCTGATGTAAACCCCATAGACGATGTTAGCTTGTTTTAGTACAAGCAATTCCTGTTTTTTTGTGAAAATGAGATGATATTGTGCAGGTTCGAGGTCTGCCAACATTGTTCTTCATCAGCCCAGACCCAAGCAAGGATGCAATCCGGACTGAAGGCTTGATCCCAATTGAGATGATGAGGGACATCCTTAACAATGACATGTGAACAGAGCTGGATGGAGAGCTGAAAAATGAGAAGGGTTTAACTTGCTGATGCGAAGTCCAGGTGGTCTTTACCGGAAGACTTGGGGGATAATGACAAGAACGGATGGTAAGACACTCTTCGAGTAAAGATCTGCAAAGAGTAGCGGAGAATGTGATTTTTCTCGGCTTCAATGACTATTTATTCAGTCAGAAATCCCCGAAAGCCGGGGCCTCGAACTAGTTTAGATGCCAACCGATCTTGGTTTTTTTGTTCCGAGGAATACATTCCTCTTCTCAGTGTTGTGGATCTTTCACTTTGTTTTTCTCTCCACAAGTTAGCGATGTTTCTTCACACTTGTAAACTTTCATGCAGTGTAGGACGATAAGGTGGTGATTGAAAGTAAAATTAGATCGTTTGTATTGTGCGGCGTATTTGACTATCCCTCTCTAGTATCTACAATCCCTTTTGGTTTTGCGTTTTGATGAATAATCTCGTCATTTCCAATTAGTTCATTTCTTTTTGTGGAATTTGACTACGGTTACATTCTCGATTATCAAAGTATACTATGCTCTCACTCTTGTAAACAATAATGTCATTTGTCTAAAAAAGATTTCAATTGCATAACAATGAATAAGAAAAATGTACGAATTCACTGATCACTTGAATTCGTGCATGTTATTGTCAGTAGTTTGCACGTATCAACAATTATCCCATTCTAAACCAAGTTTAATCTAGGTCGGTATTGCCGTATAGTGGTAATCAATGTCGTATTCTACTCGGGTCTTGGTACCCTAGCCTACTTTCCACATTGTTGTTAATTAGGTAATCGGTTTTTGAGGTTTTGAGTGGAGGATATGAGGAAATACTAGTCTAGAGGTTGATCAAAGCTAAAAGCAGGTACTTTGGGGAACTAATCCTCCCCCTAGCTTAGGGATACTATGCATGTATAGATACTTAGTGCTATCGAAAGTGGCGAGTGAGCTCTTTTCTGTGGGCCTTCATCGTTATCCACACGCCCCCGAGTACGTCTCCCCTAAACCCATATTTCAATCACCTCGATCTAGCTGACTCGCTGTTACTGTCACTCTAGAAAATGGCCAAGTGTAACCACTTCCTAAAGCGTAGTATAGCGGGTTTGGGTTTTAATGTCAACCCGGGTCCTAGATGTGATGACTACTCAGTGAATTCGTATTATCTAGCAATGAAACTTTAGTGAGGTTCTAAACTAACAAGCAAACAAAGCAACTAAACGGTTGTATTCAGGTTAAGAGAGGTCACCCGGATATGGTTCCCCCTAGTCTGCAGTTAAGCCGGATTGTAATTACCAAGTTCAATTTCTATGAAAGTTATACTGCGGAAGGTTCTCAAACAGCCTGAAGTCTCGACTAAAGGTCTTCAGACCCTCTCAATCTGAGTCTCTAGCTGGCGACTAACCTACACCGGAGTAAACAGATTGAGGCCCTAAGAACAAAACCTCCACTACCGAATGCAATTCGGTACAGAATAGTGATTGGTTCCTCGACTAAAGTCACCAATTCACTACCTTCAATTAAGGATACTCTATTAACCTAGGCAAATATTATCATTCTAGGTTAAAGCAGAAACAACAGGAATTTGATCAGGATTCAAGTCATTCAATCATTCAAACCTCAATCGAATATAATCAATATCATAGAATCAATACTTGGGTTCATACAATCAAACCTAACATACAGAACTAGGGTTTCCCATACCCAGATGAATGGGGGAACTACTCCATGGAGAGAGAAGCAAAAGCAGAATCAGTCGCGGAAATCATACTGTGAAGATGGATTTCTGCTCCTGGACGTTGAATCGGCACTTCTCCAAGCTCAAACCAAGCTCCAATGGTGTTGAAAATCGATCTAGGGCACTTGGAGGCTCTTGTTCGTCGCTTTCTCTCTCTAGGAATCACTCTGTCTCTCTAAAACTCGAATCCCCTTCTGTTTGGCTCGAATTAGGCTTTAAAATCAGTTTTCCCCGAGTTGCACGGCCAGGTGCACGGCCGTGCACCTCACAATTCTGGCCGTGCACCCTCAAAACGCACCGTATCACTTATTCGCCTTCATCCACCTTGCACGGCCAGGCGCACGGCCGTGCACATCTGGATTGTGCCCGTGCAAGCTCTCGCACCAACCCGCACGGCCAGGTTTGTATGTTGCACGGCCGTGCGGTTCTCTGCTCTGCCCGTGCAAGCTCTCGGCATGAGGCGCACGGCCATATGGCTCAAGTGCACGGCCGTGCGTGGCCACGGCATGAGGCGCACGGCCAGAATTATATGTTGCACGGCCGTGCACCTCCCTGGTCTGCCCGTGCAGCTTGCTCAGCCTCTGTTTAATGCTTCGTTTCTCCCTCGTCCGGACTCCGAATCAGTCGCCGTTTGATCCCAGACGCTCGTAGTCTCGTCCTCTTTCGTTTCATAACCAGCTTGCATGATTCTCTGTCCATAAAGTGAGGTAGAAATCCATTCTTCTTCAGGTCATGCCCGAGTGTCTTCTCCCAAATCGTCAATTGATCTCTGATTGACTTGAAACTTGCGCCTATGCTTCACTTTATGTGCTAGGACCTGAAATGTGACAAAGGAACACAACCTAGCGTAAAATCGGCCAAAGACATGGTAATTCAAGCTCAAACAATCAAGAAACAAAAGGGAAAAACATGTGCAAATACCGAGTCATCAAATCCCCCCACACTTAACTGTTTGCTTGTCCCCAAGCAAACCAAGTCAGACACTAGGTAAGCTTACATATCACAATCAACCAACATTGGGGACAAGTCATACAGGCACAGAACACGTGAATCGCACTGGTTTTCAAACATCAATACATGCACAACCTCAATAACAACCTGGACAACCACCACAAAGGACATTCGAGTGCAGCAAATCGAGTAAAGATGCGAAAGATGCGCATGCTATTCCTCTCAATTCCTATCATCTCTTCACCATGATGGCAGCCTCTAAATGCTAGAGTTCACATATGGGGTGTCACCACTAACTAATCAGGAGGTCTTAGACACAGGTTCAAATGACTGGCTAGGGTCTTGGACATGGGGAAAAGGCCTTTTAGGTGGTGGAAGTATTCATAGCAAAAGGTTCCACATTTTCCAAACACACAATCACAGTCAAACAACCTGGTATTTTCTCTTGCTATCCTGCATTACTCAATATCTTAAGATCACAAGAGCGAAGGAGGCAAAACATCAGCGTTCCCAAGCCAGACTGCTAAGAAACACTACTTACTGGGCATTACTCAGATTTTTGGTAGTGGCTCTCTTTTGCTTTCAATTTTTCTTTGTTTTTTTTTATTTTTCTTTTCATTTCTTAAGAGAGCCACCACTTCTGCACAATTCAAACATCTGCCCAACTTTTAAGCACTACCTCCAACACTCACATAGACTTAAGCAGAAACAGCAGAGACAATATAAAAACCACTCTGTGGAACCTTCTAAAAGATGCAACAAGGGTGATTTTCTCCATTATAGACCAAAAGAAGGATAACACACGGCTCAAAGGGGCTGACTAGGGGATATAACACATCAGGACAGTCAGTTTTGGGCGTGGGCTAATCCTATGCCTCCATCATCTCAGCTAGTGACAACGTGAATGCTACACATCATGGAAGAGGGATCTATCGCACAAGAAAGAAACGAGCAGGCTCAAATCTCGCATGGCTACCTATATGCTCTATCTCACATTCTGATACCCTGAACTAGATGCATAAACGACTGTCAAGGACAAGTAATCAGATCAAGTCAGATCAAGTCACAGTTGGCAAGCAAACAGTTGAAAAACTGAACCCCTACATCGTTCTACTGCACATCTCAGTCCTCATCATAGGTTGTCCTAGTCGCAAACAAGTTGTCATGCATTAATTCAAAAACCAATCAATTCATCCATCAAAACACAGTGCCAATATGATCAAACAGCAGTACTTGGAGCCCTCAAATCGTAAGATTCGGACAGTGGACTAGGCTCCAAGCACACAAACAGATCTAATGCAGTCAAAAGATAAACACCCCCCCACACTTAAGATCGACATTGTCCTCAATGGAGAAGAGGAAAGGAAAGGGGAACGATGTTACCGGTATGCACAGACTGCAGGAGACTGGAAACGGACCAGGCGGGAACACAGCACAGCTCAAGGGAAACAGAAGAGCTCAACCAGAATATGTTAGGTCCGATGTCAGCCCAATAAGACATCATCCAGAACAAAGAAAACAAACCAAAACCAAACCAAAACGCAATCCGACTCGAAACATAAGAAAGAAAGTCAAACCGTGGTGGGGTTGCCTCCCCACAAGCGCTTCTTTACCGTCTTTTAGCTGGACGCCCATGGCGGAACTAAGGGTCCGCGAGTTCCACTACCAACTCCGCGTTCGACCTCGTCTCCCAGGTAGAGCTTGAGACGATGGCCGTTCACTTTAAATGGCTCAGTCTGCGGGTTGGCAATCTCGATAGTGCCATACGGGAACACCTGTGTGACCGTGAACGGTCCAGACCACCGGGAGCGGAGTTTTCCGGGAAAGAGCTTCAGGCGAGAGTTGTAAAGGAGAACTCGATCACCAACCTGAACTCTTTCGGACCCCTCAACCGTGCATCGTGTAGGCGCTTAGTGCGCTCCTTGTACAGCTTGGTGTTCTCATAGGCGTGGTAACGCCACTCTTCCAGCTCCAACATCTGCATTTTACGCTCAGTACCTGCAACACGAACATCCAAGTTGAGCAGCTTAAGGGCCCAAAGGCCTTGTGCTCTAGCTCCACGGGCAAATGGCAAGCCTTTCCATAGACAAGCCGGTACGGTGAAGTACCAATGGGCGTCTTGTAGGCAGTGCGATACGCCCATAGAGCATCATCGAGCTTGGTGGACCAATCTTTGCGGGACTGATCCACCGTCTTCTCCAGGATCCGCTTGAGCTCCCGGTTCGTCAGCTCGGCCTGGCCACTGGTCTGGGGATGATAGGCCACGGACACCTTGTGAGTCACACCATAGCGAGACAGTTATCAAATTGGCCCTGGAAATGGGTGCCTCTATCGCTTATGATGGCTCTAGGTGTCCCGAACCGGGAGAAGAGCTGCTTCAAAAAACCACAAACACGTCTAGCATCATTGGTGGGCAAAGCTTGCGCCTCAGCCCACCTAGAGACGTAGTCAACAGCAACCAGAATATAGGTGTTACCAAAAGATGGAGGGAAGGGGCCCATGAAGTCGATACCCCAGACATCAAAAATCTCACAAGTTATAAACACATTCTGGGGCATCTCATCACGGGCAGAGATGTTACCTGACCTCTGGCATCGGTCGCACCTGCGTGCGAAGGCGTCTGCATCCTTGAAGAGCGTGGGCCAGTAAAAGCCCGACTGGAGCACCTTCCTCGCCGTGCGGTTTCCTCCGTGATGACCGCCAGTAGGTCCCTCATGACAGTGAGATAGAATGCCCTCCATCTCACTCTCCATAACACAACGACGGATGATCCCGTCGGCTCCGATCCGAAAAGATGTGGGTCATCCCAAAGTAGTACTTCAGATCGGAGAAAAACTTCCTCTTGGCGTGAGTCGCCATCCCCTTGGGCAGCTGCTGGCCCACCAAATAGTTCGCAAAATCGGAGTACCAGGGGGTGACACTCTCCACCAAGCACACATCATCAACCTCTCGTCTGGGAAGGAGTCATCAATCTCCTCCACGAGGTTGTCCGCAGGGGGTGCGTCCAACCGGGAGAGGTGATCAGCTGCAACATTTTCTGCTCCCTTCTTGTCCCGGATCTCAATATCGAACTCCTGCAGCAGTAAGATCCATCGTATGAGCCGAGGCTTGGCATCGGCCTTGCTCATCAGGTATCTAATCACGGAGTGATCTGTGTACACGGTCACATGGGACAAGACCAGATAGGGGCGAAACTTATCGAAGGCAAACACCACTGCAAGCAGCTCCTTCTCTGTGGTGGTGTATTCTCTGGGCATCATTCAGAGTCTTCGAGGCGTAGTAGATAGGTCGGAAGTGTTGATCTCGCCTCTGCCCCAAAACAGCTCCAACAGCAAAGTCACTGGCGTCACATCAGCTCAAATGGTAGGACCAGTCAGGAACCACCATGATAGGAGCCTGGGTGAGCTTTTCCTTCAAGGTGGTGAACGCCGCTGTGCAAGCATCAGTGAACTGGAAGGGGGCATCCTTCTCCAGAAGCTTCGAGAAGTCCTTGATGAACCGCCTATAGAAACCTGCATGGCCAAGAAAACTCCGGATCCCCTTTACAGATGTAGGAGGAGGCAGCTTGCTGATAGTCTCGATCTTTGCTCTGTCTACCTCGATCCCCATCTTGGAGATCTTGTGCCCAAGAACTATGCCTTCTCGAACCATGAAGTGACACTTCTCCCAACTCAGTGCCAGGTTCGTTTCTTCACACCGTTTAAGGACCAATTCCAGGTTATGGAGACAGTGAGAGAAGGAGTCTCCATAAACCGAGAAGTCGTCCATAAACACCTCCATGATCTCGCCGACCAGACGGTCAAAGATGGCGAGCATGCATCGCTGAAAAGTGGCTGGGGCGTTGCATAGCCCGAATGGAATCCTCCGGTAAGCAAATGTGCCGAAGGGGCAGGTGAAAGTGGTCTTCGCCTGGTCCTCCGGTGCTATAGGGATCTGAAAGTACCCGGACATCCCATCCAGGAAGCAGTAGAACTCGTGCCCCGCCAATCTCTCCAGCATCTGATCAATGAACGGCAGCGGGAAATGGTCCTTCCGAGTAGCGTCGTTGAGACGCCGATAGTCGATGCAAACACGGTACCCAGTCACCGTGCGCATCGGAATGAGCTCGTTCTTCTCGTTAGGCACCACGGTCATCCCACCCTTTTTGGGCACCACCTGGGTGGGACTGACCCATTCGCTGTCAGAAATGGCGAAATGATCCCGCGTCCATCAACTTCACGATCTCTGCCCGAACCACAGCCTCCAGGTTCGGCGTCAATCTCCTCTGCGGCTGCCTCACTGGCCGCATCTCATCCTCCAGCAGTATCCGGTGCGAGCAAAAAGAGGGGCTGATCCCCCGGATATCTGTGATCTTCCATGCCAAAGCTCGCTCGTACTGCTTCAGCAAGGCCACCAGTCTGGTCTTCTGCTCGGGTGTGAGGGTCGAGCTGATGATAACTGGCAGCTTATTCCCCTCCCGGAGAAATGCATACTCCAAATGAGGAGGGAGGGGCTTAAGCTCCAGCTCTGGTGGTTCCTCCAGAGAAGTGGTGATGCGGGTGGAGGATGAGATCGGTTTAAACAGCCTGTCGCCCTCCAAGAAGGGGCCACTCTCCAATGCGGCCAACTGCTCCGCCAGCTGCGGCTCCTGCAATGCCTGCTCACCTAGCAAAATACAACGCTCAAGAGCATCATCAGTACCCGCACTCGTGATGGCGAGTGCGGTCTCAAAATCGGCAAGCACATCACAGTAGTCTATGTCATCATGCAAATGAGAATGTTTCCCATTGTCAGACACAGAAAAAGTAGCCTGTTCATCACCAGCACGCAGAATCAATTTACCACTATGCACATCAATAAGCGCCTTGGCGGTGGCGAGAAATGGTCTACCCAAAATCAAAGGCACATCCACATCCTCATTTATATCCAAAATAACAAAATCAACAGGATATGTGAATGCACCAACATTAACAAGCAAGTCCTCAATGATACCCCTAGGATGCACGATAGACGATCAGCTAACTGAATGCTCATCCTAGTAGCTCTAGGTTCACCTAGGTCTAGCTTCTTAAACAATTTATAGGGCATGACGTTAATGCTAGCGCCTAGGTCCGCCAAGGACTTTCCTACATGCATGCTGCCAATAACAAGAGGGATAGTGAAACTCCCTGGGTCTTTGCGCTTCTCTGGCAGCTTGTTCTGCAGGATGGCAGAACACTCCTCGCTGAGCATCACTGTCGAAAGATCCCCAAGTTTCTTCTTGTTGGTGAGGAGGTCTTTCATAAACTTGGCATACTTGGGCATCTTCGACAGTGCCTCCACGAACGGCATGCTGATGTTGACCTGCTTCAACATTGCCATGAACTTGGCAAACTCTGTCTCCAGCCTGTCTTTATGAAGTCTAGTGGGGAAAGGCAGCTGGGGTGTATGCTCCTTAACCACAGGTTGTGGCTTGGGAGCAGGTGCTGCGCTGCCTTCCTCCACTTCTGCAGTATCAGCTGGAGGTGTTGAAGCAGGAAGTGGTCGTCTTGCCTGGGCTGGGCAGGAGCAGCAGATATGGTCTTACCACTCCTGGTGGTGATGACATGGGCAGTCTCGTGAGGGTCGCGAGGATTGGGGACAGTGGTGGCAGGCAGAGTCCCCGGTGCCCTCGTAGTGTTCTGGCGAGCTAAGCCCCTATCTGGTGCTGGAGATCCTGCAGAATGGCACCCTGGTTCCTCTGGCCTGCCTCCAGGGTTCGCTGGCCTGCCTCCAGTGAGCTATGGACTGATCCATCCTCGTGATAGTGCCTGGCTGGTGGTCATGAATGCGCCAAAATGTTCTTCAGCTCGGTCATCTGATTATCGGGAGCTGGCGCTGCTGCGGGCTCGGCATACTGACGCTGAGGCTGCTGGAATGGCTGCCCTTGCCTAGGCTGGTAAGGCTGCTGCTGTGGTGGTGGCCCCTGCCTAGCCTGGAAGGGCTGCCTCTGCTGGAAACCACCTGCTGGTGCTGGGAAACCAGGTGGCTTGGCGGTGTTATTGCTCCAGGCAAAGTTGGGATGCTGGCGCCATCCCTCATTGTAGGTGTTGCTGTATGGGTCCAGGCGCCGAGCATTTGCTATGAAGTCCACCTGCTCTTGGGGAGTAGAAGACTCCCTCATAGACTGACAATCCTCCACCAGGTGGTTCGGGCTCTCACACCACTGACACTGAGCTACTGGAGGCGTAGCTACACCACGGCCCGGAAGGAGACTGTTAGGCTGCTTCAATGTCTGCACCAACTCAGCCACCTGCTGCTCTAACCCGGACCTGGCCTCCATAGCATGCACACCCCGGTCCCGGGAGTTCCTGCCTCTGTGGGTCTGCCCCCAGGAATGGTCTCGGGCAGCCAAGGTACTGATCATCTGGTTCAGCTCGGGTGGAGTCTTAGTAAGGATATCCCCTCCTGGGCATAGAGACTCGTCATCACCCTCTGGCTGTCTGGAGTGAGGGCGCTGTAGAAGTTCCCTACTGTAAAGGCATCGCTGAAACCATGATGGGGACACTGCCAGAAGTATCCCATGTACCGCTCCCATGCATCACGAAGGGACTCATCTGGCTCTTGGCGGAAGTGAGTGATCTCCCGCTGTATCTCCGTGGTCTTCGATGCCGGATAATACCGGTGCACGAACTTGTCAGCCAATCGTCCCAAGAGGTGATGGACAATGGGGGCTGGGTCTCCAACCACCTCTTAGCATTCCCCGCCAGAGAATGGGGAAAGAGGTGAAGGCGGATTGCATCATCCGGAACACCATTCAGCTTGAACCCGTTCGTCAGCTGCAGAAAACGGGAAAGGTGTACCCGGGCTTCCTCATCCTTCAAGCCATGGAACTGGATAGAGGTTGTGATGAGCTGATCCAGCATGGCTTGATCTCGAAGTTGTTTGCAGGAATGGGCGGATAGAGGATGACCGGGCGGATGTCAGCAATCCGTGGAGTATAGTAGTACTCCAGGTGGGACCCGGTGGTGGTGGATGTGATGGTGCCCAGCTCCCTGGGGTGTTGGTCGTTCCCCAGGATCTGGTTCTGAGGAGGCGGGTTCTGATCGCCTTCCATCTCGTGCTCTTCCTCGGAGTCGCTGGTCAATGGCCGTCTCGGCGCTCCACCGTAGCCAGTCTAGCTTGCTGTTGTCTCCGAAGTTGTTTGCAGGTGCGCTCAATCTCAGGTTCAACGGCAGTAAACCTCCCGACTGGCTACGGGTCATGCACTAGCTGCACACAATCAAGCAAGCAAACCCGTGAAGGCACAAGTGGGACAAAGCAAACAAAGCGAAAAGAAAAGCTAGAGTAACAGAAATCACTTTTCTTCAACAACCTAGCCGTCCCCGGCAACGGCGCCAAAAACTTGACTCGCTGTTACTGTCACTCTAGAAAATGGCCAAGTGTAACCACTTCCTAAAGCGTAGTATAGCGGGTTTGGGTTTTAATGTCAACCCGGGTCCTAGATGTGATGACTACTCAGTGAATTCGTATTATCTAGCAATGAAACTTTAGTGAGGTTCTAAACTAACAAGCAAACAAAGCAACTAAACGGTTGTATTCAGGTTAAGAGAGGTCACCCGGATATGGTTCCCCCTAGTCTGCAGTTAAGCCGGATTGTAATTACCAAGTTCAATTTCTATGAAAGTTATACTGCGGAAGGTTCTCAAACAGCCTGAAGTCTCGACTAAAGGTCTTCAGACCCTCTCAATCTGAGTCTCTAGCTGGCGACTAACCTACACCGGAGTAAACAGATTGAGGCCCTAAGAACAAAACCTCCACTACCGAATGCAATTCGGTACAGAATAGTGATTGGTTCCTCGACTAAAGTCACCAATTCACTACCTTCAATTAAGGATACTCTATTAACCTAGGCAAATATTATCATTCTAGGTTAAAGCAGAAACAACAGGAATTTGATCAGGATTCAAGTCATTCAATCATTCAAACCTCAATCGAATATAATCAATATCATAGAATCAATACTTGGGTTCATACAATCAAACCTAACATACAGAACTAGGGTTTCCCATACCCAGATGAATGGGGGAACTACTCCATGGAGAGAGAAGCAAAAGCAGAATCAGTCGCGGAAATCATACTGTGAAGATGGATTTCTGCTCCTGGACGTTGAATCGGCACTTCTCCAAGCTCAAACCAAGCTCCAATGGTGTTGAAAATCGATCTAGGGCACTTGGAGGCTCTTGTTCGTCGCTTTCTCTCTCTAGGAATCACTCTGTCTCTCTAAAACTCGAATCCCCTTCTGTTTGGCTCGAATTAGGCTTTAAAATCAGTTTTCCCCGAGTTGCACGGCCAGGTGCACGGCCGTGCACCTCACAATTCTGGCCGTGCACCCTCAAAACGCACCGTATCACTTATTCGCCTTCATCCACCTTGCACGGCCAGGCGCACGGCCGTGCACATCTGGATTGTGCCCGTGCAAGCTCTCGCACCAACCCGCACGGCCAGGTTTGTATGTTGCACGGCCGTGCGGTTCTCTGCTCTGCCCGTGCAAGCTCTCGGCATGAGGCGCACGGCCATATGGCTCAAGTGCACGGCCGTGCGTGGCCACGGCATGAGGCGCACGGCCAGAATTATATGTTGCACGGCCGTGCACCTCCCTGGTCTGCCCGTGCAGCTTGCTCAGCCTCTGTTTAATGCTTCGTTTCTCCCTCGTCCGGACTCCGAATCAGTCGCCGTTTGATCCCAGACGCTCGTAGTCTCGTCCTCTTTCGTTTCATAACCAGCTTGCATGATTCTCTGTCCATAAAGTGAGGTAGAAATCCATTCTTCTTCAGGTCATGCCCGAGTGTCTTCTCCCAAATCGTCAATTGATCTCTGATTGACTTGAAACTTGCGCCTATGCTTCACTTTATGTGCTAGGACCTGAAATGTGACAAAGGAACACAACCTAGCGTAAAATCGTCCAAAGACATGGTAATTCAAGCTCAAACAATCAAGAAACAAAAGGGAAAAACATGTGCAAATACCGAGTCATCACTAGCCTATCGTATCTGGGGCTTTAAGCTTATGACTCATTTCAATGGACACTATCCACCGTCCACACCAAGGTTTCATCCCAGGTTCCATCTAGGAAGGCTACCTATAGCAGGGGTTGGGTCGCCTCGACCACTATATGCCTCCATTCACACATCTAACCTAAACTCGCCAGCTGACGCATACCCGTCTAACCTAGAACTCCTTACCCAGTGCGGTAGCATAAAGTAGGCTAAGAGGGAAGGTTAGGGTGACTTACCCAAGCGTCATCATATAGGAAAGAGTGACATTAAAAATCAATTAGACAAACACATTCATTCATTAAAACCCTAAAATATCCATACATACATAATAAACCCTAAAACTAGGCTTTGGGTTTTAAAACCCCTAGTACCTTAAAAGACTATTCCATAAAGGAGGGAAGAAGATACATGGTAGAAATAGAAGAAGACTTGGGGTAGAAGATGTCTCCTTGATCCTAGATCCTCCTTCTTCTCCTTCTCTTTTTTCTCCCTTCAGCTTCTCTCTCTCTTCTCTCTCTCTAGAACTAGTTATTTCACACAAAATCAGCTCACTTGAAAAGGGGGAAGGGGGTCTTCTACTTATAGGCAACTTGGATTCGGGGAAGTTCGCGGCCTGAGGCAGTAAGATCGCGGTCGTGATCTTTGGTCACTGGGTCGTGATCTTAAAACATTGTCGTTGAGGCCTTAAGGACGGGGGAGATCGCGGGCTGACTTCGCAGTCGTGATCCTTGAGTCGCGGCCGTGATCTTCCTCGCGGGCATTTTGCACATTGGTCTTGATTAAAATAGGGAAAGTCTCTGCTTATCCATGGCTCCTTCCTCGCGAAGTTCATGTCCTTGGGCTCCAAGATTGCGGTCGCAATCTTTGACTTCTGGGCCGCGATCTTCAGCGAGTCTTCACGACTGGAGATCCCGACCATGATCTTTGCTTCTATGCCACGATCATGGTTGTGGGAATGGTTTTGATTTTCTACCCATTTCTTATGTGGGTATGGTATGGGTAAATCTCGAAAAACTTTGGGTAGGATAACAGATATGCACTATCGGCCCCGCCCGACCTATTGCCATCCCTATCAGGGGTTTGATCAGTTACCGGTTAAACCAATAATCGACTTACCGGTTAATGGTATATTGAAAACCAGAAGATAGTCCCCAATAGGCGACACCGTGCAACAGGCGATTAACTGATACTCGAGCTCGACGGTTATTGGTTATTAGACTCCAAACCGACTTAGCGCAAATAGGAGGTAGCGCTTGTTGTCTTCTTCTTCTCACGTCCTCTACTTTGGCTCGTCTCCTTCAACACATACGTTTGGGATGGGCTTAATGATCGACTCTAAGTTGTAGCGGGGTGAAGCAGTGAACTTTTGCCGCAAAATTAAAACAACAACAATTAAAATCACCATCAAATCAAACTTATGCGAAACCTACAAGAAATCTTCAAAGGACGATGTTCTGGGCTGCTGGGTCAAGCTGGGAAGTTGCACCGGTGACGAGGACATGACGCAGGGGTTGACAGAGAGGACGTGATGCTAGGGTTGACGGAGAGGATACGGTTGTTGGGCTGTTGCATCATGGTTCGTGGGTCGGAGTGCACCGCCGTTGGAGAGTACAACAATTGGGATTTCAATCAGATGGCGGGACTCGTGAGGGTTAGGTATGCAGAGGGGGGGGGGAGTCGAGAGGGGAGAGAGCACGATAATTACTAACTACTTTTCCTAATAGGCTAATACTAGTATTTAGTTTCTTACTAATTAGTCTAATCCTAATTCCTAACTGTTGATGAACTCCGTATTCAATTTCGGTATCGGACAACAGGGTCATCGTCGGTATATAACCGCAGGATTCTGGTATACCGACGCTGAAAAATCCCATCCGATAACCGTCACCGTCCGGTTAACGGTTTAATTGATAATCGCGGTTACCGGAACAGTTATCGGTTAAATCGTTAACCAGAAAACTGAATCCCATCCCTACCAAGAAAAGTAGAAAACTCAACTCGTCCTTCTTTCCTCTGGTGGCGGGATAACATGAAGCCTTCTTCCTCTCTTCTTTCAAACAGCCGATTCCTTCCTCTTCATTCTTCTTCCGCAACAGAGCATTCGGCCAAATGACGGTGGGTCTGGGCAGCGGCGACAGGATGGCTTGATATGCGCGATGGCCAGGTGCGGCGGATCTGGCTGGCGACGCAGGTCGACGATGGAGATGGAGGTGTTGCCGCGGTGTTGAGGCAGTGACGAGGCCCAGCTATTCGGCGATGTTTCATTGCAAACAGCCTACTGCCGGTAGGTTCAAAACCGGCCGGTATTTCGTGGCAGCCCTGTTCGACCTAAAAAATCGACTGATACGATATTTCAGCTACTAAACACCTACCATTCAGTTTTTTTTTCCGGTTCCCATTTTCTCCAGTTGAACCAGCCGGTACGACCCTTTTTTGTTCCATGATCAAAATATAGAGTGGACTACAAACACACCCTTCTTTTCCAAATGAATTCCAATTTTTGCTTTTTTCATAAAAACATTGAATTATTTGTTCTACCAAAAAAATTGAATTATATGTAATTATTATATTCTTAAATGTAACCACCTACAGCTACTTTTCCCTTGCGTTGTCTTGGGTAATGAAAACAATTGGGCATTGCTTCGTAATATGTTTCGAAAATGTGAACATCTATCGAAGAATAAAATGTTGATTGGTAAGTTTCGGATTCTTTGATGAGTTAGTTGGCAATGTGGTATTTGTAAGATAAAATAATTCAGGAATTCTAAATGTGGTATTTGTGTATTATTTGGAGAAATTGCATGGTGAAATTTCTTTTTTGAATGAACTAACTGAATGAATTATTTGCCTGTGGTATTTGGTAATATAAAGTAATCAAATATCATAATGTCTTCAATAAATCAACTTGGCATGCATGTTGTGTTCTTGATGTTCTTGACTTGTTTCTCCTCCAATACGTCTCTTTTAATCAATCATCCACTAGACATGAGATGAGTTAGATTGACTATCTTTGAAAGGGTTGGAAAAATGACACACTCTGTTAATTAAATCTATTTTGGATATGAAATCATTTATGTATTTGTTACCTCTTTGACAAAAAAATCCGGTATTAATCACATTCATTTTCTCAAAATTAAACATACATTAATTACATTTCTCTCTCCCTATCTCTCACTCTTTTCTTTTCCAATAGCTTTGTTGCCCTCTCCCAGTAGACTTCTTCCGGTCGTACTCTCGGCGACAGACTATTTTCGACCAAAATTTCTCTGGGAGACTCCCTCCGACCACCTAAAAAAGTGTCATTTCATTAGAAAAGTACCACTGCATTGATACAACTACCATTGCACTGATAACATTACTAGTACACTGATACAACTAACAATGTACTGATAACGTTACCACTGGAAGCAAATGTTTTAGCCGCCGGTGGGGAGAAGAGCGTCGCGGATTTGGGCTTAATTACACATGTTTTCACTCCATATTCTTGCTATGTTTGAGGCGTTTACATCGCTCGAGGTTCATTTTACGCTAGGTTGTGCATGTTTTTAGCATGTTTCAGGTCTTAGCATGTGGATTTAACCTCGAGAGCGAAACTCTAACGAAAGAGGACGAAAAAGGAGCAAAATGGACAAAAGGGCACAAGTCATGGCCAGAGGAAAATTATCATAGGCCGGAGACAGTCTTTGGCCTAGACTGTGAAGATTGACAGGATACATAAGCTTTTTCACGCCTTGCGTGCAAGTCGAAGTTCACAGTCACCAAACTGTGACAATTTTCAGCTGACCGTGACATTGGACAAAAATGGGAGCAAACACCTGCTTTTTTGGATGAGATCACGGCCGAGCTGCCAATGTCACCCCGTGACATCTGACCGTGACATTGGCTCTCGGGCTGTATAAAAAGACAGTAGCAGGGAGAGAGATAAGGGAGCTTTTTTTGGAGAAGAACTTGGGACTCGTCCCCAATACCACAATAAGAATCACGAGTAAGGCCTAAGTATAAACCTTAACCGGGTCCAATATAGGCAAGTATTTTTTAAAATTCAAACCTGGGCCGATCCATGTAACCCTACTTCAATTGTTTGAAACATTAGCTAGCAAATGGTTTTTGGTTAAAACTATGGTTTATAGCTAAAGCGATTGGAAAAGTAAATAGTTTGAACATTGATTGAGAAGGCTTCACCCGGGTGTTGCTCCCCTAGCTAGTAATCATGACTTGTTGGATCAAATGTAAATGTGTGGTAAAGGCGGTTGTAAATCATAGGGAAGCGCAACAAGTGAACAAGCTTCACTCTCTCGGCCACCAATGCAGTTAAAATCACATTTTAAAGCGTAAAAATGTACGTTTTTACGTATCTAGTTTACTAAAACGAGTTAGTTTCCACCTAAAATCGTTATGTACACAAAATAGTCAAAATCGCTCGTAGAAATGGTAAAATCGATAAAAACGGTTCAAATCGCGTTATTATACCATTTTTGTGCGATTTCAGTCCATGACAAAAAGAGTTCAAATTTAATGGAGTGACATTGTTTTGTGTTACAAAATAAAAGGTGCGAAAGTTGAGAAGGAAGAATCAAGAGAAGCATCTCGTCATCACTCCTGGCCGACCAGCACCAGCTCGGCCTCGAGTCTCCCTTGTCGACGCCGTCTACCTCTCTCAGACTCGCGCCTTCAACCTCGCCCAGGCGTGTAGTGTCAATTTCATCGTCGCACAATCATAGTCTCCCACGCAGTCACCCACTCACACTCGCCCTCGTCAAAGCCGGTTTCCCTCTCCGTCGCCGTGTATCTCGCCAGTCGCCATAGTCATCACCCTCGAGAAGTTGTCTCCGAGAGTCTGACCAGTCCTAGCAGGCAGGAGGTATGCGTTTTGTAGCTAGTCGTTGCCCTGGCTTTTGCGGAGCTTAACTTGGGCCCCGATCGGTCAATTTTCCACTCTTCACACAATCCCTGTTGTAGCTTCCCAAGTCAAATATCATTCCTGCCCTATCTGCTCTGAAGTCTGAACACTGTTCCCCACTTTGCAGCACTACCTCTTTTCAGATCCTGAATTCGTGGGCTTTCAACCCTAGTCTAGACCCTGGTTGGCAACATGGTGTAGATATACTTGGTATTGGGCATAAATTGAGATGTTATTATTGTGCTAAGGATATGTGTGAGAAATTTTATTTTTAACATGAATTGTTAGGATGTTATGAGTTTGTGACTTTTGAGAAATTGGATTCTAAATCTCGTTTGTGAGTAATGATCTATGTTTATGAACTTATAGTTAGGATGGTATGAGTTTACTCTACTTTAGAATTTACACAAATTAGGTTATCTGTGAGAAATTACATTTTAAACATGAATCACACCCATTTATTCACTTATCTAGAATCTATATACTCACATTTTACATAGTATATGTTGTATTTAACATATTTTTAGCTATTTTACAAGTTGCTTCAAAAACTTACGCTTTTACGCTTCGATTCTACGCTTTACGATTTTACCCATTTTCTGATTTTAGGTAGAATCACGTTTTTACTGCATTTTCGGTCACTAGGCCAAGGGATTTCGTATCAAGCTACCAAGGTAGCTCTCTTGGCCAATCAACTATGGGTTTCTTAGGCTTCTCCCTCGAATCGTAGTCCGTACGGCCAAAACAGAACCTACCCAAGGTGCTAATACGTATTAAGAGGTTTGCCCTAATTCAACCTAAGTAGGTTACACAATTTAGCCAATGAATACCAGCTTTTACAAGCCTTTTAACAAGAAGGGGATTTCCCTCTACCTAGGTCAAAATGGCATAAGAGTTGGAAATGAAAAAACACAACACAACCTTCATAAAAATACCTCATAACTTGTATTAAAATAAAACCACACACAAGTCATTCAATCCATACAAACATTCACATAATTATAGCTAGGGTTTAGAAACACCCAAGAAAGGACTACTCCATGCTAAGTACAGGATACACGAAGGAGAATAGAGAAAACCATCTTGATGATCTTTTCCTTCTTCCTTGTGGTGTGGAGATCAACCTTGGAGGAATAAATTCCCAAAACTTTGCTCTTGGAATAAAGCCTAACTTCTCCTCTTCTCTTGTTCGTCACTTTCTCACTCTAGAAATCTGAAGAAGAAGAAGTCTCTCTCACTAGGTTCTCCCCCTTTTCTCTTTCAGGTCAGCCCTCCTTATATACCCTGATCGACGACATTTCACGGTCCCTGTTCATGATCGTGAACATTGGGCTTGGACTGTGATGTCAAGCAAAAGCGCGCCGTTTCACTTAGGCGCTTCATGGTGTGGAGCTGGTTTTCACGGTCGGGTGACTGTGAGCTGCTGAACGCCCGTGAGGTATACAAAACCTTCTTGGACTCCATGCGCTTCATGGTCTGCGCCACTTCTTCACGGTTTGGTTGACCGTGATCTTCTGGTCTCCACCGTGAACTGCTACTGTTTGCTCACTTTTTACCGGTTTTCGCCCCTTTTTGTCCAACTTTCTTTCCATGGGTTGATTTAACTTTTTAGGATCTGAAACATACTAAAAACAACCACAACCTAGCATAAAGCGGAACCTCACGGAGTAAAATTGCCTCAAGCATCTAAGGAAAATGGGGGTAAATCAACTTGGTTCTCTCTCTAGGGTTTCTACCCAAAACACCAAAGAGGAGTTTTTACAGAGAGAGAGATCTAGAGTGATCTTAGAGCTTAATTGGAGGCTTGGGTTGATCTTGGAGTGAAGGAATCAGGCATAGAAGATGAAGATCTTGAGCTATTTTGTAATCTCTATAAAGTAAACCTCTTTCTCTTAGGTTGATGAACCCTAGGTCTAGATTTTGGTTTGAAGTTGATGTATGTGACATATTCTATGTTTGATTGATGGTTTATCTATTTGATGGATGGTTTTCATGAATTCCATACTATTGGATTCCACTTCATGTCAATTGAGCTTTTGACCTAAGAAGGAGCTAATCCCCTAAGAGCCCATTATTGGCATCTTTGGGTCACTCCTATCATATGTTGTCCTGATAATCCCCAAGGGAGTCGATTCGCTCAATATCTTGATGGTATATGAAACCCTAGGTTGAATAGAGAACTACCCATTCATCACTACGAGGTTCTGGGTCAATCACGAGTGAGTCAATATCCTAACGGTAGGATAGTGAGTCGATCGAGCTAGAATAGTACTCAACATCGATCCAAATGATAGAAATAGGGGGATTCAAATCTAAGTGAGCTCCATAACGTGTAATTAGCTAGGTTAGTGGTTGGCTAGGTTAGTAGTTAGCTAGGTTAGTTTAGTTTTCCTAATCACTATTCTAGGTTGGCTAGATAACGAAACCTAACTCGAAGTAAGGTACACCTAGGAGACTCGTGTGCAATAATTTTTATTGCTTGCTTACCCTATGATACACCCAGTCATTGGTTATACTTGGCCTTCGATTGGGATGTGTAGTTAGAGTCAAGCCAAGTTTAGCGCCATTGTGGGTGAACATTCTAGGTCATAAGAAAAAGACTTGGGTTTGTTACTTCAGTCATTTTTGTTTTGTGTTTCGTTTGTGTTTTGTTCACCCACCCTTCGTCTTCAAGGGTGGTTTGTGTTTGTTTGATTTTCTTTTTATGTTTGTAGGTTGAATCATGGATCCCAATGGCTTCTACAATCAGTGGGGGTTTCCACAACCACCCAAATGGGAGTACCCCGAAGCTTCATGGAATAACCAAGATGGTGGAAGCCAAGGAACTGGATTCTATGATCAACCTCCCTTCCAAGAAGAGCAAGCATACCATTTATGATTTCTAGAAGCTTCCCCATATCAGGAAGATTTCCTCAACAACTTGAGGAGAAATCCAAGTTGGAGTTGGCAATGGAGGCTTTCATGGGACATTCCTCAAGACAATGTGCCACTCCATAGCCAGAGCCAAAGGTCAAATTGGAGCTCATGGTAGAGCAGTTTGCCTGAGGCACTGACGAAGGGTGCTCAAAGTTGGATCTCCCACAATCCGAAGTGAGGTCCAAATTGGAGCTTTCCATGGAGAACTTTGAAAGAGCAAGCTCTGACAAGGATTAATAGCCCCTCCCTCTTCCCGGTTTGACATTACAATCGAAGGTGACACGAGCTTGTGCAAGCCATCCCCTCTGATCATTGTAGGATAAAGAAGAGGTTGAGGGACGATCAATGAAAAACGTGTGAAGCAAGAGGAACTCACACCGGAGAGCTCCCGTGGTGAGGATGACCAAGAAGGTTGCATTGCTTAATTTCACACCTTTCCCTTTTCTGAGAGCAACTTTGAAGACCAAGTCACGAGGATAGAGGAGTAAGATAATCCTTTTAATAACCTTTCATGGCGTCTTGCCCTCCAAATCGTGCTTGAAGACATGAATGGGAAGGTGAGAAAAGAGGTTGAAGAGGAGGAAGTGAGCATTGAAAAAGAGGAGGAAGATCTTGATTGTTCCCAAGGGGAGGAATCAAATTTTGAAGAAGGAAGGGAGGTTGAGGTGGATGAAGCATCTACAAGTTACAAGTTCAACAAATGCTTTCCACCCAACCTTGATGCGCTACTCGAGAAGGGCTTGTTTGGCTCTTTGTCAAATCAAGGCCAAACCATCGTCGATCCCTCTTGGTGGATGCGATGGTGGTCAATCCATGATATTATACAAGGTATGGGACAAATAGAAAAGAGAAGAAGGAAATAAAGAGAGGTATCGTGGGTGGAGTTTCAAAACTATTCCTGTTCAGGAGCCCTCAATCATGGACTCGTCCAATGCTCGTGACTTGAGACACCAGCTCACCGACGAGAATCTCAAATTCAAGAAAGTTTTGGGTGGACCAAAACTTGAAAAGAAACCATCTGGCTCGTAATGTTAAAGAAGCGCTTGTTGGGAAGCAACCTAACCACCGTTGGTTTGTTTTCTTTCCTCTTCAATAAGATAACCTTTGGTGAGCTTTTGGTGTTTGGGCCGTCACCTTGCTCTTCCAGATCTCACGTCCCCTCCACTCCCGTCCACCAACATTCACACTTTATCCAGTAACATCGTTCTACCTCCTTGTTATGTGCTATTGACGACAATGTCGAGATCAAGTGGGGGAAGGGGGGGGGTAGTTCATTATGTTTGTGTGCGTGAATGATTGGTGTTATTTCGAGTGCTTGGAGCCTAGTTTTATGCCTAAGTTTTTAAAATTTGAGCACTCCAATCATAGCAACTTCTACATTTGCATGATCATTGTAGCACTTTTGGTGTTTTGTTTCGAATCTCATGGATATTGACAAAGAAAATTCGGCTTCTCCATCTTCTTCACCAAATCTTAGCTCGGAGACTTTGGAATCAGCAAGGAGTCAGACGAGAGTGACCAACGGAGGACGACAATTGAGGAAATTCCTTGTCATCGCACTCTATGAACGAGTTATGGCAAAAACAATCTCTCACAACTCATATATATACTAAAACGGAATCTAGTGTTCGCTACCAAAAATAGCAGATAATTACTTAATTTCCCATACGGCTCTTGATCTGCGTCGCGTCATTAAAAGGGAACATCATCGTTGCAGCAGAAGGTCCAGAACCCAAATGCCGGATCTTTAGAAGTTGAACCACAAATTTGTCGCATATTCAAAACATAAGTCACATATGTGGAAAAGAAAGCAACCCCTCCATTTGTGGATGGCCTGATTCGGTTATTTGAGAAGGGTTAAAATAGGGTGAGTAATCTTAAGCTTGATATGAGTAACCAAATTTAGATCCTTCTTTTTAAGTGCGCTGCAGATTTTTTTTTTGTCAAAAGATAATCTAGAATTGGATTAAAAACGATAGACAGTTACACCCTGGAGATCAGCCAGGCCTGAAAATCAAAATAACGACTCATAGTCGGGTACAAAGAGAGGGCCTTTCTAGCCACCATATGGGCTACCCTATTGCTACGCCGACCTATAAATCGAACACTAAACCCAGGATTACAGGCTAAATAATGTGTCACTTCCTCTAAAGTATTTTATTTACGCTAGTTTTCTTAATCTATTCTTATATTCTTTGTTTTTACTAGGATTTAAAAAAAAATCACAGATGGAACGAGTTATCTACCAAATGAGACCCAATTTCAATATTTTTTGAGAAACAAATTGTCATACCTGTCGTTACCAACTCCATACCATATGACATATCCTTCGTTTTTTAAATTTTTTGCACAGAACAAACGAGTTAATCATTATATATTGGATCTATAAATTTATGTGTGAACAAAATACAGGACCAAAAAATACCACACAATACCACCCTGGTATGGGGGTGATATCTTGTGGTACACAATGTTGAAAGTCGTAAATGACAGTTAATATACTCCTCTTATCATGTATTTAACCATCCTACAGTATTGGTATGTTCATCCCATCATGGTACGCTTTCATAACATATAATATGCTCTTATATTAATACCAATCAAAATACCACCATGGTATAGACTAGTAAAAAATGTCTCAATCTTTTTTTTGTTCCAAAAAATATATCAAACTGGATATCGTTTTGAAGAGCCCAATTAATTTGATTTATCTGTGCAAAAAAAAATTTAAATTTCGACTAAAAACGAGAGAGAAATCTTCCGTTAAATATTAAAGGGGAAAAGATTAAAAACTTTTCAGCAGAGAGAGGAGGTGCTGATGTGGCGGTTAGATTATGCATAATTACTCACATGAAGGTTATTGACCGGATCAGATCCCATTTGAAAAAATAAGGCTAGGAAGGATCTCCAGATCGCGTGAATGAAACAAGAAAGTAGTGCCCGTGAGTAGTGACTAGCCGTCTACGGTAAGGGTTCATAGTTTCTAAAGAGTTTGGATCATCTTAAATGTGTGAGGTGGGATTAGACATTGAGTTCAATAGATTGGAAAAGGTGATTAGGTAAAGGTAAAAAAGTAAAGGGATTCGACAGTTTAATTGCTCACGGTCAATGCTAAATTGACAAATAATTATTTTTGCTTGACGTTAGTCAAACGGATGGAAAATTGGATGGATGTACAATTTATCGACTTTTATCGTACCTGATGCTTTAATTTCACTTTAGTGGTATTCTTTTCCCAATTCTCAAAGTTGAGTGATATCCGGCGTATTTCTCCCTAGCTCCCATCATATCATTTGAGCTTAATTGAGGTTCCACATGAGTGATTTCACTGATTTGTGCATGGTTTTGCTAAGGATGAAAAAGTGAGTTTTTGAGGAAATTCTTAAAAGTGAACATTGTTCGTTATGTTCAAGAATATGGCATGTGTTTGTAGTTCTCTACTAGCCCTCAACAAGTGGTAACGAAAAGAAAAGAAAAAAGAAAGAGGGCTAGGAAGAAAAGAGAGCCGCCAGAAAAAGTCTTTATGCTCTAAATATGTGTTTATTAGCAGTCAAACTTAGAACACGTACATGATTGTTTACTTCATTCACTCTTGTGCTTGAAAAGTTTGGTAGCAAGTATAGTAAAGAATGTTTGTTGTGAATGGTTTGGTGATTTGTTGTGGTTTGGAATTGACGAAAGTGTGGTTTTTGGCTGTTTTTAGTGGTTACTTTTTGTTGAGGAAGGTTCTAGATCGAAACTATGGAACCTAGTACTTTGGTTCTAGGTTGCAGTTGTGGAACCTCATGCTATATGTGCCACCACCCAAAAAATCTTTCCCCCAATTTCCTAGACCCTAGTTAGTCATTTGAACCCGTGTCTATGACCTCCGGACAAGCTAGTGGTGACAACCGTTTTGTGAACTCTAGCATTTAGAGGCTACCATCATGGTGAAGAGACGATAGGGCTGAGCGTTTGAGTATGCACATCTTTTGCATCAAAATGGTCCTAACCCCACTGGTCGAAAGCGAGTGATTCATTCCTCATGCTTTATTCTTATCATGTATCCCATTGAGAACCTAGTTTTGCTTGATTGTTTGTTCTGATGACTTGATCTTGATGCATGAATGACTGTGATTGGTGAGTTGTGTAGACAGGTTGTGTATTGGTTTGTGAACAATGTGAGGAATCTTCCTTTGCACTGTTCTATTGCATTTGAATGTCGTTTGTGGTGGTTGTCAAGATTATTGTTGTTGTCATTATGTATATGTCAAATATCCATTGAGATTAACTTGCTTTGTGCCCTATAGCATGCCCTCCAAGTTTTCAAGAAAGAAGTTGTAAGTTTACCGTGTATTGTAATTGGCTTGCTTGGGGACAAGCAAACGTTCAAATGTGGGGGAGTTCAATTCGGGCTTAATACACATGTTTTCACGCCCATATTCTTGCAATGTTTAGGCGTTTACATCAGCCGAGGTTAAATTTACGCTAGGTTGTGCATGTTTGTAGCATGTTTCATGTCTTAGCAGGTGGAATTGACCTCGGGAGCAAGAATCGAACTAAAGAGGGCAAAAATGGAGCAAAATGGACAAAATGAAAGAAGTCACGACCAGAGGACAATTATCATGGGCGGGAAACTGTGAAGATTGACGTGATATAGGAGCTTTTGCACGCCTCGCGGGCAAGCAATGTTCACGGTCACGGTCACCAGACCGTGACAATTTCCAGCTGACCGTGACATTGGAAAAAAACGGAAGCAAACGCCTGGCTTTTTGGATGAGATCACGATCAGGATGCCAATGTCACCCTCGTGACATGTGCCCGCGACATTGGCTCTCGTGCTGTATGAAAACACAGTAGCAGGGGGAGAGAGAGGGGAGCTGGTTTTTGGAGAACTTGGGTTTCTCTCTAGGGTTTCGACCCAAAAAACCAAAGAGGATTTCTTAGAGAGAGTGATCTTGGAGCTTAATTGGAGGCTTGGGTTGATTGTATCTCTCTATGAACTATACCTCTTTCTCTTAGGTTGATAAACCCTAGGTCTAGATTTTACTTTGAAGTTGATATATGTGACATTTTCTATGTTTGATTGAAGATTTTATCTATTTGATGGATGACTTTCATGAATTGCATGATCTTTGATTCCACTTCATGTCACTTGAGCTTTTGACCTAGGAGGGATATAATTCCCTTAGAGACCATTATTGGCGTCTTCGGGTTACTCCTATCATATCTTGTCTGGGTAATCCCCGACGGAGTTGATTCGGTCGATTTCTTGATATTATATGAATCCCTAGGTTGAATAGAGAACTACCCATCCATAACTTTGTCGTTTCGGGTCAATCCCGAGTGAGCCAATCTCCTAGCAGTAGGATAGTGAGTCGATCAAGCTAGCTAAACTCTGAGTCTTTTTTTGGGAAGCTCTTCTTTCTATACCGACACTAACCGTGCTTCCTCAATGTTGGTGGCAGTTGCCAGTTTTGACAAGGCATCAACGATAATGTTCTCTGCTGTCGGGACTTTGATGAATGTAACTGAGTCAAATGTAGCGTCCCACTACTTTACTTGCTCGTTGTATTATGTGCGTGCTTCATCTTTTGCATCGAAGGTTTTGTTCAATTGGTTCACCGCGAGAGCTGAGTGTGACATCACCCGGACAGTTTGCACAACTAACTCCTTGTCTGTTTTCAACCCGGTTGCTTCATATTCGGAAGCTTTATTCATTTTAATGTTCTAAAGCAGACTGCTAGTTCATGCAACACACCCAACGGGGGTCCTTACTACTACCCCTGCCCTCGCATCGTGTTTGATGCAGGACCAGGACAACCAAGTTTCCTCGAAAAATCCCAAAATACACTGGTTGTTGAAAAAAATCCCCAAAATATGTACGTTATAATTTTTTTCCCCCAAAGTACACATGTTTGACATTCATCGCCGTCGTATAAAGTAGTGAATATAATCACCGCTGAAGACAACAACGGTGAAGCAATCACCACTTTAAACAAAAACGGTGAAGACCTCATCGTTTTAGTAAAACGCGGGGAATGAATCACCGCTTTTAACAACAAAGGTGAAGGCATCACCTTTCTAGTAAAACGCGGGGAACGAATCACCACATCGGACGACTACGGTGAAGGGGTCGAGCAACGCAGATCGCTGACTTGGATGACCGCGGGGCATTCACTGTCGTAGAGAAAAGCGGGGAATACCGTGCTGTTCACGTCAACGATCCTCTTCGCCCCGCTCTTTCACTGTTGTCGTCGGATGCAGTGAGGTGCGGATTTTGGTTTTTCTCCTAGATCTGACGCCTCATAGCCTCCCACGTCAGCTATCCTGGTCATTCACCGCGTTCGAAAAAGGTGGGGTCTTCCCTGCATTAAACAAACGCGGTGATGTCCCTACATCAATTTCCAGTTGTCCCCTTCCCCTATAAAGACCACCCTTCTCCCCTATTCCAAATCACACCACAACACTACTCTTATTTTCCCCTCCATTCCTTCACTCTAGTTTCATTCTAAGTATGCTCTGTGGTTGTGGCTAAGTCTGATCTCCACATTATAAATAATTATTAGAGTAATACTCTAAAGCCCTCCCCTCCAAGAACCCGTCGAATCTCTGTCCTGCTTCTGCCAAAAAATGGATGAAGAGGCTCTTCGGGTATGTTCTTGGTTTTCCTTTTATGATTTATTTTTTTAATCGGAACAATTTGATTTCATTAAAAAATATTTATAGATGGGTGCCGAGATATACGATCCTTGATTGTATATCCATTATGGACCAAGAGATATGAAGTATTTATCCGAGCAAGAAACACATCGTTCCCGTGCAATTTGGCACAACAATCCGGTAAACACTACGTACCTTATAATTTTTTTTTACATTATTTCATTATTTTAAAAGGTTTTATTTTGCTTTCCTTTGACTAACAATGGGTGTTTTTTTGTAGGAATCACTTCTTCACGTCATTCATAGAGGGACCACAAACTTGCCCGCTTAGCATGATCGACTGTCGCCGTATCTAGAGAGGATGGGGTTCGGTATGTTGAGGTATTTCATGCGGATTGAGATCAACAACGATCTGCTCACGGCAAAGGCAGAGCGATGGCGCCCCGAACTCATACGTTCCACCTTCCGGAGGGGGAAATGATGATCACCCTCAAAGACGTTACGATCCTCACCGACTGCCAATCATTGGAGAGGCCATCATCAGTCACTCTACCAAACCAAATGCAGGCTGGGGGCTGCTGATTCTTGATCGTTTGGGCTTCGACATGCCAACCACCAATCCAGTTCAAGGATGGGGGCATCCAACTTTGAATGCGGGACAAGTATCGATCTCGTGGCTCGTTACTCACATCCAATATGAGCTTGAAATCGTCCCAAACACTTCGGAAGATCAAGTGGAGTTGTATGCATGCGTCTTCCTCATTGGCTTGGTTGGTGGATTTATATTCCCCGACAAGGTAAACGAGTGGATTCAATGCATGTGGTCGCTATTGCTACTCGGTGGCTGGGACGCGATTGGGACAAAGAGTTGGGGGTTGGCCGTGTTAGCTGGGGTATATAGGGAGCTGTGTACTTGCTCGAAGGTGGGAGCGAAACAAGCTGGTGGTGCGATGTTCATCCTCCAGCGCTGGGCTAATTCAGGTGTAAATGCACACATTTTATACCTCATTTCTTGATAGTTTGACTTTTCATTTCATCGTCTCCTGAGATCACAGTCCCCACCGTGAGTTCACGGCCGTGAACTAGGACTGTGATTTGAGCCCGACCTGGGTATAAAAGGGGAAGTGTCATTCTAGAGATAGAAAGTGCCATTCAAAAGAGGAAGAAGGAGATTGGGCTCATTTCAAGCTAGAGGAGTGAAGGTTCTTCTTCTCAAGGGAGATTCAAGCAACAAGGAGGAAAATTTTCATCTCTTCATGGTTCTTTCTCTCCTTTTCCTTGTTTTCCTTTGACTAGCTATGGAATAGCCTACCTATTCACTTGGGTGTTTGTAGACCCTAGCTACAATTATGTGAATGCTTGTATGGATTGAATAATTTGTGTGTGTGATTGTCTTTAATGTGAATGTGGAGGTATGTTTCATGAATGATTATGTTGTGTGAAAGCCTATCAATCTAATTGCCATTCTAACCTAGGTAGAGAGAAAACTCCCCTTCCTTTCTTTGAAAGAGGCTTGAATGTTGGATTTTCTTAGGCAATTTATTGTCTCCTATATAGGTTAATGCAGGGAAAACCTCTTATTTCGTATTAGCACCTAGGGTTTGGTTATGGGTGGCCATCCGAACTCTGATTCGAGAGTGAAGTCTAACCAAACCTTAGTCAATAGGTCGAGAGAGTCACATTGGTGGCCTAGATAAAATTCCATTTCCTCGACATCGAGACCAAGAGAGTGGTGCTTGGCTACTTGTTGGACTTCCCTGCGGTTTACAAACCCCTTACCACACATGACCATTCGATCCAACAAGACGTAATTGTTAGCTAGGGGGAGCAATACCCGATGTAAACTCTTCTCTCATTGGGATAACCTCGATTTACTTTACTTGCTTGTTTTCATATGTAGGTTTCTTAGTTTTAAACCCAAAAAAAAATGTTTGTTAGATAACAAACTAAGCGATTGAAGTAGGGGTACATGGACCACCCCGGGTTTGACAATTAAACATACTTGCCCTATACTGCACCCGGCTAGAGTTAAAAAACTTGGGCACTAGCTGGGATTAATTAGCGGTGTATCTGTGATGAGTTATGTTTTTGGCGCCGTTGCCGGGGAACCACAATCCATTATTTTGAAAAGGTCGACGGTGTTCGATTCGGACTTAATTGCACACATTTTATCCCCATTTCCCTTGGGCGTTTGTGGCATTTGAACTCCTATAAGGTTTGTTTTATGCTAGGTTTTTTGTGTTTCGGTGTGTTTCAGGATCTAACAGGTGAAACCAGCCACAAAGTCGAAAGTTGGAAAAAAAGAGCAAAGACCGGGCAAATGGAGTGTTTCAGTCCATATTCACAGTTTCCCATTGGAGTTCACGGCCTCCTAAGGTCGTGAACTGAAGCGATAAACAGTGAACCACGAAGTGTCCAGGGTGATTTCAGAGGTTACTGACGCCGAGTGAGTTCACGGTCACCAAGACCGTGAACTTTGAGTGCAAACCGTGAACTCAAGTGAGTGTAATGGTGCGTTTCGACACAGCACTCCAAGTTCACAGATGCGTTGAGGAGTTCACGGCCGTGAATTGAAGCTGTGAACTGAGCCTGATCCCAGTATATAATGTGGGCTGAAAGGAAGAGAGAGAGGGAGCCCAGGTGTGAGAAAGCACCTTCTTCTTCAGATTTTAGAGAGAGAAAGTACGAACCAAAGAAGAAAAGAGGCTAGGGTTTGCTCCAAGTGGTGAATTGGGATGAATCTCCTCAAGAGAAGATCATCACAAGATCGAAGGGGAGTGGAGGCATCACCATGATGATTTCTACTTCTTTCTTTTGTGTTCTTCCCCTTTCTAGCATGGAGTAGTTTCCTTTTTCACTTGGGTGTTGTGAAACCTAACTATTTGCCATGTAGCTGTTGTGTGAATCGAATGATTGTTTATGGGTGTTGTTTAATTTAATGATTGAGGTATTTTCATGATGATTGTGCATGTTTGTTCTTAGCAATCTAATTGCCATTCTAACCTAGGTTAGAGGGGAAACCCCCCTTTCCAAATAGGCTCAATTGAGTTGGGATTCCTTGGTTAATGTAGGGAAAATCTCTATCTTGAATTAAACAACTAGGTTAATCGTGATTAACCTGTCCAACCATCGGTCTTACAAGACCGTAAACAGGCAAACGCGTCCGTGAATAGGGCACTTCCACGAGCATGCCAGTTGTTGACCAGCCACAGTTCACGGTCGCATGGAAGTTGACCCTTAACTTCACGACCCAAAACTCGTCGGAAAATTCAAATCTGGCCGGCAAACCGTGATTCTCTGACGGTTTTCAGGCCATTTCACCCCCTTCCGGCGAGCAAAACCAAATCAAATCTCTGACCCATTCTTCCCTCATCAAGGGCGGCCTTCCCCTGGATTTTGGGAAGATTGGAGAAAAAAATTTCCGGCGAAGTCGCCGCCTTGAGCCTCTGACGAGAGTCCCGCGAGATTCTGACGAAGATCTGGCGACCCTTCTCCGGGCTGTTTGTAGCTGTTTTTCTCCTTCCTCGCCCTCACCTTACTTCCTCATACGTCCTACTTGTGTCTCCAGGTTGGTTTTCCAGCTCTACCTTATTTATTTTGCATGAGCTTAGTGAGCCTTGGTGGACATTTGTTGATTCGAATTGTTTTCATTTGAAGATTTTGTTAACCAAGTGCTAATTTTTGAATGAATGTGTGCTTGAATGGTGGATGGTACCCACCGTGGCATGGGTTGGGGTTCAAATTTTTTGTGAAGATGAACCGTGAAATACCCACAACCATGCCATGGTGTGTTGAGCTTAAATGTTTGAAATCCATAGTGGAGATAAGTATGGGGGGAATTTCTTTTTCCTCCCAATGAGTTGTGCTTAACGAATGTTTCTACGTATGGTGTTTGTTTGCCAAATTTTGCAGTGATATGATCCCAAATAGCCAACTCTACACGTCACAATTACTCGACAAAGAAGCTATCGCAGTTGGGAAGAAGAAAGGCAGAATTTTGTTCAGTGTTGGGACAGTTTCGAGATGTCTACTTTGGAGCCACGGTTCTCACAATTAGCACACTGAAAAATGGAGTTCAAGGGCTTGATTTAAAGATAAAGTTTTCAAATTTTCAATGGTATACTTAATGCATCCAGAAGAAGTCATTAAGGTTGTTTTCCAAGACCTCAAAGTTGCTACCTCAAAACTAGAAAACTGCCAGGAAATTGTTAAGTATAAATGTGTGATCGTGAAGCCTAATTTGGAGCTCAATTCAAGGAGCATATATCTGATTCAAGTGAAAAGGCTTCCACAACACGAAACTAGGTATATTTATATACAAAGGGAAGGAATTGGATGAAAGAATGGAGTTCGGGATGGCCTCAAACGAACGGCACGAAGTTAGTACGAAAACTGTTTTTCTGACAGTTTGCTTGTGCTAAAAGGCAGGTTGCTTGTGCTTGAAGAAAGGAGAATTCTGGCTGAATTTTGTGTCCTTTTTAGTGTACACTTTTACATTAATTGTTTCCTAGTTCTATTAGGTTTGTATTAGGTTTTTATTGTCTTCAAATAGCTTTCAATTTACGTTGTTATAGTTAGAAGATCATTGTTGAATGAAAATTGCTCCTACGTGAGTGTTTTGAGTTCTTGAGTGTGTCTCGAGAATTTACCTATTGTCTTTAGCTTCGAGTGGATTCCGTAGCTAATTTCAAGAACCTTGTTCAAGCTATTCTGTGCAGGATTCCAGAATCGTTTAGCAAGTTCTCTTATCAATCGATTAATCACCTCGATTGTGGCGAGAATTCTACCTATCCATTTTAATTTTCGTTGGAGAGTTTGAGCTGCATGATTCTGATCAAAAGCACCCCCTGGTGCTTTATCAAGTGGTATCAGAGCCTAGTTCAAGTCAGTGGCGAGAAGGATTGATTAAGGTTGTTTTTGTGCGAATTCAGTCGCAAAAACAAAGCAACATAGTTCCAGAAGAGCTAGCAGAATCAATGGTCTTCACACGCGGATTAATCAATGATTAGATGGTTTTGGTGCGCATCGATGGAGGCAGGGATAAGAACTTGATTTCCTCCAGGGTTCCAAGCAAGCTAGGGCTGCATCGTACTGTCTCAAGTGACTGAAATTCTCAATAGGTCAATACGAGGACCAAGTTACGTGCGACGTTATTTACAATCTCCCCAACAACGTTGTTCTTGGTCAGCCATGGTTCAGAAAATGCAAAGTTCGTTTTGAGAACCGATAAAGCAAAAAAATTCTCCTGCAGAATGGAAACAAGGTGATCATTTTGATTCCTTTGGCTCCAGACGCAGATGCCAAAGATCTGAAGGTGATGCAGCGACTCCAAGATGAGTACATGTTATTGTTGGTGGCCAGTTTTCTTTCGGTGAGCAGCAACTCTGTCCAACCTCTGCTTGGATATGGATAACTCTATTTCCCGAAGGCAGAACAGAGTAGGAAAGAGGGGCAATGGATCGGAGCAGCTGGCGCAGCATTGAGCCCCGCCGTTTTCGCCGACGCTATCCACGAGAACCCAGGAATCTCTTCCAACGAGGTAATTGAATCTAACTTGCCTCCATCCCAAGTTCAAATTTGAGTTCGTCCGCCTCTAGAAACACAACAGCACGAAGGAAAAATTGTTCAATTGGTTGCATCACTAGAGAACGATTCGAACCCATCCAAAGCTGCAGGAACATTCCAAATTGTCCCTAGAAACTCACATGAAGACTCGATTGGGATGGACACGACTGGATTACAGAAGCCCGATCGAGCAGAATTTGCTCTGAAACTGCCCAACAATGGAGAAAAGTCGAGCTTAATGGTTAGAGCAGTTGGGAACGAATCAAAGCAAGTCGAGAGTGCAGACTCGTTGGGAAGGGATTTCCGAAGCTGTAGGAATACTCAATTCATCGTAAAGATCGATGTACCGAAAATGCCTAATTTGGAATTGGGCTCGCTGGATTCTGGGTTTCCCTCGCCAGAATCTGGAAATTTCAAATTTCCCGACAGCGGGAAACGCTGGTCTTCTAATTGGAGACGCTTTGCGCAATTTCGACACACGGAAGTAGATGGAATCGATCTCTGTGTTCGAGACGAGTTGATCGTGAGCAACGAATTTGATTGTGGAGGCCTAGAAGAGAAACACCCACATTTGGAGGCCTTGCCGGGAAACTCAAAGTCACTGGAATCTGCAAATTGGTTGCTGGAATCTGGAAATTTGAAATTTCGTGTTTTGGGTTTGTTTGAGCGAAATTTTTGTGTGGGGAAGGTCCATTGGAGACTCACGAATGTGATGAAGCTCAAATCGTGGCAAACAACTGCAAGGTCACAAGTTGACGATGTTTTGAAGTTCGAAATTTCCAGTTCAGCGTACCACTTTCGTGACCCGATTTGGGAGAGATTTTGTGACGGTTTTGAGAAAAGGAAGCTTCAAGCTTTGAGGTAAAAGCTTTTGAAGAGGAAGAGCCCACTTGACTAAGCACCAGGGGGTGCTTTTGATCCGAATTACGCAGCTCAAACTCTCAAAACAAAAATTAAAACGGATAGGTAGAATTCTAGTCACAATCGAGGTGATTAATCGATTGATAAGAGAACTTGCTAAACGATTATGGAATCCTGCACAGAATAGCTTGACCAAGGTTCTTGAAATTAGCTACGGAATCCACTCGAAGCTAAAGATAATGGGTAATTTCTCGAGACACACTCTAGAACTCAAAACACTCACGTAGGAGCAATTTTCATTCAAACATAATCTTCTAACTATTACAGCTTAAATTGAAAGCTATTTAAAGACAATAAAAAACCTAATACAAACCTAATAGAACTAGGGAACAATTAAGATAAAAGTCTACACTAAAAAGGACAAAAAAATTGGCCAGAATTCTCCTTTCTTCAAGCACAAGCAACCTGCCTTTTAGCACAAGCAAACTGTAAGAAAAACAGTTTTCGTACTAACTTCGTGTCGTTCGTTTGAGGCCATCCCGAACTCCAATCTTTCATCCAATTCCTTCCCTTTGTATATAAATATACCTAGTTTCGTGTTGTGGAAGCCTTTTCACTTGAATCAGATAGATGCTCCTTGAATAGAGCTCCAAATTAGGCTTCACGATCACAGATTTATACTTGACAATTTCCTGGCAGTTTTCCAGTTTTGAGGTAGCAACTTTGAGGCCTTGGAAAACAAACTTAATGACTTCTTCTGGATTCAAAAAGCATACCATTGGAAAGTTGGCAACTTTATCTTTAAAACAAGCCCTTGAACTCCAATTGTCAGTGAGCGAATTGTGAGAACCATGCCTCCAAACTAGGCATCTCGAAACTGTCCCAAGAGCTAACCAAATTTTGCCTTTCTTCTTCCCAACTTCGATAGGTTCTTTGTCAAGTAATTGTGGCGTGTAGATTTGGCTATTTGGAATCATATCATGCAGGATGCCTAACGAGGAGCATGAGTTCATCAGTTACCTTGTGAACCATGTGCGGTTTGGCGACAAGTTCGCCTACCAGAGGGATAGCCCGGTCGGGCCACATTGGCGACTGGAGCTGGACATGTTTAACATGTTCAGGTGCCGAGCCTGAATGTCAGGGGGTCGTTTGTCACCCCCAGTGCCGCCTGCTGCTCATCATGGACAATCTCATCTACCACGAGCTATGCGTGGAGTTCTACTCCACGTTTGCCCATGTGGTCCCGACCGGCAAGAGTGCTGACCTATGACACTTTCGCCCAGACCATGAGGCTCGACCCGACTCACATGACGATGACGGAGCGACAGTACATCGTCGACTTCCATGATCAAGCTACATTCTGGGCCCTTTTCCGCCCCAAGCACGAGAAGTACGAGGCGAGCCGCACCAATGCGGTGAAGCCGACTCCTCCCTGGAGGATTCTCCACACACTCCTCACACCATCGGTTGTCCCTATCTCACAGTCAGGACATCTGATGACGAACATAGGGCTTCTGGCTCTCTTCTCCATGAGGCATCCTGTGGAGCCGACCATCTGGGATCAGTGATACCCACCTCTTTCGCTCGGTGTTTGGGGCGGAACAGGGTGGACACCATGCACATGGGTGACATCATCATGAGGATTGCCCTCCACTTCGGAGTGGACGTGGAGCGATGCTCCATCATCGGGTGGACCAAGCCCTTCCCAGTGGCTACACTATATAACTAGTAGCTGCTACTTCAGGAGAGGTGGATCGAGTACCTCGACGGGCTTCGAAATTCGAGGGCGATGCACCTAGCATTTGACCCAACTCCAGTGGATTGATGCGTGGAGCCTTGATGTATGCCCAAATTTGAAAATTATGAGTGGCAGGTTTGTGGGATAATTTCGTGTTTATTGGCTTTAACCTTGAATTGTTTCATGTGATCGAGTGTGTCCTATGATGATGATTGAGAGGTGCATTAGGATAGTTCAAAGGTTTAGTTCTCATGTGTGCAAAAATGAATGGATGTTTTGACTCGATTACTTGTTGATTACAATTGCCATGCATGTTGCTTTGTGAATTGAATAGATGGTTGGGTGACTAGGTAGCCATGTGAGTTTTGAGCCGATCGTTTTCTTCTTCTGTGCTTAGATCCCTCTTACCATGGCGAGTAACATCACAGTTATCACTAGTGAGTATGATGGAGGCATAAGATTAGTCCATTCCCAAATGTTGATTGTCCCGAAATGATTAATGCACTAGTCAACCCCTTTGAGCCTTGTGACTTTGGGATTCGTTCTCATGTTAGGAGCTTTTTGCTTGTGAGCTTAATGGTGCTTGATAGAACGACCACCCCCCCCCCTCCAAATCCTTTCTTTGTCTATACGATTGTCGTCCTTGTGTCCCGGAGCTCTCGCTTATGAGTTCCATTGAGGTTCTACATAGGAGGATTGTGTGTGGTTCTTGCTATGAACAAAAGTGAAAGGAAGAGTAGTGTTGGAGTGAGTTCTTAAAAAGAGATCATTGATCGTTATAAGTAGTGTGGAAAATGTTTTTCTCTCTAGTACCCCCTCAAAAGAAAAAAAAGAAAAAGAAAGAAAAGGAAAGTAGAAAGAAAGAAAAAGACAGAGAAACGAAAAAGAGGCAGTAAAACGGGGTAAATAAAGTAGAGAGTGCCGCAACGAATCAAAGAGTATGCTCTAGGAGAGGTTTCTTGGCACTCAATCCATTGAAACCTCCATATTGTCTTAGAACTCCTTCACTACCAAATCGAAATGTGATAGCAAGAGTAGACCGAGGAAGAGCGCTTAAAGGAAATTCATGATGGGTGATAGTTTGTAAGGGATAAGCAAGGTTGTTGGCCGATGCTAGTGGCCATTTTTTGTAAGGAAGGTTCTTAGTCGAAACCATAGAACCTTCAGTTTTAGGGTGAAGATGTAGGACCTCATGATGTGTTTGCCACCACCCAAAAATCATTTTCCCCATGTCCAAGTGATTCGAGCCTAATTTTACATGTTTTACCACCATTTTCCTTAGGCGTTTGTGGCAAATTCGCTCCTAAAAGGGTGGTTTTACGCTAGGTTTCTCGTGTTTTAGCGTGTTTCAGGATTTAATAGGTGAAACCAGCCCTGGAGTCAAAAGTTGGACGAAAAGGAGCGAAAACAGGGAGAAGAGGTGAAAAACGGCGAGTTCACGGTTTTTCTTGGATGTTCACTGTCTTGTATGATCGTGAAGAACGGCCATTGGCCCTGAAATTTGAGGCGTCCAGGGCCAAAATGCAAGTTACTTACGCTAATTGAGTTCATGGTCGCTAAGACCATGAACATGAGCTGTTGGCTGTGAACCCATGGAAGCAAAGCGGTGCGTTTCGGCGCCATCTTTAGTTCATAGACACGTTTCAGAGTTCACGGTCATGAACTGAGGCCGTGAACTGAGCGCTTTCACTTTTTAAAAGATGAGCTAAAAGGAAGAGGAGGAGAGAGCCCATTGTGTGAGAAAACCTTTTTTAGATTTTTAGAGAGAGAAACACGAACCAAAGGAGAAGGAGTCTAGGGTTTTGCTCCAAGGTGGTATTTTGGAAGATTCTCCTCAAGAGAAGTTCAACACAAGTGTCTAGAAGATTTTATGCCTTCCTCAAGATGGTTTCTACCTCTTCTCCTTGTGTTTCTCCCATTTCTAGCATGGAGTAGATTTCTTTTCACTTGGGTGTTGTGAAACCCTAACTAGCTACCATGTAGTTTCTTTTATGTGAATTGAATGATTGTCATTAGGTATTGTTTAATTCAATGATTGAGGTATTACTCATGTTGATTGTACATGCTTGTGCTTAGCAATCTAAGGATTGTGCATGTTTTGTGCTTAGCATCCTTAGGTTTGTGCATGTTGGTGCTTAGCAACCTAAGGATTGTGCATAATTATGCTTGGCATCCTTAGGTTTGTGCATGTTGGTGCTTAGCAATCTAATTAGCCACTTTAACCTTGATTAGAGAGGAAAATCTACCTTCCAAGGGTGACTCAATCGATTGGTTTTCCTTTAGCTTTTTAAGTCACCTAACTAGGTTAATTTAGGGCAAACCTCAATGTTGAATTAAGCAAATTGGTTAAGCGTGATTAAGCCGTCCAACCTTTAAGTTGTCTGAGGGAGTAAGCCAACCACCGATTGCCTAAACCGAGAGGGCCGAGTGACACGTCCTATAATTTATGCCTCGGTTTAGCAATCGAGAGTGTGGTCTACGACTATATTGGCATCCCTCTGCGGTTTGCGGTTACATTGTCCATAGCAATCGTTTCAATTAACATACCATGGTAGTAGTTAGGGGGAAGCGACTACCGAGTGATCCTTCTCACAAAGAGCTTTCACAACCATTTACCTTTGCCTTATTTTATTTTAATTAGGAAACTTTTCAATCAAAACTTTGTTGCTAGATAATGATTCAAATTACTGAAGTAGGGGTACACGGACTGGCTCGTGTTGATATTTACACATACTTATCCTGTACTTCACCCGACTATGGTTTATACTTGGACCTTAGACAGGAATTTATTGTGGTATTTGGGACGATTCAAGTTTTGGGCGTCGTTGCCGGGGACTTACGGTCTGTTATCTTGAAAAAGTTGTTTGGTGTTAATCTAGCTTTTAATTTGCAGTTTTGAAAGTGTGTGTGATTTGCTTGTGCTAGACTTTGATGTGTTTTCCGATTGTGTGTAGGTGGTTCATGACGAGGAAATAAACTGAACTTCCCGACTCCTTGGAAAGGAGAGAGAACTAGTGGGGAGCCAAAGAGAAGAGGAAACCCTGAGTTCAATGGGATGCTTTATGGCCCCACTTGAAGCAAAGTTAGATGAGTTGTTGGAGGTAATGCTCGAAGGTAAGGGGCAAGGAAGCGGAGTAGTGACACCTATGGAGTGGGGTGCAAGTTGGGACCATGAGGAAGTAGAGTGCCACCAAATGACCCGCCTTGAGAAGGTGGTGATGACCTTTGTCGCCTCTAGCTTGAAAAAATTTGAAAGAATCAATAGATTCATTGGAGAGGCAACAGAGAAGTTCTCGGCCATCGAGGCGGGGTTGGAGAGACAGGAAACCCACCTGATTAGACTGACCACAAGCATAGGGGTTATCCCACAAGCGGCTCATTCTTGGAAGTCAGCCGATAAAGTTAATGTAGGAGCGGTTACTCCTCGAAGTGGAAGAGAGGCCAAAGAGCTACCCCCAAAGAAGAAACAGCTCGCAACAAAGGAGCAACAAGTGGCCGGTAGCTTCCCCGCACAACCGAAAGCCACAAGTGAAGGGGGAGGCAACCTCAACTCTCCGACTCCTCAACTGGCCCCTCAAAAAGAGGATGTCCCTCCGACCCCTCAACCGGAGCGAGGAAAGGGAGAAGAAACCCCAACTCTCCCCTTTCCTTTGCGACTCCGCAATGCCCACATGGCAACGGAGTTTGCCCAGTTCATGGAGTTGATGAACCAGTTGCATTTAAACATCCCCTTCCTGAAGGTGGTTATCCAAATTCCCAAGTACGCAAAACACTTGAAAGACCTCCTCACCAACAAGAAAAAGCTAGAAGGGGCAGCTACGGTGAGCTTGAATGAGGAATGCTCCGCCCTCTTGCAGAACCACTTGCCTACGAAGCTCAAAGATCCAGGGAGTTTCACTATCCCTTGCTTTATTGGTGACGTGTGTATAGGAAAGTCCTTGGCGAATTTAGGAGCTAGCATTAATGTGATGCCCTATAAATTGTTTCAAAAGCTAGACCTAGGAGAACTTAGAGCAATTAGGATGCACATTCAATTGGCAGATAGGTCTATAGTATGACCTAAAGGTGTTATGGAGGAGTTGCTCATTAAAGTGGAACCTCTCGTTTAACCTGTTGACTTTGTTATCTTAGACATTGATGAGAACATTGAGGCCCCCCTCATCTTGGGTAGATAAGGCATCACGAGAGGGCGATTGCATGGAAGATCACAGATATCCGGGGAATTGGGTCGAACTTTTGTTCACACAAAATTTACCTGGAAGAGGGAGCTAAACCGGTTCGGCAACCGCAAAGGCGAGTGAATCCTAATCTGGAAGAAGTAGTTAAAGCAGAAGTGATCAAGCTACTGGATTCCGGGGTTATCTACCCTATCTCGGATAGCCAGTGGGTGAGTCCAACCCAGTTGGTCCCTAAGAAGGGAGGAATGAAAGTGGTAGCCAATGAAAAGGAAGATCTTATACCAACAAGAACGATCACGGGGTGGAGGGTGTGCATTGACTATCAAAGATTGAACGTAGCCACTCGTAAAGATCACTTCCCTCTACCTTTCATCGATCAAATCTTGGAGGGACTCGCTGGACATGATTACTATTGCTTTCTAGATGTGATGTCAGGATACTTCCAGATTCCAATTGCCCCAGAAGATCAAGCCAAGACAACATTCACATGCCCCTTCAGAACCTTTGCTTACCAGCAGCCGGCGCATCCCGTTTGGATTGTGCAATGCCTCGGCGACATTCCAGAGATGCATGGTAGCCATATTTGATAAGCTAGTTGGGGAGATAGTGGAAGTGTTCATGGACAACTTCTCAGTGTTCGGAGATTCATTCTCTCATTGTCTGCCAACTTGGAGAAGGTCCTTGAGCGTTGTGAAGAAACCAATCTAGCTTTGAGTTGGGAGAAGTCACATTTTATGGTCCGGGAGGGCATTGTGTTGGGTCACAAAATCTCCAAGCGGGGGATTGAGGTGGATCGAGCCAAAGTTGAGACAATAAGCAAGCTCCCTCCTCCAACCAAAGTCAAGGGCATCAGGAGTTTCCTTGGGCATGCGTAGTTTTACCGAAGTTTAATCGAGAACTTCTCGAAGATTGCATTGCCCTTGACCAAGCTTTTGGAGAAGGATGACCCATTACATTTCACAAAGGAATGCTTTGAAGGTTACAACATCCTTAAAGAGAAGCTTACGAATGCCCCCATAATGGTCCCATCGGATTTGAACCTTTCCTTCGAGATCATGTGTGATGCTAGTGACTATGCAGTGGGAGTGGTTTTAGGTCAAAGGCGGGGTAGATATTTTCAACCTATTTGCTACGCCTCAAAGACGTTGAATGATGCTCAAAAGAACTACACAACCACGGAGAAAGAGTTGTTGGCAGTAATCTTCGCTTTCGATAAATTCAGTTCTTATCTGGTGCTTTCCAAGGTGGTTGTCTACACTGATCACTCCGCTATCCGCTTCTTGATAAGCAAGGCGGATGCCTAGCCCCAACTGATTCGATGGATCCTGCTACTTCAAGAGTTCGATGTGGAGATCAAGGACAAAAAGGGGGCCGAAAACCTTGCAGCTGAACACCTCTCGCGGCTCGAAGGACCGGGAGGTATCACTTCCCCAAGAGAGATAAATGACACTTTCCCCGATGAACGGTTACTCGCCCTCGTTGCTGCAGAGAGTATCGCCCCATGGTTCGCAGACTTCGCCAATTATCTTTTTGGAAGGCAGCTACACAAGGGGGATGACTACACATGAGAGGAATAAGTTCTTCTCCAACCTTCGTGGCTACTTTTGGGATGATCCCCACCTTTTCCGGATTGGGATCGACGGAGTCATTTGAAGGTGTGTACCGGAGGAGGAAATGGAGAATATTCTGAACCACTGTCATACGGGGCCAGCTGGAGGCAATCACAGAGGCAACCAAACTGCAAGAAAGGTGCTCAATTCGGAATTCTACTTGCCGAGCCTTTTTTGGGATGCCTACAAATTTGTGAGTCATTGTGACAAATGCCAAAGAACAGGTAATGCTTCTAACCGAAATGAGATGCCCCAAACGATTTCTATCACTTGTGAGATCTTTGATGTTTGGGGCATCGATTTTATGGGTCATTTCCCCTCGTCTTTGGTAACAATTACATCCTTGTGGTCGTAGACTATGTCTCGAGGTGGGTTGAGACTCAAGCTCTCCCCACCAATGATGCAAGACGAGTCTTTAGATTTCTGAAAAAGTTGTTTTCACGGTTCGGGACCCTGAGGGCCATCATTAGCGACCGAGGAACCCATTTTCAAGGGCAATTCAACAAGCTCCTCGATCGCTATGGTGTCACCCACTGGGTGTCAATGGCCTATCAACCCCAAACTAGTGGAAAAGTCGAGCTATTAAATAGGGAGCTGAAACGGATACTACAAAAGACCATGGATCAATCCCACAAGGATTGGTCCACAAAGCTCGATGATGCTCTATGGGCGTACCGCACGACCTACAAAACTCCAATAGGGCATAAGGCTTTCTGGCCACAAAGCTTTTGAATATGGACCCTAGTTTGTGTGGAAATTAAAGAAAGTTGCAGGTGCTTGAACTTGAGGAGTGGCGTCTCCAAGACTATGAGAACACCAAGATTTACAAGGAAAGGAAGAAGCATTTGCACGATGCTCAACTGCAAGGAGGGAAGGATTTTCAGCCACGAGACCAGGTTCTCTTGTACAACTCCCGGCTGAAATTATTACCAGGAAAGCTAAGGTCGAAATGGTCTGGGTCGTATGTGGTAACGCAAGTGTTCACATACGGGGTGGTTGAGATCTCCCACCCAGAGGAAGGAACTTTCAAAGTGAATGGACGCCGCCTGAAACGTTACCTTGGAGGAGAGGTAATGCCGCACAAGGAGGTGCTGTTCCTGCAAGATGCATGACCCGGAGTCTCCGTCTAGCTTAAGACGTTAAAGAAGCGCTGGTTGGGAGGCAACCCAACGGAGGTTAGCAAGTTTGTTCTATTACTACTATCGTATTGTTTTTGTAATAACCTCTCCTCGAGCGAGTCATATCGTGTTTGTGTGAGTGTTTTTTGTCTCTCCTTGAAGCTCAAAATATCCTATCCCGGATTCGATTCCAACTTTCACTCACCAAGCCCAGGCGGTAACATAATTCTACCCCTTTCTTACACCATTGAGGGCAATGTTGAGCTTAAGTGTGGGGGGGGGGGAGGTAGTTTACTATTATGCTTCTGTGAGTGTGATTGATGCTTGGAGCCTTTTGTATGCCCGAATTTCAAAAATTTGAGGGATCCAAGCAATGTTTGAATGATCAAAGTGGCCGGTGTGTGGGAAATTCTCGTGTTTATTGGCATTGATCTTGAACTGTTGCATGTGATCGAGTATATCCTATGATGATGACTGAGAGGTACATTAGGATAGGGAAAAAGTTAAGTTCTCATGTGTGCATAAATGAATGGATTTCTTGACTCGATTACTTGTTGATTACAATTTCCATGCATTGTGTTTGTGAATTGGAATAGATGGTTGGGTGACTAGGTAGCCATGTGAGCTTTGAGACGATCGTTTTCTTCTTGTGAGCTTAGATCACTCTTACCATGGTGTGTAACATCACAGTTGTCACTAGTAAGTATGATGGAGGCATAGGATTAGTCGACGCTCAAATGTTGATTGTCCCAAAATGTGTAATCCCTTAGTCGACCCCTTTGAGCATTGTGACTTCGAGGGTCGTTCTCAATTTAGGAACTTCTTGCTTGTGAGTTTAATGTTGTTAATAGAACGACCCCCCAATCCTTTCTTCGTGACTAAACATAAGTCATCCTTGTGTCCCGGAGCTCTCACTTTTGAATTCCATAAAGGTTCTACATCGGAGGTTTGTGTGCGGTTCTTGCTAGGAATGGAAAATGAAGTGTAGTGTTGGAGTGAGTTCTTCAAAAAGAGAGCATTGGTTGTTAATTGCATAGGTGGCAAGTGTTTTTACTCTCTAGTAACCCTTCAAAAAGAAAAGAAAAAGAAAGAGAAGAAAAGAAAAGAAAAGAAAAGAGAAGAAAAGAAAGGAGAAACGAAAAAGAGGTAATAAAATGGGGTAAATAAAGTAGAGAGTGCCACGAAAAACCAAAGTGTATGCTCTAGGAGGGGTTTCTTGGTACCCAAGCCATTGAAACCCCCGCATTGTTTTAGAACTCCTTCACTACCAAACCTGAATGTGCTAGCAAGAGTTGACTGAGGAAGAGTGCTTCAATGGAGTTCACGATGGGTGATAGTTTGGAAAGGAGAGATAAGGTTTTTGGCCGATGCTAGTGGCCTTGGGTTGAAGAGAAGGGTTTTAGTCAAAACAATAGAACCTTCGGGTTTAGGTTGAAGATGTAGAACCTCACGTCATGATTGCCACCCCCCAAAAAGCCTTTTTCCCATGTCCAAGATAATTGCCAGTCATCTGAACCTGTGTCTAAGACCTCCGGACAAGCTAGTGGTGACAACCATCCTGTGAACTCTAGCATTTAGAGGTTACGTCATGGTATTGAGATGATAAGGCCGAGTGTCTATGATTGTGCACATCTTTTGCACCAAAAAGGTCCCGACCCCACTGGTCTTGAGAGTGAGTATTTCATTCTTGTTTTGCATGCCATATCATACCCCAGTGAAGACCTTTGTTGCCTTTCCATTTGTTCATCAGACTTGAATTCCATGCATGTTTAGTTCTGGTTGATAAGTGGTTTAGTTGAGACTTGCATTGATCCATGAACAAGGTAATAACTTTTCGTTTGCCCACTTTTGGTGGCCTCGAATGTCGTTTGTGGTGGATGTCGGTATTGCTTGAAACGGTCCATGAGTTAATCGCCAATAGCCATTGATAATTCCCACTTTGTGCCCTTTGAGTTGTCCCCAAAGTATTTGTGTGAGTTGAAATATTACCTTGTGTGAAATGGTTTGCTTGGGGACAAGCAAACGTCTAAGTGTGGGGGAGTGATTCGGGCCTAATTGTACATGTTTTACCCTCGTTTTCCTTAGGCGTTTGTGGCAATTTCTCTCCTAAAAGGGTGGTTTTACGCTAGGTTTCTCATGTTTTAGCGTGTTTCGGGATTTAACAGGAGAAACTAGCCCTGGAGTCAAAAGTTGAACGAAAAGGAGCGAAAACTGGGAGAATAGGTGAAAACGGCGAGTTGATTGTTTTTCTTGGATGTTCACGGTCTTGTATCACCGTGAAGAAGAGCTGTTGGTCATGAACTTTGAGGAGTCCAGGGTCAAAATGCAAGTTACTGACGCTAATTGAGTTCACAATCGCTAAGACCGTGAACAAGAGCTGTTGGCCGTGAACCCGTGGAAGCAAAGCAGTGTGTTTCGGCGCCATATTCAGTTCACGGACGCGTTTGAGAGTTCACGGCCAAGAACTGAGGCCATGAACTGAGTGCGTTCACTGAAGCCGTGAACTGAGCGTGTTCACTGTTTAAAAGCTGAGCTGAAAGGAAGAGAGAGGAGAGAGCCCATTGTGTGAGAAAGCCTTCTTTAGATTTTTAGAGAGAGAAACACGAACCAAAGGAGAAGGAGGCTAGGGTTTTGCTCCAAGGTGGGATTTGGAAAGATTCTCCTCAAGAGAAGTTCAACACAAGTGTCTAGAAGATTGGAAGCCTCCCTCAAGATGGATTCTACCTCTTCTCCTTCTGTTTCTCCTATTTCTAGCATGGAGTAGATTTCTTTTCACTTGGGTGTTGTGAAACCCTAACTAGCTACCATGTAGTTTCTTTTATGTGAATTGAATGATTTTCATTGGGTATTGTTTAATTCAATGATTGAGGTATTATTCATGTTGATTATGCATGCTTGTTCTTAGCAATCTAAGGATTGTGCATATTTTGTGCTTAGCATCCTTAGGTTTGTGCATGTTGGTGCTTAGCAACCTAAGGATTGTGCATAATTTTGCTTAGCATCCTTAGGTTTGTGCATGTTGGTGCTTAGCAATCTAATTAGCCACTTTAACCTAGATTAGAGAGGAAAATCCCTCTTCCAAGGGAGACTCAATCGAGTTGGTTTTCCTTTAGCTTTTTAAGTGCAAAACTCAATGTTGAATTAAGCAAATTGGTTAAGCGCGATAAAGCCATCCAACCCTTAAGTTGAGTGAGGGAGTAAGCCAACCACTGATTTCCAAAACCGAGAGGGTCGAGTGACACGGCCTATAATGTATACCTCGGTTTAGCAATCGAGAGTGTGGTCTACGACCATATTTGCATCCCTCTGCGATTCGCGGTTACCTTGCCCACAGCAATCGTTTCAATTCACATACCGTGGTAGTAGTTAGGAGGAAGCGACACCCAAGTGATCCTTCTCTCAAAGAGCGTTCAAAACCATTTACCTTTGCCTTATTTTATTTAATTAACTAACTTTTCAACCAAAACTTTGTTGCTAGATAATGATTCAAATGACAGAAGTAGGGGTACACGGACCGACCCGGGTTGATATTTAAACATACTCATCTTGTGCTGCACCCGGCTAAGGTTTATACTTGGACCTTAGGAAGAAATTTATTGCGGTATTCGAGACGATTCACCAAGACAATCGCCAGTCATTTGTACCCGTGTCTAAGACCTCCGGACAAGCTGGTGACAACAACCATTCCGTGAACTCTAGAATTTAGAGGTTGTCTCTGTGGTGTTGAGACGATAGGGCCGAGTGTTGATGATTGTGCACATTCTTTGCACCAAAAGGACCCGACCCCACTGGTCAAGAGACAGTGATTCATTCTTGTTTTACATGTCATATCATACCCCAGGGAGGACCTTTATTGCCCATCCGTTTGTTCCTTGGACCTGAACTCTATGCATGGTTAGTTGTGGTTGGTAAGTGATCTTGTTGAAACTTGTATTGATTCATGAACAAGGTGAGAACATCTCATTTGCCCATTTATAGTAGCCTCAAATGTCGTGTGTGGTGGATGTCGATATTGCTTGCAACGGTCCATGTGTTAATTACCAATAGCCATTTGAGATTCGCCACTTTGTGCCCTTTGATTTGTCCCCACAGCATTTGATAGGTTCGGATATTACCTTTTGTGAAATGGTTTGCTTGGGGACAAGCGAATGTCTAAGTGTGGGGGAGTGATTCAGGCTTAATTGCACACATTTTATCCTCATTTCTTTTGGGCGTTTGTGGCATTTGAACTCCTAAAAGGTTGGTTTTACGCTAGGTTTTGTGTGTTTCAGTGTGTTTCAGGATCTAAAAGGTGAAACCAGCCCCGGAGTCAAAAGTTGGAAGAAAAGGAGCAAAGACCGGGCAAAGGGAGTGATTCAGGCCATGTTCACGGTTTCCCATTGAAGTTCACGGTCTCCTAAGGTCGTGAACTAAAGCCATAAACCGTGAATCGCAAAGTGTCCGGGGCCATTTCAGAGGTTACTGACGCGAGTGAGTTCACGGTCACCAAGATCGTGAACTTTGAGTGCAGACCGTGAACTCAAGTGAGTGAAGTGGTGTGTTTCGACACATCACTCCAAGTTCAGGGACGCGTTGAGGAGTTCGCGGCCGTGAACTGAGCCTGATCCCAGTATATAATGTGAGCTGAAAGGAAGAGAGAGAGAGGGAGCCCAAGTGTGAGAGAGCACCTTCTTCTTCAGATTTTAGAGAGAGAAAGGACGAACCAAAGAAGAAAGGAGGCTAGGGTTTTCTCCAAGTTGTGAATTGGGAAGAATCTCCTCAAGAGAAGATCAACACAATATCAAAGGAGAGTGGAGGCATCACCATGATGGTTTCTACTTCTTTCTTTTGTGTTCTTCCCCTTTCTAGCATGGAGTAGTTTTCTTTTTCACTTGGGTGTTGTGAAACCCTAGCTATTTGCCATCTAGTTGTTCTGTGAATCAAATGATTGTTTATGGGTGTTGTTTAATTTAATGATTGAGGTATTTTTCATGATGATTGTGCATGTTTGTGCTTAGCAATCTAATTGGCCATTCTAACCTAGGTTAGAGGGGAAACCCCCTTTTCCAAAGAGGCTCAATTGAGTTGGGATTCGTTGGCTTTCCAAGCCACCTACCTAGGTTAATGTAGGGCGAACCTTTATCTTGAATTAAAATACTAGGTTAATCGTGATTAAGCCGTCCAACCATCGGTTTGAGGGAGAAGGTAAGTCAACTCCCAATTGCTTTAACCAAGAGGGCTACTCTAGTAGCCTATAATGTATCCCTTGGTTTGGCAATTGAGAGTGTGGTCTTCGACCATAGTTGCACTTCTTAGCGGTTCACGATTGCCTCGCCCATAACGACCCATTCGAGTCCACGAGATATGGTAGTAGTTTGGGGGAAGCGACATCCGAGTGATCCTTCTCATCTAGAGCATTCAAACCATTTACTTATGCTTTATTTTAATTTAAACCTCATAGTTTTCAACCAAAAACCAATCCGCTAGATAATATTTCAAACAATGGAAGTAGGGGTACATGGACCGGCCCAGGTTGATATTTAAACATACTTGCCCAATATTGCACCCATCTAAGGTTTATACTTGGGCCTTAGGTGGAATTTTGTTGTGATATTCGGGATGAGTCAGTGTTACTCTAGCACTTTCTATCTTGCCTTTTTGTTTGTGTTTTGTGTTTCATGTGTGTTTTGTTTACCACTCTTTGTCTTGAAGGGTGGTTTGTGTGTGTTTGGTTTTCCTTTTTAGTGTTTTTGTGTTTGTAGGTATCGGATCATGGATCCTTATGATTTCACCCAAGTGTGGGGGTATCCACCACCACCAGAGAGTGGTTACCCCGGAACTTCATTAGACGATCAAAATGGGGGAAGTCATGGATCCGGGTACTACTACCAACCCCCCCTTCCAAGATGAACAAGCATACCAATGGTGTTATCAAGAAGCTTCCCATTTCAAGAAGATTTCCCTCAACAACCCAAGGAGAAATCCAGGTTGGAGTTGACCATGGAGGCTTTCATGGGGCATTTGACACCATGTGCCATGCCACAACCAGAGGCAAAGAGCGAATTAGAGCTCATGGTGGAGCGACTTTCCCGGGGCACCGATGAAGGGTGCTCTAGCATGGTCCTCCCAATTGCCGCCCCTTTCGACTCAACCTGTCTACAGAAATGGGAGGAGCTCCTTCGACACACAGAGAGGCTAGGAGGGATTGTTGAGAAAACATGTGCAAAACTTGCTTACAATCGCCTCCTACCATTGGAAGGGAGAAAGGACGTCAGAGAGGCGAGCCATGAGAATTTTGGAAGAACAAGCTCCGCCATGGATTTCCAACCCCTCACTCCTCCCGTTTTGACACTAAAAGAGAAGGTGACACGAGTTTGTGCACTCCATCGACTCTCACAATTGGAAGAAGAAGTGGAGGTTGAAGGGGCAATCAATGACAACCATGTGGGGTAAGAGGAATTCACCTCGGAGAGCTCCCGTGGTGAGGATGGCCAAGAAGGTTGCATTGACAAATCTCAACACTTTCCCCTTCCTGAGACCAACTTAGATGACCAAGTCACGAGGGAAGCGGATCAAAAGAATGCATGGCAAGTTGCCCTCCAAACCGTTCTTGAAGACATGGATGGGAAAGTGAGAGAAGAGGTTGTGGAAGAGGAGGTGAAAATTGAAGAAAGGGAAGACCTTGATTGTTCCCAAGGGGAGGAATTTGAAGAAGAAGAAGAAGAAGAAGAAGAAGAAGAAGGGGAGGAAGAAGAAGGAGCAAGTGGTGTCCAAGACGAGGACAAGGTCGAGGTGGATGAAGCTTCAACAAGTAACAAGTGCTACCAAAGCTTTCCACCTGGCCTCGATGCACTTTTGGGGAAGGACCCATTTGCGACTCTTTTCCAAGCCAAGGCCAACCCGTCAATGATCCCTCTTGTTGGATGCGATGGAAATCAATCGATGCTGGACTACATGGTGCGGGGCAAAGAGAAAGAAGAAGAAAAGAAGAAGAGGTCTCATGGGTGGAGCCTCAAAGCCGATCAAGTTCACGGGACCTCAATCATGGATTCGTTAATGCTCATGGCCTGAGACTTCATCTCACCGACGAGAACCTCAACTTCAAAGAGGTTCTCGGATGGACCGAAAACATGAGGGTTTCTTGGGTAGCTAGGTATCCATATGAGATCTTTTCCGATCGTTTTTTTCATGTGTGATAGATCCCTCACTCCATGCTATGTAACATTCACCGTTGTTACTAATGAGTATGATGGCGGCATAGGATTAGTCCACGCTCGAAAGTTGATTGTCATGAAAAATCTTATCCCTTAGTCAACCCCTTTGAGTCGTGTGACTTTATGGGTGTTCTAATGTTAGGAGCTTCGTGCTTGTTGAGTTTAATGGTGATTGAAAGAACGACCCCCACTCATCCTTTCTTCGTGTCAAAGTGTGAGTCATCCTTGTATCTCGGAGTTCTCGCTTTTGAGCTCCATTGAGGTTCTACATAGGTGGTTTTGCATGATTCTTGCTAGAAATGAGAAGTTAGTGTTGGAGGAAAGTTCTTACATGGAGAGCATTGTTCGTTAAATGAAAAATGTGGCATGTTGCTCTACCCCCCTCGGAAAAAAGGAAAAGAAAAGAAACGAAAAATAGGTAATAAAAGGGGTAAATAAAAGTAGGGAGTTGCCAAAAAGTCTAAGTGTATGCTCTAGAAAGGGTTTCTTGGCACTCAAGCCATTGAAACACCTAATTGTTTGTAGACCTCCTTTACTACTATGATTGAATTGTGGATAGCAAGATAGGCCGAAGAAGTGTGTTTGAATGTAGTTCGTGATTGGTAGTGGTATGAAAGTAGGAAAGTGTGGTTTTTGGCCGATGCTAGTGCCCGTTGATTGTAGGAAAGGTTCTTAGTCGAAACCATAGAACCTTTGGTTTTGGTTTGAAGATGTAGAACCTCATGCTATGTTCGCCACCACCCAAAAATGCATTTTCCCCATGTCCAAGACAATTTCCAGACATTTGAACCCGTGTCTAAGACCTTCGGACAAGCTAGTGATGACAACTGCTCTGTGAACTCTAGCATTTAGAGGTTTCCGTCATAGTGAAGAGATTATAGGGCTGAGTGTTGATGATTGTGCACATCTTTTGCACCAAATGGTCTCGACCCCACTGGTCAAGAGAGTGAGTGATTCATTCTTGTTTTACATGTCATACCATACCCCGGTGAGGACCTAGGTTGCCCATTCGTTTATTCCTTAGACTTGAACTCTATGCATGAGTAATTGTGGTTAGTGAGTCGTCTTGTGGAGACTTTTATTGATTTGTGAACAAGGTGAGGACATAGCTAAAATATGTTAAGTACAACATATAGTATGTAAAATGTGAGTGTGTGGATTTTAGATAAGTGAATAACTACATTAAATTCATAATTAAAATGTAATATATAACACATAAACTAATTTGTGTTGACTCAAAAGTAGAGAAAAAGCATAACATCTTAATAATAAGCTCATAAACGTAGATCGTAACTCGTAAACGAGTTTGAGAATCCAAATTCTCATAAGCTGGTTTGAGTTTACATAATTACATACGATCAATTACCCATAAACTTTTATCGTAACCCAGGTAAGAGCCACAGGTGAAGATTAAGGGAGAAGACTAATAAAAGGTCAGCGGATGTTGAGAACACCATTAGGTGTCTTTTGAACCTAATGTGAAGCCCCTATCTCGATACTAGTTGTAGAACGAGTGATGAATCATGTTTTCCTTTTTTTATTTTCGCTGATATGTCTCCAAAATTACATCATTTTGGGCCAATTAGCACATTTTTATGAGATGATCAAAATCGTATAAAAACGCTTCAGAATCGCGATTTTACCGATTTTACCAATGTTTTTACCAGTTTTTGTGACTAAGCGACTTTAGGTAGAAACTGAAACGTTTTGGTGGCCTGGATACATAAAAACGTAAGTTTTTAAGTTTTAATGCACGATTTATATTGCACTGGGTGAGGTCTTTTCGTTTGCACATTCTTAATGCATTCGAATGTCGTTTGTGGTGGATGTCGGTATTGCTTGTGATTGTCCATGTGTCGATGCCAAATAACCATTGAGATTCATCCATTATGTGCCCTTTGATGTGTCCCCAAGTTATTGTTGGGAGGTTGAAATAGTACCTTGTTTGAGATTGGTTTGCTTGTGGACAATCAATCGTTCAAGTGTGGGGGAGTGATTCGGGTCTAAATGCACACATTTTATCCCTCATTTGACTTTGCATTTCATCGTATCTCGACCTATTTTACGCTAGAGTGTGCTTTTTTGTCATATTTCAGGTCCTAGCACGTGTGGGAAGTTCGAGTATGAGTTTCGGGTCGATTGGAGGTTTGATAAGCGCGAAAAAGTGGAAAAAAGTCCAAAGTGCGGAGGTTGCAGCGCAGTTTTCGATTTCCCTTGCCCGTGAAATGAGTTAGTGAAGTGGCACGTTTTGGCACAAGATCACAGTCCCCCCCCCCCCCCCCCCCCCCCCCGCCTTGAGTTCACGATCGTGCACTGGGACCGTGATTTGTGCCCGACCTGGGTATAAAAGGGGAAGTGAGCTGAAGGAGAAAGGAGGGTTTTCCAGGGTTTTAGTTTTGAGAATAAAGGAGGGTTACTAGTGAGAGATTAGGGTTTCCTCTTCCCATTCTAGAGAGAAAAAGTGTCATTCAAAGGAGGAAGAAGGAGATTGGGCTCATTTGAAGTTAGAGAAGTGAAGGTTCCTCTTCTCAAGGGAGATTTAAGCAACAAGGAGGAAAGATTTTCATCTTTTCATGGTTCTTTCTCTCCCTTTCCTTGTTTTCCTTTGCCTAGTTATGGAATAGCCTACCTATTCACTTGATTGTTTGTAAACCCTAACTACAGTTATGTGAATGCTTGTATAGATTGAATGATTTGTGTGTGTGGTTGTGTTTAATGTGAATGTGGAGGTATTATTCATGAATGATTATGTTGTGTGAAAGCCTATCAATCTAATTGCCATTCTAACCTAGGTAGACAGAAAAACCTTTCTTCCTTTTTTTGAAAGAGGCTTGAATGTTGGGTTTCTTAGGCAATTCATTGTCTCATATCTAGGTTAATGCAGAGAAAACCTCTTATTTCTTGTATTAGCACCTAGGGTTTGGTTGTGGGTGGTCGTCCGAACTCCGATTCGAGGGTGAAGTCTAACGAACCCTTAGTCAATAGTTCGAGAGAGTCACGTTGGTGGCTTGGATCAAATTCCATTTCCTCCACCTAGAGACCAAAAGAGTGGCGCTTGGCTACTTGTTGCACTTCTCTATGGTTTAGTACCCTCTTATCACACATGACCATTCGATCCTTAAACACTTATTGTTAGCTAGGGGGAGCAATACCCGGGTGAATTCTTCTCTCATTGGGATAACCTCGCTTTACTTTACTCGCTTGTTTTCATTTGTAGGTTATTTAGTTTTAAACAAAAAAAAAACGTTTGCTAGATAACAAACTAAGCGATTGAAGTAGAGGTACATGGACTGTCCCGGGTTTGACAATTAAAACATACTTGCCCTATACTGCACCCAGCTAGAGTTTAAAAACTTGGGCTCTAGCTGGGATTAATTTGAGGTGTATCCGTTGTGACTTATGGGCATGAGAGAATCTTCCAATGTGCGCACCTCAAGACCCTCAGTCCTCAGAGTTTTAAGTTTTGATAATTTGGCCCGAAAATCATATTTTTCATGGTTATGTTTATTTCCAACACTTTCCAGTGGTTATTTTCATAATATGATAATTTTAAAAATTTTATGAAATTAATATGATGCTCGTGTATAAATTTTAGAATTTTTGGATCTGTATTTGTATTTACAAAAATTGAACGACTGTTGGTTTTAATAAATTAAAATATTGTACAAAGTTATTTTGGTGGTTAGATCATTTTCCTTGAAACTAGATGTCACATCCCGATCTCTAAAACCCTTAAATAATATTTTTGCTCCGGAGCATATTTAAAATTTTGAAAGAAAGGAAATAATAATGTGCTTTAAATGCCAATACTGAAAAGAAATTGTTATAATTCATAAGTAAAGCCCTAACATTTGGGCAAACCTCAAACCATAAATTCTTACCCTTTTAAATCTCCAGTCATTACTCATAATCATAAGGCAAATAACTAAAGATTACAAATGCTGCTTACTCCGATCCGTGGTCAGACATCTTCAGAAGTGCTCACGTGGTCCTCCTCGGGTAGCCTGCTCTCCCACTGGATGCTCCTCGACTGGATGCTCCCTAGCTCCTCCTCTACGACCTGGTGAGTGGGTTGGGGTCAGTCTCCGCCATTACTTAAACTTGAAGCACTTACGGGTGTTCCCTTAAGTGTTCACCTCAAAACTTGTGGAAGTTATTTATACTTCCACCCTTTAATACTTTAACCCTTTAAAAAGAAATGTGGGAGTTACGGTTACTCGCCACTCTCAAAATCTTAAACCTTTGACCGACACTGGGATCCCCTCACTAACTAGTCCAGCCGCCCAGCTCATACGTATGAGGGCCAACATAGGCCTTTCCTTAAACCTTTTTATGGGAGTAATCGATTCAACCCCATAAACCTTAAGAGTATATCATACTCTTCCTTTAAACTTCATGTGATCTTTAAAGATCAAACAACCTTCATTAAATAAACATAATATAAAAGCTTCAAATAAATGATGAAAGCTCAAATGATCATATACTTCACAATCATAACTCAAATAGAGCATCTCATATAATATATCAAATAAAACATGCTTTATCAATCACGACACAAATTAATCACTGGCATACAATTCACATGAACACACATAGTTAAAACTCGTAAGTCAAATACTTGAGAATACGTAAGGCGTAGAATTTACCCCCTTAAACCACTCACCTCTCAAATGACGATTCTTAGTTCCCTTGATGTTTAATCCTTAATCCGATCGCTTCCTCAATCCTATAAACTGAAATCATCTTCCCTTAGTCGGTAATCCTCATATTTAGTCTCTTTAACGTATTGGGAAAATTTCCCTCATTGATCACTTAGTCCCAACATCCTTTAAAAATGGCCCTCAATCTCTTTTAAATCATTTCCTTAAAACTAAACTTTTCAACCCTTTAATCACGAATTAAATCATCTCAAGCAATTCAATAACTCCTAAAATAGCTCTCATAAAATCCTCATAAATTTCTCAAAATATATTTTCCACTTAATACTCCAAATTCTGACCTTGGTTAACTCAAATTATTAATCTCAATTAATAAACATAAGCCCCTCTTTTAAATAACCTCTTTTTCCTATTAAAATTAATCATATATAATTTTTAAACCGAGTCACCAAAACTAATAATTCTGATTCATAATTTTATAACATCAATAAATAATCCTAGTTTCATGTAAAATTATCAAATCACCAAAATGACTTAGTACGGTATTTTAATTAATTAAAAATAACATTCGTTCAATTTTTATAAATACAAATACATATCCAAAAATTCTAAAATAATTTATACACGAGCATCATACAAATATTCGCAAATTTATAAAATTATCATATTATGAAAATACCCACTAGAAAGTGTCGGAAATTAACATAACCATGAAAAATACGATTTTCGGGCCAAATTATCAAAACTTAAAACTCTGAGGGACTAAGCTGTATGTACTGAATTCATGGGGGACTGATCTGGACAATAGCCCAGCAATCTTTAGCGACCGAATCTATTATGTCACTAAAAGGTTGTAACTTTCGTCACCAATTTTCCAGAAAACTATAACTCGTACAAACTCATACGTAATCAGTTTCGAATGCGAGGATCGTGGTTTCCTTACCTTGTATTCGTGCCTAGACGTCGATACAAAGATCTATGGCCCTTGTTCCTTGTTTGGGTTGACATTCGATGACTCCACGTCTTCCCCGTCAAAGCTACGGTGAAAGACAGCCATGGTTAGTACCTACGGAGCTTTGAAGGTTAATAAAGCCTGTGATTCCATTGTTCTTACCTATGGTTCGAGAGACAGAGGAAGAGACTCTCGATGAAAACAGTTGCTAGTGTCGTGGTAGCTATCCGATCGACGATGATAGCGATGGGAAACTTCGTGTGGCAAGGAAAGGATGGACAAAGTTAATGGCGATGAAGGATGAGTGCTGGCGTTCTTGGAGAAGCAGTAGTGATGGAGAGGGGCGATAGGTCAGGGACAAGGGAAGACATGAAGAAGTAGCTAGTATTATATTTATGGAAGAAGATGGAGCACCGACACTCTTTTGCAGCTGCTCCATTAGAAAGCAATATCTTATGCTATGTAGATATAATTGAGAATGGATTGCTCATGTGTCTCTTGAGTTCCCCAAGTTCAGAATTTGAAATTTTAAGTGACAATATAGTTTGAGAAACTCATGAGAATTTTATGAGTTTTATTTTAAGAATTAATAAATTATTTGAAATGATTTAGGTTTCTGTTAAAGGATGAAAAAATCTAGTTTGAGGAAATTATTTAAAGAGGTTAAGGGCCATTTAAAAGGATTTTTGGGACTAAGCATTAAGGAGGGAAAATTCCTAGTGAGTTAAAAAACTAAGTAAAGGGTTACCGACTAAAAGGGAATACTTCCAGTTTAGGATTAAGGAAGCGATCAGATTAAGGATTTCACGTCAAGGGAACTAAGGATCGTCATTTGAGAAGTGAGTGGTTTAAGGGGGTAGATTCTACGCCTTACGTATTTTCAAGTATTTGACTTACGAGTTTTAAGTATGTGTGTTTATGTGAATTGTATGCCAGTAACTGATTTATGTCGTGATTGATAAAGCATGTTTTATTTGAGATGCTCTATTTGAGTTATGATTGTGAAGTATATGATTATTTGAGATTTCAGTATTTACTTGAAGCTTTAATATTTATGTTATTTAATGAAGGTTGTTTCATCTTTAAGGATTAGCATTTAAGAGGTATTTCACTCCTAATTAAAATAGGGTGAAACGATTTAAAGGTAGTTCACTAACGCCAGTCCCCCGCCCCAGTGAAAGATTAAAGGAAGAGCAGGTTTGTTCTTAAGGAACATGTGGATGAATCACTTAGACATCACATGAAGTTTAAAGGAAGAGTATGATATACTCTTAAGGTTTATGGGATTTAATCAATTACTCCCATAAAAAGGTTTAAGGAAAGGCCTATGTTGGCCCTCATACGTATTAGCTGGTTGGTTGGACTAGTTAGTGAGGGGATCCCAGTGTTAGTCAAAAGGTTTAATATTTTTTAGAGTGGCGAGTAACAGTAACTCCCACGTTTTAAGAGTTAAAGTTTAAAGGGTGAAATTATAAATAACTTCCATGGGTTTTTTAGGTGAACACTTAAGGGAATACCCGTAAGTGATTCAAGTTTAAGTAATGGTATAGACTGACCCCAACCCACTACCAGGTCGTATAGGAGGAGCTAGGGAGCATCCAGTCGAGGGGCATCAAGTGAGAGAGCAGGCTACCAGAGGAGAACCACGTGAGCACTTCTAAAGATGTCTGACCACGGATCGGAGTAAGCAGCATTTGTAATCTTTAGTTATTTGCTTTATGATTATGAGTAATGACTGGATATTTAAAAGGATAAGAATTTATGGTTTGAGGTTTTCCCAAGTGTTAGGGCTTTGCGTATGAATTATAACAATTTATTTTCAGTATTGGTATTTTGGCACAATGTTGCTCTTTTCTTTCAAAAATTTTAAATATGTTTCGGAGCAAAAATATTATTTAAGAATTTAGAGATCGGGATGTGACATGTATTCCATTCCTAAATTAAATTTATTAAGTAAATTGATTAGTTGCTTAAGAAATTCTTACATGATTAGCCTTCATGCTTTAAAAAATTCTTATATGCGTGCTTTTACTTACAAGGTGAATCGGAGCATATACAAACGACCACCAACCTGAGCACTCTTTACTGTTTTATCGTGCTGAGTTTGATAAGCCTTAGTGGAACTAGGTAATCATGATTTATTCAATATTTTAACGAATTCTAATTGTATGGATGTAATTGGTTGCTAATTACAAATTATGAATAATTGTAGGTTACATGGGATTCATATCCACGTGAAGTGGTCGAGCTACATCATCTTAGACACCCTGAGGATCACGAGATGTGGTTGTGCAAGGTGCGCTTGATCTACTGACACATCGTGGAGTGGCACCTGCCCGATCTTTCCTTGAAGCAATATCGATTGGAGCAACCAATTCCAGCAACCCCGCCTCAAGGTTTCAAGGAGCTCCATGCCATCGACCTCCGCCGCCAAACAAAGAATTGGCTTCTCAAGCATCAGTTATACATCAATGTTTGGGAGAATATAGCAAATTGGGTGGTCCAAGGGATGCCGGAGACGAGACCTATGGGCTACCACACGGGGTACATGCAGTGGTATCAGAAGTTTACGTAGGGGTGGGCAATGGGAAACGGGTATTTGGGTATACCCATACCCATCTCGTTTTATGAGGGCAAGAAGGGTGTGGATATGGTCTATCGCCAAAAGAAGGTTATGGGTATCCAAATACCCGTTTTTAAACGGGATGAGACTTGGGATTAATGATTTCTACAACGAGTACCCACAGGTTACCTGTAGTACCCGTTAGAAAAAATTCTTACAAAATAGAATCAGCCCCATTTCCCCCAACCTCAGCCCAATTGCCCAACTCGAGCCCGATTTTAGTGGCCCAACCTCACCCCACCCCTACCCAGCCCAGCTCCTGCGTCCTGCCTCCTCTGTTCTGAGTTGACCTAACATCTATCATCCTCTACCAAAAACAAGACCAGACTCCCTCGACCATGGCTGCTCGACATCACTCTGCAAGACGGAGAGGCGACGCCAAATAGCAAACTCCGACTCGGCATGACGCTGATCCTCTCCCGGACGGCGCGACCCTTACGACGAGACACCGACATCCGACCTTTCCACTCAGTCTCGACTTCTTCCCTTTTCACTCAGTCACCGACCTTTGAGCCCTCGACAGTCGGATCGGTGAGACGGCACCTCCTATCCCCGACTACTCGACGGCTAGACCCGAACTCCCACTCCCCGACAGCTCCAACCCCGACGCCGCAGTCATCATTTCATCTCTTATGGGTACCCGCGGGTACCCGTTATCCGTCACGTACGGGTAATGGGTACCCGTTAATCCATACGAGTTTGGGACATGGGATGAAGCATACTCTTCAAATGGGACTGGTACCCGTTGCCCACCCCTAAGTTTACTCTAGATGGGTGTTAAAGCAAGGTGTTATGATGGGTTCGTTGGTAAGTCGTCCCAAGTCTCCCTCTTTGTCTTATTCTTTTGTTTTAATTTTAATTAATTTTGTTTTACTACTTATATTGTTTAGGTTGATTGTTTGGAAAATGCCAAGCACATGGTCGAGAGTGGACCCACCATGGATGAGCGAAAGACATCTTGGTTGAGAAGGCTTATGAACAACCTTCTGAGCTGTACCAGAGAGCAAAGGAGGGATGTTGTTGCATATCCTCCACTGCTTGCTCCTGCTCGCCCATCATTCTGTTATGGTGAGTTCATTGTGCCCCCGGTTGAGCCCCCATGGAAGAGCAAACGCAAGCCTCAGCCAACCTTCCAAGAGCTTCGTCCGACTCAATAAACAGAACTCCCCGAACCATTTGAATACGAGTGGACAGCTGCACCGGAGGTCGCTGGAGGCTCGTCGAGCTACGCCTCATCTCAGGAACATGACATGTTCCCCCAAGGGTTCCCTCAATTCCACCATCAGCAACAGACTCCGATGTATCATACCACACAACAATAGACCCCTAATGCATCGAGCTACTACCACTCTTCTGGTCCATCCCATTCACCTCCACTGCCACCACGTATGTATACTCTGTGGGGGTCGGGTTAAGAGGAATTTGCGAGCAGTTGTCCAACAAGCTCGTCAGAAAGGAGTAGGGAGAGATGGCGGAAGAAGGGTCGAGATGTTTTCTCCTATAAAATCTCCCAAAAGACCTAATTCTCAAGCCTTTAAATAGACCCTCTCAGGCTCTAAATGAAAGACAACTTTCATAGCGATTATTATGCAATCCTCTCCAATCCATACTAGAATTGTAAGATTATCTATTTTAAAAGCTTGGATCTCTGGTACCCATAGTAATGAACAAAGCATACTATCCCTTTAGTGCCACACCTCTTTCGAAAAAACATATGGAAAACTAACACTAAAAAAATTTGGAACAATGCAAGACGATCTTCCAACCATGAAACTTTTACCTCTCCGTCTCAACCCCACTACCATTTGGCCCAGAATCTGAGAGTCGTCAATAATGGGGGATGCTACAAACTATATGACCAAGTTATTCTCCCACTAACGAACTCCGTCCTCAACTATAAACTTAGTTATGCAAAAAAAATACATTGATGATCTTAGCTCATAGCACTCCAATTGACCGTCCTCCGACGCACCAAATAACTAAGTCTAGGAACGTCTGCCACCAATGGCGCCCGTTGAGGCCTAATCAGTGATGACCGCCATTGGGGAAAAATGAATCGCAAAAACATAATAGAAGAAAAATAAGAGGGAAGTTAAAGTGCCATCTTTCATAAGTGAAGCTAATCTTAATTTTTAATTTATAACAATTATACTTAAAAATTAGTGTGATAATTAGCAACCTTTTGATGATAATGAGTCTATATCCATTCCAAATTAAATGGACTTATAAGGATCGATCTTTTTAAATTATATTTCAATTTGAAATTTATATTATTTTGAAATTCACCGATAAAAATTAGGTAAAGTGTTTGTTTTAGATCATTTTCATATCTAAGTTATGTTCTATACACAATTCATTTTCGTGGGATATTATGATTCTAATAAGCATCAGTATTTCTAGTTACAAGTTGAATTTGTATAATATCGTTGAATGTACGAGTTTATTTTGTACCATAAAAGAATTTGTACGAAAAGATTCATGTACAAATTGCATTTGTATCATATTGTTAAGTTACATGTTCAGTTTGTACCATACAAAAATGTGTACAAAAATGTTAGGTATAACTGAATTTGTACAGTAACATTAGAGGTAGAAATTCAATTTGTACCATCAAAGATTTTTTACAAATAAAATTTACTTACTTTATATCAGACTACCAAATCATAGGGGTGAAACTGGGCCAAACCCAGCCCTGACCCTGTCACTACCCAAAAAAACCCAGCCCTGTATGCTCAAATATTTGGCCCGACCCTATTCTCATTTGGCCCTGTATGGCCCTGTTAGGTCGGGCTGGACTGGGTCGGGTCGGGCCATAGGGTCGGCCCAACTTCTTTTTATACAATATTAGTCCACTTAATTATTTAATATCAAATTAAATTTCAAAAAATTGCAGGTATATACTAGAAAATTTAAATGAGTTCATAACAAAAATAATCTAAATTAAATAAAGAAATTATTTAAACTAATTCAAAAAATAAAAGTTTGATTACAAAAATTCCAACTAATTCCAGAAAATTTAAGTTAGTCCAAATTCCTATACCAAAAATCCTAATTAATTCGAAAAAATCAAAATTAATTCCAAAAAATTAAAATTACATCTAAAAAGTCTAAATCACCTTACGATAAATCCAAATCAAATAAAAAAAAATGCAAATTACATCTAAAAAGTCTAAATTACCTTACGATAAATCCAAATCAAATAAACAAAATGAAAATTACATCTACAAAGTCAAAATTACCTTACAATAAATCCAAATTAAACAAAAAAAATGCAAAGTACGTAAAAAAAAGTACACAATTTCGCAATTCATCAAATACATTGCTGATAATATCAAATATATCATCTTTCAATCATCATCAACCAAATCACTCATGATAGTACTATCATCCAAGCAAAACTCCTTTAACTCTGCAAAATTAACAAAACCACAAATAAATTAATAATAGTATAAACAAATGATAAAGTGTTAAAACCACATTGTTGATAAAATTCATACCTTGCTCAAGTTCTTCAATTTCCTCAAACTTCTCTTCCATATCAATTGGAAGAGTACTCGATCGAAGCCAATTCTGACCACAAATCAAACTTTCAACGACCAAGGGAGTCAAAGAACTCCGAAATGCATCTAGAACGCGTCCACCGGTACTGAAAGCGGACTTGGATGCAACAGTAGATACTGGAATCGCCAACACATCTTTAGCCATCAAACCCAATATCGGGTACTCACTAGAGTGCTTCTTCCACCACGCTAAGATATCAAAATTCTTATCCTCATCATCCTCAATGTTTGCCTTTAAATACCTCTCAAGTTCCGAAATAGTAGTTTCTCCAGCTCTATCTTCTATTCTCTTTCTTTTAAATTTTCTCTTCAGATAATCCTCAACATTTTCACACTCCTCGTTCTCGTCATTTGGCTCTACACTCCCCCCACTTCTTGAAGAACTTCCACAAATAACCCCTCTCATTTCTGAATAGTTCTTGAACATGTCATCCAGAAAACCCTTCACCTTATTATGCAACTCCTCCTTGGTCCAATCTCCCCCATTATCTTTCCCATAAACTTCATCAAGTGCAAAAACCACATATTCTAGCTTGTATCTCGGGTCAAGAACCACAGCAATAAATAACAAAGGGTTAATATTGTCCAAATTGCCCCAATACTTGTCATGCTTAGCTTTCATTCTCTTTGCCATGAGTTTTTGACCATACACTTTAGATGAAGTTTCCTTTTTAAGCATGCAAGCGATGCCATATACTACATGAAAGAGATCATTGCTTGTGACATACAAAGATCCCGAAACTTTCATTGTAGCATCATAAAATATCTTCAGAAATGGAACTAGAGACTCCACATAAGACCAGTCCAACTCCTTTGGAGTCCCTTTCAACTTCTCAAGCTCAACTTTATACTTGGGATCCTCCTCCTCTAACCTCTCAAATGCCCTTTGAAATTGCAAAGCCGACTCCAACATCATGAAAGTAGAGTTCCATCTAGTCTCCACATCTAAACATACAAGTTTTTTGGTCTCTAACTTCTCTTCATGAGCACAAGTTTTAAATCTCTGCATCCTAGAGTTCGATGATCTAACATATCTGACTGCCGATCGAATACGATAGATTGAATCATCAACATCCTTTAATCCATCTTTCACGGTCAAATTCAATATGTGAGCACAACATCTCATATGGAGATGTTGTCCTTTCAAGACACTTCCCTTCCAGTTGTTAATTCTTTTCTTCAAATATGACATGCCCACATCATTAGAACTTGTGTTATCCACTGTTACAGTTAGGACCCTATCAATCCCCCAACTAAGCAAATGTTTTTCAACCGTCTTCCCAATTGTTTGACCCGAGTGATTAGGAATAGAAGAGAAGTTGATAATCCTTTTTTGCATCCTCCAATCATGGTCAATGAAGTGGCCAGTGAGACTCATATAATCCAGATGATGTCTACTTGCCCAAATATCAGTTGTTAGACAAACTCTGATTTGTGATTGCTTAAAGAAACTTTTCAACTTTTTCTTCTCAACCAAAAACAACTTGAAACAATCTTTTGCTACAGTGATTTTAGAAGGAATATGAAACTCGGGTCTTAGTGAGTAGACGAAATCACGAAATCCTTCACGCTCAACATGTCTAAAAGCTAACTCGTCTATGATAATCATTCTAGCAAGCTTCATTCTTGAGACAGTTGGGTCATATGCTTGAGCTACAAAAGAGGGAGATGCACTGCTAGTACCATGAACACCAGTTGCCTGAACGTTAGGAGTTCTATTACTCTTCAAGTTAACATCACTATACGGGTATACTTTACATCTTTGCAAATGTCTTCTCAAACTACTAGTCCCAGAAGTAGATGCACACTTCAATTGCTTTGGACAGTATTTGCAACCAGCAAGTCTATTTGGCTTATCCGACCAATTCATTCTTGTAAAGTGTGGCCACACATCTGAAGTTCCAAATGCACCTTCTTCACTCTCACTAACATTCGTTGGCAGAACTCTTTCGGAAGGTGTGTCGGTAGAGCTAGCCATGGGATTGTTACTAGTTGCTTCGTCCATAATTTCAAATCTAAAAATCACACAAATATAAAGAGTGGTTAAAAACCTGAAATCCACATGGGATATGCTTCAATTACTTATTATTTCTAGTTACACCATGTGTGGATTTTTATATTTTATCTGGAATTTTTTTAATTTTTATTCCACTTGTTGGGTTGTCTTAAACTACAATATTCAGATGATGATACATTTCATATACATTGTCGTACATAACATAGATGCATGCAAAACTATGTTTAGAAAAACAAAACCATCTATCTAGTCATGGCTGGATCTAACCTAAAAGGTGGTCAATACTATGGTCTCATGATGAACAATAAAATGCATGTGGCTGTGAAGACAAGTGGTCTCCCGTGGGCATAACCCATCGGCATGACTCACTCGTTCTTCGCAAAAAATGACCCTAAAAGGTTCAAGGTGGGCCCGGTGTAGGACCAATATAAGCTAGGTAATATTATTTCATATGCACATGCAAAATCAAAATACTAAAATTCATCCATAATTATAAATATACATCATTTAACACCACAAAGCATATCTCTTCATGTTAAGCATTTAACACCACTAATCGCCAGATGAGTAGGTGTCAGGATTACCTGCACAATTATCAAATACTAATTAGATGAACTCAGAGAGTAGTTAAGGGCTTCATCCACAACCTTGAACATAAATTGCCCCCACAAGAAAATGAATGAAAGAACAACCAACCTCTTTGAACCTCACAATGTTGATCCTTTTTCTTCAGTAAGCCTTTTTCTTGGTTCACAGTGTTGTTAATGTTGACTGTTGACTAGCTTTGTCGCTCACTGGAAAAAAAAAAAGAATAGGAAGGAAAGAGATAAGTATACAAGACCATGAATGAATATCATTATCTACTTTAACTTGAGTCTAGGCTTTAAACTTAGACCTGAAGTAAATCTGAAGCTAAAAAGGGATGGCATCTTTTCTTTTCTCTTCTCTTCTTAGAGAAGCCTTCTAATAGATTGAACTAACTAGATGGATATGCTTTATTTAGTAATTAATTGGTAAAGTAAGAGAAAGTTCAATGTTTGAATTAACTTGAATACCAATCTATACCCAGAAAGAGTGAACTGCCAATGTATGCAAACTTTACCAAAACATATATGGGAGGTGTGCAGCAGTTCCAAGCTTTGAAAACAACATAAAAGTAGTGCATTGGAAGTACCTCTTTCTCTTTTAAAAGAGCGGCATAATTGACCGACAATGCTTTGATTTCTGCTTCAGATTCTTGGAGCTTTCTAATCTCTGATATGTACTGTTCAATCTACAAATGCATAAAAAGAACATGAACCGTAAAAATTTGGTCATAATATGATAAACCCATCCACAAAAACCCATCCACAAAAGCATCAATTAAAACAAAGCAAGTCAAGATTCAGAAGAATGAATAGTAACTATACAAGTTTGCGGTATAGGTTCATAGTAACTTTCTGTGTAAAGAACACTAGAACTACTAAAATAAATAGAAAATCAACAAATATACAATGCAGGAAGCTTGAAACAGATGAGAAACAAAAGTAGCTAACCTCGATTGCTATATGGACAGCAAGGTGTCCTGTAACAGCTGCAACGACTGCTGAATTGGGTCAAGCAGCTACAACAGCTGCATAAACAAGCATTGCAACAACCACAGAAGAAAGATTGAAATCCATTCTGAAACAGCACCGAGGTGTACCTCAGTCATCTATTTAAAAATCTCACGATAAAAGAACCCAGGGCATCAACCAACTGATAACAAACACTAAATCATACACACCCAGGGCATCAACCAACTGATAAAAGAACCCACAATCCGATGCAAAAGAAAGGGGTGAACAAGCAAGCACAGCAAAAAGCAGTGTTGGGTAACCATGAGGGATGGAGTAAATGCTGTTCAACGGTATTTTGAAAATTCATCCTCTGCAAGTTTGGTGCCTGAAATCTAGATGGCATATTCAATAGGACATTACTTTTTGGCAGGGTGCTGATAAATGTTCGCCATATACCCTACTCAAATTAGATCCAGTATAAAGTCATGGGCAGACGGCAGTGACCCAAAATGATAGGATTCCACTTAATTTGGCAAATGGGATAGTGATCTTAATCACTTTCACACATGATCATTATGAATCCTAGTACTACTCATGAAATTATCTTTAACCATTATGATTACACCAAAACTCGCTTGCTCTAAAGCTATATGTACATACATTCATCATCACTAGATTAACCTATAGCCTCTGTGATTCAGCCTAAATTCATTCGGTTGGACCCGGTTATCATCAGAATAGCCCATTCAACCTCTCATTAATTAATTCATTACCAGGAATCCAGCTGCAGAGGAGCTGCTCTTTCCCAGCTGTGGCAAGATAAAGAACAGGGACACCACTGAGAACCCGCAGACTATTCCATTCGCAGCCACCAAAAACCTGCCACAAAAACTGTTTTAGTACCTCCCTCCCATAACCATTATGCAACAAGTATGGCCACGTAAACTATCACGCAGAGCAATTACGATTTGATTCTGTAAGTAAATCAACCCATACAACCAACAACACAGTACAATCTCTAGAATTACCGTAAACCAATCGTGCGCTAACCTTGCGGATTTGAGTAGAGGATCCTCGATTTTCCCTTCTCACCCATCAATCTCCTGCGGATGTGAAAAAATCCGGCGCCGGGGAGACGACGGGGAGCTAGAACGAGTAAGGGAAGCTGCTGTGGCGGGGGATAGGGGAGGGCGGCGGCGGGAGGGTGAACCCGAGTGCTGGACCGGCGCAGAGGATGAAGGAGATGCGGCGGCGGTGGATCGATGATGGGGTAAGCGATGGCGGTGAAATCGACGAACCCGAAGGAGGAGTTCAAGAGGTCGATGATGTAGATGATAGCGCAGTCGACACTATTGCGAGGAAAGAAGGGATGGACCGCAATGGGTTGGGTAATTAGGGATTTAGGGTTAAAATGGGTCAAAATGGGCATGAATGGGTTTTAAGGGTAAAACCCAAAAATACCCTACCCTCTAGTCAGAATGTGACCCGACCCTATTTTGGCCCTAAAGACTAATTGACCGTACCCAACCCACCGGGTTGGGCCGGGCCGGGCCGGGCTGACGGGTAGTAAGGGCCAAAGTTACAGCCCTACCAAATCATAATGTGAATTTGTTTATAAAAAAATGTCTGAACACTAATTCGGCCTATAACAATCGCAATGTGAGAAAACCCTAATCACAGACGCAAAAGAAAATATTGTCCGATAATCTCGGAGCTATCTAAATTTAATTAATTTCTGCATAACAATTCACATATTTTAAGTGTTATTAAGACCGACCCGAGCCGGTAAAACCGGCACCGGGACGCAAAACCGATTCGGGTCAGTTTTAAAACCGTAGCGGTCAGAATGGGCGGTCGGTGAGCGGCCGAAGTGGTTAACCGCTCGAACCGTCTGCCCAGTTTTTGGAGCTGACCGCTTGATATTAAAAAATATGGATAAAAAATTGATGTCGAAGGTCGACGCCCTCCCAAGCGCTGGCGCTTTTTCGAGCTTCTTTGGACTCAGCCCGGCGACTGACAAGACACAGCCGGCGGCTTTAGTGAAGAAACAAATGAATGACGAGGTGGAATTCAATTAATGTCCCAATTTTTACTTTTGCTTTGTTGTTCGACATGGGCTTTCGGGTTATTTCAGAAGAGGAAGGAGGAGAGGAAGAGGAGGCTGGAGAAAAAGCGGAACATAATAATTGAACAAATGGAAGAGTTTCGGAACTGATGTAGAGGAAAGGTAGAGGAGAGATTGGAGAGGGCGGCCGCCTGTGGAAAGTTGGGGAGGTAGGGTTTTTAATGGCCTTTTATATAATGTCAAATTACTAAATCATACATGTACATGTAAATTTCATTTTACTCATTAAATTGTTAAGTTATTACTTTATCAGTCTTTTACTCATGATAATATTATTTATAAGGTACCAGTTCTTTAACGATTCTTTAACGATCAAATACCGATTGGATCAATACAATACAAGTCGTTCATGTTACCGGATCAAGCTCCGGCTCGGTTCCGACAACATTGCATATTTTTATAAAGACTAATTCCCACTTTTCCAAATTTCTACACCAACCAACCCTACAACTACAAATATATTACATATCTGTTTTTCTAGTTTGTAAATGATTTGCTTAATATGTGGCAATTTATGCAATCAACCAAAATTACGGTAGATACGACGTGGCCTTTTATCCTCCAGGTAGATAGCAGAGCGGAACGTGTGAAAGATGCAGGTTCAGGACAACCAACTTTCCTCTAGTAGTTGCTCCGTCTGTTGCATACTCAGTTGCAGTTGCAGCCTGCAAGAAACATATTTTGGTTCGAGATCTTTTCCAAATTTCTCAAGACGATTCAGACCCTTTACTGATACGTTCTCTTTCTGATACAGTCTTGAGAAGTGGGTTTCTTAAGATTTTCTTTGAGAAGCTCGAAATCAATGGCCATGGCTATGCAAGTTACTGGGATTGCGTGCTTCTCATCTTCTGGGTTTTCGCAGAGACATCAGAGGAGGAGCTTTCGCCGGAGTGCAGCTCCCAGAGCTGCTGCTTCCGAGGGATTGGCCACTCCGAGTGTTGACGATAACAAGTTGAAGTTAGGAGGGTCGGAGTTGAAGGTCACGAAGGTTGGAATCGGAGCTTGGTCTTGGGGTGATACCAGCTACTGGAACAATTTTCAATGGGATGGTAAAATCAAAATCAGACCTCGGTCGAAACCAAGTTTCTGTTCTTGTTTCCTTTTCATGGCTGCCTGTTTGAAAATTTGGGAAATGCTCAATTCATGATCGTTTCTGTACGAAACAATGAAACCTCATGTTTCGATGCAACTCTTGGGTGTACTTTGTAAGTTTCGTTAGGTGATGTATGAACAGATAAAAAGATGAAGGATGCTAAGGATGCTTTCAATGCCAGTATTGATTGTGGCATAACCTTGTTTGATACAGCTGAAGTTTATGGCTCTAAGGTGGGACCTGGTTCTTGGTTTCGCTTTTGTTTCATTTCCAAATATGAACATAGTCAATCAGTGATTACTTTTGAATTGAATATCGTCCCGTTCCCCTTTCAGTTATCATTTGGTGCCATCAGTTCTGAAACTCTGCTTGGAAGGTACTTCATCTCCTGAAACTTAACTACTTAGGGCGAAGAACAATTTCTCTGATATTGCTTTTTTTTACTTCAAATTCTCACAGTTCAACATCATATGTTTCCGTGTAGATTCATCAGTGAAAGGAAGAAAAGGGAACCGGAATTGGAGGTGGCTATTGCCACCAAGTTTGCTGCATTACCATGGAGGCTGGGACGTGAAAGTGTCTTATGTGCCCTTAAGGACTCCCTAAGCCGCCTTGGGGTATCCTCGGTTGAACTGTATCAGCTCCATTGGTATGTCATTTTTTTCAAGTTTACATCAAATCAAGTAAGAGGCTTCTACCAGCAAATCGCTTCTCCTGAACAGTAGCTCATCTAGGGATGGCAAAAGTATCCGTAACCGTGGATATCCGCCCGAATCCGGCCTAATCGGGTAGGGTAAAATCCGAACCCGAAGGACATTTAGTGGGTACGGGTAAAAACCGAACCCGAATATTGCGGGTAATGGGTGGGCATGGATTTCTCATTATCCAACCCGAACCCGCCCGATTATACACATGCATATGTATTTTGTCTAGAAATAATCATTATTTTTCTCTAACATATTTTATATTTAGCATATAAATATAAAATTTTCATGAAATTGTGTAGTTTTAATTAATTTTCTTCATTCTACTGAATTATTGTCGTACTTTTCCTCTTGCGTAATGTGAGAATACGTGTGAATGTTAACATATTGCTTGGAGTTATGAAGAGAAATTATTACCCATGGATAACCGTGGATACCCGAAACCCGAACGGGTATGGGCATGGTTTTAATTTTCTACCCATTTCACAAGTGGGTATGGGTATGGGTAAAACCCGAACTACTATGGGTAGGGTAACGGATATGCACTATCCGCATCCGACCCGACCCATTGCCATCCCTAAGCTCATCATGTTTTTTTTTTTCTTTTTTTCTTCTTGTACTGGTCTTCAGGCCAGGACTGTGGGGAAATGAAGGTGGTTACACTGCTGCTTCGTTGTTTAGTTGAGCCAAAATAGCTGCTGATATGCTGAAATTAATGTCCTCGTTAACTAGAAAGAAGAAAAAAAGAATACATTTTAGGACTTGCCGCATTGGGCTTAGAAGAAGCTCAGTTCTTTCCAAGTTGATTTTCAGGGTACATAGATGGTCTTGGAGATGCAGTAGAGCAGGGCCTAGTGAAAGCTGTTGGTGTTTCAAACTACAGTGGTAAATCTCTTGTTTCAACTACTAAACCGTGGTAAATTTCTTATTTCTTCATTTTAACCAAACTACTGTCTAACTGCCATTTGTAACTGCAATATGGGTGCACTGACATACACACTCGGGTCCCTCCTAACCCAAGAGAGTCGTCTTCGAGCGGCTTATAAGCAGCTGAAGCAAAGAGGTATCCCGTTGGCCTCAAACCAGGTAAACTACAGCCTTATTTACAGAAAGCCAGAGGAAAATGGAGTCAAAGCGACCTGTGATGAACTGGGAGTCACCGTCATAGCCTACAGTCCAATTGCCCAAGGTGGTATTCTAAGTTCATATATTCGTGTTTCTCAGTTCACCAACTCGTAGCTGAAACATGTTGTTCACCAATTTACCTAGTTCTTACTTCCATTAATATGATCGTGCTTTCAACGTTGCCAGGTGCTCTTACCGGAAAGTATACGCCGATGAACCCACCAAGCGGACCACGAGGCAGGATTTACACTCCGGATGTTCTAACCAAGGTATGGATGGGTAGATTTGAGAATCTGTTGCCTTCATGTGCCAGAAAAATTTGCTAGCTGAAGTTTGCTTCTACAATGCACAGCTCCAACCACTAATAAAAAGAATTGGAGAAATAGGTGGCAAGTACGAGAAGACAAACACACAGGTCTGTCATCCTCCGTGCTTGGATGTTTTTTTTTTTCTTTTTTTCTTCTTGTACTGGTCTTCAGGCCAGGACTGTGGGGAAATGAAGGTGGTTACACTGCTGCTTCGTTGTTTAGTTGAGCCAAAATAGCTGCTGATATGCTGAAATTAATGTCCTCGTTAACTAGAAAGAAGAAAAAAAGAATACATTTTAGGACTTGCCGCATTGGGCTTAGAAGAAGCTCAGTTCTTTCCAAGTTGATTTTCAGGGTACATAGATGGTCTTGGAGATGCAGTAGAGCAGGGCCTAGTCAAAGCTGTTGGTGTTTCAAACTACAGTGGTAAATCTCTTGTTTCAACTACTAAACCGTGGTAAATTTCTTATTTCTTCATTTTAACCAAACTACTGTCTAACTGCCATTTGTAACTGCAATATGGGTGCACTGACATACACACTCGGGTCCCTCCTAACCCAAGAGAGTCGTCTTCGAGCGGCTTATAAGCAGCTGAAGCAAAGAGGTATCCCGTTGGCCTCAAACCAGGTAAACTACAGCCTTATTTACAGAAAGCCAGAGGAAAATGGAGTCAAAGCGACCTGTGATGAACTGGGAGTCACCGTCATAGCCTACAGTCCAATTGCCCAAGGTGGTATTCTAAGTTCATATATTCGTGTTTCTCAGTTCACCAACTCGTAGCTGAAACATGTTGTTCACCAATTTACCTAGTTCTTACTTCCATTAATATGATCGTGCTTTCAACGTTGCCAGGTGCTCTTACCGGAAAGTATACGCCGATGAACCCACCAAGCGGACCACGAGGCAGGATTTACACTCCGGATGTTCTAACCAAGGTATGGATGGGTAGATTTGAGAATCTGTTGCCTTCATGTGCCAGAAAAATTTGCTAGCTGAAGTTTGCTTCTACAATGCACAGCTCCAACCACTAATAAAAAGAATTGGAGAAATAGGTGGCAAGTACGAGAAGACAAACACACAGGTCTGTCATCCTCCGTGCTTGGCAACCGTTGAAACTAGTTTTAGTGCACCCTCTTAAGTTGAATTCAGGAAGATCGAGAATGATGTAGCTATTGAAAACTATGGTTACTTTATTCTGCTAAAGGAATTAATGGTGTCCCTTTACAGGTAGTGTTGAACTGGTTAATATGTCAGGGGAATGTGATTCCAATCCCAGGCGCCAAAACTGCTGAGCAGGCCAAGGAATTTGGGGGTTCAGTTGGGTGGAGTCTTTCAACTGACGAGGTTGATGAACTGCGGTCCATGGCATCAGAAATAAGCCCAGTTATTGGGTTCCCTGTTGAAATGCTATGAAAATTTGGTCCAACTGAGATGCCGATGAAATATTTAGTAAACACTAGCCTGTCTCATCGTGTAACGGGAATCAATGATAAATAGTCTTCATGTCATTGCTGCGTATGAAGAACAGAACATAACAGGTTTGTTAATTGGACAAGATTTGGCCTGCTCCAAGCAATTGTATTCATCCCAAATCGAATGATCGCCGAGTCACAGTATCATTTACTTAGCAGCTGCTAGCTGGTTGGTGCTATTGTAAGTCGGAGAACAAAACCACAACCACCACCAGCTGCCATATGTAATCACAGTAAGAAAAAACAACGAGTCCCTGTTTATCTCTTCGCTGTAAACCGTAGAACCTTGTGAAAGCAAAGCAAACAGATTTTGGCACCTAATCTTCAAACCGACATCTCTTCATTTTGTGTACGCAACATCAGTAAAGATGAGATTGCTGCTTGGGAATACTCGCCAAAAGAAACTATGTTGCCGTTTGTTATTATTATGGTTGTCAACCTACGGGTCGACCAACAGATTAATCCGAATCCAAAGAGGAAAACAAATACCTGAACTTTCCTGGTCCCCAAGCAAACACTACCTACAATCATACAACTCAATAAGCACTAAACATGATACTCAACCATCGATCTTAGATAGTGGATCATAAGTGAACTTACAAGGCAACATTCGACTGCCAGAAGGACCATCTATATTTTCAATAGCTCATCAATCTTGGACTTGAGAGGTCGGAAATCAACAGATTGTACACCTCTCTCTCTCTCTCTGTCTCTCTCTCTCTCTCTCTCTCTCTCTCTCTCTCTCTCTTCACTCTCGAGGTTTTGCTTCTTTAGAAACACCCCAATCATACTCACTATTCGCCATCTCCTCAAACAACTGTGTCATCTGAGGTGGGGTCTTGTTCAACGTTTTCCCTTGGGAGAAAGAGTTTATGAGCTGACAGTCCTCCTGGAAGATTCCATTGTAGAAGGTGCACACCTTGAAATGATCATCGAACCCGTGTTGGGGACACTTCAAAAACATATCAGGGTATCGCTCCCAAGCATCCCAAAATGTGCCATCATCCTCCTGCGGATAGTGAGTGTGATTCGGGTCTAATTGTACACATTTTACCCCTCATTTCTTGATAGATTGGCTTTGCATTTCATCGCCCCTCGACCTATTTTACGCCAGGTTATGCTTGTTTTGTTACATTTCGGTTCCTAGCACGTGTGGGAAGGTCGGGGATGAGTTCGAGTCGATTGGAGGTCAAAAAGCATGAAAAAGTAAAGAAAAGTGATCGTGACAATTTCCCCGAGACCATGAAGTGCTGAGGTTCTAGAGCAGTTATCGGTCTCACTGGACTTAAGTCAGTTCACGGTCGTAAGACCGTGAAATCAAGCCACAGACCATGAAGTGACTTAGTGAAACGGTGCGAATTTGCCCGAGATAACGGTCCCCGCCTTGAGTTCACGACCGTGAACTAGGACCGTAATTTGAGCTCGACCTGGGTATAAAAGGGGAAGTGCGCTGAAGGAGAAAGGGGGCTTTTTTCTAGGGTTTTAGTTTTTAGAATAAAGGAGGGTTTCTAGGGAGAGATTAGGGTTTCCTTTTCCTAATCTAGAGAGAGAAAGTGTCATTCAAAGGAGGAAGAAGGAGATTGGGCTTGCCCTAAGCTAGAGGAGCGAAGATTCTTACCTCTCAAGGGAGATTCAAGCAAGGAGGAAGGAGGATTGTCATCTCTTCATGATTCTTTCTCTCCTCTTTCTTGTTTTCCTTTGCCTAGCTATGGAATAGCATACCTATTCACTTGGCTGTTGTGAACCCTAGTTTGAAATATGTGATAGATTGTATTAATTGGATGCTTTGTGTGTGGGTTTGTGTTTAATGCAAAGTTTGAGGTATTTTAATGATGTTTAAGTTGTGTTCTTCAATTCTCATTACTATGCCAATTTGACCTAGGTAAAAGGGAATCCCCCTTTTGTTAGGGGGCTTTGATAAGCTGGATTTCTTGGCCAATTGAGTCACCTACCTAGGGAAAATTAGGGCAAACCTCAAACTTCGATTTAGCACTTTAACTTGAGTGTTACTTTGCCGTCCGGATTAAGTTCCGAGAGATTGGTCCTTGCAACCCTTAGTTTTATTGGTTAAGAGAGCTAGGACTCCTAGCTTATTGTTGCAATCCCTTAGCCGAAAGGTTAAGAGAGCTAGACTCCCTAGTTTATTGTAGCAATCCTTAATCCATTGATTGAGAGAGCTAGGGTTCCTAGCTTAGTTGTTTTCCTTAACCGATTGATTAAGAGAGTGGGGTTTCCTTCACTTGTTGCGCCTTCCTACGGTGCATTATCACACCTCCATACATTTGCATTCGATTTGAGCGATCTTGATATGTAGCTAGGGGGAGCAATACCCGGATGAACTCTTCTCTCATTGGGAAAACCTCGATTTACATTACTTGCTTGTTTTCATCTGTAGTTTTCTTAGTTTTAAACTAAAGAACGTTTGCTAGATAACAAACTAAGCGATTGAAGTAGGGGTACATGGACTGGCTCGGGTTTGACAATTAAAACATACTTGCCCTATACTACACCCGACTAGAGTTTATGCTTGGGCTCTAGTCGGGATTTAAATGGCGGTGTATCTGTGGCGAGTCAGAGTGATGTTCCTTCTCAATTCTGCAGTCTTGGAAATAAAGTTAATACCGAGCCATGAATTTCTCCACAAGGTCGGTTCAAGAGGTGATGGAGACTGAATAGTGCTGACTGATATAGCCACATCCTTCTTATATCAATCAAAGAAAAGGGGGAACAACCGCAATCTGAGGGCATCTTGCAGTACTCCATTGGCCTTTATACCATTTGTCATCTCCAAGAACCGGTTAAGATGCTCTCGTGGTTCCTCATTATTCCTCCCATGGAACTGGATGTTGTTTTGAATCATGTAGACCAAACCCGGAGGGACAATTTCTACAACCGGTATTTAAAACCAAAGGCAAAACAGTATAGACTCTAGCTATTAAAATGACACCCAATACAGCACTACGATTTCTCACTCTCAAGTTTTCGATTCTCAACGTTCAATTCAAGATGCTCTATTGGACTAATCGAATATTCTCTCTCAAAGGTCAAAGAACAATTGAAAGAGTGTGATCATGACTCATGCAATTCATCATGAACATTAATCAAATAGATAGTAGGAATTCGCAATCATAGGGTTCAAACAACAATCAATCTAACACATGGAACTAGGGTTTCTCACACTCAAGTGAGAGAGAAACTACTCCAAAGAGATGAAAAATACCCCCAAGAGAATCAGCTGCCATAATCAAGCAGAGGCTAGAAACGGCTTCTCTTCGTCAATCGTCACTCCTCAGTTCTTGGGTTGAGGTCCAGTGGTGGTTGGATGGCTCTAGGAAGCTCCAATGATGAGTTCTTCGACACTTGTCTCTCTAAGCTCTTCTCAGCTCATTTTTCAGTCTAAAACTCGATCCTCTTTGCAATTTTCCTCCAAAATCCTATTTTCCTCTATTTTTCAGTCTAGAAGATCACGATCAACCAGACCGTGAAGCATATGGAGTCCTAGAGGTTTTTGCACACCTCGCAGGCATTCAGCAGTTCACAGTCACCCAACCGTTAAACCCACTCCAGAACGTGAAGCGACTAAGTGAAACGGCACACTTTTGTTTGACATCAAGGTCCAAGCCCAATGTTGACAACCATGCACTAGTACTGTGAAATGACGTCGATCTGGGTATATAAGGAGGGCTGAGCTGAAATAGAAAAGGGGAAGAACCTAGTGAGAGAGACTTCTTCTTCTTTTTCTTCTTCTTCTTCTTCTTCAGATTTCTAGAGTGAGAAAGTGACGAACAAGAGAAGATGAGAAGTTAAGGTTTCATCCAAGAGCAAAGTTTTGGAAATTTCTTCCTCCAAGGTTGATCTCAACACCACAAGGAAGAAGGAAAGCATCTTCAAGATGGTTTCTCTCTTCTCCTTAATGTATTCCCTCTACTAATTAGCATGGAGTAGTCCTTTCTTTCACTTGGGTGTTTGTGAACCCTAGCTATAATTATGTGAATGTTTGTATGGGATGAATGACTTGTGTGTGATTGTATTTTAATACAAGTTATGAGGTATTTTCATGAAGGTTATGTTCTATTTATGCATTTCCAACTATTATGCCATTTTGACCTAGGTAGAGGGAAATCCCCTTCTTGCTAAGAGGCTTGTAAAAGCAGGAATTCCTTGGTCAAATTGTGCCACCTACTTAGGTTGAATTGGGGCAAACCTCTTAATACGTATTAGCACATTTGGTAGGTTGTATTTTGGTCGTCTGAACTACGGTTCGAGGGAGAAGCCCAAGCAAACCTTAGTCGATTGGCCAAGAGTGCTACCTTGGTAGCTTGATTCTAAATTCCGTGGCCTAGTGACCGAGAGACTGATGCTTGCTCACTTGTTGCGCTTCCCTACGGTTTACAACCTCCTTTACCACACATTTGCATTCGATCCGACAAATCATGATTACTAGCTAGGGGGAGCAACACTTAGGTGAAGCCTTCTCAATTAGTGTTCAAACAGTTTACTTTTCCACTCACTTTAACTTTAAACCATAGTTTTTACCAAAAACTATTTGCTAGATGATGTTTCAAACAATTGAAGTAGGAATACATGGATTAGCCTGGGTTTGACTTTTAAAATATACCTGCCCTATATTGCACCTGATTAAGGTTTATACTTGGGCCTTAATCAGGATTTTTATTGTGATATTCGGGACAAGTCAAGTTTTTAGCGCCGTTGCTGGGGAGCTTCAGTCTGTTATTTTGAAAAGATTGTTTGGCGTTAATCTAGTGTTTACTTTTTGTTTTGTGAGTGTGAATCTTACTTGTGTTAGACGAGTTGTGTTTCTTTGAAGTGTGTGCAGGAGAGTGTATGACCTGGAGTAATCCGACACCTTTGGCGCCTCTAGACAAGAATCTCAACCGCACTATCTGACTCTTGGCTCATGAGATGAAGATGGCTGAAGCAAGTTGAAGGATTGAGGAAAGGGGACAAGCACAAATTGGTCCCGAAGTTGAAGGAGTTATAGTTGAGGAATTGTTTGAATCGGAGGAAGAGGAAGGAAGTGAAGCCGATATAGCGGATAATCAAAATACTCAAGAGGGAGCTGAGGAATCAAGGACCATGGGATACTATATGGATCCATGGGTGGTGGATATCCAACCAACCATTTTGCATCCACCTGTGGCCGCCAACAATTTCGAGATCAAGCCCGACCTCGTCACAATGATCCAAAACAATGTGCGTCGAGATTGCGAGAAGTTTGAAGATCAATGGGGGTACCTAAAGAGGCTTTGAAGTTGAGGCTATTCCCCACTCTCATGCGGGGAATGCGTTCAGGGGGCTCAACAATAGACAGCCTCTCTTGATTACTCATGGGACGACTTGCTCAACAAGTTCATGGCCCGATATTGTCCACCTTCCAAGATGGCGGAGCGGCGCAAGAAGATCACACATTTCGATCAAGAGGAGGATGAGACATTGAGGGACGCATGGGAGAGGTACGCTGACTTTTTCCTCCAATGCCCACATCACGGATTTGAAGAGGAGTTTCGGATCGAGACCTTCTACGGCAGTCTCCTCCAAGAAGACAAGATTCTTATTGATTCTCTTTGCCAATGGAAGTTGATGAACAAGACTCCACCCGAGGTAACTGCTTTGCTTGAAGATATGGCGACCAAGGGGTATGATTAAGGCTTGACGAGACGTGGTGGAAGGGATTCCAAGAGAGGAGTACACTCTACGAAGGTGAGTTCTCCACTCGCCGCAAAGATCGATCAATTGATGAATGCACTTCTTGAATATAAGAAGCAAGGGAAGATGTCTTTGATGGCATGTGATTGGTGTTCGAGTACCAACCATGAGATATCAGAGTGCCACTTGATGAACAAAACGGACGCTCCCTATGAGCAACTGCATTCCATCTCGAAGAAGTTTGAGAAAATAGAAAGGTTTATGGGGGAGGCGATGGAGAAGTTCTCATCCATAGAGGCATGGTTGAAAATTCATCAATCACTCTTGACAATCTTGACCACAAGGATGGGGATTATCACGCAAGCGACTCTTTCTCAGAATCAACTATATGAATTTGAGTTCGGAGCTGTGACCCTCCGCAGTGGGAGAGAGGCACGAGAAGTGCCCGTCTAGAGGAAACCTACCAAGACGGCGGAGCGGGTCGACCCCACTAATTCCCCTGAACAGTAAGGGGGTAGAAGTGCAACCGGAGGAGCAAAAATGGATTCGACTTCTCAACCGGAACAAGGGAAGGGAAAAGCGAGCTCGCCACTTCCCTACCCCACTAGAATCTAGAAGAATTGCATGGCGACGGAGTTTGTTCACTTCATGGAGATGATGAATCAGTTGCACCTTAACATCCCATTTGTCGAAGCTCTCACCCAGATGCCCCAGTGTGCAAAGTACTTGAAAAACCTCCTCGCCAACAAGAAGAAGCTGGAAGGGATGGCCACCGTGACACTGAATGAAGAATGCTCAGCCATCCTGTAGAATCATCTTCCCGCGAAGCGCAAGGATCCATGGAGTTTTACGATCCCTTATTTTATTGGCAACATGTGCATAGGAAGGCCCTTAGCGAACCTAGGGGCAAGTATTAATGTGATGCCTTATTGTTTGTTTAAAAAGTTAGACCTAGGTGAACCTAAAGCCACTAGGATGAATATTCCATTGGGAGACAGATCCATAGTGCACCCTAAGGGTACTGTAGAGGATCTACTTGTTAAGGTTGGAACCCTCATTTATCCGGTTGACTTTGTCATTCTCGACATCGAAGATAATAAGGACGTTCCCCTTATTTGGGTAGGCCCTTTTTGTCCACCGCTAAGGCTTTAATTGATGTGCATGAAGGCAAATTGGTGCTTAGGGCATGGAATGAGGAGGCCACCTTCTCCATTGATGATAGCATGAAGTTTTCTTACCTACATGACGATGTTGAGTATTGTGATGATATGTCTGATTGTTGGAGTTGAAGTCGTTGCCTAGCCATCTCAAGTACGCTTTCTTGAAAGACGGTGGCAAACTCCCGGTCATCATTAACTCCAATCTCACATCAGAGCAGAAGACCGAATTGATTGGGGTCCTGCGTCGTCACGAGAAGGGCATTGCATGGAAGATCACGGACATCCGAGGGATAAGTCCCACATTCTGTTCACATAAGATCCTCATGGAAGAGGGTGTCAAGCCGGGCGGCCAACCTCAACGATGAGTAAATCCAAATTTGGAAGAAGTGGTGAAGGCCGAGGTCATCAAGCTTTTGGATGATGGAATCATTTACCCCATCTCTGACAGTCAAATGGTGAGTCCGACACAGCTGGTGCCCAAGAAAGGAGGAATGATGGTAGTTGTTAATGAGAAGGAAGAGCTCATTCCATTAAGGACGATGACTGGATGGAGGGTGTGCATTGACTATCGCTAACTGAATGACCCTACTCGAAAGGATCATTTCCCTCTACCCTTCATTGACCAAATCCTGGAAAGGCTAGTGGATCATGATTTCTAATGCTTTCTGGATTGAATGTCCGGATACTTCCAAATCCACATCACCCCAGAGGATCAAGCTAAAACTACATTCACTTGCCCGTTTGGAACATTTGCATATAGGTGCATCCCCTTTAGATTGTGCAATGCCCAAACCACATTCCAGAGATGAATGGTGGCTATATTCTACAAACTTGTGGAGGAAATCATTGGAGTATTCATGGACGATTTCTCGGTGTTTGGGGATTCATGACCCAACTAGGATACAAGTCTCTAGCATTTAGAGGTTGCCGCCATGGTGAAGAGACGATAGGGCTGAGTGTTGATGATTGTGCACATCTTTGTCACCAAATGGTCATGACCCAACTGGTCGAGGGTGAGTGATTCATTCACATTTTTCATGTTCATATCTTATCCAGGTGAGGACCTATGTCGCCCATTCGTTTGTTCCTTGGACTTGAACTCTATGCATGGTTAGTTGTGGTTGTTGAGTAGTCCTTTCGAGACTTGTATTGATTTGTGAGCAGGGTAATAACTTTTCGTTTGCACGTTCTTAATGCATTCGAATGTCATCTGTGGTGGATGCCGATATTTCCTGTAACGGTTCTTGTTTTGATGCCCAATAGCCATTGAGATTCACCCACTTTGATCCCTTTGATATGTTCCCAAGTTATCTTGTTAGGTTGAGATATTACCTTGTTTGGAATTGGTTTGCTTGGGCACAAGCAAACGTCTAAGTGTGGGGGGTGATCCTGGTCTAATTGTACACTTTTTACCCCCATTTTCCTTAGATGTTTGAAGCATTTTTACTTCGTGATATTCGGTTTTACGCTAGGTTGTGTTTTTTTAGTATGTTTCAGATCCTAGTAGGTGAAATCAACTCATGGAATGAAAGTTGGACGAAAAGGGGCGCAAACCGGTCAAAAGGGAGCAAACAACAACAGTTCATGGTTGAGGCCAGAAGATCACGGTCAGCCAGATGTTCACGACCGTGAACTTGGACCGTAAAATTTCATCGATCTGGGTATATAAGGAGGGCTGAGCTGAAAGAGAAAAGGGGGAGAACCTAGTGAGAGAGACTTCTTCTTCTTCTTCTTCAGATTTCTAGAGTGAGAAAGTGACGAACAAAAGAAGAAGACAAGTTAGGGTTTCATCCAAAAGCAAAGTTTTGGGAATTTCTTCCTCTAAGGTTGATCTCAACACCAAAAGGGAGAAGGTAAACATCTCAAGATGGGTTTCTCTCTTCTCCCTAGTGTATTCCCTCTACTAATTAGCATGGAGTAGTCCTTTCTTTCACTTGGGTGTTTCTGAACCCTGACTATAATTATGTGAATGTTTGTATGAGTTGAATGACTTTTGTGTGGTTGTGTTTTAATACAAGTTATGAGGTATTTTTATGAAGTTTGTGTTGTGTTTATGCATTTCCAACTCTTATGCCATTTTGACCTAGGTAGAGGGAAATCCCCTTCTTGCTATGAGGCTTGTAAAAGCTGAAATTCCTTGGCCAAATCGTGTCACCTACTGAGGTTGAATTAGGGCAAACCTCTTAATACGTATTAGCACCTTGGGTAGATTGTGTTTTGGTCGTCTGGACTACGGTTCGAGGGAGAAGCCTAAGCAACCCTGAGTCGATTAGCCAAGAGAGCTACATTGGAAGCTTGATTCTAAATCCCTTGGCCTAGTGACCAAGAGAGTGACCCTTGCTCACTTGTTGCGCTTCCCTACGGTTTACAATCGCCTTTACCACAAATTTGCATTCGATCCGATAAATCATGATTACTAGCTAGTAGGGGTGGGCATACGGTCCGGTAAAACGAACCGAACCTAACCAAACCGAATATAAACCAAACCAAAACCGAATTCATGTTATTCGGTTCGGAATTCGGAAGAGAAAAGGGCATATTTCAGAAACCAGGGTCCTTTTGACTGAACCGAATTTCCGAACCGAAAAACCGAATTATTATAATTGCAAGCTCTAAATGGTGGATTTTTATGTTTCTACTTATTATGAGACTTAAATATTTGAATCATGTTAGTGTTTTATGACTTATGTGTTGAAATGTTTGATTTTATCATTGATGATGCATATTTATTGTTTACATTAGGGGTGAAAAATAATTTAAATAAGAGAAGATACAAGCTAACCTCACTATTTCGGTTTTGTATGAAAAACCGAACCGAATTATAATTCGATTTGAACTAACCGAACCGAATTATAATTCGGTTCGAATTCGGTTTGAGATTTGATAGAATTCGGGGACCCGGTATGCATAAATTTGGCTCGGTTTGAACCGAACCGACCGAATGCCCACCCCTACTAGCTAGGGGGAGTAACACCCGTGTGACGCCTTCTCAATTAGTGTTCAAGCCATTTACTTTTCCAATCGCTTTAGCTTTAAACCATAGTTTAACCAAAAACCATTTGCTAGATAATGTTTCAAACAATTGAAGTAGGGGTACATGGACCGACTTGGGTTTGACTTTTAAACATATTTGCCCTATATTGCACTCGGTTAAGGTTTATAGTGGGCCTAAATCAAGATTTTTATAGTGATATTCGGGACGAGTGAATAATCTTCATGAATGAAGTATCGAGTGATAAATATCCTAGGAGATCCTAGGGTCATATTCCACAGGGTATTTTAATAGTAACTACTCAAACCTAACCTAATGTATTCGATTATGCTATGCAGGAAAGTAAAACTTTGTGGGTGGAGTTGCCTTATATTCGAAATCTACTTTACTAAAGCAAACAAAAGAAACAAACAATGCAAGGCAATTAAAGTAATGTTTAGGCAGTGTTTGTTAGATGATTGTTCTATAATTTCCTCAATAAGAATCGTCTATGCATAAACTATTATGATGCTCTATCCCTTCCTCTAAAGCTACTCTCTACCCATACATGCATCTCATGCGATAGATATTTGACTAGCTAATGTGTAAATTCGCTTAATGTCATCACCTAATCAATGAAGAACATCTTTAGTTGTGACTTCTACAAACCATAACCATATTCTATAGCATCGATGATCTAAGAATCAAGTGTCATTCCTATTCATGCATAAAATGGTAGCTAGTCCTCCTATAAATGCCAAAGAAGGATGTATGCTACAAAAGATTAGTTTCCTTGTTTCCCATAATAGTATTATAAACCATGCATATAATAGCACTCATAATAGATGATGCAATCCTCCAGAGTGACCCAAAATCACTCTACTCGAAGCGGTAAGAAGGATGCACCTCGTGGAAGCCAGAAGGGTCAAAGAGCACCAATTCCTCGGCCATGAAGACCAATTACCCGGTCGGGGAAATGCAGTGCATACTAGGGATGTTGAAGTAAGAAGACCCACTGCTAGAAGAGATCAAATCCCCAACTAGGGATCAGGAGCATCGATCGGGGAATGGTAATAGGAGGGCCCCCAGTCAAAAGGCCTACAATCCTTGATATGGGATCTGAAGATGCACGACTGGAGATCGGGCACTGATGAGCTGAATTGACCTTTTTTATTAGGATTCTTTTCCTTTTCGGTTTTTGAGTAGTTTTTGTTTCCTTGGCCTATATAAGGGTTTAAACTCGAGTTTCAGGTCAGACATTGAAGAATATTGAGTTTATCTTGGTTCAATGAGTTTTAGCTTGTGGATTGTGCTTTTGTACCAATCAAGTATTCCCCTTGATTTTGGTTATGCTTCTATCCTTATATTGATAGAGCCTTATCCTAGGTGTGAGATTGCACTTCTATTCCATTTTATCCCTAATATCCGGTTTTCTGTTCGAGATCGTGGCTTTGCAACTTTGATAACTAGGCGTACTAGTTTCGTGCTCGTATAAATAGATTCACACGCATAGATTAATTAAAACATCATATAATATAAAGCATCAATAATCATATACAAGATCTTATTAAAGCATCGTGAATACAATAAATCATCTAAAGGCACAGGCATCGAAGATCATAATATGAAACGAGATAAACATCTTATTAACTGATAGAAAGTAATGCATAAACATCATAGAATTCACATCCTTAAACAGATCAACTAGCAACAAAAAGAAGAGTGGAACAAAATCACCATAGACACCTGCATTGATGGTAAATGCTGCTCCTTCGAATTCCAGCTACAATTCTCTTCCTATCTGTGGATTGCTACTTGTGCCCCTAGGGCAAAGTGCTAGTAAAATGTGTTATTGTTTTGAAACCTCTAGCTAGCCTCCTATTTATACTAGTTACATAATGGAGTTTTCTAGTTATTTCTCCTAAAGTTGGCAAATCCTTCATTATCCGACTTGAACTCAGTTTCCTTCAACTTGTGGACGAAGTAGCTTCTTCAAGCAGCTTCTCGGAGGATTAGGGTTTGAGAGGCGGCCCTACAGAGGTTGGAACCAAATTTGATTTTCCACTTGAGCTTGGTTGCTTGGACCACAAGCAACCTCTCCTCCAAATTTGGGTGCTTCTCGACTTTTATAGCTCTAGTTGGGCCTCGGTCAAAGTTGGGCTTACTGCACTATCAATCTTCTTATTTTTGCCATAAAGTGAGAATCCGATGTCCAAATCCATCTCTGTTTGAGTCTTTGAGTATATGAACTTGTATTCTCATCCTCCTTCTGGTCCATTAGGTCCCTTGGTGATCCATATTCGTCTTGAGTGGTTTATAGCCTTTAAAAGCACAAAACAACACCATGAAGGCACCAAAAAGTATAAAACTACACTCAAGGTCTATCGTAAGCTCATTATCCAAATAGTTGTGAACTCCATATGAAATATAGTCAAAACTACTAATGAGCATTGATATAAGGGGAAATGTATAAAATATGGAAGCGAGAAATATTATAAATAAACTGTCACTAATGACAATCATACAACTCAATGAACACCAAATGAATCATCACATAATCTCAATCTTAAGTAGTGGATCATAAGCAACTTACAAGGTCAACAATAGCACGAGAGAATCCTAACCACATCAACATGCTAGAATATCATGCAACCTAATTCAAGCATAAACAACCAATCATGCATTAGTGTAACAAAACACAAGGGTGAAACTTTTGATAAACATTTTTGAACATTTGAATAATTCTTTTTTCTACACTTTTCTGGAGTGGAGAGCTATTTATAGCTTTACCCTTATCGATTGAGCAAGAGCTAGTAGCTCCTTAACCTGAATTCATGTGGAGGGTCAATGTAATTAAGGGATGTTGGAAGGTTTATATGTTCCCTTAAGAACACATCCTCAAGTTAGCTATCAATTCAACGGGTGAAAATTTTACATGTACTAGAAAGGAACTAGCATCACCTTGTAGAACTTTCCCACTAAATCTCGACTAGTATCTCTTTCAAAACCCGAATTTGGGCTATGAAAAAATACCTCTTACGTTGGCCTTACCCCACACTTTATTTCTCTTAAGAAAACATCCTCAAGTTATCTATCAATTCAATGGGTGAAAATTTTACATGTACTAGAAAGGAACTAGCATCACCTTGTAGAACTTTCCCACTAAATCTCGACAAGTATCTCTTTCAAAACCCAAATTTGGGCAATGAAAAAATGCCTCTCACGTTGGCCTTACCCCACACTTTATTTCTCTTAAGAACACATCCTCAAGTTAGCTATCACTTCAACGAGTGAAAATTTTACATGTACTAGAAAGGAACTAGCATCACCTTGTAGAACTTTCCCACTAAATCTCGACTAGTATCTCTTTCAAAACCCGAATTTGGGCAATGAAAAAATGCCTCTCACGTTGGCCTTACCCCACACTTTATTTCTCAACATACAACATGGAAAATTTTGAATAATACCAAACTGTCTTGATAGTTAGTTTTTGCATTTTCTAGAAGATACAGTTCACCCTTTGAAAAACATTAAAAAACAGACCCTTTTGCATAATCAGAAATCTATGAATGAACTATACAACGCCACATTCAAACATATCAAATCGTCATTTCATATCATTGACCATCACATCCTTCATAGTCACTACATTATCCTCCCTAGATTGAATGACATTCCCTAGACTCCTTGATTTAGGATGAGACGTCAACATGCTTGTAGGGGATGACTAAAAGTCATTGGATAGAAAATATTGGGGATGACTAAAAGTCATTGGATAGAAAATATCTTTAGTATTTTCTAAAAGTTTCACATCGATCATAAAACTACTAGATTTTGGATCAAAACCTTTGAAATTGAATGACTAAAGATAGTATATGTATCAAGCATAATCAAGTAACACGTAGCACCCTATTCCACCCCCACTTTAAAATATTGTACTCAATGGACTAAAAGATAGTGAACTATGAAAAAGTTTGAAAATAGTTTACCGAACTTGTCATTCATATTTCAAAAATAGGGGCTTACATTAGTAGCACTCATCATATTTAGGGTGATTCTAAATTAAACAAAAACAAAAATAGATAACGGAGAGAGCAAATGCTTAAACTCCTAAATCTGAGGAAAACAAAGAGATAAAAGTTACTCTCAATTGAAGAACATGCCCTCATCGAATGTCCATTCGAGTTCTGACATTCCTTCATCACACCGTTCATCGTTGGTGGCTCCATGGTTTGTGGATTGAATCTATGATGGTGCAGGAACTCTTGGAAGCCTCTGATGCTTCATACTCCAGCTTCTCGATCTTTTCTAGCAATGCCTTTGTTCTTGTACTGCTATCTTGAGTGTCATTTGTGCTAGCTTCAAATCCGGAGTTGGTAGAACTTCTTTCAACTTGTCTCCCCGCACTAGGTCTTCATCGTAATGATTATATGTTGCATGTAAGGAATCCTCATATAGAGATCCCGCTCTGAACGTGATCTCTATCTCCGAGTCCATATCTTCATTATCCTCAAAATCATCATCCTCGATGGCTTGCTTCCCTTCCTTGTCTTGAATAGACCCCATTACTATATGCATGAGCATGACCTCTCCTACTGGTAGTGTGATTTCTCTTTTTGCTGCATTGATCATGGCACTGAAAGTTGCTAGAAATGTTCTTCCAAGTATCAAGGAATATGAGGTCTCTATCTCCATCTTTATCACTGCATAGTCTAGAAAGAAGATGAATGGTCTGCTTTGTGTATACTCAATCCTCGAACTACTCCAAGAGGTTGACATGGAGTGTTGTCTACTAACTTGATCTCCATTTTTATCTCCTTCATGTCGGCTAGTCCCATATCTTTATAGAGTGGAAGTGGTAGGATGTTGATACTAGAACCAAGATGTACCAATCGTTTCTCTAGATAATGGTCATCGAGAAGACAATTGAACGTGCAATGACCAACATTCTCTTTTTATTTATATACTCCAATGATTTATTTATATCCATAAGGAGTTGAGTTGATGTTAGTCTTCTCAATCTTCTCCTACTCTAGAAATGGCTCGGGCTTCTCCCTTGGGATTCCATAGTAGTGATGCTCAAAATGAGTCCCCATAGACTGAAAAGTCGTCCATAAACACCTCCATGATTTCTCCGACCAGTCGGTCGAAGATGGCCAGCATGCAGCGCTGAAATGTGGACGGGGCATTGCATCGCCCGAATGGGATCCTCCGGTAGGCGAATGTGCCAAAAGGACATGTGAAGGTGGTCTTTGCCTGGTCTTCCGGTGCAATGGGGATCTGAAAATACCCGGACATCCCATCCAGGAAACAGTAGAACTCGTGCCCCGCCACCCTCTCCAACATCTGATCAATGAAAGGCAGTGGGAAATGATCCTTCCGGGTGGCGTCGTTGAGGAGACGGTAGTCGATGCAGACGCAGTACCCGGTCACTGTGCGCATCGGTATGAGCTCGTTCTTCTCATTGGGTACCACGGTCATCCCGCCCTTCTTAGGCACCACCTGGGTGGGACTGACTCACTCACTATCAGAAATGGCGAAGATGATCCCCGCGTCCATCAGCTTCACGATCTCCGTCCGAACCACAACCTCTAGGTTCGGTGTCAGTCTCCGCTGGGGCTATCTCACTGGCCGCATCTCATCCTCTAGCAGTATCCGGTGGGAACAGAATGAGGGGCTGATCCCCCAAATATTAGTGATCTTCCACGCCAGCGCTCGCTCATACTGCTTCAACAAGGCCACCAGCCTGGCCTTCTACTCGGGTGTAAGGGTCGAGCTAATAATGACTGGAAGCTTGTTCCCCTCCCGGAGAAATGCATACTCCAAATGAGGAGGGAGGGGCTTTAGCTCCAGCTCTGGTGGTTCCTCCAGAGAGGATGCGAAGGAGAGGATGAGATCGGCTTGAACTGCTTGGCACCCTCTAGAAACTCGCTACTCTCCAGAGTGGCTAGCTGCTCCTCCAGCTGTAGCTCCTGCGATGCCTGCTCACCTAGCAAAATACAACGCTCAAGGGCATCGTTAGTACCCGCACTCGTGATGGCGAGTGCGGTCTCAAAATCAACCAACATATCACATTAATCCAAGTCATCATGCAAATGGGAATGCTTCACATTATCGGACACAAAAAATGTAGCCTGTTCATCCCCAACACGCAAGATTAACTTGCCACTATGCACATCATTAAGCACGTTGGCGTTGGCGAGAAACGGTTGACTCGCTGTTACTGTCACTCTAGAAAATGGCCAAGTGTAACCACTTCCTAAAGCGTAGTATAGCGGGTTTGGGTTTTAATGTCAACCCGGGTCCTAGATGTGATGACTACTCGGTGAATTCTTGTTATTTAGCGGTGAACTTTTAGTGCAACTCAAGCAAACAAAACACAAAGCAAGTAAACGGTTTGTTGTCAAGTCAAAAAAGGTCACCCGGATATGGTTCCCCCTAGACTGCAGTTAAGTCGGATTGCAATTTACCAAGTTCAGTTTTCATGAAAGTTATACTGCGGAAGGTTCTCAATTAGCCTGAAGTCTCGACTAAAGGTCTCCAGACCCTCTCAATCTGAGTCTCTAGCGGGCTACTAACCTCCACCGGAGTAAACAGATTGAGGCCCTAATGAACCAAACCTCCACTACCGAATTGACTTCGGTACAGAATAGCGAATTGGCTCCTCGACTAAAGTCACCAATTCGCCACCTTCGATTAAGGGTACTCTATCAACCTAGGCAGATATTCTCATTCTAGGTTAAAGCAGAAACAACAGGAATTTGATCAGGATTCAAGTCATTCAATCATTCAAACCTCAATCGAATATAATCAATTCACAAACTCTGTACTTGGGTTCATACAATCAGACCTAGCATACAAATCTAGGGTTCTCCATACCCAGATGAATGGGGAAACTACTCCATAGAGAAAGGAGCAAAAGCAGATTCAGACGTGGAAATCATACTGTGAAGTTGGATTTCTGCTCCTAGACGTTTAATCGCACTTCTCCAAGCTCAAGACGGGCTCCAATGGTGTTGAAGATCGATCTATGGCGCTTGGGAACTCTGGTTCGTCGCTTTCTCTCTCTAGGAATCGATTTCTCTCTCAAAAACTCGGGACCCTTCAATGTTGGCCTTCTTCTTCCTTATATCAGCTGCCTGGTCGCGATACCCGGTCGAAATACCCGGTCGGGTATTTCAAGGTTCGACCGGGTATTCTCCAAACTCGCCGTTTCACTAAGGGGGAAATCCCCGGTCACTCTCCATAATACCCGACCGGGGATTTCGGCTGTTTTGCCCGGGCCCCTCTCTGATTCTCGGGCGCCCAAAAATGATGAATACCCGGTCGGGTATTTGGCCACCTGACCGGGTATTTTCCTCCTACAGCCCTCGTTGTCCCAACTTCGCTCCTTTCGACCCAGAACTCGTTTCCCCGCCTCGATTCCAACGCCGGGACCTGAAATATGACATAAACACACAACCTAGCGTAAAATCGGCTTAAAACACGAGATTCCTCGTCACAAACGGCCTCAGAATAGGGGTGAAAACATGTATAATTATCGGTCTATCAAACTCCCCCACACTTAACCGTTTGCTTGTCCCCAAGCAAACCTAACTCAAACCAATGCAACTCTCCAGACCTCTATAGCAACAAACAACCTCGATCGTAGGTAGCGGACTTCCTAGATCATTTAGCAGCTTACGAGGTCAACCAACGCACAAGTCATCTCATAGCCTCTTCGGCGAGAACGCTAGTCTCGAATCGGCATCATGGCAAATAGTGAACAGAGGACAAATGAATCGTGGATGAAAAGACTCTCACAAACAAAAGATCATGGACTCACATTAATTCAAGGTGCTCGATTTTCTTTGTGAACATGGTTGGAACCCTTTTCTTTCTTCTTTTTGCTTGTTTTTCTGTTTTTCTCTTTTTTTTCACGGGTTCCAACCTGTTTCTGTAGAAAACGAGGGCTCCCACCTAGCAAAGGTTTTGCGGGAGCCCGGCTCTTACCGGCCATGCCAGGAGCGGGTGTCTCGAGCCTCGTGCGGGGGAAAGACATGTAAGGGGGCTGGAGGTAGTAGGTGGAAATTGGGAACGGATTCCCGTCTCCCCTTACACACTTTCGCCCTATTCGCACGGGAGACGTTATTTTAAAGCACATTTCGAGCACCTGTTACATTCAGAACATGATACAAGAGTCCATGACAGGCAGAGAGTCCACAACAACACACATTTCAAGGGTCCTAAGATCACTAATTCACTCAATCAACCAACACAATATGAAGAAGAAATGAGACTTCTTAAATGCATCAACATCCTCCATAGTGCTACACTACCTCCCTAGGTTGCAAATCACTACAAAGACTGTCAATTCAAAGCATACTGAGCAGGCAATTGCAAGGAACACGTACTTGGAGCCCTCAAATTGAAAAATTTGGACAGTGGACTAGGCTCCAAGCACACAAACAGAGCTAATACAGTCAAAAGATAAACATCCCCCCCACACTTAAGATCGACATTGCCCTCAATGGAGAAGAGGGAAGGAAAGGGGAACGATGTTACCGGTATGCACAGACTGCAGAAGACTGGAAATGGACCAGTCGGGAACACAACACAGCTCAAGGGGAACAGAAGAGCTCAACCAGAATATGTTAGGTCCGATGTCAGCCCAATAAGACATCATCCAGAACAAAGGAAACAAACCAAAACCAAACCAAATCGCAATCTGACTCGAAACATAAGAAAGAAAGTCAAACCGTGGTGGGGTTGCCTCCCCACAAGCGCTTCTTTACCGTCTTTTAGCTGGACGCCCATGGTGGATACTCAGGGAGGTGCAGGAACAGGTGCCTCCAAGAGCGGATCCACTTCGCTCTTGAGGTACAGCTTCAGGTGGTGACCGTGCACCCGACGGTTGCAACCACCAGCAGTGGTCAGCTCGACCTGGCCATCCGGCAAGATGCAGGCGAGTGAGTACTCGGATGGCCAGGGTGGTCGTGGTGCAGGGGGTGGGACCAGCTCATAGTGGTCTCCACCTTTCTTCCGTGCAGGCTTAGCCACCTGCGGCTTCGGCCGCCACTCCTCCTTGAGCTTTTTGTTCGGAGGCGAGACTGGATGGAGTGGCGGCGAAGGAATGATAGGCGGGTCCTGCAAAATGAGAGGTGCAGAAGGATACACGACAGGCTCGTGTACCTGATCAGAAATAGTATGCACAGGCGACACAGAAATCATAGCACAATGATCAAACTCAGTCACAGAAAAAGTAGCATGTTCATTCCCAGCATGCAAGATCAGTTTACCATCATGCACATCAATCAGTGCCTTGGCGGTGGCAAGAAATGGTCTACCTAGAATCAAAGGCACATCCACATCATCATTTATATCCAGAATAACAAAATCAACAGGATATGTGAATGCACCCACATTAACAAGCAAATCTTCTATGATACCCCTAGGATGCACCACGGAACGATCAGCTAGCTGAATGCTCATCCTAGTAGGGCGAAGTTCACCTAGGTCTAGCTTTTTGAACAATTTATATGGCATGACATTAATGCTAGCTCCTAGGTCCGCCAAGGATTTTCCTACATGCATGCTGCCAATAGTAAGAGGGATAGTAAAACTCCCTGGGTCTTTGCGCTTCTCTGGCAGCTTGTTCTGCAGGATGGCAGAACATTCCTCGCTCAGCAGCACTGTTGAGAGATCCCCAAGTTTCTTCTTGTTGGTGCAGAGATCTTTCATGAACTTAGCGTACTTGGGCATCTTCGACAGTGCCTCCACAAATGGTACGCTGATGTTGAGCTGCTTCAACATTGCCATAAAATTGGCAAACTCAGTCTCCAGCTTGTCCTTGTGAAGGCGAGTGGGGAAGGGAAGCTGGGGTACGTGCTCCTTCACCACTGGTTGTGGCTTGGGAGCAGGGGTTTCCTTCTCCACCCGCACTTCTGCATCACCGGCTGGAAGTGCTGAAGCAGGTAGTGGTTCCTCCTGCCTGGTCGGGGCAGGATCAGCTGATGTAGGCATGCCGCTCCTGGTGAAAATGGCACCCAGCTGCTCGTGCGGGTCCCGTGGATTGGGGACCGTGGTGGCAGGTAGAGTCCCCGGGGCCCGAGTAGTAATCTGGCGAGCTATGGCGCCAACCTGGTTCTGCAAATCTTGCAGAATGGCACCCTGGTTCCTCTGTCCTGCCTCCAGGTTTCTCTGGCCTGCCTCCAGTGAGGCTATGGTCTGATCCATCCTCGTGATACTTGCCTGGCTGGTGGTCATGAATGCTGCCAAAATATTCTTCAGTTCAGCCATCTGATTATCTGGAGCTTCGGCTGCTGGAGGCGGAGCAAACTGGCGCTGGGGCTGCTGCTGTGGTGGTGGCCCCTGCCTAGCCTAGAAGGGTTGCCTCTGCTGAAAACCACCTGCTGGTGCTGGGAAACCAGGTGGTTTGTTGGTGTTGCTGCTCCAGGCAAAGTTGGGATGCTGGCGCCACCCCTCATTGTATGTGTTACTGTATGGATCGAGACGCTGAGCATTGGCGATGAAGGCCAACTATTCTTGGGGAGTAGAGGATTCCCGCATAGCCTGGCAGTCCTCCACCAGATGGTTCGGACTCTCACACCACTGACACTGAGCGACTGGAGGCGGAGCTACACCTCGGCCCGGTAGGAGACTGTTGGGCTGCTTCAATGTCTGCACCAACTCAGCCACCTGTTGCTCTAACCCGGATCTGGCCTCCATGGCATGCACACCACGGTCCCGGGAATGCCTGTCTCGGCCGCTCTGCCCCCAGGAATGAACGCGGGCAGCCAAGGTACTGATCATCTGGTTCAGCTCGGGTGGAGTCTTAGTAAGAATATCCCCTCCTGGGCATAGAGACTCGATCACCCTCTGGCTGTCTGGGGTGAGGGCACTGTAGAAGTTCCCTACTGTGAAAGCATCGCTGAAGCCATGATGGGGACACTGCCAGAAGTATCCCATGTACCGCTCCCATGCATCACGAAGGGACTCATCTGGCTCTTGGCGGAAGTGAGTGATCTCCCGCTGAATCTCAGTGGTCTTCGATGCCGGATAATACCTGTGCACGAACTTGTCTTCCAGATCGTCCCAAGAAGTGATGGACAATGGGGGCTGGGTCTCCAACCACCTCTTAGCATTCCCCGCCAGAGAATGGGGGAAGAGGTGAAGGCGGATTGCATCATCCGGAACACCATTCAGCTTGAACCCGTTCGTCAGCTGCAGAAAACGGGAAAGGTGTGCCCGGGCTTCCTCATCCTTCAAGCCATGGAACTGGATAGATGATGTGATGAGTTGAATCCAGCATGGCTTGATCTCGAGGTTGTTTGCTGGGATGGGTGGATAGAGGATGACCGGGCGGATGTCAGCAATCCGTGGAGTGTAGTAGTACTCCAAGGTGGGACCCGGCGGTGGTGGTGGATGCTGATTCACCGGGGGAGCCTGTCGGGCATTCCCCGGTTGTGGGATGTCTTCGCCCTCCATCTCGCGCTCGTCCTCGGATTCGCTGCTCAATTGGCCGTCTCTGTACTCCACCGTAGCCAGTCTAGTTCGCTGTTGTCTCCGAAGTTGGTTGCAGGTGCGTTCAATCTCTGGATCCAACGGCAGTAAACCTCCCGACTGGCTACGGGTCATGCACTATCTGCACACAATCAAGCAAGGCAAACCCGTGAAGGCACAAGTGGGAAGGAACAAAAACTCAATGCAAAAATGAAAATGCTAAAGTGACAGAAATCACTTTTCTTCAACAACCTAGCCGTCCCCGGCAACGGCGCCAAAAACTTGACTCGCTGTTACTGTCACTCTAGAAAATGGCCAAGTGTAACCACTTCCTAAAGCGTAGTATAGCGTGTTTGGGTTTTAATGTCAACCCGGGTCCTAGATGTGATGACTACTCAGTGAATTCGTATTATCTAGCAATGAAACTTTAGTGAAGTTCTAAACTAACAAGCAAACAAAGCAACTAAACGTTTGTATTCAGGTTAAGAGAGGTCACCCGGATATGGTTCCCCCTAGTCTGCAGTTAAGCCGGATTGTAATTACCAAGTTCAGTTTCTATGAAAGTTATACTGCGGAAGGTTCTCAAACAGTCTGAAGTCTAGACTAAAGGTCTTCAGACCCTCTCAATCTGAGTCTCTAGCTGGCGACTAACCTACACCGGAGTAAACAAATTGAGGCCCTATGAACAAAACCTCCACTACCGAATGGAATTCGGTACAGAATAGTGAACTGGCTCCTCGACTAAAGTCACCAATTCACTACCTTCGATTAAGGATACTCTATCAACCTAGGCAGATATTATCATTCTAGGTTAAAGCAGAAACAACAGGAATTTGATCAGGATTCATGCCATTCAATCATTCAAACCTCAATCGAATATAATCAATATCATAGAATCAATACTTGGGTTCATACAATCAAACCTAACATACAGAACTAGGGTTTCCCATACCCAGATGAATGGGAGAACTACTCCATGGAGAGAGAAGCAAAAGCAGAATCAGATGCGGAAATCATACTGTGAAGATGGATTTCTACTCCTTGACGTTGAATCGGCACTTCTCCAAGCTCAAACCAAGCTCCAATGGTGTTGAAGATCGATCTAGGGCACTTGGAGGCTCTTGTTCGTCGCTTTCTCTCTCTAGGAACCGTTCTGTCTCTCAAAAACTCGAATCCCTCAATGTTGGCCTTCTTCTTCCTTATATCAGCTGCCTGGTCGCGATACCCGGTCGAAATACCCGGTCGGGTATTTCAAGGTTCGACCGGGTATTCTCCAAACTCGCCGTTTCACTAAGGGGGAAATCCCCGGTCACTCTCCATAATACCCGACCGGGGATTTCGGCTGTTTTGCCCGGGCCCCTCTCTGATTCTCGGGCACCCAAAAATGATGAATACCCGGTCGGGTATTTGGCCACCTGACCGGGTATTTTCCTCCTACAGCCCTCGTTGTCCCAACTTCGCTCCTTTCGACCCAGAACTTGTTTCCCCGCCTCGATTCCAACGCCGGGACCTGAAATATGACATAAACACACAACCTAGCGTAAAATCGGCTTAAAACACGAGATTCCTCGTCACAAACGGCCTCAGAATAGGGGTGAAAACATGTATAATTATCGGTCTATCAACGGTCTACCCAAAATCAAAGGCACATCCACATCCTCATTTATATCCAGAATAAAAAAATCAACAGGATATGTGAATGCACCCACATTAACAAGCAAGTCCTCTATGATACCCCTAGGATGCACAATAGAGCGATCAGCGAGCTGAATGCTCATCCTAGTGGTTCTATGTTCACCTAGGCCTAGCTGCTTAAACAATTTATAGGGAATGACATTAATACTAGCGCCTAGATCCGCCAAGGATTTTCCTACATGCATGCGTCCAATGACAAGAAGGATAGTAAAACTCCCTGGGTCTTTGCGCTTCTCGGGCAGCTTGTTCTGCAAGATGGCAGAACACTCCTCGCTCAGCATCACTATCGATAGATCCCCAAGTTTCTTTTTTTTGGTGAGGAGATCCTTCATGAACTTGGCGTACTTGGGCATCTTCGATAGTGCCTCCATGAAAGGCAGGCTGATGTTGACCTGCTTTAACATTGCCATGAATTTGGCAAACTCAATCTCCCCCTTATCCTTGTGCAATCGAGTGGGAAAGGAAAGCTGGGGAACATGCTCCTTAACCACTGGCTGTGGCTTGGGGGCAGGTGCTTCCTTCTCAATCCCCACCTCTTCTTTGTCAGCTAGAAGTGCTGAAGTAGGTGTTGGCTCCTCCTGCCTGGCCGGAGTAGGAATAACAGATGTTGTCTTGCCACTTCGAGTAGTGATGGCATCGAGCTGCTGGTGAGGCTCGCGAGGATTTGGAATAGTGGTGGATGGCAGAGTTCCCGGTGCTCTGGTGGTGTTCTTGCGGGCTATGCCTCCAATTTGGTTCTGGAGGTCCAGAAGTATGGCATCCTGGTTCCTTTGTCCTGCCTCCAGTGAGGTGATGCACTGGTATAGCTTGGCGAAATTCACCGTGCTGACACTCACGAAGGTCTGCATCATGTTCTTCAGCTCTGACATTTGATCATCCTGTGCTGGAGCTGCTGCCAGCTGGGCATATTGTCTCTGTTGCTGCTGAAATGGTTGCCCCTGTTTGGCCTAGTAGGGCTGCTGCTATGGAAATGGGCCTTGTATGGCCTAGAAGGGATGCCTCTGCTGAAAACCACCTGCTCAATCTGGGAAGCCGAGAGGCTTGGTGGTGTTGCTGGTGTTGTTTTTTCAGGAGAAGTTGGGATGCGGGTGCCACCTTCATTATATGTTCCACTGTAAGGATCTCGGCGCCGAGCATTGGCGATGAAGTCCAACTGCTCCTGGGGTGTAGTAGATTCCCGCATAGCCTAGCAGTCTTCTACCAAGTGATTGGAGCACTCACACCACTGGCACTGTGCAACTGAATGGCCAGCCAATCCTCTTCCCGGAATGAGACTGTTGGGCTGCTTTAATGTCTGGACCAGCTCGGCCACCTCCCGTTCTAGCCCGAATCTAGCTTCCATAGAATGCACACCTCGATCCCGGGAGCTCCTGTCGCTAGTGCTCTGCCCCCAAGAATGATCTCTAGCAGCCAGAGTACTGATCATCTGATTCAGCTCGGGGGGAGTCTTGGTGAAAATGTCCCCTCCTGGACATAGAGACTCGATCACCCTCTAGCTCTATGGGGTTAGAGCACTGTAGAAGTTCCCCACTATCAATGCATCACTAAAACAGTGATGGGGACACTGCCAGAAGAATCCCGAGTACCGCTCCCAAGCATTACGTAGTGACTCATCAGGCTCCTGGCGGAAATGAGTGATTTCTCGGTGAATCTCCATGGTCTTTGAGGCCGGGTAGTACCTATGCACAAACTTGTCGGCCAGATCATCCCATGACGTGATGGACAGTGGGGGTTGGGTCTCTAACCACCTCTTTGCATGCCCTGCCAGAGAGTGGGGGAATAGGTGAAGACGGATCGCGTCATCTGGTACACCATTCAGCTTGAATCCATTGGTAAGCTACAAGAACCGAGAAAGGTGCACCCTCGCCTCTTCATCCTTGAGGCCATGGAACTGGATGGAGGATGTGTTCAGTTGAATCCAGCATGGCTTGATCTTAAAGTTGTTTGTTGGGATTGGTGGATACAGGATGACGGGGCGGATGTCGGCAACCTGTGGAGTGTAGTAGTACTCCATAGTAGGCCCCGGCGGGGGTGGTGGATGTTGAGCCCCATCTGGCTGGGGAACTGGGTTATTTGCCAGGACCTGATTCACTGGTGGAACCTGGATGGGCATCCCTAGGGGTTGATTCTGCCCCAGGTTCAGGTTCAGGTTCCCCCTGTTGTGTTGATCGCCCATCTCGTATTCCTCTTCAGAGTCGCTGCTCAGATGGCCGTCGACGTGCACTTCCTCCGTAGCCAGTCTTGCTCGATGTTGTCTCCTAAGCTGGCGACAAGTGCGTTCTAGCTCCGAGTCTAATGGTAGTAAGTCTCCCGACTAGCTAAGGGTCATACACTACCTGCACACAATACAAGAAAGCAAACCCGTGAAGGCACAAGTGGGACAAAGTAAAACAATCAATGCGGAAAAGAAATGCTAAAGTAACAGAAATCACGTTTCTTCAACAAACTAGCTGTCCCCGGCAATGGCGCCAAAAACATGAATCGCTTCTACCGTCACACTAGAAAATGGCCAAGTGTAACCACCTACTAATGCGTAGTATAGTGGGGTTAGGTTTAAATGTCAACCCGGGTCCTAGGTGTGATGACTACTCTGTGAAATTCTTATTATTTAGCGGTTAACCTGTAGTGAAGTTCCAACTAAACTAGCAAGCAAAAGCAGTAAATGTTGTTTTCCAAGTTCGAGAGAGGTCACCCAGAATGGCCCCCCCTAGACTGCAGTTAAGCCAAGTTGTAATTTGCCAAGTTCAGATTCAATGATAATTATACTGTGGAAGGTTCTTAGGTAGTCTGCAGTCTCGACTAAAGGTCTCCAGATCCTCTCAATCTGAGTCTCTAGCGGGCGACTAACCTCCACCGGAGTAAACAAACTGAGGCCCTAACGTACCAAACCTCCTCTACTGGAATAAATCCAGTACAGAATAATAAATTGACTCCTCGACTAGAGTCGTCAATTCACTACCTTCAATCAAGGGTGCTCTATCAACCTAGACAGATATTCTCATTCTAGGTCAAAGCAGGAATAACATGAATTTGATCAGGATTCTTGCAATTCAGAAAACCATGCCTCAATTGAATATAATCAGTATCAAAGAATTCGTATTTGGGTTCATACAACCAGACCTAACATACAAATCTAGGGTTCTTCATACCCAGGTGAGTGAGAGAGTTTACTCCATAGAGGAGGGGAAATCTAGGTCAGATGCAGAAATCATGCTGTGAAGGATGAGAATCTGCTTCTGTTAGGCAATATGCACTTCTCCAAGCTTAAGCCGAGCTCCAATGTTGATGAAGATCGATCTAAGGCGCTTGGAGACTTTGGTTCATCACTTTCTCTCTCTAGGTATCTGCTCTCTTTCTCTAGAATTCGGATCCCTTGTGAAATTGGTCTTCTTTCCCTCTAAAGCCAGCAGAACGCGATACCCGGCCATAATACCCGGTCAGGTATTTCGGTTGACCAGTCGGGTATTTTAAAATGCTGCACTGCGGCCATAGGAGAATACCCGATCGAGGTCCAGAATACCCGATCGGGTATTTAAGCGATCCGGCCGGAAGCCCTTCTGTTTCCTGGCCTCAAAAATGCACTTTCCCCTGCTTCCTCTTGCATTTTATCCGGTTGGGTATTTCAACTCCTTACTGGGTATTTTCTTCTTCCATCGCCCCTTCACTCCAACGTCCTCCTTTTTGACCCGAAACTCGTTTCCACGCCTCCATGTTCATGCCAAGTCCTGAAATATGACATAAACGCACAACCTAGCGTGAAATCGGCTTAAAACACGAGAATCGTCTCTCAAACGGCTCAAGAATGAGTGTATAAACATGTGCAATTAATGGTCTATCAATGTCCATTTTCTTCTTGGAATGACATCTTGATGGCATGAAATTGTTTTTCTTTTCTTTAATGAACCCTCTATGCACTTTTAATGTCTTAGTGGGTTGTGCCCATGCATTTATGTTATCTTGAACTACCACCCACCAAGTGTTTGTGAAAAGTCCCCAACCACATAGAGTTCATTATTTGCATCACTTTGGATTAAGCATCAATTTCATTGCATGGGGTGTTGGTCATTGATTATTCCTATATCAATTTGGGGATATCCTTCTTACTATTTTGGAGATATTTCTCTATCCAACTTCCCTCTTTTGCCAAGTTCTTAGTCACATTCAAGTGTGGGGGAAATTTAGAAATTTCATGATATCTTACTGTATTCTACCCGATTAATGTTTGATGTTTGGGTTGATGATTTATGCATACGTGTACCACTTGTTTTGAAGGATAATATACAAGACTAAAGACATGACTCATGGTGAGAGCTCATCCTCTCAAACATCTCGTCCTTGCCAAGGTTAAAATAAGAAAACAAGAAAGTCCAAGTCAAAGGAAGTGGTTGTAGAAGAAACTCATCCACCATCACAACTTGAACATCAATCAAGGGTAGTTCCTCAATATGAAGAAGGCAGCGTAGAACATATCACTCACTACTTTTTAGAGCATGTACCCAAGCAATTGAAGAGAAAACTTATGTGGATTCAATGGCTACCCTTAGGCGAAAGTAATTGTCTCGATTGGATTCTTTTTGCCCAACTTGGAATTGAAGATGCAATCTGCTCTAAAGTACAGAATTTGGAATGTCTCAAGTTGCTCTCTATTCAAGAACACATATATCGGGTGCTAGTTCCTGAGTTTATTAGTACGCTCACTATTCGAGAAATGAGGGGTGCCGCCGACCTTAAGGATAACACTCAGTTTCAACTCGGAGGGGAGTACCGTCACATGTCAGTCTGAGAGTTCACTAGAGCAATGAACAACTACCCGGCGGGCTTCATTGATTCACCTAATGATTTTGCCACCCTTGACAAGGGAATTTAACTTCCATTGTTTCAAGGCCTTTTATGAGTCTGAAGTCAAGAAACCCGAGAGCCGACAATGGGACGTGAGACTATCAAAAGCCAGTGAGGTGCAACCGGAGTGGGCGCTCATCCACCATGTGATTGCTAGGTCTGTGGGAGGAAAGAACTGGAGCAAGGGAAATCTCACCGCCAAAGACATCACCCTGTTTCATAGCATGCGCCTCCCACAATATCTCCATCTCGGTCTATCAATCTTATCTAATTTCAAGCGTTACGAGACAGATCACCAACCTGCCGCTCTCGACTAATCTTCCCTCTTAGCCTAATTTATGCTACCACTCTGAGTAAGGAGTTCTAGGGTTAGACGGGTATACACCAGCTGGCGAGTTTAGGTTAGATGTGTGAATGAGGGCCTATAGTGGTCGAGGCGAACGAACCCCTGCTATAGGTAACCTTTCTAGATGGAACCCGGGATGAAACCTCGGTGTGGATGATGGATAGTGTCTATTGAAATGAGCCATAAGCTTAAGCCACTAATACGATAGCCTAGATCGAGGTGACTGAAACATGGGTATAGGGGAGGTGTACTCGGAGGCGTGTGGATAACGATGAAGGCCTACGGAAAAGAGCTCACTCACCACATTCGACAACCCTAAGTATCTATACATAAAAGGACGATCGCAGGATCTTTTGCCCTACCACGCGACCTTGTCAGCGTCCATAAAAGGACGATCGCGAGAGCTGCTCGGGCCAGGTCCCCATTCCCCCAAATTTTTCGATTTTCGTGACCTAGAACTTGAGCTTGGAGGCAGGGAACTCAAAATTTCATCTCCAAATTTTGATTTCTTCAATTCTTCTTCATCTAATTCGGGGTTTGAGCTTCTAATCATGTATGCAAGTAGCTCAAGGTAAGTTTTCGCCCAATCCTTTTGTTTATGCATCATGGGGGCACCGAATTGGAGAATAGAAGAAGAAATCATGCTTTTGCTCAATTTTTTGGAAAATGATGTTGTTTTTTGATTGCTTGGTGAATGAGAATCAGTGTGTGCTTGCTTTAGTTAAGGTGTGTGGATTCGGAGGCCTTGGTGGGCATTTGTTTGCCATTGAATGTGTGGATTTTGGAAATCCTACCCACCACAATAATTTACCCGAACCACACTCCCTTTATAAATTTGTTGATTGCATGCTTGATTCTTAACTTAAATGATATTGTTTAAACCCCGAATTAGGATCAAGCATCATCAATTACAATTTTAGGTATTTAGTTCTTGAGTATATTTTCCTGAATCTGCAGATTAGGAACATGTTACCATGCATTGTAGCATTTTTCAGTTCACTTGGAGTTCAATATATGATCATTCTAAACTGTAGATGCGTTCATTCTAACTTATATTAAGACACTACAATTTTACTTTTCCCTGTTTTTGCCCAGAATTTGATTTTTCGACCCCCATATTTAGCCGTCGAGCACACTTTTTCTGCCAAGTTGGGGGGAAGAACTCCTTGTATGTTGAATCTATTTTGCCACTTTTTATTGACTGCATTTCTGGATTTTCAAGGGAAATCACAAAGGGCAAGGGATTGACAGAGGAGAGGGTTTTGATCCTCCAGCGAGACGGTCCCCCTTCTCGGGCTTCATTTAGTACTTTAAGAAGAACCGGTGAAGGGACCAGCAAGCTGCCCCAGTTGAGATAGCTCCAATACAAGAGAAGCCTCAATATCATTCGGACCTTGAACCTCATGCAGAGAAGGAGGTTGAGCAGCAACCCAAGCAGCCCCAGAGGAGAGCACCAAGGGAAGTGATGCCCCATGTGGATCATCACTTCATCCGAGCCATCACATTCCTCTCCAGAGATCATCTCCAATGCTTTTAAGGGATGGCTGCAGGGGAGAGTGAGTACCTCAATTGGGTACTCTTTGCTCAGTTAGGTGTGGCACCAGATCAGGGATAGGATTGGTGACCCGGTGCAGCATAGGGTTCTGGAGATCAATGAGAGAGTTTACAGAGTCCTCACACTGGAGTTCTTTTGCACCCTGCGGACCAAATTTGTCAATGGTGCTGATTTAGAGGACAACCCCCTGGTCAATTTTAGTTTGGGAAGGGTCGAGAGGCAGATGACGATGAGAGAGTTCACTCTCGCTCTTGACATCTACCCTCCGGAGTTCATCGCCGACCACGACTCCTACATCTCTTTGAAGGCGGAGACTGAGTTTCACTTTCCTCATGACTTCTAAGAGAACGTCATGAAGATCCCTGGCTTCCAACCCTGGGATGTAAAGCTGTTTAAGGGGAGTGAGGTTTTACCTGAGTTTCGGCTCATTCATCATGTCATTTCTCGCTCAGTTGGCGGAAAGGAAGGGATCAAGGGAAACCTCATGGCCAGAGATATGACCTTCATTTGGAGCATGCAGAGCGACGTTCATCTTCACCTGGGCCAAGCCATTCTGTAGATTCTTTCTCGTGGTTCAGACAAGAGACTTTTCAAGCTTTACATGGAGGTGCCTACATCACCAGGATCGCCAGACACCTTGGGGTTGATGTGATTGTAGCCGAGAGTCAGTTAGATACCTACACAGTTCTAGTTCCATTCTCGCATCTAAAGACCTATTTGAAGACTCTGGATCATAATGAGGAAGGTATCTGGGGTGTTCGGGGTCTAGAGATCCCGGAGACCAACACGGTATTGTAGGGGGAGTTAGTCACACTCTCCCCGGTCTTCCTAGTAGGAGGAGGCAGAGTTCATCTTCGTCAAGTCCAGCTCGTCACAGCTTCCACGTCGGACAGTCCAGTCTTCCTCAACCATCTTTTGATGAAGAATCTCAGACATCCTTTGCTGATCTGGAGACCATCCTGAGGAACCAGCAGAGGGATGCAAAGTGGAGGAACCACATGCTCGACTGCGCGCATGCCTTGATGAGGAAGAATGTCTTGGAGTGATGCTTTCATCTGGGTTTATCAATTGCCTCCTCCAGGTCGAGCAGCATGAGTCGGGGAGTGTTGAGTTTTAATTCGAGTGATGCTTTGTGATGATGTATGTTACTTGTTATGAGGAGTGGCTACATTTTCACCCTCGGCTACATAATTAGAACTGTAGAACCTATTTCAACTAGTCAACATGCCACTAGCATCACAACCATGTATATATCATGTGGCGAGAGGAGAAACAAGTAGAAAAGAAGAGGATGACGACGACAGAGAAAACAAAGAAGAAATTTTTGGTTTTGTTATTTTCTTTTTTATGCAAATTCTTCTTTTTAGAAATGATTTATTTTTATAATAGTATAGTTCAACTTTGATACTCAGCATCCTGCTAATGAAATTAACCTGCTTAACAGAAATATGGACGAAATGTTAACGGAGAGTTGTATCTCTATAGGTTTGACTATTATTTTATAAAGCGTAGAAGATTTAAGGGTCAATAGTATAAATTGCCCCTCTATTATGATATTTTCTCTAACTTGCCCCTCTGTTATGTATCACATCACATTTGCCGTTATCTAATAATCAAGTTACCAAACTTGACCTTCTGTTACAAATTCCATCACAATTGCGTCAACTATGATGCAACCTTGGACCAGTCTGACCATTGCAAAAGAGTATGTCAATTTTAAAAACACACCCCTCCCCATTGAGACGAAAAGAATCGCAGCCGTCCCTACAGAGTCTCTAGAAGCCTCTTCTCGTTCCTTTTAACCGAGTACCCCAATCTTCCCTTGTGGCCCTGTTCCACCGTGGAGTCCCTCCATATCGTCTTTCCACCCTCGACCCAACACCAACAAGTCAATCAATCCAGAAATACTCTTTCCCTTTCCCCAAATCATCACTATAAAATACAAACCCTAATTCCAAGATCCCAAATCTACATCAGTAGAAGGATAGTGAAAGGCGAGCATTCGCGAGCAAGATAGGGCGTTTGCTGGCTCCGTCCTTTGTCCCTTGTGACTTCTTCCCCTCAACCACATCCATTCTTGAGAACTTTCATCAACAATACTAAATTTCAGCACATTGCCTATCTTTACGTTAAGTCTCCTTTCTCCATTTGAATGTTAATTGAACCTCTGTTTCACTCCTCAACTATTAGTTTATGGTTCTGTTTACCACTTAAAATTTCACTTAGTACCACATTGATAATGTTCAAGAAGTGGTAGTGATTTATAAGCCAACTTAACCATATTAATTAAATTGGCTTAAGTTGTGCCTAAATTATGGAATTTGGGCTTCATACAAGTTACCTCAATACATACCCCTTGACCCACCAAACGCCCACCTGTCATGCAAGGGGGGTCAAGAAGCATCGACATCCTTCAACATCAACCATCCCATGTCAGCATGGGCAAAATTTGGATAAGTATGGGGACCCAACCATAAGGGGGTCAAGCATGACATCATCCAAGGGGGTCAAGCACCAGATACCATACAACCTAATTACCTTTAACTAGGATGTCAAATGTGATGTCGTGCAATGAGGGCTGTCAAGTATACGAATACCTCTAGAACGTGGCGGCAGAGGAGAGAAATTTGGCTAAGTGTTGAGACCAAACCACAAGGGGGTCAAGCATGACATCATACAAGGGGGGTCAAGCATGATGTCATGCAAGGGGGGTCAAGCATGACATCGTCCAAAGGGGGTCATGCACCAAGTACTATGCGACCTACCTAGCTTATACTAGGGTGTCAAGGATGACGTCGTGGAAGGCGGTCATCACGAGTATACCCGAAGAAGGAAAGATGGCTGAGTCCCCACCACTCACCTGCCCGCAGTCAAGCATCTAGCTACCCACATACCAAGCACTAGGTGTCAAGCGTAACCTCATATAAAAGGAGTAGATGCAGTGGGGATGTAATCTGGTTAAGTATCAAAACCTCAGCACTCATCCCCCAAGCAAGTCGCGTACCCACCTATCAAATACTGGGGTGTCAAACATGACGTCCTGTCAAGGGGTAGGCACAAAGCACCATCATAGCAAGTAGTCAATCATGCTATACCTCGTAGTTGTGCATGGTACCCGGTAGACAAGACCATTAAGTTTCTAAGTGGCAGTCATGTATATCTTAACATGGTAGACTAGCTTGTAAAGACACTGCAAGCATGATGCCACCCCAAATGGGGTCAGTATGCATCCATCAGCCCTCCAACCATCTTGGTGCCAAGCATAATGTCATGCAAGGGTGGTCAGCATGAGTACCACCAAGGCATCAAACATCAAGATGAAGACAAACGAGATACCTCCACGACACAAGGTGGATACCTGCCAAGTGAAGTCATCAATCCATCAAGATACCAAGTGGTCAGCAGGCAAGCAAGGTGGTTAAGACATCAAGAAAACTACATCAAGCACCAAGCATGAGAGGCAGCGGTTACAAGAGACAGTTACATGGTGGTTACAAGGAATGACTATAAATAGGAGAAACGAAGACGAAGCAAGGGTTCCACAACCAACCATTTGACACACAATGTCAAACTTTTATCTTTTCTCTGCAAATTAGCCATAGCCTTAATTTTCGGAGCTCTCACTGAACCTCCATAGGAGTAGGTGTAATGTAGTTTGTTCCCAAAAACCAACAAAACATCAAACACCCTCGTTCGAACATTGTTCAGAGAGGTGTGAACCGTGTTTAGAATCGTTATTCAATAAGTTAAAGGTGCATTCATTGAAATCAAACACCAGATTTTCCTCGCCGGAAAATAGGTTCAAATAACTAGAAATAATTAATTTTACAGAGTGATAATGATTGAGTTAAGAAGATGCTTTCCGTTTGGTTTTAGATAATGCAACTCGTAGGGCTTGAAAATGGAACTCAGATCTTTGGAGTTTAATCTGAACCCCGCCAATAAAGATGTGTGTTTATCGTCGGAGAAGCTAGTCACTTCGTCATTGCCGCAATACCGTCCTTAGCCTTACTATTGGTGATTGTTTGTTCCCCGTCCAACTATTCGTAGCCGTGATATTCATTAGTTGAGAATTGGAGAGTTGAAAAAAAAAACAAGAAGAGGGTAGATATGGAGACTACTAACACTCGTTGACGTGTCTTTCGTCGAAGGGTGGAGAGATTGCTGATGAAGAAGAGCTAGGGTGCCGTTTCCTTTTAGAAATTATTTTTCTTCTCGACAAATGGGAAAAAAATGACATTTCCCACCACTCAAACCATTCAAGTTTAACGGAATATGGATGGAATTTGTGACGGAAGGTTAAGTTTGATAACTTGGTTATAGTAAGAGGTCAAGTTTGATGTGATATATTATAGAGGGGCAAGTTTGAGAGAAAATCATAGTAGAGGGGCAATTTATACTGTTAACCCAAGATTTATTCGTAACCCTAAAATTAAAAGATCTCCCTAAACCAAACTAAATTGACACATATACCCTTAATTTCAAACCTAAACCATCGCCCCTCAACCCCAAAGCTGTCATCCACCCACTACTCTCCACTGCGGACCCAATCATTGCTCTCGTCTCACTACCCCGCTGTTGGAGTCACTCCCTGACGCTCTCTATTCTTGTTGTTGCTATCGAGAAGGAGGAGAAAGGAGAACGAAGAAGAAGGTCGCTCCCTGCCGCCGCCGCTGCCACCAGAGTCGCTCCCCTCGCTGTTGCTATCGACCAGGAGGAGGAAGACGGCCCCTTGATGCATCGCCAAAAGGAAGAAGAAGATGCAGCGCTATAGAACAATTTTTTCTTTTTCGTTGGCATTCCACCGTTGGTGTGTAGGCGGGTTTTGAACTGGTTTCTTTTATATTTTTAATAAATATTGTTGATCCTTGTAAAAAAAAATATAATTAAATAGTGTGATGTATTCATTTAGTGTTTGATGAGCAGATGAAAGGATCGAAGCTCCACCGTTGGTTTTGCTTTCTAGTAATGGACGACAGTAGCTTAGACCCTTTCGTTTCCCCCTATTAATCTGAAGGATAATTATGGGCATTAGAGTAAATTTAATAAAATTAGGGCGGCGAATAATAATTTCTAGGGCGACGAATAGCATCCCCCAAGATTTAACTATTAAATTGTATTTACACTAGTTATGACAAAAGTATAAAAAAAATTTTGGGGTAATTTACAAGGTTAGTCACTGGGATTACAAAAAACATTCATATTTGGTCACTAAGATTAGTGAAATATTTCAAAATTTGTAACTCTCCGTTATCCACCACCGGTCTCAGTTAACACCGTCAGTTTTTTAGTGACGCGACTAACATAAACGATGAGTCACTTACTTTTAACCCTAAAAAAAACCTACCCGCCACATCATAGTAATCTCCATGTCAACCCACTACTGACCCAACCAAATCCCTGACCCCACCCCATTTCTTGATCCTTCCCCTTCGCGTCAAGAACCCAACTTTTTCCCTCTCCGGATCCGATTATCCAACCAGCCGCCATTGCAACCATCTTGGACCTCGAAACTGACCCCAACATTCCTGAGTTCCCGGTCCGTGTCGGATCTAAGCATCTGAGGCTTCACTGCCTTCGGTGGTGGACCACTTATTGTTAGCAAGCAAGGTCGTCGGATCGCCCCTCAACATCGAAGCGAAGTTTACCGATGCGTCGCTTCCCTCTAGATCAAAGTCCATATATGAACTTAGGCCAAGCTCGGTGGTTGCTAAAATCTCGGAGTAGACAAATCTCGCCTCCTCTTCCTTAGAGTGAACGAAAACGTCGACGAGCTCAATTCCGTTGGCACCCATCCGGACGGTGAAACTTGCGACGCACCGGGATTGGGTTTGACGAAATCAAGTGGCCGAGACTGTTACTGGGATTAGGTATGGGAAGAACGAGATTTAGAAATTTGGGTATTTTTGGTTTTCTGGGTATTGGATTCAGGTAAGAAAAATGAACAAGAAGTAGATTTCTGATTCGGAAAGGAAAATGAGATGGACAAGGTGACACAGTGGGTTTTCCGTTTTAATGATGTGGTGAGTCGAGTTTCATCATGTCTGGGTTAAATTATATTGATTAGACAATTCTGTCAATCACGTCAGCATATAACACACTTAATTAACGGAGGCCGATGGAGACCAACGAAGAATGACCAAATTTGTAATGTTTGTATAAATGGAATTAATTTTTTTTTTACAAGAAGATTAATTATTTTTAGTGATCAAATAAGACTGTTTTAGTAATCCCAATGATCAAACTTGTAATTTACCAAAAAAATTGTACTTTATTATATAATAAACGTCACTGATTCCCAGGGCAAAAAACTCCGATCTTCTTGCGCGTCCGAATCCCTAAAGCCCCAAAAAACTCCGATCTTCTTTCGCTGCTGCTGAGATGAACACGCAACAGACTGCTCAGCTAAAATCTTCTGCCAATGGATTTGCTCGTCGAAGAAGTGAAAGGGAAAGCGGAATGAGATTGGAAAATAAACATCAATCTGGGAAATTAAACCAGAATAGATCGATGAATGCAAGTGAGGGCCTCCGACTTTTTCTGCTAAGCCTTGTCTGTTGAGAGTTTTTCTTTGACAATGTTTGTTTAAGTGCAGTTGGGACCAGCAAAGCTCCAGTTTATGAGAGTCCATCTCGTGATCGGCTGGTATATCTATCAACCTGCCTTATTGGGCATCCTGTGGAAGTCCGGCTCAAAAATGGGTCCATCTACTCTGGAACGTGTCACACCACAAATGTTGAGCAGGAATTCGGTAAGCTTCTTGAGCTTGTTTGGTTGAAGATTCCCGTAGTTTGTTAATTAGTGTACTGGTTTGTATTATTTCTCAGTCTTTTAAATGATTGTATGTTTCAGCTATTATTTTGAAAATGGCTCGCATGACAAAGGACGCGTCTTATCGAGGGAGTAAGCAGGAATATGTTATGAAAGCTCCTTCGAAGACTTTAATTATACCCGGAAAAGAGGTTGCAGAGGTCATAGCTAAGGTTAGATGCATTTCCTATCTTTCTGCTTGAAGATGATATATGTGATAAAGCCAGGCTCACACACAGTGAATGAAAGAGTTAGATAGCTATTCCTGATGAAAGAAACTATGAAGCTATTGACTTGTTCTTTTGATTATTTGTACTGTATGATAGTTGTTTATTTGACTCTGCCAGGATGTACCTGTAACTGTTGCGGGGCAGTCCAATGAGCTCCAAAATGAAAGGCATGAGGACATTTTGATAGATTCATCTATATCACACTCCCGTCACGTGGAACTGGATAGAGAGCTATCACCGTGGGTACCTGATGAAGATGATCCACAATGCCCTGGACTTGAGAACATATTTGACGGCCCTTGGAACAGGTTACTATGATGAACATTCCTAGATTCATTTCTTCCAGTATTTTTTTTTCCTTTTCATATTGTGGCTAGTTGTATGGGTGCTGCCAAACTGGTGCTACCTGTTATTTTTTATTGGGTGCTCTACTTGTTATTTGTTATACTATTGCTAGGAATGAAAGCCTGCAAGGTTACTTGAGTTGATAGTGGCTTTGCTTTCTTGGCTTGGTCCTTTATCGAACCACTGTTAGAGCACTCACCTTCACCCAAAAGAAAGGCTTGGGTAGAAACTAGATCCTGGAAAAAGTTATTGTAATGCAATGGGATGATTCTCTTGGAATCATTGCCATCTGAGGTTTGTGATATCCATTTGGCCTTTTATGTTATTTCAGGGGGTGGGATCAGTTTGAAACAAACAAAATGTTGTTTGGAGTGAAAAGCACTTTTGATGAGGAGCTCTACACTACAAGGTTGGAGAAGGGCCCTCGAATGAGAGAGCTGGAGAGGGAAGCAACAAGGATCGCTAGAGAAATTGAGGGCGAGGATACAGAAGACCTACATTTAGCGGAGGTGATTGAGTGCTCTCTCCAAGCTTTCCTTTCCTTTTCTATTTTCCGTTGTAAAAGCCATTGAATCTCGACTGAAATATGGATTTCAGGAAAGGGGCATCAACCTTGGTGAAGATTTTGATGGTGATGAGGAGGTGAGGTTTTCTTCAGTCATCAGAGGCAGGGGGCTTGATGATAGTGGATACGATGAAGATGAGGATATATTGTTAGACAAACGGAATACTGAAACATTCGGTGATGTACCTGCATCATCCGGTGCAAAGACTGACCACCTGCATCGTGGTACAAGCAATGACAGTGCCGGAGCATTATTAACCTCTTCAGTGGTATTACTCTTTTAATTCTCTTTTCTGGGATGAAATGTTCATTATTTAGACAATTGATACTGTTGTTGAAATTTCTTCTTGGCTCTAATATAATGGGCTTTGACTGTATGGATAGTGATACTTGCCTTTTGTTTGTGATTTCCAGGATGAACCACAATGTTCTCAATCAAGTAACGGGTCAGAATTTTTCCAGTCCAATACATATGACCATTGTAGACAGCAGGCAGATGATCTTCCGTGTAAAAGTTCCACTTCAGACTGTAATGGAAGGTCTTTATACAGGTCTCTCCTTGTTCATTATATTTGCATTTAGTGCTTTGAATTGTATGCAAAGGACACATTTCTCTGTGGTTATGCAAGTTCCTAAACTGCTCACCTTGAAACTGTAGGAATCCCGAGATTTTGCGAGTTGCACAAGGGCATGATAGCATTAATGCTAGCATTGAGACGAAAACGGTGAGGCAAATCTCCCAAATCCTCCAGCCATTCTTTTGATAGTTGAATCTGCTACATTTACCTTAGATAAATGGATTCTGATGGAATATTCCATCCACTCTTTGCTTCACAAATACAGGTAGCTGTGGATGGCAAGTTGTCTAAATCCAATGGTAAGGGAATTACCATTGTTTATATGCCTTCTGCTAATGTTGAAAGACAGAATTTTGCTATGCATGCGGGTGTTGTAATGAGCAACTAGTTCTTGTCTGAAATTGTTGTTTTGCTGCTTGTACTTCCTATATTTGTTGCCTTTCAGAATCCCAGTCTGCAGAGAACAGTCAGACTGCTGGCTTTGATAGAGGTGGACTATTGGCTGATGCTCCTTCGGTGACAAGTTCTGTAAAGGAAATGCCACCTACTGAACCAGAGGTTGTTTATGTTAAAGCGGATGGAGAAAGTTCTGGTGTTAGTGCATGCAGACAACCTGGTACTTTTGCATCAGGTTCGGATCATGCAGGTGCTACGTCAGCTTCTAGTCATCCTGCTGTATCTCCAAGCTCTTCGTTAATTGGTTCCTCATCTTCTGAAAATTCAACTCTGAATCCACATGCTAAGGTGTGAGTTAGTGCAACATAGTGCTTTCTATACCCCTGCAGATAATTTCATGCTTTGCTACCATTATGTTGGGTTTCTTCGTGGCCAGTGCACTTAGTATATTTTTTTTTTTTTTGGCTTCCTGTTGTGTTTCATATTTGCCAACAGGAATTTAAATTCAACCCAAATGCAAAGAGTTTCACTCCTTCACATTCGTCGCCAGTTCGACCTCCATCACCGGTTTCCGATGGTTCTTATTACTTCACGCCAAATGTTACCACTTTACCACAAATGCACGGGATGCCAGTGGGGATTGGAGTAAGTATTAAAACTGATCACTTGCTGTGCTTCTCCTTTTGATTGGTAGGAGCTAAAGAGAACCAGCACTTCCTATTGAATTGGCAATGATCATTTGTCGATGTTCTTTGCAACACAAAAATTGAACCTTAGTTATGTGATAAGTTCATCGTGTTTATTTGTGGATTTTCTGAATTCGTTGACTTGCAAGGTTTACATGTAGGGCTGATAGGAATAGTTGATGAGATTCTCTTCCGTGAAATAATGGTAACTAATATTGGATTTTGCAGATGGGTCCATCATACAGTGGGCATCAGCATGTTCTATTTAACCCACAAGTTGCACCACTGCGATCTCCCCAACCTTATTTCCATCCTAGCGGGCCTCAGGTATGATGCTGTTGTTTGTTAGTCAAGACCCAAAATTGACGTGCTGTGCTGTGCTGTGCTGTTGGTTGTGATCATACAGAACAGTGGGCATATAGTCTTACCCAAATATTGTTGTGATTGCAGTATGGTCAACAGATGAATCTTGGCCACCCGAGGCAAGTCTTGTACATGCCAGGCTACCAACCTGTAAGCAGTTCTCAACATCTCTAGACCTCCTTGGTATCTTCTTCTAATCTCATCTTCTCAATCTTCTTTCTTCTCAATCTCATCTCAAATTATTTAAAGCTGTTTTCTCTCGGAAGCAACTTGCGGATTTTCCTTTTCTTTTTCTCATTTTCACCAGCCACGGCCTCCTTCTTCCGCGCCCTTCTTTGCAGTTATTTTTTCCCCAAACTTTGCCAAGTTCCTCATTCCGTTACGGAACCTGTTTCTCAACTTCCTATCCTCCGCCCTAGAGTTCCCTGCTATATTATATCTTCCGTCGGTATTCAAGGCCATCGTCTTCTTAACAGCCCTATCAACTTCCCATCCTATTCGGATGCCTCCAAATTCCCCGTCGCCGACTTTCTCCTCCATACCATCTTCCCGACCTTTAGACGGCTTTGGCTACTCAGGTAATTTATTTATTTTAAGGACAATTCCGTGCTTCAATTTGTTGAGCCGTTCCAATCGCTCCTTCGCCTTTGTTCCGTTTCCAAGTCCTAATTCTTTTCTCACTACTTCAATCATATTTGGTTGAGTATGCTAAAACAAAAATATTGATGCACGTCTGAGAATCAAAAAATATTTTTTGCATAATGAATTACAAAAATAACTTGAGAAGATTTAAGATAGTTCAAACATAAAATAAAAATTTATCGTTTAGAAATGATAAAACAAAACTCTGAATGATATGTTTTTTGAAAGAACTGGAACCTTTTAGTTTGTTAGGTTACTGACTCTGGGATGTTTTGCTTAATCTTTTGGATAATAGGAAATGGCATACAAAGGACGCGACTTTTAGTGTCTGGGAGCTGACGATTGATGATTACAATTGCATAATTATTCTTAGTGGGTCTACCAAGCATGGTTTGCGCGAGGAATAAACATAATTAGAGCCCCATGATGATGAAGAGATGGTAGGTTTGTTGGAACCCCTCAGAAGCATGAGTCTAAATATGAGCCATAAGAGACAAGTTTGACTATGTAATCTGATCTACAATCCAGTTTACCTGAATTGACTGTCTGGCTTTTCCTTGCTCTTATTTTATTTTGTTCACCTTTGTTTTACCATGGGGATGGAGAAAAATGAGAGAAAGAACTAGCAGTGTTGGATTACTAACTAAAGTTATTTGGGTTTCCATTGTTGCTTTTGGTTTATTTAATTTGTATGACTTGAGCGCCATTGCTGTTCATTTGTATTTGTTGGTCAACTGTTAGGTAAGTTAATGAATGCTTGTCAAATGAGCCGAGTCGAGTTTTACCCCAGGTTGAGCTTGACTCGTTAATAAACGAGTCGAGCTCAGCTCATTTATTAACGAGCCGAGCTCGATGTAGCTTGTTTACTAAAATCTTGCGTTTTATTTGGTACTTTATTTTGTATATCATGATACATATGATTTATTTTGTTAACTAATCTCATATTATACTTTGCTGGTATTATATATCATTTAGTTAATAATTTTAACTAATCCAAATCATGTTATTTCATAGTATCGAAGCAATCTATGATACATAATTTCTTATTAAAGTAGAAAATAAGATATATTTGCTCACATACTCAACGTGTTAAACTTTATATATGGTGAGATATATAATTTAACAACCATATGAAATAAAATCATAAGATATAGATTGATTTGTCCATAAGTCGGTAATCGAGTTGGCTCTCTAGCCACATGTTGAGACATATCATGAGCTCTAAACGAGCCAGCTCACGAGTTTAGCTCAACAAGCCACCGAGTCGAGCTAGCTTGCGAGCTTCACGAGCTGAACAAAGTTTAGCTCATGTTCGGCTCGTTTATTAATGAGCCGAGTTTCGAACGAGTTTTTCTCGAGTCGAACGTCGAGCCGCTCGCGAGCACCTCAGCTCATTTGCAGCCCTATGCTTGCCTCAAGGGCTGACCTTGTCATTCTTTCTTAGAGTCGGAGGAGGAAGTCCAGAGGGGGAATATTATATTTTTCCCTTTACCAAAATATGTCAATAAAAAAGTTAGATAGCGGTAAAGTATAAATTAGACACTAGGTGGTGATGTCGCGTCTTGTCGCGGGCGGAGATCGCCTATTTGCATGTATTATGTGGCCCGTTATGATCTTTTATGAGTATTATTAGGCTAAAATTAATTTTTTGTTAGCATTTTTGTTAGTAACATTGACTTGACAATATGATATTGACTAAGAATACATATATCATGGTCAACGTCCAATTTAAAGATTTTTGAAAATTTTGGCTAGTAAATGATATTTATCAAAACCCAAGCAGACCCATTAATTATTATGGGTAGGGTATGTGTGATGTATATATCGGTTTGGGTAGGGTATGGATATTTACTTGCATAATCTAATTTTGTATGCGTTGGGTATGGATACCCATTTATTCGAGGGTGTTTTAATTACACATACAAAAACTAGACTTTAGAACTTCAAAAGTTTAGGTACCAAAATGTAGTACACAAAATTTTTGGGTACTAACATGTGTTGTTTCATCAATAATTTGAGGACTTATATGTCCCAAATAAAATTTAGGTTATAAATCTAAAAATATATTAAGTTTAGGTACAAAACTGTAATTTGCATAGTTGAGGCTTAATTCCTTTTATGGTGATGTATTTAAGGTCATAATTATTTACTCTTTGGTAGAAAAATGAAAAATATTTATTTGATATTTAGCCAAACATTCCATGTATAATTGTTGAAAATTCTAGCGTCGGTGAAAAAGAAAAACTCTAGAGAGAAGCAAAAGGAATACAAACTGGAACTCTCTTAAATTTCACGCCCTCAAATCCCAAAGTGGAAAATGACGATTTTCTAATAAGTAATAATCATATATATTTATTTTTAATTGAACTCGACATTGAGCTGAAAAAGTTAGTGCTTCATGGTTCAATTGTTAGTTCTCTAGCCTGTTGGTGAGTCGTGTATGGACTCGTTATACTTGTGGTTAGAATACATAAAAATAGTATATTAATTAGGGATAGACAAAGAAGGCAAAGAAAGAAATAAAGAAAGCGTTATGGTCTATAGAAGGCTAGTGAAAAATGAAACGAAGAGAAAATAGATGATAGAAAGGTTTTGACCAATTCTTTTAGTTGACCGTCAATACAACAGTCAACCCTTTTCACCGTAGCAATTTATTGACACTTGCTTTTGAAGATGTCACATATTTTGTTACATGTAGTTAGTAAAAATTTGTTTACTACCCGTAAATGTATTAAATGAGTTTATAAATTCGCTCTTGTAAAATGGTCGAATCTTCTCCTAAAGTTGAGTTATATAATATCTTGTACTGTGCAAACAAAATTTATACTTTTATGTTATGGTGGATTGGATTCATGGATTGATTCAAAAGGATTGATGGATTGAATTCATGGATTCAAAAGAAATCTAAACATTGGACGAATATGTAAATTTTAAAAACTATAGGTATAAATATCTCATAAAATTTAGATACCAATATATAAATTTTCAATTATTTTACATTAAAATTAAATTTGGAGTATCAAAATGTAAAATATACATTATAGTGATTAAGTTGTGATTTAATTAAATTTGGAGTATTAAATTGTAAATTATTTGATAACAGTAAACTCACTTCAACTTTATTTATATATATATATATATATATATATATATATATATATTAATTTTCGTACCTCATTCTTAGGCATTATAATTGTGTTCATTTTCACTCCATTCTAGTCTAGGATGTTATCAATGTAACATTTTCAGGGTTCGATGAAGAATATGGTGGTTTGGGCACAATTTTAAGCCAAAGGGTGCAAGTTTAGAGGACACAAGGGACAACTACTAGAGATCACGACGATCACTACATGATCACGACCACAATCTCCTAGTTGTGATTCGTGCCCATTGGCTTGGTTGTTATTATGAGATTTTTGCATCATAATGAATTACAGAGAGTACATGAGAGTTCCATTCTGGCCAACCACATGCTAGGGTTAGGGAGATTCCTATTCCAAGTGCATATTTTCTCTTGAAGTAAACTTCTTGTCAGTTAACTTTTCTTTTGCTTGTTCATGTGGTAAGTATTTCGATATCAATCCGAGCGGACTATTTATGTCGTTTACACGTTATCTAGTGATCAAATTGTGGTTAAATCTAAGGAAATTAAACAAACTAAACAAGCAAGCAATTAGACTTTGGTGAACTCGATTGAGAAAGTACCAATCGAACATTGCCCCCCTGGTCTTGTGTTAAGACGCAAAGATGAAACTCTAATGTGATAGGTAGGTTTATATAGCGTAGGAGTTCTAAATTAGCTAGGAAACCACTCCTCGAAAGTTAATCCGGAACGGTGAAAATTAACCAATCAAGACGTATCATGTGTAGGAAATATAAATATTAGGGTTAGTAGGGGGTTAGGCGGCCGGTTGTGGCATAATAGAGTTAGGATTCTCGTTAGGATTTTGGGTTTATTTCCTATAATATGTATTTAGGGTTTACGTCATAATCAGTCAAGAAGAATGTTAAGAAGAATCCCCAAAACCCTAGTTTATCCTATCAACTCCTAATTTCTATCCTCTCCTAATCCAGGCCTCGGCCGATTCCCAGTTCTATTATGTTCTTTCTCATCTAAATCCCTAATTCTTTCTCTCAAACCCTAAATCCCTAATTGTCACGAGTGCCGAAGATCAGTCCCGAGAGAGGGTTCTCACAATTGGTATAAGACCCCGGTTGTGGCACTCGTACCATGGTTTCGACCAACTTCGATCTCTCGATCGAAGAACTCACAAGGATTCTTAAGATGAAATTGGAATCTGCCGGAAACACTCGCCGGCTGAGGGCGGAGCAGGAGCCACGCGAGATTTCGCTAGGATTGGGCTTTGCTCGTCTGAAGAGCTGCTCCTCACCAGAGGCCGGAACGGAGAAAGAGATGAAAGAGCTGGAGTATGGGCCGCCATTCAAGAACGAGGCGGAGGAGTCGTCAGACACGGTGGCGGAGCAGAAGAGAATGGCCGTCCGGTCGAGATTGCCTCCGCTCCGCGAGATTGAAGTCTCGCCGGAGACGAGAATTGCGCGAGGGAAGCCACGATCCTTGGAGGTTGCTTTCGTGACGAGGTCGGAAGGGAAAGGGGAGCAGCGGGCGAAGTCGAACAGGGAGGAGGAGCTAAAGACTGCTGTCGCAGCTTCGAGATCGATCTCCACCCACTTGGCGGATTGGGTGTCGCCGAATAATAAGACCGAGGAGGAGTTATCGGCGTTGGGTGATTGGGTTGCCTCGCCGGGGTCGGAGGTCGAGAAGAAGGAGCTGCCGACAACGGAGGAGATGCGGGCGGCGCTCTCTGACGGACGGTCGCGTAGCGATGGTGAGGAAAAGCTCGCGGTGCTGGAGGAAGAAACACCGACCAGCAAGCCCAAGGAGGAACCAACATTTGTGGCCCTGTCGGAAGCTTCGCTTGTCGCCGACGTAGACGAAGAGGAAACCAAGGAATTGGAGGATGAAGAAGAAACCGAAATGCCAATAAAAGAAGAGCCATCACTGCTAACCGAAAATGTTAACCAGCAACACGAGAAAGATCAATTCACTGGATTGCTGTGTAGTTGGGGTGACGTGTCGTGGGGAGCTTCCAATTCAATTCTTCCTTGGGTGGGCTTTATTCGTGGTCAGGAACATGAAGGTGTTTTGGGGAGCTATGCAACACAATTTCTTTGCATAGGGCATTCTTATACACCAGGGCAAGTGCTTAATGTTGGTGATGGGAACTTGGATGAAAAAAAGGTGATGTGCCAAACAGGAGTATTTGATTGGACCGCCAATGGTGGGATGTTGGCAGGAGATGTTGGTGCTAGAATTCTTGTTCGAGCACTTGGACGAAATTGGAGGAAGAGGAAGCGTGAGCAAGGACTTGATTAAATTTGACTACAACCTTGAGGGCAAGGTTGTTTTCAAGCGGTGGGGATTGTAGGAAACATAAATATTAGGGTTAGTAGGGGGTTAGGCGGCCGGTTGTGGCATAGTAGAGTTAGGATTCTCGTTAGGGTTTTGGGTTTATTTTCTATAAATATGTATTTTGGGTTTACGTCATAATCAGTCAAGAAGAATTTTAAGAAGAATCTCCTAAACCCTAGTTTATCCTCTCAACTCCTAATTTCTATCCTCTCCTAATCCAAGGCCTCGACCGATTCCCAATTATATTATGTTCTTTCTCATCTAAATCCCTAATTCTTTCTCTCAAACCCAAATTCCTAATTATCACGAGTGCCGAAGATCAGTCCCGAGAGACCCTAGAAGCGGGGTTCTCACATCATGGCACTTCTTTCGATGATCGAGGGTTAACCCAGATTGGCCTAGAAACGGTTACCTGAATTGCCAAGAATGGGCTATAAGGGGATTTCCTCCTTCTAAGTAAACTTGTCCCTAAATTGCGAGCTTTGATCAATAACATCCAATTTCCATGAATAATAACTCAATCATTATATAAATCACAAACCCAACACACAAAGAGTTCAAATCCTACAATCTAAAACATCCTAGACTAGAGTTCACAATATCCAAGTGAAATTGGAGACTACTCCATAGCTAGAAGAGAAAATACACCTAAAATATAGAAGAAAACCATAGCAAAGTGCTTCCTCCTCTACCTTAGATTCTTGATTCAATCACTGGAGAAAAAATTAACCTTCCATTAGCCTTGGGTAGGTGAAATTCTCCCTCCTTCCTTCCTTCCTTCTAAGCTCGTAGGTCTCTCTCTAACCCTTGAAGAAGAAGCCTCCAGTCTCTCTCTAGAACTCTCCTCTTCAAATCAGTCCACTCTCTTTTATATAATTTCCGAGTGCACACATCATGGTCTCATATAACGCCTGTGAAGTCGACAGTAAAACCGTGATCTCCTCACAAAATGCGTAGTTTCACTAACAAACTTCACGGGCTCCTTGCTGACATCAAGATTTGGAGACCGTGATCTTGACACTGTCCGCGAGACATCCGAAGGCTCTTGGAAATGTGCTACTTCACTGTTTACTTGTCCACTTCACGGTCTGTGCCCTTGATAATTGCTCTGCAACCATGATACTTGCACTTTCAATCGTGTTGCTCCCATTTTGCCCTCTTTGATCCGACTTTTGATCCCGGTCCAAAGGTTACTTGCTTAGGTCCGAAACATGGCAAAACACGAACAAACCCCGCGTAAACTAGCTGCAAGGAAGGTGCAAACACATCAAACGTCACAAGTCATGGGGGTACAAAAGTGTGTAATCTAACCCGAATCAAACCCTCCACACTTGAACGTATGCTTGTCCCCAAGCAAACCTGTTCAGACCAATACAACTTGTAGACCAATATCTCTTCATGCGATGCACACTCTCAGTTGAGGACCTTGTCAACTAAGGAGGTATAGGCACAGAGGACTAAGAGAAAACGTTGAAAATCCAAGGACTCCATGGTGGTGCTCCCACTTTTCAAAAGAGGACTCAATATTTTGACCCTCAACTTAAACTTGCCATGCACGACACCACATTTTGAAATTTGCAAATCAAGGCATTTCTCCCTCGTGACCAAGAGCGAACAGAACATTGCCTTCCCTATCTCGACCCCATGTGGAGAACATAATGGTCGGATTCATTGCCCGAGCACCACTTCCCAACCTTCACTCCACATCTTAACGATAGACGGGTTGCCACACATGTCGGGTGCAAACGATAGCCGAGGTTTCATGACTCGCTTAAAGGCACAATATCTCCTCTCCATACGAGTCCGCGAGGTGGAGAAGTGTGTGGGGTATGGAAGGTATTGAAAGATGATCAGGACGTAGAAAGCTATCCAAACCCCAAACATATCCTCAAATGGCACTCCGGACCGAGAGAAGAGCCCTTTGACGGCTGAACTCAAACAGTCAAATTTTTTTCCAAATTGAAGCACCTTTTGCGAAATATTTTGGAGTCATAATTTGGGGAGTCCCACACACATGTCCAAACCTCCATAACAAACACTTTCACACGACCGAGAGGAAATTGAAGTAAAGCCACTCATTATGAAGAATTCTCATGGCACTACTCTATTCCCTATACTCGACACCATCATAATCATCAAACAAGCCAAAGCACACTGAGCAAGGTCATGCTAGGGATAATTGTGATTGGACCCCTAAATTTTTCAATTTCATGCAACAATCTAGGTTCCAAAAGACATCTCAATATTGGCCATTCATCATTCATTCATGCACAAGTGATTGGATCCCTCGAATTGTTGAAATTTAGCAATCACAAGACTTCAACACATTTAAATAGTCCATTCACACTCACTATTCACACGCCAATCACAAATATATGTACACCCCCCACACTTAAGCATGACATTGTTTCCAATGGAGCAAAGAGAAGGGTGAAACGAATTTACCGAATCAATTGGCAAGTGAAGGTCAGACTTGAGATGGACCGATTTCGAGGGAAACAGAGCTTCACAAGGAAAAAATGTAACACCTTAGGCGAATCCCACATCGACAAAGCACGGGAGAGATCCATGGTTCATAAGTAAGAAACCGACCTTAACCGACAAGACGCGTTTTGGGGTGTAATGGAGGAGTTCTTGTGAGAACTCCGAAGTTAAACATGCTCAGTGTGGAGTACTACAAGGATGGGTGACCTTATGGGAAGTCACCTTGAATTGCACCCCAAGTCAAAATCTGTGCAGGTGTAGAGGCCCAAAGCGGACAGTATCTTGTCAGGAAAAGGTTCGGGATGTTACAAGTGGTATCAGAGACTCTCCGCGTCCCTCTTGAACGATGGTGGGGCAAACCTCAACGAGGGCGTTGAGTCCCAAGGGGGGGTGTATGTAACACCTTAAGCGAATCCCACATCGGCAAAGCACGGGAGAGATCCATGGTTCATAAGTAAGAAACCGACCTTAACTGACAAGACGCATTTTGGGGTGTAATGGAGGAGTTCTTGTGAGAACTCCGAAGTTAAACGTGCTCAGTGTGGAGTACTACAAGGATGGGTGACCTTATGGGAAGTAGAAACCGACCTTGAATTGCACCCCAAGTCGAAATCCGTGCGGGTGTAGAGGCCCAAAACGGACAGTATCTTGTCGGGAAAAGGTTCGGGATGTTACAAAAAAAAAAAAAAAATACAAATACAAACACATACTCGCTCACGGCAAGGTTATTACACAATAACATTATTCAATATCACGCAAAAGAAAAACAACTACCTACCAACATTGGGTTGCCTCCCAACAAGCACTTCTTTCACGATGTACCTAGACAAAACAAGAGGCCTAGAGGTCCTCCAATCTCACTACCTCCTTTTCGAGCACAACTTGACCCTCGAGGTAGCGCTTAAGATGGTGACCATCGACCTTGAAAAACCATGCTTTAGGTGGGAGACTTCTACTACCCCATAAGAGAAGACTTGGGTCATCAAGTAAGGACCTGTCCACCTTGATCTCATCTTTCCAGAAAACAGACAAAGCCTGGAGTTGTAGAAGAGGACTTGCTCTCCCTCCTTGAAATCTTTGTTCCCTTTAAGATGGGCGTCATGAAGACGCTTCGTTCTCTCTTTGTAGAGGCTATTTCTCTCATAAGCATGATATCCCCACTCCTCCAACTCCATAATTTGAAACTTCTGCTCATTGCCACAAATATCTGCATCCATGTTAAGCATTTTGATAGTCCAAAAGCCTTGTGCTCTACCTCTACTGGTAGGTGACACACTTTGCCATAGGCAAGCCTGTAGGACAATGCACCCTTAGGCTTCTTATAGGCAGTGTGATATGCCCATCGAGATTAGTGGACCAATTCTTCGAGAATCGATCCATTGTCTTTTCTAGTATCCTTATCAATTCTCGGTTAGTTAAATCGAATTGACCACTTGTTTGTGGGTGGTAAGCCATGGATACAATATGAGTTGCACCATAGCGACTTAAAAGTTTTCCAAATTGACCTTGAAAGTGAGTTGCTCGGTCGCTAATGATGACTCTAAAGGTCCCAAACCCGGAGAAAGTTTCTTGAGAAACATGCAAACACATCTTGCATCATTGATGGATATTGCTTGCTCTTCGTCACACCTAGAGACGTAATCTATTGCAACGAAGATATATTTGTTGCCAAATGAAGAGGGGAATTTCCCCATGAAGTCGATGCCACAAACATAAAAAAATTCACAAGTGATATAAATCGTTTGGGGCATCTCATTCCAGTTAGAGATGTTACCTGGATATTGACAGTTTTCACATCGGGGAACAAACTCATCAGCGTCCTTGAATAGCGAGGGCTAGTAGAAACGCGACTGGAGCACCTTCCTGGAAGTTTGGTTACACCCGCGATTTCCCCAGTCGCTCCTTCATGACATTGGACCAGAATGGCTCGCATCTCTCCTTCTAGAACGCAACGCCTAATCACATCGTCGACCCCTATCCAAAAAAGATGGGGATCATCCAAGAAATAGAACCGAAGGGCAGAGAATAACTTTCTCTTCGTCTGACTGCTCATTCCTTTGGCAATTGTCTTCCCACCAAATAATTTGTCAAGTCGTCAAACCAAGGTGTTGTGCTCTCTGCCGCAGCCAACGCGAGCAACCTCTAATCAGGAAATGATTCGTTGATCTAACTATGATGTCAGGAAGTTTCTATCCTTCCCCCAAGAGGCATACTCGAGCTGACTAGGTAGTGGCTTCAGTTCCATTTCTGGGCGTTTCTCCAAAAAAGTCGGGATCTTGGAAGATGGAGGTAATGGCTCTACCCTTAGTTCATGCTCCGATATTTGAAATTTCACTGTGCTCGATAGATGCTCCTCCAACTGAAGTTCCTCCAGGCCATGTGTACCTATCACAAAACATTGCTCAAAATTAGTCGTTAGAACTAGCACCCGCATTAGCGAGTGCAATAACATATTATGATACTACATCGTAATAATCAAAAACATGATGCTCCCTACAATGTTTTATACTATCTGCAATAGAGAAGGTAATTTTTTCATTCCACGCCGTCAATATCAACCCTTCTTCAATGGATGCAAATTCCCCACAGGCCTCAGCCATAAACTTCTCGATCTTCTCAAACTTTTCCGAGCTTGAACTCGCAAATGTGGTCACGAGATCTTCAAGTTTGGAAATCCTGTTAGATTATGGTTGATAAGAAAGAGAAGTCATGGATTGAATTTGAGGCTCTTTATTGGTTAGTGCTACCCATGCATGGACCGGATGGTCGTTCCATCCCAGATTGTGCAACTTGCCGCATGATTTGTTGCTACTGGTGGAGCTTCTAGCATTCGCAATGACATAAACTTGTTCTTCCGGGGTGTTTGCCTCCCTCATGATTTGACATTCTTCAACTTCATGGTTAGGACTCGAACACCAATAACAAACCATAACTCAGATTTTGCCTTGCTTCCTATCATGCAAGATCACCTTAATCAACTCATCAATCTTTGCCGCAAGTGGAGGATTTGCTTCGGTGGAGTGCACTCCCCTATATCGAATCTTCCATCCAGACCTTGTCATCCCCCAATCATATGCCTTTGCGGCCATTTCTTCAAACAATGTCGTCATTTCGGGTGAAGTATTGCTGAGCATATTCCCTTGGCATAGAGAATCAATAAGCGTTCAATCTTCTCAGAAGAGACAATTGTAGAATATCTTATTCCAGAATTGCTTACCAAAACCATGGTATGGACATTATAGAAAGAGATCGGAATAGCGCTCCCACGCATCCCTGAAAGTCTCGTCATCCTCTTGAGCAAAGTGGGTGATCTTCTTCCAATATTTCACCGTCGTGGAAGTCGAAAAATATCGATTCATGAACTTGGTAAGCAATTCATCCAAACATGTGATTGAGAGTGGAGGCCTATTGTTCAAGCGACTTCATGCCTTGCCACTTAGAGAGCAGGGAAAGTGATGTGATTCCACCCAGCAGAGAAGCCCAGCCGACAATGAAGAATCACCGATCGGGGAAATGGAGGGAGAGACCAGGGATCCTGAGCAGGATAGGCCCCAACCGGTGCACTAAAATAACCTACCGGGTTTTTAGACCTGAGATTTTTGCCTGTCGATTTTTGTTACCTTTTCGCTTATAATTCTTTTCCTTTTTGGTGTTTCCATTAGGTTTATTTTCCATACCTATTTAATCGGTTGTAAGCCACGAATATTAGCAGATTATTGAGATTCATGACACGACGCGATACTTTTAAACAAACCGAAATACTCATGGCTCTAGAGCCGACCAAAATAATGTTCAAAATATCAAGAAAAACAAATCCAACCGAATCTTTTTCTAATGAATTTCAAATGAAATGCCCTACACAATTGGGTGACCTCAAACCATGGTCAACAAGACCACTCAAACTCAAAATCCCGAATCTCCAGTTTATATACTCATAATCATTAACAAAAATTATGAAACTAACTCCAACTCTAACTCCTCATTGAGCTTCCGGGAACCCCGTCAAATGCTGGTGTGGCAACTCGCCTCGCTCTGCCTCTTCTCTGAATCTGCCACCGCATACCCTTCCTCAACCTGGTGAGTGAGAAGGGGTCAGTCTCGTCGTTACTTCCTTTGGTCTTTGCCTAAGCAAACCTTACTAACACGTTATTAGAAAATTTCCTTCCTAACACGAAAGCCGTTCTCGCTCTCTGCCCTTAAATAATCATTCCTCACTAGCTTATAGAAGTTCTCTACTTCTATCCTGAGCTCATAGAAGTTCTCTACTTATATCTTAACTTATACTCTTAAAACTAGAGTCCACCGTATTACGTATTGTCGTCCGGTGTCTCTACGCTAGTATGCCAACTGCGTTACGTCTCGCCGTCTAGTTGCATACCCAAACTTGGCAATGGCACTGCGTTACGTTTCGCCGTCCAGTCCATATTACACCCCAACATTTAAGTCTAGGTTCGACCGAAAGATTGGATCGAAAATTACGTACGAAGGGTTCAACCATAGATTGGATATAATAATAATAATAATTTTTATTATTATTGTCATCATCATAAACACCATCACCCGCTCATTTCCCTCCATCAATAACAACACATTTTTGTTATTATAATAATCATCATAAACTACTCACGTTTATGGATCAAGGAAAAAATACATATAATAAAAACCCATCATTCTTCATTTCGTTACGTTACCAGTTCGCCATTTATTCCCCACCTCTCACCGAATCGTCGTTCCGTTACCATCATTCTTCATTTCTTTTTATTTCCCACGTAATCGAGAGCAGCGCTAGTCCACTTTTCGTCATCAACATCTACCTCCTCTTTCCTGGACCGAAGCTCGATTTCCCTACTCATCGAGAGCGAACCACCGCAGCGGGAGCAGCTGGCGGCATCGCGACCTTCTTCCTCGCGGAACGCCGGCGACGGGAAGGCAGAGTGGATTGTCACAGGGACGCTCAATGACAGCATCTTCTCTTGAATTAAGGGGGTAAGTTTCTCCGTCTCATCGATCCTTAGGCTCGTTTTAGGACTCGACTAACCCGGCGAACCTTGTAATGATCGTAGCTCCAACGGCAACCCCGGCGTACTTGACCTCAATAAAGCCTCAAAACCTTGGTACCATCTTATAGAGGGCGATCTCAGGAGCGTCACGGTGTCGACAAAATCAAATTCGGACGTCGGATGAGGGAGAACCGAGTCTCCCAAGTTTGCGGAAGAATATGTCAACGATCAGGTACCATTCTTGGGAATTCGAAAAGTTGGATGATGAAATGTGAAATTTTCCATAGAGCTTGTGGTCAACTGTGTTGACTGGAAAATATCAGTTGCGGTACTTAGTACTTCTAGACTAACATAATATTTATTTTGGCCATAACTCGAGCAATTGACGTCCGATCGAGGAACCGTCGACGCCTATGGAATCGTGGGAACGAGGAGAAATAAATGGAAGCAAGTCATGGAATTTTTTTAGAGCGGAGTCTGAGTCTTTTTCGTCAGATTTGAGGTGAGTGTAAAGGGGGTAAAATCTCCGTCGAGGTCTTTTAGTTTATGTCTTTTAATTCAGTTATATTTGTTATTTTCAAGTAAGCGCGATTATGTGTGTGAGGCATCCCACCGCCTATTTAAGGTGGAGGCACGCGTTGTGCTATGTATGAATGTATGTGATGTTGTATGGTTGATGGTATGAGGAACCCCCGGGCGGTTGGGCCACTACTGGACGCGGTAGATGGTCGGGTCACTACTGGACGACGAGACGTAACGCAGTAGTTGACGGGCATGGACTGTACGGCGAGACGTAACGCAGTGCCATTGCCGAGTATGGGTATGCAACCGGACGGCGAGACGTAACGCGGTTGGCATATTAGGGTAGGACACCGGACGGCGAGACGTAACGCGGTGGTCCTAGTGTTTTGTGTTTGAGTTAAGGATAGAAGTCGAGAACTTCTATGAGTTAATGTTGAAATGAGTTATTAAGGATGAAAGTGAGAACGACTTTCATCTAAGGAAAGGAAACGCTAATAACGTGTTTTAGTAAGGAGGTTGCTTAGGGCGAGACCTTAGGAAGTAACGACGAGACTGACCCCTTCTCACTCACCAGGTTGAGGATGGGTTAGCGGAAGTGGATCCCGAGAAGAAGTAAGATGAGGCAAGTGGTAGTGCCAGTACTGATGATGAGATGTCAAGGAGCTGGGTGAAGAGTTATAGTTAAAGTTTGATAGTTGTTTTATGTTTATGGTTATGAGTATATGTACTGGAGATTCAAGGTTCAAGATTCTGGGTTAGGTTGTTTTAAGTGTTTGAGATTGAGATTTTACCCAAGTGTTGGGGCTTTTTGATTTAAAATTTAATAAATAAAGTCAGTTTGTTTATTTTAAAATGTGGTTTGGGTTGCTCCGGAATAACCGGTTTGGGTTTGAGTTGTGGTTTGATTTTCGGAAAAGGTCGGGACGTTTCATTTTGGTATCAGAGCCGGCACTCCTCTGTTTCTTGGTCTCCAAGGAATACTGGAGTGAAGATCTGAGTTTTTCAAGGGTTATGTTTTTAAAGGAAAGGAAAAAGGGTGTCAGGTTAAATGTTTGGCCAAACGAGTCAGAGTTTCTGTTAAGGATTTTTGGAATCTCCAGTATACTCTAATCGTGATTAGGGAAATAGCTAAATTAGGATCGCGTGACTATGATACGTCTCGGGAAGGAGAAACAGCAGATCCTTAGAGGATCGTTTAGTGAAACCCCTTCATAAGTGCGCAGAGGAGGGTCAAGGAGTTATGACAAATGGCGGCCATCAGCGAGAGGAAAGGATGGAAAGAGGATTCGCTAAGATCAAGATGATCGAGCTTAGGGTGTGACATCAGGAAGCAGTGGAAAGTTAGACTTTGAGTAACGATGGGAGCATATAAGGAGGAATTAGAATATGTCTTAAGGAGTCCGACAAGTCTTCAAGGAGCCGACAACAAGTGTTGGCAAGGTGGGGCCATTCAACGAGATAGACGATGTAAGGAACGAGGCTTGGGAAAGTCGCGAGGGACAAATTTCGAGGTCGAAATTTTTTCTTAAGGGGGGAGGAAGTGTGATACTTCGACTCCGATTTAAGGGCCAACAACGAGTGCTGAATGAGCTGGACCAACAAAGGGAATCGATAATTTTGTTCCATCACCAGATGGGGGAAATAAAAGGGGCAAGTAGCCACTCAAAGCTACTCGACGCTAATGAGCTTGTTCGGAATACCTTTTATGGTCATGAGGAAATAACTTGAGGTGAGGTAAACTATACGGGACAAGCAACGGACATCATCAAGGTTCATATAGCTAGAGTAAATTTTTGAGGCAAGGAAGTACAAGAATGGTGTTGACAGATGGATGAGTTCCGAGCAAATTTCGGGAACGAAATTTTTATAAGGTTGGAGGAAATGTTACACCCCAACATTTAAGTCTAGGTTCGACCGAAAGATTGGATCGAAAATTACGTACGAAGGGTTCAACCATAGATTGGATATAATAATAATAATAATTTTTATTATTATTGTCATCATCATAAACACCATCACCCGCTCATTTCCCTCCATCAATAACAACACATTTTTGTTATTATAATAATCATCATAAACTACTCACGTTTATGGATCAAGGAAAAAATACATATAATAAAAACCCATCATTCTTCATTTCGTTACGTTACCAGTTCGCCATTTATTCCCCACCTCTCACCGAATCGTCGTTCCGTTACCATCATTCTTCATTTATTTTTATTTCCCACGTAATCGAGAGCAGCGCTAGTCCACTTCTCGTCATCAACATCTACCTCCTCTTTCCTGGACCGAAGCTCGATTTCCCTACTCATCGAGAGCGAACCACCGCAGCGGGAGCAGCTGGCGGCATCGCGACCTTCTTCCTCGCGGAACGCCGGCGACGGGAAGGCAGAGTGGATTGTCACAGGGACGCTCAACGACAGCATCTTCTCTTGAATTAAGGGGGTAAGTTTCTCCGTCTCATCGATCCTTAGGCTCGTTTTAGGACTCGACTAACCCGGCGAACCTTGTAATGATCGTAGCTCCAACGGCAACCCCGGCGTACTTGACCTCAATAAAGCCTCAAAACCTTGGTACCATCTTATAGAGGGCAATCTCAGGAGCGTCACGGTGTCGACGAAATCAAATTCGGACGTCGGATGAGGGAGAACCGAGTCTCCCAAGTTTGCGGAAGAATATGTCAACGATCAGGTACCATTCTTGGGAATTCGAAAAGTTGGATGATGAAATGTGAAATTTTCCATAGAGCTTGTGGTCAACTGTGTGGACTGGAAAATATCAGTTGCGGTACTTAGTACTTCTAGACTAACATAATATTTATTTTGGCCATAACTCGAGCAATTGACGTCCGATCGAGGAACCGTCGACGCCTATGGAATCGTGGGAACGAGGAGAAATAAATGGAAGCAAGTCATGGAATTTTTTTAGAGCGGAGTCTGAGTCGTTTTCGTCAGATTTGAGGTGAGTGTAAAGGGGGTAAAATCTCCGTCGAGGTCTTTTAGTTTATGTCTTTTAATTCAGTTATATTTGTTATTTTCAAGTAAGCGCGATTATGTGTGTGAGGCATCCCACCGTCTATTTAAGGTGGAGGCACGCGTTGTGCTATGTATGAATGTATGTGATGTAGTATGGTTGATGGTATGAGGAACCCCCGGGCGGTTGGGCCACTACTGGACGCGGTAGATGGTCGGGTCACTACTGGACGGCGAGACGTAACGCAGTAGTTGACGGGCATGGACTGGACGGCGAGACGTAACGCAGTGCCATTGCCGAGTATGGGTATGCAACCGGACGGCGAGACGTAACGCGGTTGGCATATTAGGGTAGGACACCGGACGGCGAGACGTAACGCGGTGGTCCTAGTGTTTTGTGTTTGAGTTAAGGATAGAAGTCGAGAACTTCTATGAGTTAATGTTGAAATGAGTTATTAAGGATGAAAGTGAGAACGACTTTCATCTAAGGAAAGGAAACGCTAATAACGTGTTTTAGTAAGGAGGTTGCTTAGGGCGAGACCTTAGGAAGTAACGACGAGACTGACCCCTTCTCACTCACCAGGTTGAGGATGGGTTAGCGGAAGTGGATCCCGAGAAGAAGTAAGATGAGGCAAGTGGTAGTGCCAGTACTGATGATGAGATGTCAAGGAGCTGGGTGAAGAGTTATAGTTAAAGTTTGATAGTTGTTTTATGTTTATGGTTATGAGTATATGTACTGGAGATTCAAGGTTCAAGATTCTGGGTTAGGTTGTTTTAAGTGTTTGAGATTGAGATTTTGCCCAAGTGTTGGGGCTTTTTGATTTAAAATTTAATAAATAAAGTCAGTTTGTTTATTTTAAAATGTGGTTTGGGTTGCTCCGGAGTAACCGGTTTGGGTTTGAGTTGTGGTTTGATTTTCGGAAAAGGTCGGGACGTTTCAGTCCAACAGTGATCTGACCATCTACCGAGTCTAGTAGTGGCCCAACCACCCGGGGGTTTATCTTGCCATACATCCATACACATTCTTATACATAGCACAACGCGTGCCTCCACCTTAAGTAGGCGGTAGAATGCCTCACACACATAATCATGCATAACAAAAAAAAATTAACTAAATAAAAACTTGAAACAGAAAGCATAAACTAAAAAGATCTGGACAAATATTTTATCCCCTTCACATTCACATCGAAATTCGATTCGTCTTAGACTAATCATCAAATCAATAGACAACCACCCCTTGCTTTTGCTGTCTTCGTTGCCTCCCATTGACCACATATCTTTAGCTATTTTCGTAGTCAACCAAACCACCCATTCCTTCATGGCCATGCGAACCAATTATCATTCCCCATTCCACATAGGAGACGCGCTTGGTGGCTCTCAACTTCTCCACTCTACAATGTCAATTAAGTTGTCAATCCTCCATTACTAACCCATGATCATCACGTAGACAAATGATCACGTGAGCCAATCCTGTCACTTATATCAATTAACCCTTTCCCTTTTATATTGCTTTTAATTTCTCCACTTTAGAACCTCCCCCACCTTTGCCCCAAAAACCCACGAGAATTGCATTCCCTAATCAATTACTCGCTCCAATCTCCACCCGCCACCGATTTTGTCCCACATGACCAAAAACCCATAAACAATGAAATTAAGGTAAATACGTAATTTGACCTTTGCATTTACCTCAAGACCGATCTCTCCTTGCTGCCCCGCCCTTGCTTTCCCTTACAAATAATCCCCCTCTGCTTGAGCGGTCTTGTATGCTCTCTTGGCATCGTGATGATGATGTAAAAGGGGGATCGACCAATGCTGAAGCCACCTGCCTCCCTAAACCAAGTTAACGCCGCCACTCCGCCTCTCTCTCAATTTTTTTCTTGGCGGCAACGGTGAAAAGAAAAGGAGCTAGCTGGTCTCCTTTGTTCATTCGCGAAAGGGTTAATGAGGTGAGCGCACTCGGCCCTTTTGGGCGGGTGATTATGTATATTTTTTTATTAATTAATAATTATTATTTTTATTATTATTACTATTACTAATCGGCGATTACAACCCTTTGTATGTAACCGGCGACCCAACCGTTCACGTATTTTGGTAAAAGCAGAACACAAAGGTCGGGGTGTTACAATTTGGATTATTGATTTTGAGTTGAACATGATTCGTCTTTTTGCTTTGTGTTATTGGTGGACTCTATAGCATAGAGTATTGTCTCTGTATCAATCAAGCAGTCATCTTGATTGTGGCCGAGCTTCTACCCTTATATTGATAGAGCCTTCTCCTGATTTTGTGTTGAGATTGCACTTTCTATTCGGCCTATCCTTTATTTTTCTGAATTGTTGAGAGAAAATTCTAAGAACCTGTAAAAAGACCGAAGCTTTGCGAATTTGACAAAAGAACCTAAGCTTTCACGAGCCCGAGATCTTTATCAGGTGGTATCAGAGCTCGTTCAAACTCAGCGGCAATTTGAGGTATTTTTCTTTCGATTTCACTGTTCACGTTTTTTTTGTGATTTCGCTTACTCTTCACGAGAGAGAAAAAAGTAAAGATAAAATTGTTCATCAGCCACAAAGCTGAACGTGGGATGAAAGAAAACCAAAATATAGATATATTGGATTTGTGTATTTCTGGTTCAAATCAGTGGCAGGGGGAAGGAGAGTACAAGCTATGCTTCAAGCCATGAATGACCCAAAGTATACGGCGGACATGAACGAGTTTGTCGAAGGAAGAAAGAACCTAGTCGACACTGGTCTTTGGAAGGATATGCAAAAGACTTTGGTTGCCCTAGTTAAAACAACGACCATTCGCGATCATTCGACACCAACTGGGTCCACGACTCCGGTGTTGCTCCTTTGCAATAGAGTTTGAGTTCTGAGGAGGAGGAGGTGAATATGGAAGCAGAGAAATCATCAATCAACTGTCTAGAACCGCAGAAGGAATATGGAGAATTCTACGAGTTGATCATGGTCGAAAAGGAGCAGATGTTTTATCTAGATCCTTTTTATGATGATTTTTCTTGCAGAATGCCACAAGCTTTCAGGACCGTCGCTGCAAAACAAGGAACGACGATGATCGAGCTTGCAATATGGGATCGAGGCTTTTATGGAGAGAAGCAGGGACGTAACATTCATCTTTCTGTGGATGATTGTCTTTTCTTTCAATGCAAGTACAAGAAGAAGAGACAAGAAGATGGTGACCCCGACTGGAGGACTCTAGAGAATTTCGTTTGGAAGCCATGATGGAAAGCTTGGAGAGCAAAACTTCTCCAACGGGGAGGGACTGATGTGATTCCACCCAGCAGAGAAGCGCAATCGGAAATGAAGAATCCCCGATCGGAGAAATGGAGGGAGAGACAGGGGATCCAGAGCAGGAGAGGCCCCGACCGGTGCATTAAAATATACGACCGGGTTTTTAGACCGGGGATTTTTGCCTTCCAATTTTTGTTACCTTTTCGTTTAGGATTCTTTTCCTTTTTGGTGTTTTCGTTATATTTATTTTCCATACCTATCTAAAGGGTTGTAAGCCATGAATTTTAGCAAATTATTGAGATTTGGATTATTTATTTTGAGTTGAACATGGTTCATCTTTTTGTTTTTTGTTTTTTGTTATTAGTGGACTCTATATATGCATAGAGTGTTGTCTCTGTATCAACCAAGCAGTCATCTTGATTTTGATTGAGCTTCTATCCTTATATTGATAGAGACTTCTCCCGATTTTATTTTGAGATTTGACTTTCAATCCGCCCTATCCTATATTTTTTTCGAGTTGTTGAGAGAAAATTCTGAAAAACCGCTAAAAAGATCGAAGTTGCGTGACTTTGATTAATAACCTAAGCTTTCATGAGCTCAGGATCTTTATCTGAAAGAGTCTCAACCTAATGGCATCTTGAGACACTTTGTTAATATTCTCGCCACCCGTCAACTCAAAGAATCTGTTGATGTGCTCCGTTGGGGACTCGTCTTCAAGACCATGATATTGAATATTACTCTGGATCATGGTCATGAGGCCAGTCTTTATCTCAAAGTTATTGGCTGCCACGGGAGGATGTAGAATTCTCAATTGGATGTCCGCCACCCGTGGAATCATGTAATAGCCCATGTTCCTTGCTTCATCATCCCCTTGTGCCATCTCATTCGCCATCACAAGGTATTTAACTTCAACCTCTTCTTCAAACACAACTTCCTCCTTCAACTTCATCTTTGTATTTAACGTGAAATTGTCCCCGAACCGTGAGTCTTTCTCTTGCTTCCCTTAGCTTTTTCTCTCGAGTATGAGTGTGAGTAGGCATTAGCTTAGTAAGACTGCACAAACACATGAATTCTCTGTAATACTCTATAAGAGGTCTACATCTAAAAATATGACGTGATTATCACTGGTGGTACCTTTCTTCTCATCTATGTAGCTAGTCAAAATTGACTATATAAGGATGTGATATTGTTTATCATTATGTGAATGCTATGATTTCATCTCATGCTTATGTTTGTCTATGAAATTCTTGATGGCTATTGCCTTGTATGGTTGCTTTTAGTTTAGAGGCTTATGTGGTGGTCATTAATGTTTCTATAGTATGAATGCTTCTTTAACATCGATGCTTATGATTCCATTGTATGCTACTATATGCAGTGTGTTTAATGTTTCCTAGATTTTTACAATAGATGAACCATCGATGCTTGAAATGAACGAGCCTTAGTATGCATGACAGTTTTTGAGTTCACTACCTTCTACAATAATTTATCTTTACTTTCAATCATCTATAAATTGAAAACCTCTAAACAACTTTACTCTTCTTGCTTTATTTGTTTGTTAAATGGAAACCCCTAAATATCTTTCCGATTTTCGTGTATTTCATGGATGGTTAGTGTTAGCATTTGTGAATGAGAAGACCTTAGATGATCCACTCTCACTTATCCTATTATTTGAATTTATCTAACTGTATTGTGCTTATGTCGAATGTGTCTTCTCTAACCATTAAAGTAACAATTCTCAGCCTTAGCAATAGTTGTGGTGCTATCACAATGGATTAATAATAGTGGAAACAGTCTTTCCCATGAGGGGATCTCCGACAATAATTGACTCGCAAACAATTACACACTCCCACTGTAGACCAAGTATAATCCTATGACTGGTGGTGTATAGAGCAAGTATATTTTCAATTATCAGCCCAGGTGGTTTGTCTACCCTTACTTTAGTAAACCCCAAGTTATCAATCGATAGGAACATTGTTTAAACTATCAAACTAAGCAAGCAAAGAACTAAAATGATGTTGAACTCAAGTGAGAAGGGTCCACTCGGTTGATCATCCCCTAATCTCATGTTGAGAGGAGATTGTGATACTCTAGTATGATTGGCAAGTTCTATATACCGTTGGAAGATCAAATATAGTTAGGACCCATATTCGAGTGCATCCTAACTCTCTTAATCGCTCTGACGAAGGGGATTAGGGCAACAGAATCCACTCCCTCCAGCGTTGACCTGGAATGGCATAAAGACACCAATCAACTTCATTCATGACTCTCTACAATGATTGAATAGCGATTCCAAATTCCATAAGGATATCTTCTATCTTAGGTCAAATTTTCCCAAAATTGAGGGAATTGATTAAGGACACTTAATTTTCATGATAAATTTTCAATCAATATATAATTAAACATGTCCATCATCACATCGAGTTCACAAACATCAATCTAAAACATCCTAGACTAGAGTTCACATCATCCAAATGAAAAGAGAAACTACCCCCTATCTAGAGAAAGAACAACAACTAGAAAAGAGGGAAAAGCCATGGGAACTTAATTCTTCTTCTTCCTAGTTGCCGAGATTGATACTTGGAGATAAAATATGGCCTCCTCTTGGCTTATGTATGTCAAATCCACTTCAATTCTCCTTTGTTCGTAGCTTTTTCTCCCTCTTGGTCGAGGAATTAGAAACCCAATCTCACACTCAAACTCTCTTCAAAGATATGATCTCCTTCTCTTTTACATAGCTAGACTGTGCATGTTTCACGATTGCACATCATGCCCATGAAGTGTGCAACAAAATGTTATGTTAGTGAAAACACACCATTTCATCAACACACTTCACGGTTTCCATGTGGACTTCATGGTCTGGGACCGTGATCCACGCATTACCTGTGAAACAAATAAAAGCTCCATGAAACTTGCAAGTTTCACGACCTCCTTGTAATCTTCACGGTCTAATGCCCATTTAATCTCCAAATCATGATTTGGACACTTTTTAACGTTTTGCTCCATTTTCGATCCCTTTCGTTCGAATTTCAGTTCTCTCACCCATTTTACGTGCTAAACATACTAAAAAATTGCAAAGCCTAGACTAAAATAGCTCCAAGGACGATGCTAAACAAGTCAAACAACCAAGTCAAAGAGGTAAAAATATGTATAGGATGGTTCAAATTAAACTCCCCCACACTTAGTTGTTTGCTTTTCCCCAAGCAAAACAAACTCACACTAGTGCAACATGCAAGAAACTGACAATGGTATGCACTAGAGTTTGTTGGTAGCACCTCAAAGTCAATCGGAAACGAGAAAACGTTACTTCCATCTCTATGTGACAACACAAACTCCCTGACGAGGACCTTGTCGACTAAAGAGGTCTAGAGATTTCACAGAGGGACTCTTAATAAAACATGAAAAGAAATGAACTCCATGGTAGTCCTGCTACTTTTTTGAAAGAGGACTCCATGGTGGTGCTGCTACTTTTCCTGCCTCAACTTAACACAGCCGCACATGGCACCACACTGGTATTTTTGCAAACAATGCTTCTCTCTCTTGGGGCTAAGAGCAAAAGTACATTAACTTTTCTTTCTAAGCCTTATGTGAAGAAAGTGATGGTTGAGAGGATGGAATACTGGAAAAGGTGAGGCGTTGGAAGTTAGTGAGATCTCTCAAGCACCAATTTCTAGCCTACTCTCCCGTCTCAACGTTAGACGAGTTGCCACACATGTGAGGTACAAATGAGAGTCGAGTTCTCCCGACCTGTGTAGGGGCACACTCTCTCCTCTCATATAATTCCCGTGAGGAGGAGAGGTGTAGGGGCTGAAAGGTAGAAAATGACGATGGCCGGATGCTAAAAAAGTACCCGATCCCTAGACACATCCTCAAATGGCACTCTATACCAAGAGAAAACTCCTTTGACTGCTTAACTCAAATACCCCGATTGCCTCTCACGTGAGAACACTCATTTTACAAAATAGTTTTTCAAGTTGGAGAACCTTTTTGCAAAACATTTTGGAGTCCAAAATTTTGGGAGAGAGTTTAGCGCAAATGTCCTAATCTTGATATTAAATAGTCTCAACACATCGAAGAGGAAATAGAACTGAAGCTACTCATGATCAATAATCTCTATAGCACCAAACTACTCCATATAATGCACACAATTATAACATCAAAACTTTCAAAGCATAGTGAGTAGGAATAATGCATGGGACAATGTGTTTGGAACCCCTAATTTTTTTAAATTTTGAGTAAAAACGAAAAACGAACTAAGTAGTTCACAATCACCCATTAAAAAGAGAAAGAAACAAAAGTATAGAGTAAAATGGAGAGAGTAGTGGAGTGATGGTATTACGCTGCCCACATGGCACGCATGAGTGGTCGTGGTCCTGTGGTAGCTGCCCCTGGTGAGATGGTGAAGGATGTTAATGAGGGTCTTGCAATTGGATGCCTTGAGAGTGTAGGAGCTCCTCCTCCATGCAGTGTGAATGTCGCCATGTGTCACGCTCTCGGTCGAATGGATGAGAGAAACCATATACTCTGATCTCAAGTGCAGTGACTCAGGCCTCAATATTGCTCGAGGAAGAAGGGCCGGCTTCTGATGAAGAGGGAGATACACTGGTGTGGCCTCATCGGCGCGTTAGTGGACCCCTCTAGAATGACTATCCAACCTCCTCTACCACTGGTTGGAAGTGGGTTGAAAGTCAACAGCCATCGATGTACTCGATGCCTCTCTCTGCACTCACCAAACCCATATGGTGGAGTGTCTCCATCGGGTATATCTTTGCCCGACCCACCATCATGCAAATGGTCGTGTCCACCCCGTAAAATCTCATTGGAAGATTGATGGTGGAGCCCATATACATCATGTAGACGCACACCCGGCCCAAGATCCTCAAGAATGAGCTTGCCACAGCTGCTCCTAGATGGAGGGACACCCTCGGTTCGCTCAAACAATGGAGGGTCACCATCCCTCCCAAGGTCGCATGTTACTGAGCTTTCATAATCGGAACCACAGAGTTTGTTGGCAACATGTGGAGGATCCTCCACTAGGGTAGGAACTGAGTCGCCCTCGTGTGCCCCACTTGAAACCCTTAACATTGGTGCTCCTCCAGGCAGAACGCCTTAAAGACATGCTAGAGATCCACATTCCGGCTATACTCTAGCAACGTCATGTTCATGCTCGCCTTGTTGAGCCCGAAAGCTTGGTCCAGTGCGTCATCCTGATCGTGATGACATCTCCACTCAAACTAAACTGGATATATGGCCGAGCTTGCCGTCCTCGGTGCTGTACATCCCTGTAAGTGGAGTAGAACTCCAAGCATAGCTCTCGATAAATGATCTCATCAATGTTGGGTAACTGGTGCCATTGCAGATGAACGATGACTGTTGAGATTGCATGCTGGCAGTGGAAAAGCCCAAACATGTCGTGGTTGAGCCACCATTGGGGTCCAATGTCCCCGTTCCTCCATGAATCGTAGCGATCCCCGTAGTCGGGGTGATCCACCAATGGTTAATGTATGGGTGCATGGCATCAACCATCCTATAGAAACACCAATCCTTCAGACACCGTACATGGAAAATCATCTAACAAAGCACAACAGGGAGAAGCATCACTCCCTCACACTTAATTTCCAACATAGGTGATAAGCCGACATAAGCTTTTCACAAGGTCGATTCACAATCAAGTAAGATCAATTATCCCAAAAGCTTTTCACCACATGAAACTAGGTGTTTCATAGATCAAGTAGGTTGCATTTTCAATCGTAGATCATATGCCTTGATGGCCATCATTCAACAATCACAACGTGGTATCAAGACTAAGCATTTAATCAAGCACTTGGTGGGCATTTCCAATTTAACAGCGATAACCTGCATAATTTTGGCCACGAAGGTACAAACAAGAATTAATCCAGTCTAGATACATGAAAATGATTATCATATATCAAACTCCTCGCCCAATTTCAGCAAATCAATAAAAAATGCAAATCATCCTCACCTTATGTAACACCCTAACCCGGCCGGGTACTACTTTTACTAAAATGCCCTTGATAAATAAAATACTCAAAACACACACTTGTAGTTCAAAGCAAAGCCCTAACACGTGGGCAAATTAAACTCAAACTTTAAAACCTCAATCTAATCTCCAGTCTATACTCATAATCATAAAATGCAAATTACTAGGTAGTTTCTGTCGTTGCATCTACTGAAAAACTTAACTAGGCATCCTCCGTGACGCTTGCATTGCCCTCCTCTAGCTGTCTGCCCTCAAACTTTTTCTCTCGAACTCGCTGCTCTCTAACTGCTCCTCTAGCTAGCTGCTACCGATCTGGTTCTCGTTCATTCCTTTACTAAGGCCTGGTGAGTGAGATGGGGTCAGTCTACGCCCTTACGTTTAAAATCTTGTTAATACTTGATCACTTTACTTAACTGAGTGGAAGTTGTTTGTACTTCCAATCTTAAAATCTGAACTCTTAAACTCTGAGGGATTTGAAGTTACTCTCCTCTCTTAAAGCTCAAATATCGACTTAAATATTTGATTGACACTGGGATCCCTCACTAGCTAGTCCGGTTGCCAACTCATTTGTATGAGAAGCCATCCAGGTTTCCTTAAACTTAAACTTATTAGGGGAGTCGTAACGATTCATCCCCCTAACATCTTAAACTTGTCGTGGTGGCTCTTCACCACGATTCTCAAGAGCATAATTGCTGCTCATCTTAAAAGTCTCAAGAGCATAACTTCTGCTCTATCTCAAAATGTCTCAAAAGGCAACGGACTGGTGCTAGTGACTAAAAACACTTAAAACGACTTCACCTTCTTGAAGGTGAGTTACTTCTTAAAAAGAACTTGTTTCTTAAACTTTAACCATAGCTCAAACATAACGTTTTAAGGTAAATAACACAAAATCACCTCAACTCATAGCTAAAGCAAAGCACAAATAAGCAACCATAAACATAACCAAGCAACGGTAACCAATTCGCTAAAATCCTCAAAATCATAATACTTAAAAGAATACGTAAGGCGTAGAACTTACCCCTTTACACTCACCTTATTTCATAGGCGAAGATTATGATCCATAAGCTCGATTGGTTTGCTATTTGTCCCCTGCTAGACGCAAATGTCTTAACCTCGTTGTGCCGAATTGTTCAGCTCATCCAGAACGTATCCCATAGTTAGTAAATGGAATAGATTAAATTAATTTGCAACCTAATGCCCTTGACCCATGTGAACTAATTAGACCCATTCCTAGCTTCCACTTCTCTTTGTACGAACAACTAAACACCCATAACATAACTAAGCAACTGTAGCTGACTTTGCTTGTAATCCACCAAAATCCATTCATATCCTCCACTCAAGTCCATATAAATAAATCTTGCTTCTTTACCACCCATAATATAACTAAGCAACTGTGGCTTGCTTCTGTACCCAACGTGACTCGTATGCATATATGCCCATATATAAACCTTTTGTGCAAGTAATCTAATAATAAATCACAAACAACCGGTTCATTCCACCTAACCAATCCCACCAGAATGTCCAGAACATAAACACGTCCAATTAATCGCTTATGGGGCTCGAGATCTTACCTTCTCCATGCCGGCAACACCGCCTTCCTTATACTCCCATTTCCCCAGTCCCTGCCAACTATTCCACGTTGACTCCTCCAGCCCGATCTGTGCACTATCAGCCCCGCCCTTCTCCGCCGTCGATTCAAACGAGAAAGTGAAGAAGCAAATCGCGAATTCCTCTCTGCCAAGTCTCTGCATTGCTAGATCTCAAGCCGGTCCTCGGAGAGTTAGTTAGGTGGGTAACGATCTCGAGTTCCTTCTTCAATTCAGTTCAGCGGGGAATTACTGGCGACAAGCAAAAATGGAAGCTCTGAAATCGGCCATGGACCAGCACTTGGACCAAATGGCGGATCTGGTTCCGAAGCTCTCTTCCGAGCTACGATCCGGACTCCAGCCGGCTTACGAGAATTTCATGGGTTTCTTTCACGCCATTGACTGGACGGTACTCTCTTCCTCTCTGTTTCTGAAGCTATGCTCATTTTCCCAAGCTTTCTGGTTTTCGTCGCTGTGTGAATTTATTTGTTTCAATTGTTGTTGCAGGAGCCTTGGTCGATGGGGATGATGGGATTCCATGTATTGCTACTTATTGTAGCTATATTCTCGCGGAAGAACACTAATTTCCAGATGGGGTTTTGGAGTTGCCGAGTGGAACGAGAGATTAGGGTTGGGGTTGGGTTTTAATTAGTTAGGGGATATTTTGGGAATTCACAGTTACGTGTGAGTTTAATCCAGTGGCAGACCGATAATTTTAGGATAGGTGTGTCGGCGAATAAAAATAATTTAAAAATATTTAATTAATTAAAATAATTTAAAATAAACATAAAACTTTTATTCATAAAGTTCACCAATTTCATTATTTTTTACAGTGAACCACGACGAGTTTCATATTCTAACAAATTTCGTAATTATATTTGTCCATTAGGTTGCAATCAAATCTTTTTTATGTACATGATTAAGCAATTATTCATAAACTAGTCACTCACCTTATACCAAAGATTGTTCTCGATTAAACTCATATACGGAAAATATCATTTTGTAGCTTGCAGTTGCAAGAGGTAAAGTCAACACTAATTTAAGATGTGAAAGCTAGTATGAGTATTTGGAAGGGTGGCCACAAGCGTCAATATGGAAGTTTGAATGAGGATGTCGCCGGCTCGACGCCGATGATTGGAGTGTGGCGACAGACGTCAACGTGGAAAGAAATAACTGAACTAGAAAGCAATTTGAAAATTAACTTACAAGAAAAATCTATGGAAGAAGCTACGGGGAAATACAGTCTTGAACACTATCTAGTTACTTGACTTTACCTAATCTGAAGTCGAGTAACATTTATATATATATATATATATATATTAGGTGGCCACTTCGGTACACCCGCTTTTTTGGGTGCACTGAATGCACTTACTTTTCTGGTCAATCTTATCCATTGATTACATCTAACGGTTATAATAATTTTATTTATTTATAATTCATTATTAACTAATAAATAATATGATATTTATTAAAATAATTTAAACTTATTTTTAATTGCAACTTACCCACTTAATTATTCTATTTTATACGTGGAAAAAAGGAGCTCTTTTATTCTATTTCATCACCGCCACAAAATTCTGCCTTACTTCTTCCCTATGCCGCACACACCAAAACTGAAGACTAATTGACCCGGCGGTGGCCGCGCAAGCTCAGCTTGACGGCGATGCGAACTCCCAAAACTGCGAACTAATGTCTTGGTGTCTCCAACCCATCCAAATAATAGGCTAGCGTCGTCACTTTCTCAAACACACTTTCCCTGGCTTTTCATATACCAAAAGCATAGCAATAACAAAAGAAGTGGTGGAAGACCAGGAGGAAGGGCTCGGCAAGGGAGAAATTTGGGAGAAATTTGATTCTTGTTGCTGTTGGCGGTGGGGGCTGGAGGAACAGGAAGGAGAGATGAGAGTTTGAATTGTCTCCGACCAGTCGCTGTTGGTATTGGTGATAACAGAAACAGCGTCCCCGTCAGATCCTTCCTCGTCGTCGTTGTCATCATCGTCGTCAGAAGGTGATTCTCCAACTCCTGGAGTCAATTCATCTTCTTCTTCTCCGACTCCTAGCCACCACTCGCCGTCAGGATACTTCCCTTTTCCCTTCATCGATCAAATCATGGAGAGGCTTGCTAGACATGATTACTACTGTTTCTTAGACGGGTTGTCAGGATACTTCCATATCCCAATTGCCCCATAAGATCAAGCCAAGACAACATTCACATGCCCCTTCGGAACATTTGCTTACAGGCGCATCCCGTTTGGATTGTGCAATGCCCCAACAACATTCCAGAGATGCATGGTAGCCTTTTTTTATAAGCTCGTCGGAGGGAGATAATGGAGGTGTTCATGGACGACTTCTCGGTATTCGAAGATTTATTCCTTCACCGTCTTGCCAACCTCGAGAAGGTCCTTGAGCGATGCGAAGACACTAATTTAGCTTTGAGATAGGAGAAGTCGCATTTTATGGTGCGAGAGGGCATTGTGTTTGTAACACCTGATCCGGCTAAACCCATATTTCGGTCGTTTGAAAGATATGCGATTTAAGTTGAGTGTTTTGATAGTATTTCGACGAAAATCGAAATATCGATAGATCGGATAAATATACATATTAATTATATATTATATAATTAAATAAAAGGAAATGTAAAAGAAAAGGAAAATGGAAAAGTAAGCGGTGGGAGCCGTTATCTTAAATCTCCTCCCCCACCTGTAACTATTTCCCCGTCTTCTTTAATTCCATTCTTTTCCATTTCCGGTCGAGAGCAACAGAGTGAGAAGTAGCACGCAGACGAGCTCTGTAGTAAAATTTCAAAGCTCAATTCTTGAGTTCCAGTGATCAAAAAATTCCTTAAGTAATGCCTAATCCATTCATACATCATAGTTTATCGATTTAGAGATTTAAAACGAGTTTTTGGATTAGGAATTTCTTGAGTTTCCAATCGAAGGAATTAGGGTTTTGGAGTATCCGGAAGCCGGATTAAGCCCAGATTTCATATACAAGCTTCTTGCAGCTATGTAATTAATCCTCTGGTTGTAATCCATGAATTTAAGCTATTATTTAGGTCGGAGCCGGAATCCCTGAATTTAGCTCCGGCTAGGGTTTGATGTGTTTTTATCGAGAATTTGATCCCGACCATAGAACTAACAATGACGAGGACACTGCATGGGATATTAGGACGGTCTCGGATTTTAATTCTGGGGTTCGTTCGTGAAATTGACGTTTTAGTACGGGAGGCTAGAACCGGGAGTTTGAACGACCAGAACTCGTGAGGGATTAGCACGGCTTACCGGGTTTGTCGTATCACGATAATTATATTGATGCTTAGAATTGACCTAGGTGAACTAGAATGGAAAGATTAGGGGTGTATGAACTTTTGTGCTATATGTTGAACCCTGGACTGCTGTATGATATTATTGACTTGCCCTAATCGATATGGACCTTGTTTATGTTGATGATTGCTTACATGTTGTCATTTGTGGCTTAACTGTTGATATGACTTCATGGTTGTTTGATCAGGTGTTTTGACATGATGTGATATTGTGGTTTTATTTGGATTCACAAGTGGTAGGAAATAAACTTCCCAGGGTGATATTATGATGTTTTAAGGAGGATGACTTGCACGGGGTTTGTCCCGAGGAAGTGCAATTATACGACTCATGTTTTACCTATGTTGAGCCAATTATGGTCAGGTCAAGTACTTGTGCAAGTAAGGAATTATGATTAAGCAAGATGAGATGTGAATCATGTATAAGGATACCAAATATGAGTATTTTGGTCTCACGGTCAATTACATAGTAATCAGGGCTCCCCATGCTATTACTCTGGTAAGACATGATAGTCACACCTCTCTTGTGGTGCTGACTGAAGATTATGATATGCATGATAGTCACACCTCTCATGTGGTGGTGACTGAAGATTATTCACGAGATATGACCACACCTAGAGTGGTGTCGGGTATGGTTTCACCTATGGTGGTATGGGGGTATGTATGTATGATCACATCCTACTGGATGTTGGGTGTGTATGGTGGCCCCAGAGAGTTATTACCATGGGAGTAGCCAGGTGCCTATGATTAAAACATGATAAGATGCATATGCATAAGTCAAGGTGGTTGAGTCTTTTGCCTATTGGGATGTTGGATGGCTGAGGTCTGATCCTGGTGCTTTAGCTTGTTTGCTAGATGTATGATAGGAGTATGCTCTGTTATGAACTCACGATGCTGTGATTATCTCACTTTTCCATGAGCTGACCCTCTTTATCCTTTTTCTCTGCTTATGCCATGTGTAAGCAGATCATCATCAGCAGCATCAGTAGATAAGTATATAGGTGAGAGCTGTGCAAGAATTGAAGGCAAGATTAGGTATGGTGGTCAACTATTATGTGCTTGGACGACTACTTCAGATTTTGGCCAGTGATCCACACCTATTTTGTAAAAATGGTTTGAGAATGTTTTTCATGTGCATACTAGCTTTTGATGTAATATAACATATCCACAGGTGTGGATAGTTGATATGTGTATATTTGTGTGGTTGTGTAAGTTGTGACCACTATGACATGTATTAGTAAGGTATGCAGTTGTGGAGCATGAAACTGTGCCTATGGCTATGAAAGCCAATGTATATGGTTGTGGATATATATTTATATCAACGAATATAGGGATTCAGATGAATTATTTTGCAGCTTTAGTTGAAAGAACTGTTAGCCCATTATGTGAGTAGTTCATGTCGAAATTTTATTTGGGTAAATTTTGGTAATTAATGTAACAACAGTTTTACATTTCGCTGCAATTGTATGAACAATACGATCAGGCAAAACGTATAGGGTAGGGTCAGTGGCGGATCCATGATTTTTATATAGGGGTGACCTCTTCCAAAAATTAAATTAAAAATTAATTAAATAATTCATAAATCGGAAAATATCCGACTAGTACATATTTTAACAAAAGATTAGGACGTATTTTCATATTTTGAAAAAAGAATATAAAATAGACTCAATATCTACATTGTTCAACAAATCTATATATCATACTAGACAATAATGCACGAACTGATAACATATTCGATTTCTAACCTTGTTCTTGATGTAACTCAAAGTAGAAAGACTCTTTTAACTATTGTCGTGTAATCATGAAATCAATTCAAATTAAGGATAACCCGTAATTAGTTTAATTGTTAGGTTTTGAAAATAATTGGGGATAAGGAATAATGTTTTTACTATTTTATAGTGCTTAAAATAGAACAAGAAACGATTTGAAACCTATAGAATATGTTTAATAATAGTAGTGTTCTAGGTTTGAATAATACAAAGTACCACTTATATTTTTTTAATCATACACAAATTACTACCGAGATTAGGATAATCATTTTTTTTAAAATTTAAGGGTGTCCCGAATTACCGATTATAATTTTTTATCCATACGAAACTATTATTTGAGGTTGGATAATCGTTATCCCAAATTTTAGGGGTGTCCCGGGACACCCCTAATGGTCCATGTATCCGCCACTGGGTAGGGTGTTACAACTTGTTATCAGAGCTGGTTTGTATTCTGCATTATGGTATGTTACTTTCGCTCTTGAGGACTGATGACCCTCAAAAGGGTAGGAAGTACTCCATACCTGTATTTGTACTAAACTTGCCCAGATTTGGGACTAAAGGTGATGATGTGTTGCATAGTCAATTGACAATTGCATATGGTCAAACATGATTTTGAGCATTGGAAAGAATCTTGAAAAAGTTATGGTTTAAAAGGTTTTGAAAATTTTATGGAGTTTTTATCATGTTGTCCAAGTAATGATTTTGGCAAAAAGTTTTAATGGTGTGTGGATCACTCTAAAGCCAATGTTTCCTAGTAGCTGGCACATAAGTTGTTCTAACGTTCCTACTAACCAATTGAGGAACATGGAGGCTCTCTAAGCAAGGCCATTGATTTTAGACTATGCAGAAATAAAGACTTCTGGTGGTAGAGATTTTACCAGAGACATGATTCTGCTTTGGTGGCAACCATTTTGTAGGTTAATAACCTTGGTTACTGAGTTATGCTTTCAAAATTGTTGATGTGCTTATGATGTGATAACCCTTTATAGGTTTGAAACCTAAACATGGGAACTTGAGGTGTTATGTGTTTAGTATGTACTTTAGATCTCCTAACCTATGAGTAGGTAGTAACAAGATATGTGGTAGTATATTCTGGGGGAAACGAGCGGATATGTACTATTGACTCAAGGATAGATTTCGAGGACGCAATATTTTTAAGGAGGGGAGAATTGTAACATCCCGATCCGGGTAAACCCATATTTCGGTCGTTAGAAAATATGCGATTTAAGTTGAGTGTTTTGATAGTATTTCGACAAAAATTGGAATATCGAATGATCGGATAAGTATACATATTAATTATATACTATATAATTAAATAAAAGGAAATGTAAAAGAAAAGGAAAATGAAAAAGTAAGCGGTGGGAGCCGCTGTCTTAAATCTCCTCCCCCACCTATAACTATTTCCCCATCTTCTTTAATTCCATTCTTTTCCATTTCCGGCCGAGAGCAACAGAGTAAGAAGCAGCACGCAGGCGAGCTCTCTAGAAAATTTTCAAAGCTCAATTCTTGAGTTTCGGTGATCGAAAAATTCCGTAAGTAATGCCTAATCCATCCATACATCGTAGTTTATCGATTTAGAGCTTTAAAATGAGTTTTTGGATCAGGAATTTTTTAAGTTTCCAATCGAAGGAATTAGGGTTTTGGAGTATCCGGAAGCCGGATTAAGTCCAGATTTCATATACGAGCGTCCTGCAGCAAGGTAAGTAAGCCTCTGGTTCTAATCCATGAATTTCGGCTATTATTTAGGTCGGAGCCGAAATCCCTGAATTTAGCTCCGGCTAGGGTTTGATGTGTTTTTATTGAAAATTTGATCCCAACCCTAGAACTAACAATGACGGGGACACTGTAGGGGATATTTGGACGGTTTTGGATTTTAATTCTGGGTTTGTTCGTGAAATTTAAGTTTTAGTATGGGAGGCTAGAACCGGTGTTTGAACGACCAGAACTGGTGAGGGATTAGCACGGCATACCGGGTTTGTCGTATCACGATAATTATATTGATACTTAAAATTGACCTAGGTGAACTAGAATGGCATGATTAGGGGTGTATGAACTTGTGTGCTATATGTTGAGCCCTGGACTATTGTATGATATTATTGACTTGCCCTAATCGATATGGACCTTGTTTATGTTGATGATTGCATACATGTTGCCATTTGTGGCTTAACTGTTGATATGAATTCATGGTTGTTCGATCAGTTGTTTTGACATGATGTGATATTGTGGTTGTATTTGGATTCACAAGTGGGGGAAATAAACTTCCCATGGTGATATTAAGATGTTTTAAGGAGGATGACTTGCACGAGGGTTTGTCCCGAGGAAGTGCAATTATACTACTCCTGTTTTACCTATGTTGAGCCAATTATGGTCAGGTCAAGTACTTGTGCAAGTAAAGAATTATGATTAAGCAAGATGAGATGTGAATCATGTATAAGGATACCAAATATGAGTATTTAGGTCTCACGGTCAATTACATAGTACTTAGGGCTCCCCATGCTATTACTCTGTTAAGACATGATAGTCACGCCTCTCTTATGGTGCAGACTGAAGATTATGATATGCATGATAGTCACATCTCTCATGTTTTGGTGACTGAAGATTATTCACGAGTTATGACAACACCTAAAGTGGTGTCGGGTATGGTTTCACCTATGGTGGTATGGGGGTATGTATGTATGATCACATCCTACGGGATGTTGGGTGTGTATGGTGGCCCGGGAGAGTTATTAGCATGGGAGTAGCTAGGTGCCTATGATTAAAACATGATAAGATGCATATGCATAAGTCAAGATGGTTGACTCTTTTGCCTATTTGGATGTTGGATGGCTGAGGTCTGATCCTGGTGCTTTGGCTTGTTTGCTAGATGTATGGTACGGGTATGCTCTGTTATGAACTCACGATGCTATGATTATCTCATTCAGCCATGAGCTGACCCTCTTTATCCTTTTTCTCTGCTTATGTCATGTGTAAGCAGATCATCATCATCAGCAGCAGTAGATATGTATATAGGTTGGAGATTAGCAAGAGTTGAAGGCATGTGATCCACACCTCTTTTGAAAAAATGTTTTGAGAATGTTTTTCATGTGCATACTAGCTTTTGATGTAGTATTACATATCCACAAGTGTGGAAAGTTGATATGTGTATATTTGTGTGGTTGTGTAAGTTGTGACCACTATGGCATGTATTAGTAAGGTATGTAGTTGTGGATTATGAAACTGTGCCTATGGATATGAAAGCCAATGTATATGGTTGTGGATATATATTTATGTCTGCGAATGTAGGGATTCAGATGAATTATTTTGCAGCTCTAGTTGCAAGAACTGTTAGCCCATTATGCGAGTAATTCATGTCGAAATTTTATTTGGGTAAATTTTTGTAATTAATGTAACAACAGTTTTACATTCCACTGCAATTGTATGAACAATATGATCATGCAAAACGTACAGGGTCGGGTGTTACAGTGTTGGGTCACAAAATCTCCAAGAGAGGAATTGAAGTGGATCGAGCCAAAGTTGAAACAATAAGCAAGCTCCCTCCACCAACCACAGCCAAGGGCATTAGGAGCTTCCTTGGACATGCTGGGTTTTACCATCGGTTCATCGAGAACTTCTCAAAGATTGCATTCTCCTGACCAAGCTTTTGGAGAAGGATGCCCCCTTCCTTTTCATAAAGGAATGTTTTGAGGCTTTTAACATCCTCAAGGCGAAGCTTACAAATTCCCCCATAATGTTCTCACCAAATCGGAGCCTTCCTTTCGAGCTCATGTATGACGCTATTGACTATGCAGTGGGAGCGGTGTTGGGCCAAAGGCGGGGTAGGCATTTTAAACCTATTTGCTATGCTTCAAAGACGTTGAATGATGCTTAGGAGAACTAAACAACTATCGAAAAAAGAGCTGTTGGCAGTGATCTTTGCTTTTCATAAATTCAGATCTTACTTGGTGCTCTCAAAAGTTTATTGTCTACACCGACCACTCCACTATCCGCTTCTTGATGAGCAAGGTGGGCGCCAAGCCCCGACTAATCTGATGGATCCTACTTCTACAAGAGTTTGATGTGGAGATAAAGGACAAAAAGGGAGATGAACACCTTGCGGCTGACCACCTCTCGCGACTTGAAGGACTAGGAGGGGGCATCTCCCAAAGAGAGATAAATGACACATTCCCCGATGAAGGATTATTCGTCCTCGCCGCTGTAGAGAGTGCCACACCGTGGTTTGCCGACTTCGCGAATTATCTGGTTGGAGGGCAACTGCCCAAGGGAATGAATACACATGAGAGAAGGAAGTTCTTCTCCGACCTTCGATGCTACTTATGGGATGATCCCCTCCTCTTTTGGATTGGGGAGGTGTGTACCGGAGAAGGAAATGATGGATATCCTAAACCACTGTCACACGGGACCAGCTGAAGGCCATCACGGAGGCAACCGAACTGCAAGGAAGGTGCTCCATTCGGGATTCTATTAGCCGAACCTTTTTCGGGATTCCTACAAATTTGTGAACCATTGTGACAGCTGCCAAAGGACAGGTATTGTTTCTAATCGGAATGAGATGCCCCAAACGATTTTCATTACTTGTGAGATTTTTTATGTTTGGGGCATCGAATTTATGGGTCCTTTCCCCTCGTCTTTTGGTAACAAATACATCCTTGTGGTCGTAGACTACGTCTCGAGGAGGGTTGAGGCTCAAGCTCTCCCCACCAATGATGCAAGAAGAGTCTGTGGATTCCTCGAAAATCTTTTTGCAAGATTCGGGACACCGAGGACCATCATTAGCGACCGAGGAACCCATTTTTAGGGGCAATTTGACAGACGCCTCGATCACTATGGTGTTACCCACCCGGTGTCAATGGCCTTCGGGACACCGAGGACCATCATTAGCGACCGAGGAACCCATTTTTAGGGGCAATTTGACAGACGCCTCGATCACTATGGTGTTACCCACCCGGTGTCAATGGCCTATCATCCCCAGACTAGTGGACAAGTTGAGTTATCAAATTGGGAACTAAAAAGGATACTAGAAAAGACGTGGATCAATCCCGCAAGGATTTGTTGGCAAAACTCGATGATGCTCTATGGGCGTACCGCACGGCCTACAAAACCCCAATAGGCGTCTCGCCTTACCAATTGGTGTAAGTCAAGGCTTGCCACTTGCCTGTAGAGCTAGAGTATAAGGCTTTCTGGGCCAGAAAGCTATTGAATATGGACCCTATTTTGTGTGGAAATGAGCGCAAGTTGCAGGTGCTTGAACTCAAGGAGTGGCATCTCCAAGCCTATGAGAACACCAAAATTTACAAGGAAAATATGAAGCGCCTGCATGATGCTCGACTGAAAGGAGGGAAGGATTTCCAACCGGGAGACCAAGTACTCTTATACAACTCCCGGTTGCGATTGTTCCCCGGGAAGTTAAGATCGAAATGGTCAGGCCCGTATGAGATAACACAAGTGTTCCCATACGGGGTGGTAGAGATCTCCCACCCAAAGAAAGGAACTTTCAAAGTGAATGGACACCGCCTCAAACGTTACCTTGGAGGAGAGGTAATGCCTTAAAAGGAGGTGGTGTTCCTACAAGATGCCTGATCCGGAGTCTCTGTGTAGCTAACGACGTTAAGTAGCGCTTATTGGGAGGCAACCCAACAAAGGTTAGCAAGTTTGTCCTACTACTACTATCATATTGTGTTGTGTAATAACCTCGCCTTGAGCGAGTCGTATTGTGTTTGTGTATGTGTGTTTTTTGTCTTCTCCTTGAAGCTCCAAATCTCCTACCCCGAAAACATTCCAACTTTCACTCACCAAGCAAAGCGGTAACGTCGTTCTACCCCTATCTTACGCCATTGAGGGCAATGTCGAGCTTAAGTGTGTGTGTGGGGGGGGGGGGGGTAGTTTATTATTATCCTTGTGTGAGTGTGATTGATGCTTGGAGCCTTGATGTTTGCCCAAATTTGAAAAATTTGAGGGCTCCGAGCAATGTTTGCATGATCAAAGTGGTCTGTCTGTGGGAGAATTTTGTGTCTATTGGCTTTAACCTTGAATTGTTGCATGTGATCGAGTGTGCCCTATGATGATGACTGAGAAGTGCATTAGGATAGTGCAAAGGATTAGTTCTCATGTGTGCAAAAATGAATGGATGTTTTTTACTCGATTACTTTTTGATTACAATTGCCATGCATGTTGCTTTGTGAATTGGAATAGATGGTTGGGTGACTAGGTAGCCATTGGAGTTTGGAGCCGATCGTTTTCTTCTTGTGTGCTTAGATCCCTCTTACCATGGCGAGTAACATCACAGTTGTCACTAGTGAGTATGATGGAGGCATAGGATTAGTCCACGCCCAAATGTTGATTGTCCCGAAATGATTTATCCACTAGTCAACCCTTTAGAGCCTTGTGATTTTGAGGTTCGTTCTCATGTTAGGAGCTTTTTGCTTGTGAGCTTAATGGTGCTTGATAGAAGACCCCCCAATCCTTTCTTCGTGTCTATACGTGTGTCGTCCTTGTGTCCCGGAGCTCTCGATTTTGAGATCCATTGAGGTTCTACATAGGAGGATAGTGTGCGGTTCTTGCTAGGAACAAAGTGAAAGGAAGAGTTGTGTTGGAGTGAGTTCTTAGAAAGAGAGCATTGATTGTTCGAAGTACAAGTGGCAAGTTTTTTTCTCTCTAGTAGCCCCCTCAAAAGAAAAGAAAAAGAAAGAAAAGGAAAGTAGAAAGAAAGAAAGAAACGAAAAAGAGGTAATAAAGGGAGTTAAATAAAGTAGAGAGTGCCACAAGGAATCAAAGAGTATGCTCTAGGAGACGTTTCTTGGCACTCAAGCCATTGAAACCTCCACACTGTCTTAGAACTCCTTCACTACCAAATCAAAATGTGATAGCTAGAGTAGACCGAGGTAGAGCGCGTTAAGGAAGTTCATGATGGGTGACAGTTTGGAAGGGAGAAGTGAGGTTTTAGGCTGATGCTAGTGGCCATTGTTTGTAAGGAAGGTTCTGAGTCAAAACCATAGAACCTTCCGTTGTAGGGTGAAGATGTAGGACCTCATGATGTGTTTGCCACCACCCAAAAAGCCTTGTCCCCATGTCCAAGACAATCACCAGTCATTTAAACCCATGTCTAAGACCTACGGACAAGCTAGTGATGACAACCATTCCGTGAACTCTAACATTTAGAGGTTGTCGCCATGGTGTTGAGACGATAGGGCCGAGTGTTGATGATTGTGCACATTCTTTGCACCAAAAGGTCCCGACCCCACTGGTCAAGAGAGTGATTGATTCATTCTTGTGTTGTATAATACGCCCATGGGAGGTGTATATTATCAAAGTAACGCAGCTAACGACTCAAACGAAGGATCGATTGAGCTCGAATCAAGAACGAAGTGTTCTAAATACGAACTTGGATAAAACGGAACCAAAAGTGCAATTCCACACTTGTGGAAAGGTTCAATTGGTATAATGATAGAGTCAACGCGTTCTTGATCGATACAAGAGCTCAACGAGTTTGGAATCCGCCAAACTCTCACAAATACGCAAACTTGCACAAAACCAAAGGGTTTTTTTTTATTAATCAAAGTCTTCGATTTACAACGAAATAGAAAGCTTAAATAGACCTAGCTAGGGTTACACACGTCTCCATGCTCCTCGAATGGAGCTCCAAAGTAGGCTTCACAAACACGTTTCCAACCTTAACCATTTTCTAGCAGTTTTCCAGTTTTGAGGTAGCAACTTTGAGGCCTTGGAAAGCAACCTTAATGACTTTTTTTGGATCCAAAAAGCATACCATTGGAAAGATGGCAAATTTATCTTTAAAACAAGCACTTGAAATACAATTTTCAGTGAGCCAATTGTGAGAACCATGCCTCCAAGGTAAGCATCTCGAAACTGTCCCAACACTTAACCAAATTCTGCATTTCTTCTTCCCAACTTCGATAGCTTCTTTGTCAAGTAATAGTGACGTGAATGGTTGATAATTTGGAATCATATCAGGCTTCCCCTCTTCAAAAATCTTTGACCTCAAAGCTGGACCTTTCCTCTTGGCAAAAGCTTCCCAGAATTGATCCCAAATTGAATCATAAGAGGGCTGTTTGATCACATTTTTCGACAGAATTCTGGCAGCTTCTCTACACGTCATGCCCTATTCGATGGTGCTTTCTTCAACTCACATTGTCTCCTCATCATCAGCAAGGAATATCTGGCCTTTGTTAACACGAATCAGCTTTGCCAATTGATCTGGCAATTTCCCAGAATGCCGCAACTTGGCGACGAACATCCACCCTTGCCCAAAATCTGAATTCAGACAATCCAAGCTGCCTTTCTCCAATTCACGGCAAGAGGAAGCTTTATCCATTAGAGAATCTAAGTTCTCGTTTGATTCCAAGCCTCGATGGTTCCTGTGACGCGACAAATCATCACCTGCATTTTTCCCTCCGTGATCGGAAGTCAAATTCCGTGAGCGCAGAACATCCAAATTGAAATTGGGGATTCCGAATTCAGGCCGCTTCGAACTGGTTTCTGCGATGTTACGCCTTCCATGATCATCCAGTAACTGATTCCCAACATTCGTTTGGCTCGACTCATGCTCAATCTCTCCGACGAGATACCCGTTTTCAGAGTCGGGCTTTGGTTTTTGCAGAAGAGCTTTTGCATAATTGGGACTTGCTGTTGGACGATTCATTGCCTCGATTCTTGCTAGGGAAATCATTCCTGGGGTAGTTTGGAATGTATCTGATGGATTTATTTCCTTCGAATCGTCTTGTAGTTTGTCGTTTATGTCTGCACAGTGAGGGCTGTATTTTTCCGGAGAAAAACAGGGGTGCTGGCCTCCTACGGACTGCTGGTTTTCTTGAGCCATCATAGCTAGAACTAGGGAAACCAAGGTTTTCTCCATCTCCTTCCAATTGTTAGTTTCGACTAGCCTCTTACTGTCTTCCATAGATTCCTTCACATCGACCGCTCCAAAACACGACCTCTGTTTTTCCGGAGGAAAGCAGAGTCGATTATATATGGCAGTCTGCAGCTTGTCGATCCCACGCTGTATCTGATCGAATTGGGGCTGGAAAGTTTCTATGACCATCTGATTTAACTCCTCGACGTTGATTTGTTGTTCTCCCATCATCTCCTTGTCGACTAAAGAACTCCTCTACTCCTCTATATTCTGCCCGCGAAGAAAAATAGACTGAAAAACAGAATTCTCAACCTCCTCCTTGCTCATGCGTTGAACGGGGCTCTGATACCACTTAATACGCCCCTGGGGGTGTATATTATCAAAATCACGCAACTAACGACTCAATTGAAGGATCGATTGAGCTCGAATCAAGAACGAAGCGTTCTTAATACGAACTTGGATAAAACGGAACCAAAAGATCAACGCGTTCTTAATGATAGATGCCTGACCATGATCAACGTGTTCTTGATCGATACAAGAGCTCAACAAGTTTGAAATCCACCAAACTCTCACAAGTACGCAAACTTGCACAGAACCAAAGGGTTTCTTTCGATTAATCATAGTCTTCATTTTACAACGAAATAGAAAGCTTAAATAGACCTAGCTAGGGTTACACACGTCCCCATAAAATCCTAATTACAGTCTAATACGAAAAGGAATCATAAACTATCTAAAACAATGAAATCATAACTGAACAAGGAAAACTAATTCTGTTTTTACAAGACAGAATTTTGTGACTTTGTACTAACTTTGAGCATTTCGTTCGAAGCCTTCCAGAACTCCAATCCATCATCCAACTCCTTCTCTTTGTATACAAATATACCTAGTTTCATGTTGTGGAAGCCTTTGGACTTGAATAAGACCCATGCTCCTCGAATGGAGCTCCAAAGTAGGCTTCACAAACACGTTTCCAGACTTGCCATTTTTTGGCAGTTTTCTAGTTTTGAGGTAGCAACTTTGAGGCCTTGGAAAACAACCTTAATGACTTTTTATGGATCCAAAAAGCATACCATTGGAAAGATGACAACCTTATATATTTAAAACAAGCCCTTGAAATACAATTTTCATTTAGCCAATTGTGAGAACCATGCCTCCAAAGTAGGCATCTCGAAACTGTCCCAACACTTGGCCAAATTCTGCCTTTCTTCTTCCCAACTTCGATAGCTTCTTTGTCAAGTAATTGTGACGTGAATGGTTGGCAATTTGGGATCATCTCATACCCCGGTGAGGACCTTTGTTGCCCATCCGTTTGTTCCTTGGACTTGAACTCTATGTATGGTTAGTTGTGGTTGATTAGTGTTCTTGTTGAAACTTGCATTGATTCATGAACAAGGTGAGAACTTTTCATTTGCCCGCTTCTAGTAGCCTCGAATGTCGTTTGTGGTCGATTTTGGTATTTCTTGCAACGGTCCTTGTGTTAATTGCCAATAGCCATTTGAGATTCACCACTTTGTGCCCTTTGATTCGTCCCCAAAGCATTTTGATAGGTTGAGATATTACCTTGTGTGAAATGGTTTGCTTGGGGACAAACAAACGTCTAAGTGTGAGGGAGTGATTCGGGCTTAATTGTACACATTTTATACCCGTTTCCACTTGACGTTTGTGACATTTGAACTCCTAAAAGGGGGGTTTTACGTTAGGTTTTGTGTGTTTCAGGATCTAACAGGTGAAACTAGTCCGGAGTCGAAAGTTCGAAGAAAAGGAGCAAAGACCGGGCAAAGGGAGTGATTTAGGCCATGTTCACGGGTTCCCATTAGATTTCACGGTCTCCTAAGGTCGTGAAATGAAGCCATAAACCGTGAATCGCGAAGCATCCAGGGCGATTTCAGAGGTTATTGACGCCGAGTGAGTTCATGGTCACAAAGACCGTGAACTTTGAGTGCAAACCGTGAACTCAAGTGAGTGAAACGGTGCGTTTCAACATAGCACTTCGAGTTCACGGATGCATTGAGGAGTTCATGGCCGTGAAATGAACCCGCGAACTTAGCCCGATCCCAGTATATAACGTGAGGTGAAAGGAAGAGAGAGGGGAGACCCCAAGTGTGAGAAAGCACCTTCTTCATATTTTAGAGAGAGATGGACGAACCAAAAAAGAAAGGAGGCTAGGGTTTGCTCCAAGTGGTGAATTGGGAAGAATCTCCTCAAGTGAAGATCAACACAAGATCAAAGGAGAGTGGAGGCATCACCTTGATGGTTTCTACTTCTTTCTTTTGTGTTCTTGCCCTTTGTAGCATGGAGTAGTTTCCTTTTTCACTTGGGTGTTGTGAAACCCTAACTATTTGCCATGTAGTTGTTGTGTGAATTGAATGATTGTTTATGGGTGTTGTTTAATTTAATGATTGAGGTATTTTTCATGTTGATTGTGTGTGTTTATGCTTAGCAATCCAATGGGCCATTATAACTTAGATTAGAGGGAAAACCCCCTTCAAGGGAGGCTCAATTGAGTTGGGATTCCTAGGGCTTTTTAAGCCACCTATCTAGGTTAATATAGGGCAAAACTCTATCTTGAATTAAACGAGGTTAATCATGATTAAGCCGTCCAGCCATTAGCTTGAAGGAGAAGGTAAGTCAACCCTCAATTGCCTTAACCAAGAGGGCTACTTTAGTAGCCTATAATCTATCCATTGGTTTGGTAATTGAGAGTGTGGGCTTCGACCGTAGTTTCACTTCCTAGCGGTTCACGATTGCCTCGCCCATAATTACCCATTCGAGTCCATGAGATATGGTAGTAGTTAGGGGGAAGCGACAACCGAGTGATCCTTCTCATCTAGAGCTTTCAAAAAATTTACCTTGGCTTTGTTTTAATTTAATACTTATAGTTTTCAACCAAAAACCAATCCTCTAGATAATGTTTCAAACAATTGAAGTAGGGGTACATGGACCGGCCTGGGTTGATATTTAAACATACTTGCCCTATATTGCACCCATCTAAGGTTTATACTTGGGCCTTAGGTGGGATTTTGTTGTGATATTCGGGATGAGTCAGTCGCCATACTGGGATGGTGGTGGTGCGTGTCCATGCTCCGAGAGCCTCTCTAAATGCACTGCTGGTTTCTGAGCATCCTGCCATGCAATCTATATAGGAAAAGTGGCACTGGCGAGGTCAATTCACTTAGGCCCTGTTTACTTCCATTTTCGTTTTCTGTTTTATGTTTTCATGTCATAAATTTGGTAACCGAAACTAGAAAACTTGTTTGCTTTTCATTCTGTTTTCTATTTGTTTCCAACTATGAAAACAGAAAGTGGCAACTTCCTACTGTTTTCGAAAATGACAAAATGTTGTTTTCACTTGTTTTCAACATCTGTTATCTCAAAAACATGAAACAGAAATGAAAGTAAACAGGCCATTACTTGTCATTTTTTTGACTGATCATCGATGGTAGTGTAGACCAAGTTTACCTGGCCCTAATGCCAAGATCATATTTCCCTTGGGCCTCTTAGAACCGTTGCTTCAGAAGTGAGGTACAGTTCTATTGAAGAAGATATTAGTTAGGAGGTTGAGGTGCCTTCGGTTTTGCAGAACGAAAGAGTTTGGAAGGTAAAGAGGTGAAAAAGGTAAATCTACTCTAATTGGACGAGTGAGATATCAAAGAAGGAAGCCATTGTATAGGCAAGATCTCCATGGGTCACCTTACCATGTATCATGATCCAACTCATGTCTTGTCGGTCTTAGGAGAATCCGCTTACCGTGCACCCGAGAGCATTGTTCTCCTAGGTTGTACATGTCATGTCGTACAATCTTGGTTAGTGTATTGTTCTTGAGCAGTAATGTGTGTTCTAATGATGTAGGAGAGTAAAACATGCAAATATACCCAGCTAGGTGAACTCGTATAAGCGCGTCATTCTACAGCCTTGGACTGCAACCTCAATGTGTGGCACATACGAGTTGTTGATTTCTTATTTCGTTAGATCCCACCTTGTCTCAAAGCATTTACTCGAACTAATGGTCAACAATGACCCTACAGATGACTTCCTTGAGGTGTCATGTCGTTCGATCGAATGATGCTTGATCGATTAGGACTGTTATTTCTAGTGCCATCCTAATTGACTCAGATTTGAATCCTTGCACCTTGAAGGAGTGCACGGTCTACTTAAGATCCCATTTGAATTGACAAATAAAAAAATAGAGGAATTTTAACGTCAACACATATGAAATAAACAAAATGGAATTAAGGAACTAAGAAACTTAGCCAGCATGTGGAAGGGTTCCTAGGTGTTCATCGATCCAAATGAAGACCCTAGAAAACCACAAGAAATGACGTCAACAATAGAGAAAACAAGCCCAGAGGCGCTATTTCTGTCGCCGTTTCTCCCTCGAAAGTTGGTCTCATTTTAAGTCAGGAGCGTTTGCTCTGTCGGCAGAGTAGCGACCCTTCCTTGAACTCTCATCTCCTCCTCCTCTTTCCTACCTCTAGAGACCTATTTATAGGCCTTTGGTTAGGCTTTTTATGGAGATAATCTCACAACTCTAGCATCATTCAACCAATCAGAGCGCTCCAAATACATTGCCAGCAAATCAGTATGCTTTGGGATAACTTCTTGATGAAGTGGTTGAGCTCCGTAAAATGGCAAAAATGGCGTCGTTTTCCTACCTCAAAATTGTGCTTTGGACGCCATTTCTTCAAGGCATCCTCTCTTTGAATCCTATCTCCAGCAAGTGGATCTCGATGTCCCCTACAGCTTCCAAGTGGTTCGCTAGTCTGCTTTGACCTGAAAATGCACAAAATGCTACCAAAGGCTATATATAGTACAAAAGAAATCCTAGGGTTGCTAGAACACACTTGAAGAAATCATAGCACAAATCCAAGGTATTTTGACGATAATGATAGAAGTATGCACTTTGGATCACAATACGAGGGTCTAGAATAGATACTAGTGTGTGTCATCATTGACACCAAAGATGAGAGCAAGCTCACGATGAATAGGTCCTTCCTCTGCCAATATGTCCCACTAAGAAAATTCATACTCGTCTCGATGCTCATCAATGTACTAGTTATGGTATGAACATAGCCTCCTCCCTGTAGTCCTCAAGGACTAACAACGGACGTGTACCTCAGAAGGTTGTCTATGAACAACCATGTTGGGTGAACCCTCTAGTTATGTATGAGAAAATGATATAGAATCACATCACTGGAGGTCACCTTCCCGCTAACACTCTTCTGTCTCAAGCTAAAAGATGTTCGGACAAAATAGTGCACGAACCTGATGAAGGAAACCTTGATCATTGTGGGTTGGGAGTAACCAACACAAAACACGACCCTATAATTCCTTGGAATTCTCTTCTTTTTTTTTTGTTGTTGTTGAAATCCTTGGAAGTCTCTTCCAAAGCTCCTAGAAGGTGGATAATTGTGTTGTCGGCTCCCAATATGCTCCAAGGCTAGCCTGGAGAGTGTCCTCCCCCTATGATTGTACGGGGTCCCAAGCTTGTCTGCCAAACTATCATAACTACCCTTGAAGATCTATCCCGCCAATCGATAGGTGATACATATTATGCTCGGGTATAGGCTGCTTCCACTATCAATGTGGCCAAGAACTCCCCAGTGAGACATTGATTCTCTCTCCTCGAATGCTGAATAATGACAAGAGACCAACATCATCCAATCTTTGTCTCAATTGTGTTCCGTATCCTCGGTACTAGTTAAAGTCTCTCTAGTTTAGCTCTCCTTTTTGATAAACATGCACTTCCTTCAATCTTGCTATCTTCATGGCTAACTCGCTCTAACTATATCTTCCCAACCGGAGAACAAGTATAACCAATGACCATATGTAGCATAGGGCAGAAACTAATGAAATTATCGAACTACGGGTCTCTAGATGTACCTTACATCAGCTTAAGTTTTGTTATCTAGCCAACCAAGAATACTAATTGAGACTAAACTAACTACAATAGTCTAACCACTATCCTAGTTAATTACAAGTTTGGGAGCTCTCTTAAGCTTAAATCCCTCTAGCTCCTCAATCAGATCAATGTTGAGTACTATCTTATATTGATTGAGTCTATATTTCTACCGCAAATAATACTAGGCTAGATTGGACCCCTACTCGAGTGCATCCAACCTCGCTCAATTGTGCTACCCGGAGAGGCGTACCGAACAAACGGTGAAGGAATTTGAGGTGTTCACCACACGACACTACCCAATACGACTATGGACATTTCTACTTTCGTATCAAAGAGCCATAGTGAAGTATTGAAAGTTCTCTATTCAACCTAAGGGGATATTCTCCCTCCTAGGTCAATATCCCAATTGACATGAAGAGGTGTCAAGAATCATGAAATTCATCATAAACATCAATCAAATAGATAATAGCAGTTCAAATCATAGGATATGTCACATACATCAACAATCAAACCAAAATCTAGACCTAGGGTTCATCAACCTAAGAGAAGGAAAGTTAATTCATAGATAAGGGGAGAGAGAATATAGTATAAGCTTAGAATCTTAAATCTTCATCTTCTAGGGGATGTTCTTCAAGTTTCAACGGTTATTTGATCCTCCAAAATAGCTCCTAGAACTCTCCTAGGTAACTCTCTCTCTCTCTCTCTCTCTCTCTCTCTCTCTAGAACCGACCCTTGGGTGTTTTGGGGTAAAAGAACCCAGCTCCCCTTGCTCAAAACTCGTTGCTGTCAATTTATACACGTAGTAGTGCAAGGATCATGTTTTTTGTTCTTACTTCATAGTCGTGAACAATGCAAAACGTGATCTCAGCACAAAAAACACCATTTTGTGCACACTTCATAGTTTTGGTGTTATTTTCACTCCTAAGGCAGTGAAGTGTGCACGAAGCGTGAAATGCACAAATGTTGTTGGAAATTTGCAATCTTCACGATTTTGGTGTGATTTTCACTCCCTCATGGCGTGAACATTACACCCACCCCGTGAACCTTGCACATAATCCACATTTTGGCTCATTTTGACCTCCAAATATCCCGAAACTCGTCCCCCACCTTCCCACGCATACTAGGACTTGAAATGTGACAAAAAAAGCACAATCAAGTGTAAAATAGGTCATGGAATGACAATTATCAAGTCAAACATTTAAGATATGAAGAAATATAATATGGGAGGCTCTAGTGTGTCATCTCAAACCTCCAAACTATTATCAGTCTCCATCACCTAGTCTTCTGGTGGTAGTTGTCCACTCCTGCTCCTTTATCTCCTTCTATCAACAGATAGCCTTCCGCTGGTGTGACTCGAAGATCTCCTAGCAAAGAGAAAGTGCGAACTGGACTCCCTTAAAGACTTCTCCTCTTCCATCACGATTGTCGGCTCCTTCTTTTTGATTCGTTCAGACCGTCGTGGTGCTACAGGATCTTGTTTTACTCTCGGTAGACTAGGATGCCTTGGCCCTCTTGATGAAGAAGCACCATCATTTCCTTTCTTCTTCTTATGTCTGCCTAGTCATGGTAAGAAACTCGACATTCTCCTGCTAAACAGACACCATATTAGTTTAGATCATAGGGGATAACCCCACACTTTCATAGTGTGGCTTTTACCATAGCTAATCATATAACATCTTAATTACGTATAAAGATAGTAAGCCATATACTTCATTCATCTTTTAAGATCATATAAAAATAAGAAGTATTCTAGATCAAATGTAGTAATATGAAGCACATATCTTGCAAACTTTAAAACCTTTGAAAGCTCCATGTTCTATGATTAGGCAAAGGTCGATAAGTTGGAACTAGTAAAGTGACATGCATTTTATCCAACATAGTAATAAACCTGAAACTAGCAATGTCATATTCCCGTTGTAGTTTCAAAATCAAAACTCCTACCAACTTTTCGAAAAAAGTAGCATAGCTTTTATCGTTTAACTCTATGCAAAAATGTGTTATGCTAAATTTTCGTCAGACCTTTGCTAAAGTTCATCATAAGCAACATGCAATCTTATTTTGAAGCATTTAAGAAATCACCATTCATTCATAAACATCGATTGTTCCTAATAGAGGTGATTGGAAGTTTAGGTTTTTGGGTGAAAATTCAAAACGTAGAGAGAAGGGAGAGGATTTCTGTTAGAGTGATAGGAAGTGTAAAATAAATGTGATTGGTGTGTGAATGGCCTAGTTTTACCCTTAAAAAGGGAAGGCGAGAGAAGCGGTGTCACGACGGTGGTGTCCGACGTAGCTTCATCTCGCCTTCTTGACTCGTTCTAACTACAACATCCCGATCGACGGCCAAGTATAACCGCCGACCGAGTGTAGCATAGGGAAAGCAAGCAATAAGAATTTATCATACCACGGGGATCTAGGATTACCCTACTTCAGGTTTAGGGTTCATTATCTAGCCAACCCTCGGGACAGACCTGGAACGGTGAAGTGATGGATGGGTAGGAGCACTATTCAACCTAGGGCACCCTTATATCGTAGGAGATTGATGGAATTGACTCCCTCGGGGATTGCCGGGACGATATGGGGTGAAGAGTTGTTCCCTCCTAGGTCAAAAGCTCGATTGACTCAATTACTCTACCGTTAGGAGATGGACTCCCTCGGGAATGACCCGGAACAATAAATCAATGAATATGGTAGGCTCTATTCAACCTAGGGAAACCCTTTATCGTATGAGATTGATGGAATAAAATCCCTCGGAGATTACCCGGACGATATAGGTTGAGGAGTCCTGAAGACGCCAATAATGGGCTCTAAGGTGATTTTCTCCCTCCTAGGTCAAAAGCTCAATACATGAAAATGGAAAACCAACTCATGTCATTCATGAAAACATCCATCAATTAAGTAAAATCATCAATCAACCATGGAATGTGTCACATTCATCAACATTAAACCCAAATCTAGACCTAGGGTTCTTAAACCAAGAGAAGAGGGTGATTTTCTAGAGAGAAAAGAGAGAAATTACAAATTGGACCCCAAGATCTTCTTCTTCTAGGCTTGAATCCTTGTCTTCAAGATCAGCCCAAGCCTCCAATTAAGCTCCAAGATCACTCAAGCACTATCTCTCTCTCACTAGAACTCCCCTTTGGTGTTTTGGCTGAAACCCTAGAGACAGAATCGAATCCCTCTCCAAAAACCAGCTCCTCTTTTCTTCCTTCTGTTGCTGCCTTTTATACCCAGATCAAAGGTTGTTCACGGTTTGAGTTCACGGCTGTGAAGTCAAAGCCTGGACCGTAATCTCGACCAAAAACGCGTCGTTTCACTGCAGCACTTCACGGTCTGGAGATGAAGTTCACTGTCTTACGACCGTGAACTAACTTGGCGCCAGTAACCTCTAGAAACCGTGACTTTGGTCATTTTTTCAGTTTTTCGCGCTCTTCGACCTCCAATCGACCCAAAACTCGTCCTCGACCTTCTCACACGTGCTAGGACATAAAATGTTACAAAACACACACAACCTAGCGTAAAATAGGTCGAGGGACGGTAATCTACTGAGCATAACGGACAATAAATGAGGGGTAAAATGTGTTCATTTGGACCCAAATCAGTTCTTTTTAGGACACTAACATTTTGTGTTAGAACACTTACCTCGTTAGTACAAAATTTGGTTTCATGCTATTTTCACATCTTAAAATCTTTCATTCTCATCATAAGATTGAAATTTTCCTCCAAATGTAACACCTACAATGTTTTCCTCCAATGAGTAACTCAAATTTTCAAGCCAAAATACAAATTTGTATGGAAAATTTAAACTACGAAAAAGAAATCTGGGTTGTCTCCGCGGAAGCACTTTTAGTTATCATCATTAAGTTAAATGCCAGGCATGGACTGCCTCCCTAGAGCGCTCTCTTTTTTATGCCTTTGAGTTAGGCTCAATTAAGTTACCTTTTAGTTGATATCTTGACCAAGTGCCACTTCATCGAGATAGTCACATTTCTTCATAGTTATGCAATGGTAGTATGTTGACACTCAGGGAAAAGTTAGTTAGACCTTTTTCCACGTGATGATCATCCAAGAGACATTGGATAATGAAGTGCCCGGAATCTTTCTTTACTTCATTGACAAGGACGAATTTTGCAAAACCCCAATGGGTTTTCTTGATTGTGGTCCCCTTTTCTTCGACGTTGCCATCTTCTTCCATGAAGATCTCCAACTTCTCCTTAAGATGTTCTGTTGAAATCAACTCCTCCAAAATTGGCACTGCCACTTCTACTCCTTCAAAAGCTTTTATCGCATTTCTGAAGAGGGATGGATAGTCAGCTTTCTTCTTCTCTTCTTCCTTTTTCATGCTCAAGAAACTCTTGGATGCTCCCATCCTAGTCGAGATTACCTTCATCCTCCTTCTTTGGATTGTTTTTTGTGTTTCTTGGATGGTTACTATCAGGCTTTTGATTTTGACCATCGATTATGAGTGCAAGTTGTCTTTGGATATACTTGTATCTCCTTTTCAATACTATTATTTTTGCCTCTAGCTTCTCTGAGCTCCAGGTGGAATTAGTTTCTTTTTTCATTGTGCTTCATGAACATTGAGTTCATTGGTAGAGGTGATATTGGGTAATCATCGCGCTTCTTCCCTCTTTGATCAGGCCACTAACTATATGGTATGCGAGGTTGGTTGAATCTTTGATAAGGAGCATAGCTAAGTTTTGAGATCTCGATTGATAGCCTTGATTAATATAATTAACATCAGCATTTCCTTGCCATTCTTAGGTATAACATTCGAATCCTTCATGAACTTCTTCTCCACATGCTTCATAAATGAACAAGGATGTCAACGGTCCATTCTTTGGCTCCACTGAAGTTTTCCTTAGTTGTTGAGTAAGCATTTTCATGTATGCACATAGGGCGATGACATCATCCTCCCTTTGTTGGGCATCTTTCAATGGTTTAGTCGTTGATGGATGCTTGGAATAGTTCTTCGACTTCCTCGCTAGTATGGTGAAATTCTCCTAGCATTGCACTCCTGTTGTGAAATCTCAATCAGCCGACTAGTTTACTATCATCGTGGTGTCATGATCAAGGCCTTGGATGAAGTAATGTGCAATTTTTTATGGTGTGAATCCATGATGGGGACATGCTTTGATATACTTTTGGAGTTTCCACCAATCATCAGAGAGATTCTCCCTTCCTTCTTTTGAAATTGAGTAATCTCATCTTTGAGCTCTTCCATCTTCCATTGTGGAAAGTACTCCTCACTGAATGCTTGTGAAAGTGTTTCCCACGTGGTGATGGTTCTTGGTTGGATGGTACTTGAGCCCCTATTTTGCTGCTCCTGCAAGTGAGAATGGTAAAGGTTGCAGTCAAATTCCATCGTAGGTAGCATCATCCCCTGGTATGGAATTGACGATCTCTAAGAAAGTCTTCAAGTGTTGCACTGTATCATCATCATTCATGCAATTCAACTTCCCTCCTTATTGCACCATATGAATAAGTTGAATCTGATCTTTATAGATGTTGGATGTTCTTGGCCTTGAGTACTCATAAGTAGTTGTTGGAACGACCACTTGTCTTTATCCTTCTTCTCTAGTCATTGTTGGTGTTTAAGATGTTGAAGATGATCCTTATTCCTCTGAATCAAAGCTGTCTTCATCTATGATGTCCTTCTGTTCCAAGGATTGCCCGAAATTGGTGGGGTTTGAGGGCTCTTCTTCTCCTGAGCTAGATGCTCTTCCTTCATCTTCAATATGGGTGAGCTCGATGCTCCTCATTCTCGAAGTATCTCTTCCACGATATTTACGTTTTTAGGTTTTCTTTTATTACTTATTGCACTCATACAAAAACCTACAAAACAAAAAAAAAAAGACTCAATACTACACATAATATGGTTAGATGCTTTTATACATCATTAGAAATTCCCGGCAACGACACCAAAAAATTGATGTGTAGTTCGTGCAAGTGATAAAAAGTCCTAGGATATCCTGGGGTCGTATTCCTAGAGGTTTTCTAGTGCATAACTACTCACACCGTCCATCATGACACACATGAAAATAATAAATACATTTAGATGTATTCTTTAGACAAACAAGCAAAGCGAGAAGAGTAAATTTGTTTAGGAGTTTTCAATTTATAAATGTATAAAAGTAACGATATGTTATTGTAAGAAGTAGTGAACTCGAAGATAATAATGCAAAATAGGACTCATTCACAACATGCATCGATGGCTCATCTATTGTAACACATTTCTCTTTCTCTAAGTCCACTCTTTACCCTTTAATGCGCCTCTTGAGATAGAGATCTAACTAGCTAATGCGTGCTTTTGCTTCGTGTCATTACCTAATTAATGAAGAAAGAATAAGTTAGGATATTATATAGTTAATTATGGGATTCTATGAACCATAACCATAGTCTATAGCATCGATGATCTAACAAACGAGCATTGATACTACTCGAAGCATAGATGGGTGATCAATCCATCTCTACTCGTATAGAATCAATGGAAGGTAATGTCTTGACAGTTTAGGCAATACTAAGCACAATGCATATAGTAGCATACAATATAATCAAAAGCATCGATGGTATTAAGAGCATTCATACTATGGTAACATAAATAACTATCATAAACATCAAACACAAGCAAGCATTCATACAACATCATAGGCCTTCATTGAGATGAAATCATGGCCTTCATTCACACAAAAATAACTAGATCACATCCTAATACAATCAATTTTGGCTATCTACGTAGAGGAGAATGAAGGTACCACCATTGATGATTAAAATATCTCCTTAGCTGCAAAGCCCTCTACTTCGACGAGACTAGGTACTCGTGTAGAGTGTTGCAGTAATTTGTGTATTTTGGTGTAGCCTTACTCTTACAATGCAGTCACGCCCTCTATTTATAGGGGAGAATCCGTGCTAAAAAAACCTAAAACAACTATGAAGAGTCTCCTAAACCTAGTAGACTTAGGAAACTTTGGCAACAAGGCAAACAGAAGGTAGCAATATGGCATTGGTTGGACCCGCCACTATGGTTCTACATGGCTTGTGCCTTCTGATCCATGGACTTTTTTACATGACGATTTGGGTTGCAACTTTGGGTATCAGCAGTTGGACCCATTGCTTGGGTCAAATTGGGCCGATTCTTCCTCCTATGGCCTCGTGTTGGCATATTCTAGTAACTTGTAGTTGACTTCCCCGCCATAGAACCACTCCTTTCTCATAAAACCTTCTTAAACTTGTGGTTATGGCTCATTTGGTCCTCCAGAGTTCTTAAATGTTTGATCCCATCTTTCTTAGGTTGCTTTGTTCCTTCAAAACCATCAAAAGTATACCTAGAAGGCATTATATATTACAAGAACATTGCCTATGTCTATTAAAAGCTCATTGATAATAAATACTATTGAAATGAAAAAATATGTATTGATAGAAGGGGAAAGCGTATCAAATATGGGAGTGGCAAACATGATAAATTAAGTGTCATCACAGTCCAATTGAATAGGATAAGATGACTCGAATAGGGAGTTGATTCAGGCCTAAATGTTCACACTTTACCCCTCATTTCTTGATAGTTTGACTTTGCATTTCATCGTCTCTCAACCTATTTTACGCTAGGTGATTCGAGCCTAATTGTACACTTTTTACCCCCGTTTTGCTTTGATGTTTGTTTCGATTGAACTCCAAAAGGGGTGGTTTTACACGAGGTTTCTTGTATTTCAGTCCGTTTCAGATCCTAATAGGTGAAACCGACCCCGGAGTCGAAAGTTGGAAGGAAATGAACAAAACCGAGCGAAGAGGAGTAGACAGCCGCAGTACACGGTCTGCCATTGGAGTTCGTGGTCTTACAGGATTGTGAACTGGAGCCATAATCCATGAACAAAGGAGCATGCAGAGAGGGCTTTGAGGTTATTGACGCTAGGGTAGTTCACGGTCGCTAAGACCATGAACATAAGCCACAGACCGTGAACCCAGGGATGTGAACCGGTGCGTTTTAGTTCAATCACCGAGTTCACGGACGCGTTTTGATGTTCACGTCCTTGAACTGGGGCCATGAACAAGGCTCGATCACGGTTTAAAGAGCCAGCTGAAAGGAAGAAGAAGGGAGAAAGACCTAGAGCGAGAAACTTCTTCTTCTTCAGATTTTAGAGTGAGAAAGTGATGAACCAAAGAATAGGAGAAGCTAGGGTTTCATCTCCAAGCGAGGATTGGGGAATTCCTCCCCCAGAGGCGGATCTCTTCAACACAAGGATCAAGGCTTTCGTCTTCTTGATGGTTTTCCTTTCCCTCTCTTGTGTTTTCCCTTCTCCTAGCATGGAATAGTACCTTATTTCACTTGGGTGTTTGTAAACCCTAGCTACAATTATGTGAATGCTTGTAAGAATTGAATAATTTTTGTGTTGGGTTGTTTAATGTGAATGTGGAGGTATTTTTTCATGATGATGGTGTGTGCTTTGTTGAACTAGCTTAGAGAGGATACCTCCTTAGGTTAAGAAGCTCAATTAGAGATGGGTGTTCTTGGGCATTGCATGCTTCCTAGGCTAGTTTAGAGATGAAACCTCCTTTATCCGAAGAGGCTCACTTTGAGCTGGGTTTCCTTGGGAATTCAAAGTCTCCTAGACTAGTTTAAAGAGAACCCTCCTTAACCTAAGAGGCTCTATTACAGATGGGTTTCCTTGGGCATTTCATGCCTCCTATTCTAGGTTAATTAAGGGCAAACCTCCAAATTAGTATTAGCACTTAGGGTTTGGTTATAGGTGGTCGTCCGAACTCCAATTCGAGGGTGAAGTCTAACCATTCCTTAGTCGATAGGTTGCTTCGGTTGCTTGTTAGACTTTCCTGCGGTTTATAACCCCCTAACCACACACGATCGTTCGATTCTTCAAGTCGTAATTGTTAGCTAGGGGGAGAAACACCTGGGTGAAGCCTTCTCAATGAGTGTCAAATCCATTTTACCTTCGCAAAGTACTTTACTTTTAGACCTTTGTTTTCACCAAAAACTAATCCACCAGATAATGTTTCAAACAGTCAAAGTAGCAGTACATGGGCCGGCCCGGGTTGATATTTAAACATACTTGCCCTATATTTCACCCATCTAGGGTTTATACTTGGTCCTTAGGTGGGATTTTATCGTGATAGTCAGAGCGAGTCTAGTTTTTGGTGCCATTGCCAAGGACTTCAGTCCGTTATCGTGAAAAGTTTGTTTGGTGTTAATTTAGCATTCAATTTTTGTTTTTGTTAAGTTGTGAAGTGTTTACTTGTGCTAGACGTGTTGTGTTCTTTAAGTGTGTGTAGGGAGGTGCATGACCCGGAGCAATCCGGCGCCTTTAACACCAATGGGGAAGACATCAACCGGAATCTCCGACTTCTAGCTCGAGAGAGGGAGAAAGCGGAGGCAAGAAGGAAAAGTGAAGAAAGGGGACAACAAGTTGGTCCCGGATGTGAGGGAATTGTAGGAGAAGTTGAAGTTGAGATGGCGGGAAATGAACACCGATGGGCTAATCCGTTTCCAAACCCAAATGTGGAAGCGGGAGCCAAGGAAGAGCCAAGGACTACGGGCTATTATATGGCTCCACGAGCGGCGGATATCCAATCTCCCATCTTACATCCACTCGTGGCCCCAAAAAAATTTGAGATCAAGCCCTCTCTCGTGATGATGATTCAACAAAATGTCTACTTCCACGGGCTTGCTCATGAATCACCACGGCAGCATTTCCAAAGTTTCTTGAGCTAGCGGGAAGTTTGAAGATAAATGGTGTCCCGAGGAGGCATTGCTATTGAAGCTCTTCCCTTATTCTTTGGCGGGGAAGGCACTCTGATGGCTCAACAACCGTCCGGCTATATCCATCACCTCTTGGGATGGCCTACTCAACAAGTTCATGACCCGATATTGTCCTCCTTCCAAGATGGCCGAGTGGAGGAAGAAGATCACTCACTTTGAGCAAGAGGAGGATGAGACATTGAGGGATGCATGGGAAAGATTATCCGACTACTTCCTCCAATGCCCTCACCATGGATTCGAGGAGCAATTTCGGATAGAAACTTTCTATGGAGGACTCATTCAAGATGACAAGATCCTCATTGACTCTCTTTGCCAAGGGAAGTTGATGAACATGACCCCTCCTCAAGTGACCGAGTTGCTCGAAGATATGGCCCTTAAGGGATATGATTGGGGCTTGACAAGAAGTGGGAAGAGAAGCACTGAACGAGCAGTGCGAAGTGTGGGAGCAAGTGACCCACTTGAAGCGAAGATTAACAAGTTGATCGAGGTGATCCTTGAGGACAATAAGCAAGGGAAGAGAGCGGTGATGTCTTGTGATTGGTGTTGAAGCACTAATCATGAAATTGTGGATTTCCAAGAGATGAAGGAGACAATTACCCCCTAGGAGCAAGTGAGTTTCATTGCCAATGCTAGAGGGAATAACCCTTATAGCAACACGTACAACCCCGAGTGGCGCAATCATCCAAACTTTGCTTGGTCTTCCCCTACCAATCCAAGACCTCCCGGTTTCCAAGGTTCAACGGGCAACTATCAACCTCGGTCAACCTTCATCCAACAAAGGCCTCAATTCCAAAACTCGAACTTCCAACAACCATACCGAGCACAAGGAGGTCAAGGGTTTCAACAACAACAACAAGTCGAAAAGTTCTCTAAGCTTGAAGACCTGGTGACCTCCTTTGTGTGTACAATCTCTCAGAAGTTTGAGAAGATTACCGGGATGTGACAAGTTCTCTAACATTACCGGGATCCTCAACGAGAGACCAAAGGGAGCCCTACCCTCTCAAACCATTACCAACCCCAAGGATCATGTCGGGGTGAATGCAATGCATTTGAGGATCGGGAAGGTGACTCCGGAGGTTGTTACCAAAGAAGTGAATGAGAAAGAAGACCCTCTACCCGAGGGCAATGAAGAAGAAACAATGGGAGAAAAGAGAGGAGTGGCGAGGAAAGCATTTCCAACTCCACCACATGTGGCTGAGTACACACCACCCCTACCTTTTCCCACAAGGGTGCACAAGGAAAGATTGGAAGTGGAATGTGGAGGTTTCATGGAGATGCCCGGAAGCTCCACCTCAACATTCCCTTCCTTGAAGCAATGGCCCACATGCCAAGATATTCGAGATACCTCAAGGGGTGTCTCTCCAAGAAGCCGAAGTTCAAAGACCTCGCCAATGTCACCCTAGGCAAGGAGTGCTCAGCCTTCATCCTCAACAGGTTGCCCAAGAAGCAACGCGATCCAGGTAATTTCACTATACCTCTTTGCATCAGTTCTCATCACATAGAAAACTCATTGGCGGACTTAGGGGCGAGCATAAATGTGATGCCATATAAGCTTATTAAGAGGCTATACATAGGTTAACTAAAGACTACGAGGCTTAGTGTCACATTGGACGATCGCTCTGTCATTAGTCCTATGGGCATAGTGGAGGACGTGCTAGGAAGAGTGGGAAAATTTTGTTATCCGACGGATTTTGTGATCCTGGATATAAGTGAGGATTTTGATATGCCACTCATACTAGGACGCCCTTTCCTCGCCACCGCCAATGCTTTAATTGATGTAAATGAGGGAACTTTGATTCTGAGAGATGGTGAGGAGAGAATTACTCAGGGAATTGATCCTAAGCCTAGGAGTGAGGATGTGAAGGAAGTGCAATCGGGTGATATGAATGTAAGTGGAGGAGAGCCTTGCAAGGCAAACCCCACTATTACTGTTGACTCTTGTGATAATGTGAAGTAGGAAAGCAAGGAGGGCATCTCGCCCATAGAAGGAAGGAAACGAGCTTGGAGGGAAAGGATAAGTTATGATAATGCCATGTGGAAAAAAAGGGCAAAGCAAGAGTCATTGGCCGAGAAGGCCACCCCATGGACAACAAGTTGGGAGGCGACATGGCTCGCCCCGAGAACGCGGTGGATCCACTCTCGGCGGCATAACATTCAAAGGCGTGATAGATCCGCAACGTCAAGCTAGTTACGTTAACATAGCGCTTGTTGGGAGGCAACCCAATGTAGGTTTGCTTTCTTTTCCTTATTTTCGTTTTTGTGTCGAGTGAAGAGTTCAAGTGGTCGAGTGGTCTCCCCATACTAAGTTTTTGTGATTGCGTGTTTTGAGTTTTGTCGTGAATGATAGTAGGCACGGTGGAGTAGATGGAGTAAATTTTTTTGGAAGTGCCCTGTTTTCACTGGTGTTGACGGACGGACCGTGAACAGGCAAACGCGTCCGTGAATCAGGGTGCTTCCACGTGTGTAAAACCCATCGACTGGCCTGTATTCATGGATGGATTGCAGTGTTCACCGTCTTAACGACCGTGAACTGGCAAACGCATTAGTGAACTACAGGGTCTGCCTATAAAAGGACCGTGAATGGTCTTCTTCACTTCACGACCCAAAATCTCGCCAGAATTTTGAAACCTCGCTGGAAAACCGCGAAATCTGAATGTTTTTGCTCATTTCCTCCACTTCCGACAAATCAACCCCAAAACCAAGACTAGACCCAGTCTCTCCTCATCAAAAGAGGCCTTTGCTGAGATTTTGGGGGCGATTTGGAGCATTTTTCTTCCGGTGAAGTCACCGGAGGTGAGGCTCCGGCGAGACTCCGACGAGCTTCCGACGAAGCTCCGGTGACCTCCTCCTGTTCGTTTTCGGTCGAGTTTTCACCTTCCTTGCCCACTCCTCACCTCCGTACCCTTCCTACTTGAGTCTCCAGGTTGGTTTTCAGCTCTACCTTATTTATTTTAGTAGAATCATATTAGGTAGTGAAGTGACGAGAATTTTGGTGAGTTGAATGTTGAACTTAGCGTTAGGCGAGCAATTAGGTAAATTAGGGTGATTGAATGATGTTGGTTGAGCTTAGTTGAGCCTTGGTGGGCATGTTTTGATTCGAATTGCTTTTATTTGTGAAATTTTCCCACCAAATGCTAATTTTTTAATGATGAGAAATGTTTTGCCTGAGTGGTGGTTGGTAGCCACCGTGGCATGGTTCGGGTTTGAATTTTTGTGTGGGATAATCCGCGACCACCTAGAACCATGCCTCGATGTGCTAGTGCTTAATTGTTTTGATTAGCATGAATCTGTACTGGAAATATAAGTGTGGGGGGAATTCCTTTTTACTCCCAATGAGCTGAGATTGACAATTATTGCCATGTATGGTGCATGTTTGTCAATTTTGAAGGATGCTGAACGTGGAGCACGAGTATATCAGCTACTTGGTGAACCACGCTAGGTTCGGCACCAAGTTTGCATACCAGAGGGACATGCCGATTGGGCCACATTGGCGGCTGGACCTGGACATGTTTAACTTGTTCAGTTGCCGATTCCCGATGTTAGGGGTCGACTGTCACCCCCAGTGGCGCCAGCTGCTGTCTATGGACGAGCTCATCTACCAGAAGCTCTGCGCGGAATTCTACTCCACCTTCGCCCACGTCGTCCCGACCAGTAAGAAGAGCCGACCCTACGTGGAGTTTATGCTGTGCGGTCAGCCACGGGTGCTGACTTATGATGCATTCACCTAGGACATGGGGCTTGACACGACATATATGACAATGACGGAGCGGCAGTACTCCGCCGACTTCCATTACCAGGCCGCATTCCAGGCCCTCTGCCGCTCCGAGCATGAGCAGGACGAGTTCGAGGTTAGTCGCACGAACGCGGTGAAGCAAAGGACCCCTTGGAGGATCATGCACACGATGCTCATCCGATCTGTCATTCCCAACTCTCAGTCAGGCCACTTGCTCACGGACAGAGGCTTGCTTGCTCTCTTTTCGATGAGACATCCAGCAGGGCCGATCCACCTGGGATCTCTGATAGCCAACTCTTTCGCCCGGTTCTAGGGCGGAACAGGGTGGACACTATGCACATGGGGGAATCATCACCTGGCTAGCCTGGCACTTTCAGGTGGATCTGGAGCGGTGTTCCATCGTTGGCCGGACAGAGCCCTTCCCAGTGGCGACTCTCTACAACCAGAAGCTAGTTCTTTAGGGAGAGCGAGGGGTAGAGTACCTTGAGGTGCTCCGACCCTCAGGAGTCATGAGGCCAGTAGTTGACTCGGCTCCAGTGGAGCCATATGTAGAGGTCCCACCTCTACAGCAGCAACCTGCTCGAGCTCCCGGTCGCCGCCGGCTTCCCGTGCTCCAGCGCCCAGTACAACCACCACCACCACTAGCAGCACCATCCGGTGCCAGTCCTTCCACTTCAGGGGAGCCCCTAGTGGAGAGGATGGACCGTCTAGAGACCCACGTTGTGGGCATCACTTCCCGGCTTGACCGGCAGACCGACCTGCTCGAGTGGATCGCTCATCGCCAGGGCCTCATTTGGGAATGAAGCAAGAGAATATCAGAAATCCCTAATTCTATGTTTCTCCTGTTCTTCCCCAATTCTCGCCAAATCCCTAATCTTCTTCTCTTCAATCCCTAATTCTCATTCTTAATCACCTTCTTCTCATCAAGCATCTATCATTTGGTATCAGAGCCAACATGAGTCCTTCGAAACTCACTGATCCAGCATGGGCTCGTACGAGACAGCTGATCGAGTTCACGCTCTCTGAACTCAGGCGAGAGGCGCAGGACCACGGGTGGACAGCAGCAGCGGCGGAAGAGGCGGCCGATCCGCCCGCGGTGGTGGGCGCGCGAAGGAGGAGGGAGGCGCGCGGCGAGCGGTGGCTGTTGGGCGCCGCGGCGAGTCGGGCGAAGGGGGGAATGGCGCGAGCGCCAAGGCGGCGCCGATCGGGGGCGCGGCGTCGATCGGCTGGGATGGCGGCAGCGAGCAGGGCAGAGGGTCGGTGACGCCGCCTCTCTCTCTCTCCACTCGGCGACCAGGCTGCCTACGCCGGGCACGCTGCGATTCCAGGCTCGAGTGGGAGGGGTGACCGCGCTGACGTTGGTGGATAACGGTGCCTCGCTTAATTTCATTAGTGCAGAGCTTGCCAGGACTCTATCCATGGCGCCGAGTACAGTGGAGAAGGTGGTGGTTCGGGTTGTGAATGGGGCGCCTATGCAGTGTACTACGGTTTATCGGGGGCTTGCTCTGGAGTTTCAGGGTTTGCCGGTAACTGCTGATTTCTTTGTGCTACCCATCAGGGGATTTGATATTATCCTGGGCATTCCTTGGCTGCAGAGTTTGGGACCGACTACCACCGATTGGAAGGGCCTGACCATGCGGTTTAAGTAGAGGGATAAGGAGTGGAGCTTACAAGGGCTTACCACTGCTCTGGGGCCAATTTCCATCCATGATAGCGCCGAGATGGGAGAGGCGGACTTCGCCGTGCTGTGCTGGCCAGTGGAGGCCAGAGAGACATAGGAAATGGCCCCCGATCTGCAGCAAGTCCTTGACAGGTTCGCCGTGATCTTCCAGGCACCGACCACTCTTCCGCCACATCGCCAGGTGGATCACGGTATTCAGCTGAAGGATGGGGTGGAAGCTGTTAATGTTCGACCCTACAGGTACGGTCACTCGCAGAAGGAGGAGATTGAGCGTCAGGTTACTGAGATGCTGACCACCGGGCTGATCAAGCCCAGCACTAGTCCTTTTTCTTCACCAGTGCTTCTGGTCAAGAAAAAGGATGGAACCTGGCGGTTCTGCACTGACTACCGGGCCCTCAACGCCGCGACAGTGAAGGATCGTTTCCCGATTCCGACGGTGGATGACATGCTTGATGAGCTGCACGGGTCCTCTTATTTCACTAAGATCGACTTGAGGGCCGACTATCACCAGATCCGGATGAGGGAGGAGGACGCACACAAGACAGCCTTCCGGACCCATAACGGCCATTATGAGTACCTGGTAATGCCGTTCGGATTGTGCAATGCCCCTTCGACCTTCCAGGCAGCTATGAACGACATCTTCCGGCCCCTGCTTCGTCGGTACGTCCTGGTCTTTTTTGATGACATTTTTATTTACAGCCCGACATGGGAGGCCCATTTGCAGCATTTGTAGGCTGTGTTTGAGATTTTGCAGCAGCACCAGTACTACCTCAAGGCTTTGAAATGTGCCTTTGGGGTCCAGAAGGTGGAGTACCTGGCGCACATTGTCACACCCCGGGGGTACAGGTGGACCAGAAGAAGATCCAAGCCATGGTGGAGTGGCCAACCCCGACCACTGTCACTGATTGCCCGGGCTTGACAGGTTATTATCGGAAGTTTGTACAGGGCTACAGCATGATTGCCCGGCCCTTGACTAATTTGTTGAAGAAAGGCGGGTTTGTTTGGAATGCAGAGGCCGATGCGGCATTCTGCCAGTTGAAGCAGGCTATGACCACCACCCCGACTCTGGTTATGCCTGATTTCTCTCGACCCTTTGTTATTGAGGCAGACGCATCTGGCTGGGGCATTGGAGCAGTGTTATCACAGGATAAGCACCCGGTGGCCTTCATGAGTAAGACTCTGGCGCCATCCAAGGAGGCTTGGTCCACCTACCAGAAGGAGATGCATGCTATCATTACGGCAGTTCAGATGTGGCGGCCATACCTTCTGGGACAAAAGTTCCACATTTACACCGATCATCAGAGTTTGAGGAATTTATTGGAGCAGCGAGTTTCCACTCCCGATCAGCACAAGTGGGTCTCCAAGCTCCTGGGGTATGATTATGAGATTCAATACCGCCCCGGACCATCTAATGTCGTGGCGGATGGTCTATCGAGGCGTCCCGGGGGTGAGATTTTGGCGGCAGTCACAGGGCCAGTACCCCAGTTCTGGGACGTTCTGCGAGCTCTTACGGAGACGGACGAGTATCTACAGGGATGCCGTGAGATAGCGGTTAGTGCCGATCCTGGCCACTACTCTCGTCGGCAGGGGTTGGTGTTCTTCCGAGGGCGGGTGGTGCTTCCCCGGGGGTCGTCCTTAGTGATGACAGTGTTGCAGGAGTTCCATGACTCTCCGTTTGGAGGGCATTCAGGGGTGCAGCGGACACTGAGGAGGATTCGGGCTCAGTTCTATTGGCCCCAATGGGCCGGGATATGAAGGACTATGTTGCATCTTGTGACACCTGTCAGAGAGTCAACGCATCCCATTTGCGACCGGCGGGTCTCCTGCAGCCGTTACCGGTGCCGGAAAGGGTATGGCAGGATATCAGTATGGATTTTATTGTCGGGTTACACCATCCGGTGGGAAGACGGTCTTGTTCGTCGTCGTGGATCGACTGACGAAGTATGCCCATTTCATGGCCCTGGGACACCCGTATACCCCTCGATCAGTGGCTGAGCAGTTTGTCCTAGGGGTGGTACGGCATCACGGATTCCCGAGGTCCATTGTCAGCGACTGGGACTCCGTTTTCCTGAGTCGCTTTTGGAAGGAGGTGTTTGCGTTGGCACGGACCTAGTTGAGGATGAGTTCGGCCTATCACCCACAGACTGATGGTCAGACGGAGGTGGTTAACCACTATTTGGAACAGTATTTGCGTTGTTTCATCCATCAGCAGCCACGACGGTGGCTAGCCTTATTACCATGGGCCGAGCTATGGTATAACTCCACGTACCATAGGGCCATCCAGATGACACCATTTGAGGCTCTGTATGGGCGTCCTCCACCTTCTCTGGTACGCTATCAAGGGGGCTCCAGCCCAGTGGATGCAGTGGATCGATGGTTACGAGCGCGGGATGAGGCCTTGGATCAGCTCAAGGCCAATCTGGAGGCTGCCAATAACAAGATGAAACAGCTGGCTGATGCAGGACGACGCGAGGAGGAGTTTGAGGTGGGTGACTGGGTTCTGCTCCGTCTGCATCCCTACAGGCAGGCTTCTGTATTCCGGCGGGCATATCAGAAGCTGGCGGCGTGGTACTTTGGGCCGTATGAGGTGTTGCAGAAGGTTAATCTGGTGGCCTATCGTCTTCAGCTACCAGCAGATGCGCGCATTCACTCTACCTTTCATGTGTCCCTATTGAAGAGGTATCGCGGTGCGGCTGATCGAGTGGAGACGACTGCACCTCCGGTGTCGGCAGACGGGGATCTCGAGCTGGTTCCCTTGCAGGTGTTAGATACCAGGTGGGTCAAGAAGGGAGGACGCGTGATCGAGGAAAGCTTGGTCTTGTGGCAGCACATGGAGCGGGAGGACGCCACTTGGGAGGAGACTGCAACCCTTCGGCAGCGGTTCCCGACATTCGACCTTGAGGACAAGGTCGCTTCTGATGGGGAAGGGGATGATAGAAACCGAGGGTGAGAGGGGTGGGGTCGGGTCGGCCGGCCGGCTGGGCCGAGTAGGAGTGACCATTTTGTTATTTTCCATTATTTTCCATTGAACTCATAAAAAGGGATTCTGTACACTCATTTGGGAATGAAGCAAGAGAATATCAGAAATCCCTAATTCTATCATTCTCCTATTCTTCCCCAATTCTCCCCAAATCCCTAATCTTCTTCTCTTCAATCCCTAATTCCCATTCTTAATCACCTTCTTCTCATCAAGCATCTATCACTTATCAACTTGTCTCTAGTCCTTATTCTCCCCAATATGATCAGCCATACTAGAATGCAATGCTTAGGGTATACTAGTTTGTGCCACAAGGTCTGAAACCATGACAAAGTTGGGGAAGGAACTCAAATGGACTCCCACACGTTCTTTACTGAGTACTTTGCCCAGCAGCAACCATCCCACTCCAAAGACTCACCAACTCCTGCAATATGTTGTTGTGCCAAGTTTCGACACTTAAGAATCTTCCTCCAAACCCATGTACTGACAGAGCAAGGAGAAAGGGACCATAGATCCTTCCCTTTTATCCTATATTTGTTCTTCCAAGAAACCCATAAAGACCTAGCCTCTGCCAATAAATTCGATAAGTGCCTAATTACACATGCTCTATTCCAGTTTTTAAAATCTCGAATGCCTAAGCCTCCCTATTTCTTTGGAAAAGCTACCTGTGACCAAGCAACATGAGCTTTCTTCCTTCTGTCCCCATTGTACATGGGCGCTGGGCCGTGCTTGGGCCGGCACGGCACGAGCACGCTTTGGGCCCATTTATTTCGTGTCCTTCCATGCAAGCCCATTTGTTAACTTTGCTAGGCCCAGCCCAGGCCCGGGCACGGTTCGAATCATGTCGTGCCTATTCGTGCTCATGCCATGCTCGTATTCGTGTTTAATGAAAAGGACGAAAACAAAAGAGAGAATGAAAAAAGAAGGTGAAAATTGGACGGGGGAAGATAGTATTAACCGATAATGTTTGAAAAAAGTAACAAATAAGCGGGTAAAGAAAATTGGAAGTATAACGAGTGTGATTTGGTTTTGTTTAATTCTTTGTCCATTTTTACTTATGTTAGTTATTATGTATATATCTTTATGACACTTCTAACAACAAAAAATAATTATTTTTGTACTTGTGTTTTGTAATATTTGAACCTACAATTCTTTTTATATTTATTTTCTATCAAATAAATATTATTTTCGTGCCATGTCCGTTCTTATACTCAATAAAGTCTCGAAAATATTAGGCCCGACACGACCCACTTATATATAGTGTCGTGACCGTGCCCATGAATTTTAGGCCTGGCATGACCCATAAATTATTCGTGTTCGTGCCGGGCTGGCCTATTATTTCATGCCCATGCTCGTGTCGTGCTCTAACCGTGCCATGCCGTGCTAGCCCGTGGGCGGCACGGCCCGGTGCCCACGTACAGTCCCATCCACACCCCACAAGAATCTGTTACAAGCATTCTCAATCATCTTAAGCACCTTTAGAGGAAGCAAGAAAATCGACATCCAATACTGGAATACACTTGTAATCACTGAATCTATCAATTGCAGCTTTCCAGCATAGCTAAAAGATCGAGCCTGCCAGGTTTGGATCATCTTAATAATCCTATCCACAAGACACTCACAATTGACAGATGTTAGTTTTCCAGAAAAGAGAGGTACGCCCAAATAACGGACTGGAAGAACCCCTAATGGAAACCCAGACTGCTGAGAAATAGCTTGCTTATCATCTTGAGATAGCCCTGAACATAATAGTTGACACTTCTGGGGGTTGCATTTAAGACCCGAGACAATATAAAACTGATCCAATAACTGTTTAATTCCAGTAATTGCTTGAGACGATCCATTAGAAAAAACTAACAAATCGTCTGCAAAACAAAAAAGTGTAATACCAAGACTCTTACATCGTGGATGAAACGGAATAATCCCACTATTAACTCCCCTTTGTAACAGACAAGAGAAGATTTCCATTGCTATGGTAAAAAGATAGGGGGAAAGTGGATCCCCGTGTCTCAAACCCTTAGCAGTTGCAAAGTACCCACACAAACTTCCATTGAAGGAGACACTCAACATTAGAGAAGTTACACAAGCCTCAACCAACTTCACAAATTCAGTAGGCATACCCATAACAATCATCACTTTAAACAAGAAACACCAATCCACTGAGTCAAATGCTTTCATCGGATCTATCTTAAGTGCACATCTTTGGGAGATTCTACTCTTATGATAGTCTTTTACTAATTCTGTTGACATTAGGATATTGTCACTTATTAAACGACCCTTGACAAAAGCAGGTTGGCTTTTACAGATTAATTTTGGCAGAATCAAGGACAATCTACGAGATAGCAACTTAGAAATCCCTTTGTATAGAACATTGCATCACGAAATAGGACGAAAGTCCTTCATCTTTTCAACTATATGGATCTTAGGAATTAGTGATAAGACTGTAGAGTTTACCTACCTAGGCATTCTCCATGTAGTAAAGAAGTCCAAAATAGTGTTCTCCACGTCAACCACCACAATATCCCAATCCATCTTGAAGAACTCAGCAACAGAGCCATCAGGTCCAGGGGCCTTATCTCTTCTCATATTAATGAATATCTGCTTGATCTCTTCATGAGTGACAGAAGAAGTCAGTACAATAGCATCCTCAGATGTTAGCTTATGACATAGCAAACTCTCAAAAAACTCTATAGGTTGTTGCCGAACATTAGGATTATCCACCCCTAATAAGCCTTTATAGAATACCACAGCCAGATTACTCATTCCCTTCACATCAGTTAAAACCTCTCTAGCATCAGAAACCAACCTCGGAATGGTCTTCCTATGATTCCTTGTTTTACCACATAATGAAAGAAACCAGTATTAGCATCCTCTTTTGTTATCCATTGGACCCTAGACTTTTGTTTATAGAATAGTTCCTCAACACTTTGAAACTCTCGACACTTTTTCTCCTGCTCAATAGCTGCAGTGTGTTTGCTATAGAAGGGTCACACAACACACTACTTTGCAGCAGCTCCAATTGTGCTTCAGCTTCTCTTGCCCTTGCTGATATTTTTGAGTATTCAGTTTTGTTCAACCCTTTGAGCTTTGCCTTTAATTCACCCAACTTCTTGTATATAACACGATAAGGTGCCCCTCATGCCTCCACTTGCCAAGATTCCTTTAAAACCCTCTATATTGTGGGTGCTGTCTCCAAAACAAAAATAATTTAAAAGGCTTTGGTAACGTAGTAAGCTTCAAATCCGTTTAAACCACAAGACCACAATGGTCAGAAACACTAGGCCAATTTATGATCAATCAATTGCATTTCTAAATTCCATTGCTGGAAATCAACCATGCTCTCATTAGAACTAGAACTGTTCGGAGCCTCACTACTATCAATAATAGCATTAAAATCCCCAAAAAACACTCCTGGTTCTTGGAAAACACCCTGCCTGCTCAACTCGTTATACTGAATAGCACGCTCAACTACTTTGTTTGGACCATAAACAGCAATAACCCTACATGACTTAACATCAGAACTGACTCGAACACTTATAAAATGTTCTCCCATTCCCACTTCAGTTACTTTCAAATATGATTTCCAGAACAGCCATACCGTTCCCGATTCAGAGTACCAATAATTATCTAAATGACCCCAACTACTAAAATGCTTATTCAAAATATCAACTGCATTATTCTTCAAGACTCAAGTTTCTACTATAGCAAAAGAGTCTACATTATACTTAGATACTTATTTATTTACGTATCTATGCTTCTTAGGGGGCATTAAACCCCCTGAGATTCCAACATAACATGTGTGTGGTTGTGTTTAATGTGAATATGGAGGTATATTTCATGATGATAGTGTGTGCTTTGTTGATCTAGCTTAGAGAGGAGACCTCCTTAGGTTAGAAAGCTCAATTAGAGATGGGTGTTCTAGGGCATTGCATGCCTCCTACGCTAGTTTAGAGAGGAAACCTCCTTTATCCAAAGAAGCTCACTTTGAGCTTGGTTTCCTTGGGCATTCAAAGCCTCCTAGACTAGTTTAGAGAGAATCCTCCTTAACCTAATAGGCTCTATTAGATATGGGTTTCCTTGGGCATTTCATGCCTCCTATTCTAGGTTAATTAAGGGCAAACCTCCTAATTCGTATTAGCACTGAGAGTTTGGTTGTGGGTGGCCGTCCGAACTCCAATTCGGGGGAAACCTCCTTAGTCGATAGGTTGAGAGGGTCACATTAGCGGATTGGATCATATCCCATTTCCTCAACTTAGAGACTAAGAGGGTAGCCTCGATTGCTTGTTAGACTTCCCTGCGATTTATAGCCCCCTAACCACACACGATCGTTTATTCTTCAAGTCGGAATTTTTAGCTAGGGGGAGCAACACCCGGGTGAAGCCTTCTCAATTAGTGTCAAATCCATTTTACCTTTGCAAAGTACTTTAGTTTTAGACCTTTTTTTTCACCAAAAACTAATCCGCTCGATAATGTTTCAAACAGTCGAAGTAGCGGTACACGGGCCGGCCCGGGTCGATATTTAAACATACTTGCCCTATATTGCACCCATCTAAGGTTTATACTTGGGCCTTAGTTGGGATTTTATCATGATAGTCAGATCGAGTCACTAGGGTGTGCTTGTCTTGTCATATTTCAGGTCCTAGCATGTGTGGGAAGGTCGAGGACGAGTTTCGGATCGATTGGAGCGACTGTGACAATTGCCCCAAGACCGTGAACCACCATGCTTCTAAAGAGTTTTTGTAGGTTACTGGCATCAAGTCAGTTCACGGTCGCAAGACCGTGAACTGAAGCCATGAACCGTGAACCAGCTTAATGAAACGGCGCGAATTGGTTCGAGTTCACGGTCTCCACCATTAGTTTACGATCGTGAACTAGGATCATGAACTGGGCGCGATCTGGGTATAAAAGGACAGGGGAGTTGAAGGAAAAAGAAGGCTTTTCTTAGGGTTTAGTTTTCATTATAAAAGGGGGTTTCCCGTGAGAGATTAGGGTTTCCTCTTCCTATTCTAGAGAGAGAAAGTACCATTCAAAGGAGGAAGAAGGAGATTGGGATTGCCTAAGATAGAGGAGTGAAGATTCTTACCTCTCAAGGGAGATTCAAGCAAGGAGGAAGGAAGATTGTCATCTCTTCATGGTTCTTTCTCTCATCTTTCTTGTTTCCTTTGCCTAGCTATGGAATAGCCTACCTAATCACTTGGGTGTTGTGAACCCTAGTTTAAAATATGTGATATATTGTATTAATTGAATGCTTTGTGTGTGGGTTTGTGTTTAATGCAAAGTTTGAGGTATTTTCATGATGGTTGGGTTATGTTCTTCATTTCTCATTACTATGCCAATTTTACCTAGTTAGAGGGAATTCCCCTTTTTGTTAGGAGGCTTTGATAAGCTGGATTCCTTGGCCAATTGAGCCACCTACCTAGGGCGAATTCTGGCAAATCTCAATATTCGATTTAGCTTTTTAACTTGGGTGCTATTTTGTATTCCTGATTAAGTTCTGAGGGATTGTGTAACACCCTACCCTATACGTTTTGCCTAATCATATTGTTCATACAATTGCAGCGGAAATAATCCCGGGTGTTACATTAATTATCAAAATTTACCCAAATAAAATTTCGACGTGAATTACTCGCATAATGGGCTAACAGTTCTTCCATCTAATCCTGCAAAATAATTCATCTAAAATCCATGCATTCATAGACAAACATATACACTCACTGCCATATGCATTGGCTTTTCATAGCCATAGTCACCGTTTCATGTTACACAACTGCATACTATACTGATACATGCCATAATCGTCACAACTTACATAATTACACAAATATACACATATCATCAACTTTCCACACCTGTGGATATCTCACACTACATCAGAAGCTAGTATGCACATGAAAAATGTTCTCAAAACATTTTCCAAAAAGGTGTGGATCACTGGCCAAAATCCCGAGTAGTAGTCCAAGCACAGAATAGTTGAAGACCATACCTCATTTTGCCTTCAACTCTTGCTCAGCTCCCACCTATACACCTATCTACTGCTGCTGCTGATGATGATCTGCTTACACATGGCATAAGCAGAGAAAAAGGATAAAGAGGGTCAGCTCATAGCTGAGTGAAATAATCATAGCATCGTGAGTTCATAACAGAGCATACCCCTACCATACATCTAGCAAATAAGCCCGAGCACTAGGATCAGACCTCAGGCATCCGACATCCCAATAGGCAAAAGACTTAACCACATTGACTTATGCATATGCATCTTATCATGTTTTACTTATAGGCGCCTGGCTACTCCCATGCTATTAACTCTCCCGGGAAACATACCCCACATCCCGTCGGATGTAGTCATACATACCCCAACATCCCGTCGGATGTGGTCATACATACCCCACACCACTATGGGTGTAGTCATACCCCGACACCGCTCTGGGTGTGGTCATATCTCGTAAGAATTCTTCAGTCACCACCACATGAGAGGTGTGACTATCATACATATCATAATAGAGTAATAGCATAGGGAGCCCTAATTACTATGTAGTTGACCGTGAGACCACAACACTCATATTTGGGATCCTTATACATGATTCATATCTCATCTTGCTTAATCATAATTCATTACTTGCACATGTACTTGACCTGGCCATAATTGGCTCAACATAGGTAAACCAGGAGTCGTATAATTGCACTTCATCGGGATAAACCCTCGTGCAAGTCATCCTCCTTAAATATCATAATATCACCATGAGATATATATTTTCCCACTTGTACATCCAAATACATCAATCATGAAATGTCATACCCAATCACCTTTTCGAACCATCATAAGGCATATCAACAGTCAAGCCCACAATTTGCAACATATACGAAATCATCCGCATAAACAAGGTTCATATCGATTAGGGCAAGTCAATAATATCATACAGCAATCCAGGGTTCAACATATAGCACAAAAGTTCATACACCCTTAATCATGCCATTCTAGTTCACCTAGGTCAATTCTAAGCATCAATATAATTATCGTGATACGACAAACCCGGTATGCCGTGCTAATCCCTCACCAGTTCTGGTCGTTCAAACACCGGTTCTAGCCTCCCGTACTAAAACGTCAATTTCACGAACGAACCCCGAATTAAAATCGGAGACCGCCCTAATATCCCCTGCAGTATCCCCGTCAATATTAGTTCTAGGCTCCGGGTCAAATTCTCGATAAAAACACATCAAACCCTGGCCGGAGCTAAATTCAGCGATTAGGACCCCGACCTAAATAATTGCCGAAATTCAGGGATTAGAACTAGAGGATTGATTACCTCGCTGCAGGAAGCTCGTATATGAAATTTGGGCTCAATCCGGCTTCCGGATACTCCGAAACCCTAATTTGGCTTATCGGGAATTCAAGAAATTCCTGAACCAAAAACTTATTTTAAAGCTCTAAATCGATAAATCACGATGTATAGATGGATTAGGCATTACCTACGGGATTTTTGGGCTACTAGAGCTCAAGAATTGAGCTGCGAAATTTTTCCCTCGAGTTCCCCTGAAGCTCTGCTTCTCTCGGTCCGGAAAATGGAAAGAAGAAGAAAATGATAGGGAAAGACACGCACTCGGTGAATTAAATGGACGGAGTGCGTATATATATATATATATTACGTATACTTATCCGATCGATAATCCGATTTTCATCGAAATACTATCAAAACGCTCGATTTTAAATCGCGAACTTTCTAGCGATCGAAATATGGATTTAGCCGAAATGAGATGTTACAGATTGGTTCTTGAAACCCTTAGTTGATCGGTTAAGAGAGCTAAGACTCGTAGCTTATTGTTGCAATCCTTAACGAAAAGGTTAAGAGAGCTAGACTCCCTAGTTTATTGTAGCAATCCTTAATCCATTGACTGAGAGAGCTAAGGTTCCTAGCTTAATTGTTTTCATTAACCGATTGATTAAGAGAGTGAGGTTTCCTTCACTTGTTGCGTCTTCCTGCGGTGTATTAACACACCTCCACACATTTGCATTCGAGTTGGGCGATCTTGATATGTAGCTAGGGGGAGCAATGCCTGGGTGAACTTTTCTCTCATTGGGACAAACTCGATTTACTTTACTTGCTTGTTTTCATTTGTAGTTTTCTTAGTTTTAAACCCAATAACGTTTTCTAGATAACAAACTAAGAGATTGAAGTAGGGGTACATGAACTAGCTCGGGTTTGACGATTAAATACTTGCCCTATACTGCACCCGACTAGAGTTTAAAAACTTGGGTTGTAGTCGAGATTAATTTGCAGAGTAGTTTCGAGCGAGTTAGGAGTCCTATCTAGATTAGAGCTCCCTATGGTATATGCTAAGTGTGAATCGTGCTAAGGTATCACAACGTCAACTCGACATAGACTAGGGTAAAATACATCCGAGTGAAGTTTCCTCATATTCAATTCAATTCAATCTCAATTTACTTGAATGCTTGTTTAGCTTATTAGCTAAAACAACAATTTGATTTCTAGATAACGTGTAGTTCATTGAAGTAAGGATATAAACAGCTCGGGTGGATATTTCGAAATATTTGCTCTATACTGCACATGTTGAAGGTTGCACTTAGCCTTTGATAAGGATAGTTGTAATTAGGCACGAATTCTAGTGTATACCAAGGTTCTATGTTCTCTTAAGGTATCTCATGACCCTTTCAATAGCATTCCAATGATCCAAACTAGAACTATTGTTAAACCTGCCAAGCAAACCCACGACATATGCAATGTCTGATATAGTGTAATTAGTTGAATATCATGGACTGCAAATAATGCTATTATATTAATATTGTTTTACACTGGCTCCAGTGTAAGACAATCTGAATACCACACATTACATTTGCATCATATGAAGAACAAGTAGAAGCATGTTTATAGTTAAAGTAATTGTATTTCTTCAAGATCTTTTCTATTTAGCTAGATTGATCTATAAAAAAATACCTTTATATCCTAGTTATCTAGATATCACACATTACATTTGCTTCACCGAGTTCTTTCACATTAATGTTCTCACGCAATATGGTTTCTACAACATTGACAACGTGCATATTTTAGAAAATATCGACATGTCATCTGATGACATGTGATAAGTACTATTTCAAACCCCCATATACCCATTATTCATGTTTTCATGCTTTTAACCTCGTGATATCTTGAATTTTTTTCGTGATCACTCAAAGTGCATTATAGTAGCACTAGTGGACACTTTGGATCATTATAGGGACATCAAGACTCGACAACTAGGAGCCATAGGCGTAGAATGGAGAGAAGACTGGAGTAACACCCAAAACAAAGACCTAACCACTGAAACGACACCTCAACCGTGATGATCGACCATAAGCTGCCAAAATTTTAAGGAATATATTATTCGTAATGTCCAAGTTGGAAGAGATGGATGGGGAGCTAAATACGCATCATTTAACTGTCCTCTCTCCCTTAAAACCCTAATAGAACGTCTATAAATATACTTCTAGGGGGATTTTGGTAGCCAGTGATAGGAGGCATTAAAGGGTCGTTACTCTGCCGACATAGTAACCCACATTCATTTTAAAACTCCAAATAACTCATCCCTCACTAGTTGTGTAAGTGGTTTCAAGAGGCCCTAGGAAATTACGATCTTGGTCTTAGGTCCACATAAATTTGACACTACTACTACAATCAGACCAGTCACCTTCCCTCCATCGCACCTTATTCTAATGTGAAAGTTGGTTCTGCTGAAGTAATGCATAAACCTCATGAATGAGTTGCGAATGTCGGTCGGATGAGCATATCCCGAGACAAAATTGGCCTTATTATTCCTTCAAATCCTCCTCCAAAGGTTGATGAAATGGCGATTCTGAGTCTCCTTGTCCCATGTCATCCCAAGGTGAGCATTGGAAAGTGCTCCATTCGCATTATGGTAAGGTGGAACCAATATGTCGCTGTTTCTGGGTGGTGACACCTCTAAGGTTGCCAAGAACTCCCTCATCAGCATGTCAATGCTCTACCCTTTGATGTAGAAGAACTTCAATAATCTGCCCTCGTCTAGTCTCTGGAGCGGTTGATCACCCTAGCCCTAGTAGTAGAAGAACTCTTCTCAATCTATCTCGCATTGAGTCTCCACTTGACCTCCATCCCACTTCTCTACTCTCCTCCATCTCTACGATCAATCTCGATCTCCTCATTTGTTACCATGCCCAACTCATCAGGATCCTCAGTTTCATGTTATATCTGCTCATGGATCTCCCACTATCCATCGATAAGCACCCACTATTAGCATTTGAAAAGACACAAACAAATTCGTACTGGGCATCTGAATCCTCCATGATGAATACCACTCAACCTCAATAATGGGTTCCCATCTTCTTCTGCTGCGAGGCACATTCCTCCAAGGATGAACATATGATCTCCGAGCAGGCTCATCCTCCTTGTGGTAGATCTGATCATCTAAATTTGTGAGACAAGGATGCACCACCATCCTTATTCTTGCCCTTGTGACATCCAAGTACCTTGTCAAACATTTTTTCCATTCCTGTATCCTAAATGATTAACCAAATGGGTATAAAACTAAATCACTCACACTTTAAAGCATGACATCTTCAATAAGATAACTATGTGAAATTCTGTAAGATAAGCATTAATTAGAATATGTTATACTATGATAATATCATCTAATCTCATAAATCATTGAATCACTTAAGCATTGGAATATTCAAGCTCATAAAAGTAGAAGTTCGATGAACCATCTATCTGAATCATGCAATCCCTTATTTACCATATTTTATATGATTATGCAAAGGTAAGTTGTCGAAACATTTGGCACAAGTGGAATATCATTCAATCCAAGTACTCAATCCATTAGGCATTAAAATTTTCAAGAAACACGTCGATGCCTTCATCATCGATATATTTTAAGAAATACAAATCAATGTATATATCATCAACAATCAAGGGATACTCAAATTACATTTGAAATTAAAGAGAAAAGATTTTCATGAAATTTCTACATGATCTTTTGCTAAAACTCATCGATTCATAAAAATTTAAACATTCAAACACTAACTATCCATGGAATCTCATTCTAAGAACACTAGCTATCATCAATGAATCAGTAACATTAAATTGTACTCATAAAGAGCCGAAAACTGCTATGTAAGAGTATGAACCCTAGCTTGCAATTCTAAACATGTAATCCTCAATCGAAGCTCAATAATCATGATTCAAAATCCTAAATTCATATAAAGATCATGAGTACTTACTTGGATTGAAGAACTTTCAAATGAATGCACAAAAATTTGAAGAGAACAAGAGAGAGTCGGTAGCAACTAGGTGGTGGTGGAGGCCGACGTCGATAGTGGAGATGGTTTATTGGAAATTTTATCTTTGGGCTTTGTGGGTTTGGTTATGGGTAGGTTGTATCCTAAATTTGAGGATGTAATTTTGAGTTTTGGAGGTGGATTGGATGAATGGATTATTGAAAATTTGGGCGACAATTTTGAGAAGAAGAAGGAAGGAAAGGTCAATTTTGGATGTGAGAGAAGGGAAGTGATAAAATGAAGTGAAGGTTGAAGGATGGATGAAAAAATGAGGGTTTTACAAAGGTTTGGAGAGTGGTGGTCGGCCTTCCCACATGTCCACCATGATTGGTTTTTTCCAATTTTCATCGCTTTCTTGCATTTTAACGTGAGTTCACTTACCTATATGTGCGAAAGTGAATTTCATATACCAATTCTCCATCAAATCCGTCAAATTCAAGAAATTTTATAAAATTCTTGAATGTATCACCTATCCATATGATAAAATAAATAATAAGCATCCTATAATGAAGAACTCAAAATTATAACTAAACAAATCTAAATGAAAAGAGAAATTTGGGTTGTCTCCTTGGTATCACTTTTCTTTACTGTCATTAAGTTTGATGCAAGACATGGCTGCCTCGCTCAGCCATAGATATTTGGTGAGATAGCATGACTACCCTTAAAGGGTTCAAACAATTGACACTCTCTATTAATTATAGGCTTTTAAGGTAATTAATTTGTGTTGTATTTAATTATGTGTCTGAATTAAAAAACCATATTAATTACTTTCCTTTTTCAATGCAATGGTATCAGTGTATTGGAGAAATGGTAGTTGGATCAATGCAATTGTAATTCAAAAGAAGCAATATAATTCATATGATTTTTTAATTCCCAAAGATTATTAAATGCAATATGAATTTAATACAAAAAAGAACTATGATTAATAGAGGTATCATTTTTCCAACCCCTTAAGGTGGTTGTCAAGCTAACCGACCCCATAGATATGCTCCTTCTAATTGGATGACCAATCAACCTCCGACATCCATCCGTCGCACCATTCACTTGTATTATCCTTTGTTGGCTCAAATGAATTTGAATTGAATCCGTTTTGGTGATGAAAACATATGAAGTCTTGATAGTCTTTTGATGCTTCGTACTCCAGCTCCTCGATCCTCTATAGCATAGTCTTAGGCCTTGTGCTGGCTACTTTGTAACACCCTGACCTTTGAATTTATATTCAACCATAATAAATGAACAGTTGAATTGACGGTTACCTACGAAGGGTTGCAATCGCGTATTATGAATATTATTATTATTATTAATAAAAAAAGGAAGAAAACGTCCAACCATCCATTACCCTCCACTCCCGGCGCGCTCTGACCATCAATACCCCTTCCTCCCCTAATTATTTAACCTACCATGGCCAGGAAACACACTAACCCTAGTGACCCAAATAAATACCCCTCAAGTTAACGCCACAGTCCCCTCGCAAGAATAACAGCAGCGAAAGAAAATATTTCCTCAAGCGAAGCAGTGATCAGCAGCAAGGCAATCACCGTACCCATCACTGCCCTCGCCTTTTCCTCTCCGTAGTGTGCGCCAGAAACTCCCCTCGTCGTACCTTTTTTCTTCCTCGCAAGCGGCAGCCGCGGACCCGTGCCTCGGACCCCAAATCTCAACGCCACCATCATCGTCACTCGCGCTTCTCCTGGCGTTGAAGGGGTAAGGCTCTCGATCACATCCGCTCCAAGCTCTCTCTTTCTCTTTTCCCTAAAGCCTTGACTAACAATAAGGTGGTCGTAGTGATCGTAGTTCCGATGGCAGCACTGGCATAGTTGACTTCAACCAAGCTTTGAAACCTTTAGTTGCATAGTGGACGATTTGAGGAACTTCCCGATTTTGACGGAATTGAATTTTGACGTTGCGAGGAAGATACGAGCCTCGAAAGCTTGGGACGTGAATCGGATAGTTCAGGTACCAATCTCTCTATTCGAAAAGTATAAGGATTATGGAGTTAATTTTTATACCTAGAAAATGTCCAGTTTCTTCCCCCATATTTTCAATTCGAGCAGCTTAGTCCATAGTGTTTTGAAAATTGACATTAGGCCGAAAATAGATTTTTCTCAAAGTAATTATTTTTGTTCAAGTTATACAGTATGTATATTCATTAGTTAAAATTTTTATAAAGTAGATAAAATTTGTTTAATATGTGGGTATTAATCTTCGAATTTTTGGAGTTGTATTTATAATTTTAAAAATAGCTAGAAAAGCAATTTTAAGTAACTAAAATAGTTATCACGCGATTTCAGCAAAACAAGAATATTTTTAGTAAGTTATAAAATTTACAAACATAAATTCAAACATGGAAAATATTTTTTTTTAATTTAGTTTACTATAAAATTAAATACGAATAAGGGGTTAATTGAGATGTACACTATAGCTAATAATTTTGGTTTATGTTTTGAGCTATATAAAGTTAGAATTTGTATTTTTTGAGAGGGAAAAAGTTTTTGGAAATTTTTTAGATTTATTTAAAGAATCTTTTAGTTAATAGTAATATTACTAGTCTTGGAAATTTTGGGGGAAAAACTCTAGTGTTTGAGAAAATTGTTTAAAAGAGTTTAAGAGTCTTTTTAAAGAATTTTGAGAGTAAGCTAGCAGAACGGAAAAATATTACGTTGAAAGGACGAAGTTGGAGGATTACCTACTAAGGGTGAGTATATTTTTGGATTATCGGTTCTCGAGGTACTATTGACTGAGGTCCATTGACTAAGAGGTTGAGAATCATTTGTTTCCGAGGTGATTGTAAAGGGGGTAAATTCTAAGTCTTACGGTATTTAAGTTTTTTAGATTGACTGCTATGTGACATGCTTGCCTTTGTATGTTTATAAGATGTCGTATGATTAATACGCCCCGGGGGGTGTATATTATTAAAGTCTGCAGCAAACAATCAATTCAAAGATTGATTGAACTCGAATCAAGAACAACGTGTTTTTAATACGAAATTTGGAATAAAACGGAACCAACGGACAATTCCACAGCTGGGGAGAGCTCGTATGGTATAAAAGGGTAGCTGCTCGACCATGATTGAAGAGAATATTCAATCAATATAAAGCTCACAAGCTTGGAATCCAGCAAAATCAAACAAGTCGCAACTTGCACAAAACCAAAGAGTTTCTTTTTCGATTAATCAAAGTCTGAGTTTACAACGTAAAAGAAAGCTTTTAAATATACCTAAGTTAGGGTTACACACGTGCAGAATAGTCCTAGATACCTTCTAATACGAACAAGCACAAAAAAATAGCAAACGATCGAATACTAATTGAACTAGGAAAATCAAACTCTGTTTTACAACGCATAATTTATGTGACTTCGTACTAACTTTGAGTCATTCGTTCGAAGCCTTCCAGATATCCATTCCTTCATCCAATGCCTTGCCTTTATAGACAAACATACTTACTTTCATGTTTTAGAAGCCTCTGATTCGATTCAAATTCATGCTTCTCGAATTGAGCTCCAAAGTAGGCTTCATGAACACGTTTTCCGCATTAGCCAACGCGTTGCATCTCGTCGTTCGGTTGCATACCTAAATCGGCAATGGCACTGCATTACTTCTTATCATCTAGTCCATACCCGGTCAACTACTGAGTTACGTATCACCGTCCAATAGTGATCCCAACATACTCGATCAATTGCTGCATTACACCTCCTCATCCAGTAGTGGCCCAACCACCTAGGGGTTCCCTTACTATCAACCATACATTACACTCACACACACATACATACATTCATTCATTCATACATAGCACAACGCGTGTCTCCACCTTCAGAAGGCGAGGGATGCCTCACACACATAATCGCGCATTAGGCAAAAATTAGCTAAATAATAACTTGAAAGAAAAAGCATAAACTAAAAAACCTTGACATATATTTTACCCCCTTTACACTCGCCTCTTTAGTCGCGTCAACGTCCACTTTCTCACGCTCAAGCTCCGGATGCTTTACACTCGCCTCCTTAGTCACGCAGTATCTCCGAGGTCGCTCTTCCAGCCACAATTCGGCGGCCAACTTCGAACTATCGACACCCCAGGTCGTCAAGGAGGATAGGATCAGGACTTCTTCATCGCTTTACCACCAAAAGCCGCGATCGTCGTTGTCGAGTTCCCGGTCTTTCTCCCACCTCTGCTAGTCGCAGCTCTTCCTCTCTAACTCACCGACGTGAACCTCTTTATCGCTTGCTTCGCTGGGAACAGGGTCGGCTGGATGGTGATCATCAGCTGCTTCTTCGAGGGAGAGCCGATTGCTTCTTTCTTTCTCTATTCTTCGTATCGTGCTTCTGGAGAATGGGGAATCGGCAACGAGGTCAGGGCACTGGGAGCCGACGGTGGGGAGGGGGTACTGGCGCTCCCTTCCTTTTCCCTTTTTTCCTCTTCTTTCTTCTCGGACTCCGCTGCTTGCTTCTTCCCTCGACTGCGGGCGGCGTTGCTGTTGTCTTTTGAGGGCAAATTTTCCACCCCAGACGTGAGATGGGGTGGGGGTTTCCTAGGGTGGGGGAATTAAACAAGGGGGGGGGGCAGCGGCTCCTCCCTCTTATATATATTTTAATTTTTTTGTAAATAATAATAATAATAATGCATTATTATTATTCATAATTTGCGGTTGCAACCTCTCGGACGTAAACGTTAACCCAACCGTTCACGTATTTTGGCCGAACCTGAACCCAAAGGTCCAGGTGTTACACCATCACCTATGTGGAGAATTCAAATTCCCAAAGCATGTGGACTTTAAAGTTGGAGTCATATTAGACAAGACCACCTTGTACAAACGTTGAAGAACTCTCGCGACGGGACCATATCGAGATCACCCAAAATCTCCATGATTAGCAAACCTATACCTAGAGCATATTTGTCGATAAACTTGCTGACAAGAATGTTAATAGTAGCCGAAGTATCGTAACCTCAACAAAAAATTTATTCAAATGGCTCACACTTCCCTAAACCAACTAAGTGATGCCTAAAATAAGGTTCTCATTATTACTCTCCCAACAAGATTTTTTAAATGTTGTTGCATGGATCTCAAGTCAAGATTGGTTTTAGTCACTAAAAAATGGATTTTTATATCTTTGTGGGCAAGAATGCCTAATAGAGAAGAAAGTTCAAAATACCCTTGAAGAGGATTTCTCTATCTTTCAACTCACATGCAAATGGGAGAGTCTCGAATATCTGAATTGTCCATGATTGATTGAACCCAATTAGTTGCTCAATTATCCTGCAACTACACTACAAGAAAGAGCACTAGATTGAGTACATGACTTCAAAAAAGTCATGTGGGCCCCAATTTTAGTAGCAAGAAGGGTGAGGCAGTATACTTCATACCTCACCCCACCTAGTATACCTTCACACAACTACCACCATAAAGAGGTATCTCAAGACGACACACCAAGTACCATGAGATAGTAACACACATCAACGAAATAAAGTGGCTATCCACGCAATCCATGTCACTCTAATATGAGCAGACTAAGGTTCAAGTCTACAAAGGACAACGACACAATCTTGGTGGATGACCAATTTAAAGAAACCTAAGAAAAACAAAATATTTTCAAAATAGTACTAACACCTCATTCTATCATTCGCGTAACACCCATGACTCATAATTTTAGCATGAATCATTATACAATCATTTCGAATGCACTTTGATATTTATCATATGACATCATCATTCATTTCTCAACGTAGATTCATTTCCAAGCATGATAATTTTCCGCATTAACGGACGCTATACCAAAACCATATATGTCCTTGTGCCGACAAGCACTATAAAAATAATAAATTCCCCGCATTACAAAGATGCTATATAAAATTATGATTTCCTCGTGTTTCCAAGCACTATAAAAATTGTAGATTCCTCACATTTCATAGACACTATAAAAAAATTGTGATTTCTGATAAGCCCCTAATTGGGTAGCTTGGATCAGAGTAAGCACAACAACGAATTCAATCAAAGATTGAAGTTGAATTCAAAGCAACAAACACAAAACAGAGTTTGAAAACCGTGTTTGGGATGGTGACTGTCGTACAACTTTCTCGTGGGGAAAGAGGGTCAACGACTTAGATAGAGGCTTGGCCACGCATAGGGTGATTACCTGGGCGATACAATCTCAAGATTGAGCCTAGAAAGCCCTAGGACGATCTCCAAATTCGCAAAGCAAAACGCTATGGAACTCAAACCACTTGGTTTATTTGATTCAACAAAAACTCACTATTACAACGAGAACAACTAGCTTAAATAGACCTAGTGATTCCTAAGAACTCTTGAAGAAGTCCCAATTACAATCTACTTCAGAAAGGAAACCAAAACAAACACAAAAATGGAATAAAATTGAAACAGTCTTCTAATCCTAATCCAACTAGGATTCGGATTTGCAGGCAGAACTTCAGCTTCGAAACGAACTTTGGCCTTCTCGTTCCAGTTCTTCCAAATCAACAATCTAATCACCCAATGCCTTGTCGTTGTAGGGTAAAACTTGTACTTGGATGTTGTTCAAATCTCCAACTTCGACTCTCTTTCCTGCATTTCAAATAGTCCTTCAAAGTAAGGGACTCGAACTGGCTCTGATACTTAGCCAATTTCTGGTGAACTTCCAGGTCTGACCTAACCCTTTGAGAGGCTTTAAAAATGACTCTTCTGGCTTTGCCTTGAGCTCCAAAACACTCCATCTTGTAGAGCAACTCCCATGATTTAAGACAAGCCTTCATTTGTCCATTTCCACTGAAGCATTAGAGAGAATCACCCTCGCAAAGTAAGGCTCTGCACATGAACAAACATTTAGCCAAATTTGGTGTTTTTCTTTGCCAAAGGAGCTTGCTTCTTGCTCAAGCAATTGTGGCTTGTAGGGTGGGTAAAATTGGATCGTATCAGGCCCCCCTCTTGAAAAACTGTTTCCCTCAACACTTTGGCCCTTTGTTGCTCAACATGTTCAGAGAAGCGATCCCAAACAGGATCTGAATAAGGCTGATCAAACACGAATTTTCCCAGAATTATGTCAGCGTTCTTCGTGGATTGGATTGGGGCTTTTGAATCCCCGTATTTCCAACACAATTCACTTCCACTATCGTCTTTCTCAGGCTTCGAATTGCATTCCTGGACCAGTCGCGAGCTTTGAATCATTGCCATCGTCGTCGAATTTTCCTTTCCTTATTTCCCGCCAACGTCGAAGTTCAAACCCTTCGAACCCAGAAAATCCAATTGAGAATTGGGCGCTTTTTATAGAGGGTACCCTGGGTTGAATTGACGAACCTGAGAGCTTCCTATGATCACCTAGAGTGATTCCACATCCACAAATTGGCTCAAAAATTGGTCACGTTTGGCCGCTTCCAGAGCAATATTTGGACGAATAGATTCTGCCAATCTAGATATGTTTGTCCCAATCCAACTTGCATTAGAGCTTCCCGGCGTAATTTGGAACATGCCTGCAATTTCCATTTGGATCGACTCTTCGCTAGTTGCTCCGACCAATTCACTCTCTCTCCTGCTCTACTCCGGCGAGAGTTGACAGAGTCGGCGAGAGTTGATAGTCAACATATATCGTCGAGTGGCAAGGGTGGCGAACTTGTCTCCCTTGCTGGACTCACCACTGGATTTACCCTTTGACCGATGTTGGTTGGCTTCTAGTTGCCGTCGATCTTCTCGAACTTCCTCCGGTGACAGAGGCTTCAGCACCACCTTTTTACCATTACGTCGAAATTTGTAACAGTTGGTGCTCCCAACATGTGTTACGGCACGGTCGAATTGCCAGGGCCTCCCTAGCAACAAATGAGCCGCTTGCCTCGGGGCTACATCGAATTCAAGCTCGTGGTGATAAGCTCCGATTTCAAATTTGACCATGGCTTGGCCGGTTACTAGCACAACGCCGTAATCGTTGAGCCAATGTAGGTTATACGGATCTTGATGCTTCGTAGTCTTCAATCCAAGCTTGTCCACTGCGTCCTGGCTGATGACGCTGACACAGCTGCCTCCATCCACGATCACATACAACACTTTCCGGCCACCAGACAACGAGAGTGAAATAGAGTCTCTCTTTGGTTGGAATCGGCCTGAGCCTCCATGGTTAGGGCTCGTGGACTAACATTCATAAGCTTCCCAAGTGCTTGTTCTGCCTCAATCTTCTCGTCAACGTCGCTGTCATCAGAGTTCTGCTCGTGGTCAATGAGATATTGACCGTCTCTGATTACCAGCGTCCTCAAATTGGAAATTGATTGACTTTGTGTCCTCTCTCGTGACATTTGAAGCACTGGATTACTCAAGAATGTTCGTTGGAGGTTGGTTGAACGTTTCTGGGGTTCAATTTTCCTTGGTCAGCACGCACTGGCTAGGAACTTGCCTCGACGTTGGATTCTGAAATGGGCTTGCTTGCAGTGGTACTTCTTCGTGCCGATGTTTTTTGCCTCTCGACCTTGATTGCATGGTTTAAAGCCTCCTCCAAGTCAAAAAAAGCCCTGAGCTCAACCTCCTGTCGAATTTCCCTATTCAGGCCGTGTAAGAAATGAGCAATCGTTGCTTCCCGATCTTCTCGCACATCGGCCCTCATCATCAACAATTCTAGCTCCCGAAAGAATTCTTCCACTCCTCTTGCGCCTTGTCGAATTCCTTGCAGGGATTCGTAAAGTTCTCGTTGATAGTAGGCAGGAACAAACCTATCTCTCATCAATCCTCGTAGTTCCTCCCACATCGCCACTGGATTCTGCCGATTTTGTTGTCGGCGATGTTGTAGTTGTTCCCACAATTGGGCAGCATAATCTATGAATTCAAAAGTAGCCATTGCCACTTTCTGGGTCTCACTTAAGTGGCCACACTGGAAGAAGAGTGTAATCTTCCTTTCCCAATCCAAAAACATCGAGGGGTTCAGTGTCGCCTGAAACGACGGGACGACAAGTTTGACGCCCAGCGGCACTGCCTGCTCCGCTTCTTGCTGCCGCTCGCACTGTTCGCGAAACGGACGTTCTTGCTGGGGTTCAACCACAACCAAACGTCTTTCTAAGTCAACAATCATGTCCAGCAACTATGGATTGCCAGCTGGATTTGCTTCTCCAAGAACTTCCCCCTTCTTGGGCTCTATTTTCTGGCCGAGTGATTGCATCAATTTTTTTATCCAACTCTTGTCTGAATTGTCTCAATCTCGTGTCAATCCGCCGCATTAATTCCTCCATATCAAGCTGTTGATCCGCCATGGCTTGATCTTTGAATTGGGACTCGAATTCAAGCACAATGTTTCCCTCTCGTTTCTCTTGTCAAAGAACAGGGTCTTGCGAGATAGGCCCCTTCGACCTCGTCCAAGGCGGTGCTCTGACCACGCCCTTCTCCGTCTTGTCCACTGTGTAGAACCACGCCCTTCTCCGTCTTGTCCACTGTGTAGAACCAGGCTCTTGATGCCACTTGATAAGCCCGTAATTGGGTAGCTTGAATCAGAGTACGCACAACAACGAATTTAATCAAAGATTGAAGTTGAATTCGAAGCAACAAACTTAAAACGGAGTTTGAAACCCGTGTTTGGGATGGTGACTGTCATGCAACTTTCTCGTGGGGAAAGAGGTTCGAAGACTTATTTAAAGGCTTGGCCACGCACATGGTGATTACATGGGTGATACAAGCTCATGATCGAGCCTAGAAAGCCCTAGGACAATCTCCAAATTTGCAAAGCAAAATGCTGTGGAACTCAACCACTTGGTTTATTTGATTCAACAAAAACTCACTATTACAACGAGAACAACTAGCTTAAATAGACCTAGTGATTCCTAAGAACTCTTGAAGAAGTCCCAATTACAATCTATTTCAGAAAGGAAAACAGACACAAAAATGGAATAAAATTGAAACAGTCTTCTAATCCTAGTCCAACTAGGATTCGGATTTGCAGGCAGAACTTCAGCTTCGAAACAAACTTTGGCCTTCTCGTTCCAGTTCTTCCAATCATCAATCAAATCACCCATTGCCTTGTCGTTGTAGAGTAAAACTTGTACTTGGATGCTGTTCAAATCTCCTGCTTCGACTCTCTTTCCTGCGTTTCGAATAGTCCTTCAAAGTAAGGGACTCGAACTGGCTCTGACACTTAGCCAATTTCTGGCAAACTTTAAGGTTTGACCTAGTCGTTTGAGAGGCTATAAATATGACTCTTCTGACTTTGTCTTGAGCTCCAAAACATTTCATCTTGTAGAGAAACTTCCAAGATTTAAGACAAGCCTTCATTTGTCCATTTACATAGACGCTATAGAAAATTGTGATTTCCCCGTGTAGACGAGCAATATAAAAATGGTAAGTTTCTTGGGTTACGTTGATGCTATGGAAAATTGTGATTTTCCGTGTCGACAAGCACTATAAAGATTGTAAATTACACACGTTACAAAAATGCTATAAAAAATTGTGATTTTCCTCATGTCGACGAGCACTATAGAACTCATAATTTCTCCATGTTACATAGACGCTGTAGAAATTTGTGATTTCCCCATGTCAATGAGCACAATAAAAATCATAAATTCTTCACGTTACACAGACGCCATATGATACGAGCACGAAACCAGTATCCATAATTATCAAAGTTGCACAGCCTAAAACAAGGATTAAAGATAGAGATAAGGCGGAATGGAAGTGCAATCTCACACCTGGGAGAAGGCTCTATCAATATAAGGGTAGAATCTCGACCATAGACAAAGGGAAAATTTGATTGATAAATAGTAAATTCACAAGCCTAAAGCTAAATGAACCAAGATAAAATCAATATTCTTTCAAATATGGCCTAAAACTTGTGTTTAAGCCTTTATATAGGCCAAAGAAAAAAAAACTAATAAAAATTGAAAAGGAAAAGAATCCAAGCACAAAAGGTAATTTAACTTGTAAGCACCTAAATGATCCCTGATCGGGGATTGTTTGCGACTGACAGGGGGACTCTTGTTGTGGTCCCCTGTCACCTCCCATGATTCCCCGATCTAGAAATTTAGTAATCCCGACCTGGGGAGAATCACATTAGTCCCTCCCCATTAAAGAAGCTTTGCCCTCACAGCTTGTGTGAACCTGCAAGAGAGACCATCACTAAAACTTCCCTCCTGAATTCTTCTCAACACATTCAACATGTATCTTCGAGCCATAAGATGGGTCCACTATCACCCTCCGACTTTGAGCCACTTGCATTTCATTTTCTCTCTTGCCCAATTTAGCTTCATTTGTGATTGATCTTGACGGACTTCAACTTGCGAAATGGTTTGAGCAGGAACTTTCGATCTCCTTGTTTGAACCAGTAGCTATTCTTCCTTCTGCCGACTAATTCCAAGATCATATTGCCACAGATGACCTAATAAGAGATGAGCAGCCTGCAATGGAGCAAAATCACACTAGACTTCATCTGCATACTCACCAATGTGAAATCGAACCTTGGCCTTCTTGTTAACCTTGATGGTTGTATAGTCGTTCAACCAATGAAGTTTTTAAGGTTGTGGATGTTTAATGGTGCTCAGTCGCAGCTTCTTAATTGCATCAAGACTCACTACATTGGTGCACCTACCACCATCGAGCACCATAGACAACAACTTCCCATCCATCATGTAGGTGTATGAAATATATTATCTCGTTATTCTTGTTCAGCTAGAAATTCAAGGGAGAGCACTCTATGATTGACTCCAAGAAACTTACATGTTAGAAGAAATTGGCCAATGATGTGCTCATTAACATCATAATGAGAATCAGAATCGATTCCCTTCCCAAAGGAACTGAAACCTTGATCCCTTATAATTCAGCTATGGTACCTTTACTTCCTGGTTCTGGTGGTCTTCCATCGTACTCACAAAACTCGTGCTCTTGACGCGCTCGATTGTGCTCTGTTATGATCAACCTCTACTCTAAATGTGAATCCTAGCATCTAGGGCTTGGTTGGTTCTAGTTGGAATTCCCAGCTTTTGATTTTCCTCAGGAATCGAATGGAGTCCTGCTGCTGGCAACGATAGAGCATCTAACCGCTTATTGATCTGGTCAAATTGAACTTGGAAGGTCGGGCTCAATTGTGCCACGATAGTCTCCAACATTTTTGAAACATTTATCTGCTGCTCCGCCATTGCTTGTTCTTCGGATATGATTTCTTGCTCTGAAAAAAAATCCTCCTCTGCAACGCGGTTTTCTATGAGGTTCTTTATCTCGTACGAGAAGAAACAGGTACTCTCGCCTTCGTTCTCGCCACAGTATTGAACTGGGACTCTGATACCCACTTGATACGAGCACGGAACCGGTACCCATAGTTATGAAAGTCGCACAACCTAAAACAAGGGTTAAAGATAGGGTTAAGGCGGAATTGAAGTGCAGACTCAAACCTAGGAGAAGACTCTATCATATAAGGGTAGAATCTAGACCACAATCAAAGGGAAAATTTGATTGATTTAGAGAAACGACTGAAGCCTTTACATAGGCTAAAGAAACAAAAATAATAAAAAAACTTAAAAAGGAAAAGAATCATAAACACAAACGGAATTTCTATTAACGCCCTAAGTTTTTAAATAAATCGCCTAAATATAACGAATGGACTATTTTGCCCCCAACAATAAACGCCCTTTTCCAATTAGTCGAATATAGATTTAACGCCCTTATGACATCCTTCTTCACCGACCAGCCGCCCTCTGTCTTACCCAACAGCGACGCTGCCCTCTGCTCCTGCTCGCCGCCTTCTATCTTCCCTGGCAGCATCGTTGCCCTATGTTTCATCTCGCCGCGTCGCTCTGCTTCGGTTCGCCTCCGCCCTCTGTCTTCCCCCGCAGCGCCGCTGCCCTTTGTCTTCCCCGGCAGCGTCGCCCTCTGCCTCTATCCATCACTTGTTCTTCTTGGTCGAAGGTTCTGTCACCGTCTCTCAACCCTCTGTCAATCTTCCCTTCCATAACTGCTTTTGATCCCGGAACCATTATCATCATGATTAATGATTTAATTGCCCCGCTCCCATGGACAATGCCCAAATTTATTCCATTATAGCACCCCTGGTAATACAAGAGTTTAACTTAAAGGCCGGCCACCTCCGGATCCGCTAGCCAACAACCGCCGCCGCTTAGCTTCATTTGAGATTTAGGTTAGAAAATATAATAGGGATAAATGTGTCTATTTTTAAATTTAGGGCGATAAAATTTAAAAATCTAGGGCGACGAATAGTAACTCCCAACACAAAAGGTAATTTAACTCGTCAGGCCCTGATCCCCTATCACAAAGTAACTGATTCTCGATGGAGGATTATTTCCCACTAACCGGGGGGTCTCCTAATTGTGATCCCCGGCCACCTCTCATGATTCCGTAGTAAAAAAATATTTAGATATCCTAGCTAGGAGAGAATCACATCACACTATAGAAAATTGTGATTTCTCAATATCGACGAGCACTATAAATATCATAATTTCCCCGCATTACACAAACGCTATATAAAATTTTGATTTCTCCGTGTCGACAAGTGACACGCTAAAACACAACACCAAACTGCAACTAAGTGTAATCGCAATCCGGGGGCTAGATCTACTGCCTACTCCGTGATGGTGGAATGCTAGCGCCACCCCTCGTTATACGTGTTGCTGTAGGGGTCATTGCGCCTACCATTGTTGATGAAGTTCACCTGCTTTTGGGGAGTAGTCGACTCCCTCATTGCTTGACAGTCTTCCTCAGTATGATGGGTGCTCTTGCACCACTGACAATGCATCGCCTGCTGCTGTCCTGCCCCTGGGACCATCCCAGAACGATCAATGGCCGAGCCCAACTTTGATACCACCTGCACCAGCTCACACGACTGGGTGGCCACATCATACACACCCCGACCTGGTTCTCGTCTCGATCTCCTGGCAGTCCCTCAATCATATCCTTGCTCTTCAATCTCTTCAAAGAGTAGATTCAGCTGCGGCGGGGTCTTGGTTAGCATGTTCCCACCGCAGACCGAGTCAATCAGCTGCTTGTCTTCTGGGAAGAGGGCGTGGTAGAAGTGCCCACCTTGAAGGCGTCATTAAACCCATGATTGGGACACTACAGGAAAAGACTAGTTTATCTTTCCAAAGCATCCGGAACGGTTTCATCTTCCTCCTAGGAAAAGTGGGTGATCTGCTTCTACAGGTTCGACGTCTTGGACGGAGGATGATAACGGGTGAGGAACTTGTCCGCCAGGTTGGCGAACGTGGTGATGGATCCTGGAGGCTGAGTGTCCAGCCACTCCTTGGCTTTCCCCTCCAAAGTGAATGGGAAGTAACTCAGCTAGATGGCATCGGCTGGGACCCCATTTATCTTGAACCCATCGATGAGCTCATGGAATCGCCGCAGATGCGATCTGGGGCACTCCCCCTCTTTGCCACGGAATACCACTAAGTCGCACAGCATGGCGATGACAGAGGTGCTCACCTCGAATTTATTGGCTTGAAGTTGAGGGTGTTGGATGGGCGACCTCATGTCTGCGGCTCTGGCGGTTCAGTAATACCCCATGGTGTGCTCATCGGGGACAACCACATCATTGACTTGAGGCTCACCCATGTCTTCCTCCTGGTTGATCTGCAGCTGTGCTAGAGCCTCCTCCGCAGCCAGTCGCGCCTTTAAAGCCCGCTTGAAGTTCCTACAAGTGCGTTCAAGCTCTTGGTCTAATGGCAGTAAGTCTCCTGACTGGCTACGGGTTATGCACTAACTGCACACATAATGCAAACACAACCCGTGAAGGCACAAAGGTGGAAGAGAGAGAACGCAGTAAAGAAAAATCTAGAGTAACAAACTTTCACGTTTCCACAATAACCTAGAGTTCCCCGGCAACGGCGCCAAAAACTTGACACGCTAAAACAAAACACCAAACTGCGACCAAGTGTAATCGTAATTCGGAAATGCAGTATAGTGGCAAGTTCTATTTATCAACCCGGGTTCTAGATCTACTGCCTACTCCGTGATGATTTATTATCTAGCAAACTAAGTTGAGTGAATAAGATTTTAGCTAATGCAGTAAGAAAGCAGGAAATGGTTCGAAGTTCTTAAGCAGGGGAAGAGTCACTCGGGAATGACAGGTCAAAGTTGTAATTACCTTTGGTTGATTTACTGTTGATTAAACTGCGGAAGATCCGATAGTAGCTTGGAATCTCTTAAGCTGACCAAGCCCTCTCAGACACACTAAATGGCAGACGACTAGCCTTCACCGGGATAGACTGCTGAGGCAATAAACACAGAACTCCACTACTGGAATGGATTCCAGTACAAAGCAGTAAATCGATTAACTCTCGTATAACCAATTCACTTCTACCGATTGATGAAGCTCTAACAACCTAATCAGATTCTATCTATCTCAGGTTGCAGCAGAAATCAAGGAAAGTTGATCAGGCTTCAATTTACTCAATAAATCATGCATCAATCGATTATAATCAGCAGTATATCAATCCAAACGTCATTACAATCAAGATTCCTAACACATGGAACTAGGGTTCTTCATACCCAAGTGAGAGAAAGTTCTACTCCATAGAGAGAGAGAGGAAAACAAAAATCAGAGCAGTCATACTCATAAAGATGGGGATAATCTGCTCTGGGATGTTGATCTTCACTCTTGGTGATGCAATCTGGGCTTCAATGGTGAGAAATCCACTCCTAATAGCTTCTAGGGTTTGTTCTTCGCACTTTCTCTCTCTAAAACTCAGTTTTCTGCTCAAAAAGTCGTCTCCCTTTCCTTTGGCTCGAATCTGCCTAAAAATCCGAATTGTGGGCAAAACACGATCGAGGGCACGGCCATGTTTTGCCTCATCCTGCTCATGATTTGCTTCAAGTAAGGTAGACACGCCCGCGTCGCTCCCAAAACACGGTTGTGCCCCATAAGTGACACGACCGTGTTTTTCTCTAGTGCTGCTCGTGTTTTGAACTCCTCAGCAACCGTCTTTACACGCCCTCGGAAGTAAAAGCACTAGCGGGGGCCAGATGAAGCACGGTCGTGTTTTTAGGGTAGTCTGCCCATGCTTTTAGTGCCGAACTTGCTCCCCTATATTCAATGCTTCGTTTCTCCCTTGTCCGGACTCTGAATCAGTCGTCGTTTGATCCCAGACGCTCGTAGTCTCGTCCTCTATCTTTTCATCTAAATCTGGCATGATTCTTTGTCCATAAATGAGGTATAAATCCATTCTTCTTCAGGTCATGCCCGAGATTCTTCTACCGAATCGCCAATTGATATTCGATTGACTTGAAACTTGCGCCTAGCCTTTCCTTCGACGCTTGGGACCTTAAATGTGACAAAATAGCACAACCCAGCGTAAAATAGGCAAAAGATGGACGACTAGGAATCGCAAACGGATAAGAAATAAGGGTGCAAACACGTGCAAATACATCATTATCAACAAGCACTACAAAAATCATAATTTTCTTACGTTAGGTGACTTACCCACATTGACGAACGCTATAGAAAATAAAACATTCCCCTTGTTGACAAAACAATACAAAATATGAATCTCCCGCGTCGTCATACGTTATGCAAAATATGAATCTTCTCGCATCAACGTGACGGTTGAAAGTTTCGAACTCCCATGCACGTAAACACCAAAATGAGGCATACTAGATGGCCTAACTTCATCACAGACGTGCAACTGACGCGACACACCACAAAACAAAGGAAAAAGGGGACAAAGAAATACAAACCGAGGTGGGGTTGCCTCCCCACAAGCACTTCTTTACCGTCTTTTAGCTTGATGCCCATGGAGGAACTAAGAGTCCGCGAGTTCAATTACCAACTCCGCACGTTCGACCTCGTCTCCCAGGTAGAGCTTGAGACGATGGCCATTCACTTTAAATGGCTTAGTCTGCGGGTTGGCAATCTCGATCGTACCATACGGGAACACCTGTGTGACCGTGAACGGTCAAGACCACCGGGAGCGGAGTTTTCCAGGAAAGAGTTTCAGGCGAGAGTTATAGAGGAGAACTCGATCGCCGACCTGAAACTCCTCCGGACCCCTTAAGCGAGCATCATGAAGACGCTTAGTTCACTCCTTATACAGCTTGGTGTTCTCATAAGCGTGGTACACCACTCCTCCAGCTCCAGCATCTGCAATTTGCGTTCAGCGCCTGCAAGACTAACATCCAAGTTGTGGTGAAGCATATGACAGGGTACGTACAAAGCGCCGGGGAAAGACAAATTTCAACTGATTTAATAAAAAATGTTGGTTGATGGTGGGAACCTCTCTTTCCCAATTCACCCAAACTTCTGGACAACACGTTATCAAGGAAAAATATATAGTGTTCTTCTCCCCTAACACACTAATAGTAGGGTACGCCATAGTCGACCAAATGGGGATAACGATGATACAAGATATAGGTAGATACCTAGGCATCCCCGCACTCCATGGACAGGTCAAAATGTAAAATTATCTTGGATAAATTAGACTCTAAACCTGCAAACTGAAAAGCAAAGGCGCTTACTCTTACGGGAGATTTACTCTTGTGACGTTGGTATTGAGCCCCCTTGCCATATATGTCATGTAAATCCATAATGTTTCTCCCGTGCATTGACTCGTCCCGAATATCACAATAAAAATCACAATCAAGGCCTAAACATAAACCTCAATTTGGTGCAATATAGGCCAAGTATGTTTAAATGTCGACCTGGGCCGGTTCATGTACCCCCTACTTCGATTGGGGTTAATTGCAAGGTTGGTCACTGACTTTACAAAAAAGTTCCTATTTAGTCACTAAAAATATTTAATTCCGTTCATAGTCACTAAAATTAGTTAAATGTTTCAAATTCGGCCACTCTCCGTCCAACTCCGTTAAATTTGTCTGATGTGGCAGTCAACTCTCAAAGTTGACCGTTAACTGAGTGACATGACAATTAAAAAATAATAAATAAAATAAACTTAATCATTTACAAATTCCAACTCATTTTCATAAAATAGAAAATTACTATAATTACCAAATTGAAATTTAATCCTTCCTGGAGAAATACTCCGAACCCCGCCCGTCCTTCCTGGAACCACCATCCCGCTGGCGATGCTAAATCAAACGGATCTCACCCTATCACCGAGCTCCGTCGCGGCCACCATTCTGAAAGCTAATGGATCTTGGTCGAACAAACACCGGCCACATTCATTGAGCCATGGTTACCAGTCCATTCAATTCCATACCTGGATGTCTTGACTCTAATCCTTAAATCTCCTTCCTTCCCCGTCAGGATCCCAATTTGTCCTTTCATTTTCCAGCTTCTTAATTTCCCTTTTCCATCCAAAACCAAGGAAAACTATGAAATAGTGGTGGGTAGGTGTCATTGCAGTTACCAGGGTAGATTAATCATCAATCCCAATATCTCATCCCAACCACCGTCCCTTCTCACCCATTCTCCTAAGTCTTATCTCTCAACCGCCGTCCCAATATGTCATCGGCGTTGAGGAAAAAAACCAACACATATGTCGTTGTTCACCGAGGACCTGCCGAGTTTGAGATCCCCCAATTTTCTACTGCTCCCTGGAAGAAGTCTTGTTTGAGGAGAAGACGGCAAGCAAACAAGGTCGGCCGCTAACGTGGTCCGTCCACCGCCCAGGGCAGATATAGGGATTCTCGCATACAGTTTGGTGAACGTACTAGAATATGTGCGTTTATGCCGTCATCTGTAAGCAGGAAGGAAAGCCGCTCATTCCCCCGGATCGGAGGCGGCGTGGAACGAGATTTGTAAGCAGGAAGGATTAAATTTCAATTTGGTAATTATAGTAATTTTCTATTTTATGAAAATGAGTTGGAATTTGTAAATGATTAAATTTTTTTTATTTATTATTTTTTAATTGCAATGTCATTTAGTTAACGGTCAACTTTGAGATTTGACTGCTACATCAGACAAATTTAACAGAATTGGATGGAGAGTGACCAAATTTGAAACATTTAACTAATTTTAGTGACAATAAATGGAATTAAATATTTTTAGTGACTAAACATGAACTTTTTTGTATATTCAGTGATCAACCTTGCAATTAACCCACTTCGATTGTTTGTAACATTATCTAGCAAATGCTTTTGTTGGTGAAAATAATGATCTATGGCTAAAACATTTGGAAAAGTAAATGGATTTGATACTAATTGAGAAGGCTTCATCTGGGTGTTGCTCCTCCTAGCTAACAATTATGACTTGTCGGATCGAATGGTCGCGTGTGGTAAGGTTATTGTAAACCGTAGGGAAGTGCAACAAGTAGCCAAATGCCACTCTCTCGGTCTCTAGGTCAAGGGAATTCGATTCAAGCCACTAAAGTGGCTCTCTTGACCTATTGACTAAGGGTTGCCAAGACTTCACCCTCGAATCGGAGTTTGGACGACCCAATTACAACCAACTCTAGGTGCTAATACGAATAAAGAGGGTTGCCCTACATTAACCTAGATATGAGACAAGATTTGCTTAAGAAAACCTAGATTTAAAATCCTCTTTCAAAGAAAGGGAGTTTTCTACCTAGGTTAGAATGGACAACAGATTGATAGGCAAACACACAACACAATCTTTCATGAAAATACCTCCAAATTCACATTAAAACACATCCACACACTAATCATTCAATCCTTACAAACATACACATAATTTTAGTTAGGGTTTACAAACACCCAAGTGAAAGAAGGAACTACTTCATGCTAGGAGAAGGGAAAACAAAAGAGAGAATAAGGAAAATCATCATGGAGATGCTAGCCTTGCTCCTTGTGTTGAAGAGATCCTCCTTTAGAGGAGGAATTCCCAAATCCTTGATTGAAGATGAAACTCTAGCTTCTTCTCTTCTTCGGTTTGTCACTTTCTCACTCTATAAATCTGAACAAGAAGAAGTTTCTCACACTAGGTCTCTCCCCTTTCTCCTTCAGCTCAAACCTCCTTTTATACCCAGATTGGGCTCAAATCACGGTCCCAGTTCATGGTCGTGGACTGAAAGCACGAACTGTGATCTCAAGTCAAAACGCGTTGCATCACTAAGTCGAGTTTGCGGTCTTACGACCATGAACTGACTTGAGTCCAGTCAAATTGAAATATGCTCTAGATGCCTGGCGATTCACAGCTAGTGGCTCCAGTTCACGGTCTTAGTGACCGTGAACTCATAGCTCCCACCGTGATTTGCTGCTGCTTCCACCCTTTGACTTGATTTTTCGCCCTTTCGTCCAACTTTCGACTCCAGGGTTGGTTCCACCTGCCAAAGTTTGGAAAACACCAAAACGAGGCAAAACTCGGTGTAAAACCAAACCTCTCGGAGTAAAATGCCTCAAACGACTAAGGAAACCCAGAGAAAAAAGTGTACAAATGAGCCCGAATCACTCCCACACACTTAGACGTTTGCTTGTCTCCAAGCAAACCATTTTCAATCAAAATGATATCTCAACCTAACAAAATAACTTGGGGATAAATCAAAAGGCACAAAGTGGTGAATCTCAATGGTTATTGGGCATCAACACATGAATCGTCGCAAGCAATACCGGCATCCACCACAAATGACATTCGAATGCATCAAGAATGGGCAAATGAAAAGTTCTCACCATGTGCACAAATCAATTCAAGTCTCGACCAGACTACTTACCAACCACAACTAACCATGCATAGCACTCAAGTCCAAGGAACAAACGACGGTGCAACCTAGGTCCTCAACGGGTTAAGATATGAACATGCAAAACAAGAATGAATCACTCACTCTCGACCAGTGGGGTCAGGACCTTTTTTGTGCAAAAGATGTGCACAATCCTCAACACTTAGCCCTATCATCTCTCCACCATAGTGACAACCTCTAAATGCTAGAGTTCACGGGACGGTTGTTATCACTAGCTTGTCTGGAGGTCTTAGACACGGGTTCAAATGACTGGCAATTGTCTTGGACATGGGGAAAAGGCTTTTTGGGTGGTGGCGAACATGGCATGAGGTCCTACATCTTCAACCAAAAACCAAGGTTCTATGGTTTCGACTAAGAACCTTTCCTACAATCTAAGGCCACTAGCATCGGCCAAAAATCACACTTCCCTTCTTCCAAACCACTACCAATCACGAACTACATTCAAGCACACTTCTTCGACCTAGCTTGCTATCCACATTTCAAACCTAGTAGTGAAGGCGGTTATCAAAAAATTTAGGTGTTTCAATGGCTTGAGCGCCAAGAAACCCTTCTTAGAGTATACACTTAGAGGTTCGTGGCCACTCTCTACTTTTATTTACCACGTTTTATTATCTCTTTTTTCGTTTCGTTTCTTTTCTTTCTTTCTTTTTTCGAGGGGGGTACTAGAGAGTACAACACATGCCACTTATCCTTAAACGAACAATGATCCCCATTAAGAACCTTCCTCCAACACTACCTTTTCATTTCTTGCAAGAACTGTGCAAAACCACCTATGTAGAACCTCAATGGAGTTCAAAAGCGAGAACTCCGAGACACAAGGATGACTCACACTTTGACACGAAGAAAGGATGGGGGGGGGGGGAGTCGTTCTTTCAATCACCATTAAGCTCAACAAGCACGAAGCTCCTAGAATTAGAACGACCCCTAAAGTCACACGGGTCAAAGCGGTTGACTAGGGGATATGATGTTTAGGGACAATAAAATTTTGGGCGTGGACTAATCCTATGCCTCCATCATACTCACTAGTGACAACGGTGAATTTTACACACCATTGCGAGAGGGATCTATCACACTTGAAAAAGACGATCAACACAAAACTCACATGGTTACCTAGCCGCCCATTCATCTATTCCAATTTCAAAAACTGCAATGCATGGCAGTAGTAATCAAGAAGTAACCAAGTCAAGACATCCATTCATTTAAGCACACATGAGAACTAAGCTTTTGCACAATCCTAATGCACTCTCACTCATCATAATAGGATGCACTCGATTACATACAACAATTTAAGATTGATGCCAATAAGCACGAGATTCACCCACCAACCGGCCATTTTGATCATGCATTACTTGGAGCCCTCAAAATTTTCAAATTTGGGCATACATCAAGGCTCCAAGCATTCAATCACACACACAAGCATAATATTAAACTACCCCCCCCCACCACACACACACTTAAGCTCGACATTGTCGTCAATTGCGTAAAATAGGGAGTAGAACGATGTTACCGCATGGCTTGGTGAATGAAAGTTGGAGAATTTCCCTGGGTAGGATGTTTGACCTTCAAAGGGGAAAACAAAAAAAAAATACAAACACACGCACATTCTCGCTCGAGGCGAGGTTATTACACATAGTAAAGTTTCACATTACGATTCAAAGGAAAGAACTCACAAAGTACTAGTTCGCACACTAAATAAGGAGAAAATAAAAATAAAAAGATTTCAAAGTTTGCAAGTGGGGAAGTAAGGCGAAAGAAATCGACTCTGCCACAAGTCTCACTCGACAGCTACCTCTTCGTGGGTCCAAGATAACTCCTCGTCATCCGAAAGGACGCCCTAAAGTCGAGCAATCCTCTCTATGAGTTTGGTGGATCGGTCGAGCCGAGTAGTGACTCCCACAAACTGCGCCTCGAGACGATCCACTCGCTCCTCGAGGTGGGTCCGGAGGAGGAAGGTCCCGCTCTAGATGATGATGATGTTGTGGTGCGCTAGTGGCGGCCTGGAGCTCTGGTTGGTGGCAGGCTCCACTAGCGCAAGGTCGACCTGTGGTTGTAGAGCTTTCGAGGGTCGAAGTCCCTCGAGGAATTCAATTCCTCTCTCTCCTTGAAGCACCGACTTCATGTTGTAGAGTGTCTTCACTAGAGACGGCTTGGTCCGTCCGATGATTGAACACTAGGCCACATCAACCCCGAAGTGTCGGGTAAGCCTGGTGATGATGCCCCTCAAGTGCATCGTGTCTACTCGGTCCCGCCCCTGGCACTGGCGAAGGTGGTAGCAACCACAGCTCCAAATGAAGTGGATCTGTTGGGCGGTTCATGGAATGAAGGGCTATCAACCCTCTATTTGTGATCATGTGCCCCTACAGCAGGGTGGGGATGATGGACCTTGTCAGGAGGGTGTCCAGAATCGTCCACGGCGTCTAGAGCTTCACGGTGTTGGTGCTAGAGCCCTTGAACTTGTCATTCTGATGCTCGGGGCGGCAGATGGCCTAAAAAGCGACCTGGTAGTGGAAGTCGACAGTGTACTATCTCTCCGTCATCGTCATATGAGTGGGTTCAAGCCCCATGGCCTTTGTAAAGTCGTCGTAGGTCAGCACCCGTAGCTGGCCTCCCCACATGAACTCCACGTAGGGTCGACTCCGCTTACTCCTGGAATGACGTGAGAGAAAGTGGAGTAGAACTCCACGCAGAGCTCGCGGTAGATGAGCTCGTCCACCGCTAGCAGGTGACACCACTGGGGGTGACTGAGGACCCATGACATCGCTGCCCAACACCTGAACATGTTGAACATGTCCAGATCGAGCATCTAATCAGGCCCAACCTCGCTATTTCACCACTGGCCAAACTTGGCCCCAAACCGCTCGTGGGTCACCAAGTAGTGGATGTACTCATGCTCCGTATCGACCATCCTGCAAAGTATTCAAAACACGCACCATACATGAAAATAATGGTCAATCTCACATCAAATGGGAGAAAAAGATTTCCCACACACTTAGGTTTCCACTATGGTCCTATGCCTTTGAAGGCTTTTTACAAGACCGGATTTCACAATTGAAGCTCAAGCGCACACATAGCTCATCAAGGCATGGTTCTCGGTGATTCACGGATTAACAAAGCACAATATCAAACCCAAACCATGCCTCGATGGCTTTTAACCATCAATCAAAATCAAGGATCCACATTCATTCACATTTTTGCACTTGGTGGCCAATTTTCACACTTAACCAAAAATTGTACCTAAATCATGCCTGCCAAGGCTCAATTAAACTCATGCAATCCTTATGCAACATTAATTCAACCTTAATCGACTAATCCCTCGCCCTAATTTCTACATTCAAGCATCAATTCACAAAATCAACTCACTTCACACCCTACTCTGATTCTCCAAAGATTGATAATGAAAAGGTTGAAAACAAACCTGGAGGCCCAAGTAGGATCTAGGAGGAGTGAGCAGAGGGCGAGGGAGGCTCACCTCCACTTCTTATCATACCACTCGAGTCCATTTCTTTCAAAACATCATTCTTAACCTTAGGATCAATTGAAAGAGTGAGTTGATCCTCTCCATCTCTCAAAACCAGAGTTCCCTCATTAACATCGATTAAGGCCTTGGCGGTGGCAAGGAAGGGGCGTCCTAGTATGAGTGGCATATCCGCATCTTCATTGATATCAAGCATAACAAAATCTTTCGGATAAAAGAAATTGACAAATCTCACTAGGACGTCCTCCACAATACCCCTAGGACTAATGAAAGAACGATCGACCAATGTGACACTAAGCCTAGTGGGCTTTAATTCACCCAAATTCAACTTTCTAAAAATCTTGTAAGGCATCACATTAATGCTTGCTCCTAAGTCCGCCAATGAGTTTTCTATATGATGATTTCCAATGCAAAGAGGTATAGTAAAAATACTTGGATTCGGTTGCTTTTTAGGCAACTTGTTGAGGATAAAGGCAGAGCACTCCTCACCTAAGGTGACATTGGCGAGGTCTTCATATTTTGGATTCTTGGCGAGAAGCCCCTTGAGGTATTTGGCATACCTAGGCAGGGGCACCATGGCCTCCAAGAATGGAATGGTGATGTGGAGCTTCTTGAGCATATCCATGAATCCACCACACTCCTTAAAGGAAAAGCATTGCAACCGGCATTTTGATCTTTGGGGTTGACAATAGTTTGAGAGGGTAGGGCTCCCCTTGGTCTCTTGGTGAGGATCCCGACGAGACTACCAATTTGCACCTCCAAGTTTTGAAGGCTTGCTTGATGGCTCCTCAATCTCGCATCAACCAAAGTAAAATTTGTTGTTGCCACATCCATAAATTGTTCAATCTTCTCAAACTTTTGAGTGCTCGTGGTCACGAAGGTGGTCACAAGGTCTTCAAGTTTTGCAAACTTATCGGGTTGTTGGAACCCTTGACCACCTTGAGATTGAAACGGTTGTTGGAAGTTAGATCCTTGGAATTGCGGCCTTTGTTGAATGAAAGTAGGCCTTGGTTGATAATTTCCCCTCGGTCCTTGGAAACCGGGTGGTCTTGGGTTGGTAGGAGAAGACCAAGAGAAATTGGGATGATTTCGCCACCCTGGATTGTAAGTGTTGCTATAGAGGTTGTTCCCTCTAGCATTGGCAATGAAACTCACTTGCTCCTCGGGGGTGCTTGATTCCTTCATCATTTACCAATCAGAAATCTCGTGGTTGGTACTTGAACACCAATCACATGCCATTACCAGCCTCTTCCCATGCTTCTTGTCCTCTAGGAGTGCATCAATCAAACTATCAATCTTAGCTTCAAGTGGGGGACTCGCTCCAGACTTTGCACTCCTCTTGCGGTGCTTCTCTTTCCAATTCTCGTCAAACCCCAATCATAACCTTTACTTGCCATGTCTTCAAGCAACTCGGTCACTTGGGGTAGAGTCATGTTCATCAGTTTCCCTTGACATAAGGAGTCAATGAGGATCTTGTCGTCTTGGTGGAGACCACCATAGAAGGTTTCAATCTGGAATTGCTCCTGGAATCCATGATGTGGGAATTGGAGGAAGAAGTCAGAGTACTTTTCCCAAGCATCCTTCAATGTCTCATCTTCCTCTTGCTCAAAGTGGGCGATCTTCTTGCGCCACTCCGCCGTCTTTGAAGATGGCAAATACCAAGTCATAAACTTGTTGAGCATGTCATCCCACGAGGTGATCGAGAGAGCCATTTTGTTGAGCCATCGAGATGCATTCCACCATTTGACATGATTTTTCGCCCTTTCGTCCAACTTTCGACTCCTGGGTTGGTTACACCTGCCATAGTCTGAAAAACACCAAAATGAGGCAAAACCCGACATAAAATCAAACCTCTCGGAGTAAAAATGCCTCAAACGACTAAGGAAACCGAGGGTAAAAAGTGTACAGATGAGCCCGAATCATGCATCTAAGACCAAATTGATCGCCACATCTGCACGTGATCTGCACGTTTGTAGACTGAATATGGAGGCAGACTAGGGTTATGACAAACACATGAACTCAATTCTCTTACCTTTTAAAACTTGCTTAGTTTTTGTTAAAGAGATCTGAAAAACCATGGGTGCAAGTCTTTCAGTCAAAATATTTCAAGTACGTGAGCGAGATCCCAGTCACGAAGTCCATAACACATGCGTCCATTCTTCGGAGGTGAATACGATGGGCTTGGCCAATTATGACGATGGGTATGCATATATGCATGAAGGATGTGTTCCATACAAATTGCTGGGTGGATAGTTGAATCAATAGTAATGTGATCCTTCTAGACCATATCTTCAAGGAGGCGACGAGTTTTGTACCAACCAATCTATTGCAGACTTTGCTACTTATCAAGGTGAGTACGATGTCCCTATGTAGTCACTTTACTTACCTGATGATTTTATTTTGAATGTTATCAATATCCAAGTGTTATGGGAGGGGTCGGGGAGGATCAACCAATTTGGGGGCTCGAAAGAGACGTACGAGTTGGCTTGCATTCAGGAGGAAGCGACACCAACACAACCCTGACATGACATTTGAAGCTAGAATTGACCGGTGTGAGTCACTCATTATCTCTGGCTAGTTGGTCGCGAGAGACTACTCACAAACTTTGAACAACGACGTCGACATCTAGCTCAAATAGCAATTTGCACAGTCTAGAACAATGAACTAGAATTAGTCTTGCATGTGTTGTGGGACTACTTTTGTCATGTTAACTTGGATGCGAATAATTCCATATTTTGAGCATCAACTATTTTTCAGAGCATTTTTACATGATTGGATGCATCAACACTTTCGACAACAACACATTACCTTAGAGTTTGGCATTACTTGGCAAGTCTCTACATGCAAGATCACAACAACTTAAAACTTTTTACAATGAGTCCAGACTTAGATAACTGTAGTGAGGACTACCATCAATAAAGATAGACTTAAACATAAATTGAATTCCCCCATGAGAATGGAGAGGGAGATCTCCTGGATATCGCTCGCTCTCTAGTGGGTAAACCACAACTCAGGCGATTCACTCGACACTTCCTCAGGCTGTGCAACACAACATGCAGTGTTTGTCATGAATGTAGGCAGTGCTCCATTATTCGAGATCACATAGGACACTGTCTAGCAACGTTCGTCATGAATTTGGGTATGTGCTCCATTATCCGGGCGGACGTGAAAGGCGCAATAGAGAGCATTGAGTTAGCTTGGAGTGTTGGGCACATGCGAGTTCAAGTGCAGGCTGACTCATAATGCACGGTTCAGTTGCTGCAGAACACTATACAAGTGATCACCAACATTCAACAATCATTCATTGATTTCAGAAGTTAGTAGACAAAGATAGGGAGGTCGTTAGTATTCCATATTTACAGAGAGGCTAACAAATGTGCATATTACTTAGTCAAGAACACTCTCTATGTTTGGTTTTTATGTCGTGTAGGTGTATACCCAAAATTCATGACGAGAGCCCTGTACAGTTGTATGCAAGGTTGTCAACCCGATTAAGCTCGTTGCCCGGTCGAGCAAGTGAGTTGAGAGTTTAATGATCCGATCACTTTAGATCGATTTAGGCCGAATATATAAAAAAATTATTATATTATTCATATATTTATAAATTATATCTTGATCTCATCTAACATAAGAGCAATAACATGTTAACATACACCATTACACCAAAATAACATGTCGTATTTGGATCCAACATATAGTTAAAATTCACATACACTTATATAACATGAATATTCAAATGTTTAATTTAGATCTCCAAATATTGAGTTAGGCGAAAAGAAAAACCAGAAAATAAACGCATGCATTTCACAAACCAAAGGAAAAAAAACACAATTTTACCTCCAACTCGATACCCTGCAATGGTGGACCCAACAAATATGTGTTGAATCGGGTCAGAATCAAAGCGGATCAACCAATCGGTCGAACGGTTGACAACCTTCGTTGTATGACATTTATTCATAAAATTAGGGTGCTGTTTGGTAGGGGTGAACAAACACACCCGCAAACCGACCCACCCGTCCAAACCGACCCAACCCACCCGTATTTATCGCTAAAACGAAGGTTTTGGGTTGGGTGAGGGGTTTCTTTTGTACAACCCGCCTCTTTTGGGTTGGATTTGGATTTTAGATTACACAACCCGTAGAACCCGACCCAACCCGTGTTCCAACTATTAGTATGAGTTCGGATCTAAAAAAATATTTATGTTGTATATAGTCATATACTTATGAGAAAATTAAGATATTTCGGCATGTTTTTCTCTCATGGTCTCCCTAATCTAATGCATTCTTCGACTTAAAGTTTAGACATAAATTGAATATAGTTATGATTCACGTAATCCTTTTTCTTGTGTACAATTTTAATAGAATAACATATTATGGATGCGTTTGTTTATAACATTTTTAGCCTATTTCAACAAATATTGTGAAAAAAACAAGACATATGTTGAAGTAGATCACATTTTATTAAAATTCAAACAACATTTGTAAATTTTGATACCTTTCACCTCGGTTCATTCGTTTGAAATTTTAATTAGTTATAAAATATTTTTATGATATAGAATAATTATATATTTTATGTTGAGTTGGGTTTTTACTTAAAAATATCGCCAACCCGACCCAACCCAATTAGAAACAAACCGTAGGGTTTAAATTTTTTTGGGTGGGTTTGGATTTGATATTTCCCAAACCGTAGTGCATTGGTCGGGTGATTAAAATGACTAAACCCGAACCACCCGACCCATGTACACCCCTACTGTTTGGGTCCATTTTATTAAGAAAAAACTATTTTTTTCTTTCATTCGTTTTCTCATCTGTATGTATAAATATAAAAACCATAAGGTCTTATGAATAACCCTCAGCTCCCTCTCCGTAACTCTACTTTTTTTCTTCCCCTCCTTTCTCTCTCTCTACTTCTCTGAAACTCGTTGAGCAGATTTTCTTCCTTCAATGGATCTGCCGTCTCCTTCCCCTCTCCCTCAAGATCCTTGAAATCCCCTAATCCTGAATCAATTTTTTTACCCTTTCTCGATTCAATCGGCTTGAAAGTAGCTGAGGACGGGTGGATAGTCTTGCTCTTTTGTACTGACAAATTAGTATTTCACCCTTTTCTTCCCCTTTTGCTTTCTGCAAGGGGGAGAAAATGAAAGTCCCTTGCTGCTCAGTGTGCCAGAACCGCTACAATGAGGAAGAGAGGGTTCCTCTGCTGCTTCAATGCGGCCATGGGTTTTGCAAGGAATGCTTGTCCAGAATGTTCTCTGCTTCCCAAGACACAACCCTCGTCTGCCCTCGCTGCCGCCATGTCTCGGTGGTTGGGAACTCGGTTCACGCCTTGCGGAAGAACTACGCCGTCCTTGCTCTTCTTCACTCCCCTTCCTCAGCTGCCATGGCACCCAATTTCGACTGCGATTACACGGATGATGATGACGACGAGGATGAAGGAGGAAATGAAGAGGAAAATGAGGCGGAGAGATGCAGCCGAGGCTCTCATGCTTCCAGCTCCGGTACCTGCGGGAGGCTGATTGAAGTCGGGGTTCATCAGGAGGTGAAGTTGGTAAAGAAGATTGGGGAGGGGCGGAGAGCTGGAGCGGAGACTTGGGCGGCAGTGATTGGCGGTAGCGGCCTTGCAGGTACCGGAAAGTGTAAGCATCGTGTGGCGGTGAAGAAGGTGGAAGTCGGTGAAGGGGTGGAGGTGGAGTGGGTGCATGCTCAGCTGGAGAATTTGCGGCGAGCTTCAATGTGGTGCAGAAATGTGTGTACTTTCCATGGCGTTGTCAAAGTGGATGGATGTATAGGGATCGTGATGGATAGATGTTGCGGGTCTGTTCAGTCCGAGATGCAGCAGAATGAAGGAAGGCTCACTCTAGAACAAATTCTAAGGTTCCTTGTTAAACCATTTTTCCTTACATAACTTCAGTGGCATTTGATTATAGTGCTGTTTTACTGGCCAGGTTGTTTCTTGCTACTGAACTGGAACAATACATGATGTCGATAACTTGATTAGTGAATGAGCACAGGTTTAGCTTTCAGCTTTGTTCCGGAGCATGAGAGGTTGTTTTGCTTATTCATGATAAATGATTAATGCGGAACATAGATATGTTCCCTTTTCCGTGAAGTGATATATAACTAGTATAGTTACAAGGTCCATTGTACTACCAGTTATTATCTTAAGGCACACTATTGCTTTAATGTGCAGTCTTGGAGGTCTTAGGCACCAGGAACCGTGCTATTTGATATTTGGAGTACTATTCCCTCATGTCTTAGGTAGGAGTAAAATTTTGGACGCTAATTTTCTTATAATGGCATGTCTGAGTTTATTAAACATGCTGAAATTAGGGGACTTTTTGTACCAAGGTACTCTGATGGGGTATTATGAGGTTTCTAGCTAATTCTGTATTAATGCAAGATTTCAGAAGAGTGCAGAGGTATTGATAAGGAATATTCAACAACATTAGAGTGGTGCGTTGGTTATAGTCTGTTAGCAGAGATTTGATATATTTGTCGGCTAGAAAACCTTTCGATGGGAAGGTTGGCGCATGTTTGTTAGTTACTGGCAATTGGTAATTGGTAGAGCAAGCAAAATATCTTTCACTATGTACCTTTCTGCGAGAGTATTGTTGCAACCTTCAAATATATGCTTGTGGGATCCTTCTGCCATAAGTTGGGTTTAATTGATATGGATATATGGGGCGATGGTGGAAATTGAGTATTTCTCTTTTTTTTTTTGGGGTTTTGAAGGTGAAACTCATGCCTTACTGATGCCTTGCTTTGATAGTTCTTGATGCCACTCATCTTTATGCATATGGTACTTTTGACAATACACATTAGCTACTTTTTCTGGGCTAAGAAGACTCGCACCTGTGCAAGTTTTTTTTGTTGGGGAGCGTGGGTGTATCAAAGTTTCTAGGTATTGTTTTATTTAAATAATTTCTTCCTGGTTGTTGGGAGAAGGTGTTTGCAGTGTAATAAATTGGTCTGTGTTAGTTATATGGACTTGCAATCTAGCTGCATATTCAAAGCTTTGCTAGCGTACATGGAACTTTTATGTGAAGTATTTTAAAGAGAAACTTTTTTGTTGTTTGATTAATAGTGGGTTATCCTCTATTAGCAGCATGTCACATGAATGAACTGCATCCCTTTTTAAGCCTACACATAACCTATAATTAGAATCTTAATATGTCAAATTTAGTTTAGGACAGGTCATTGTCGCAATACTTGGGAATTGGAAGCTTGTGATCTGAATTTGTTATTGGCTGGATTCTCTGAAATTTCCTCCTGGCTGCTGTGTTCTTAGGGTTTAAAAAATAACACTCAGGTGGTTTCACTATATGGAGCAATTATGTTGGCTTTTTGGTAAGGTTTACAATTTAAAAGGGGGTGATGGTCTCAACTTAGTGAAAGACCATGGGTTGTTGGTGGCGATTGTGGACATTAGTGCTGTTAAGCTCTGACAATTTATTATTGATACAGATAAAATGATGAATGGTATACAAAACATGGGATATTTGTTGAGATCACTGAATTTCAATAGAAGCTTTGGATCTTTTCTTTATTTATCCCAAGTTGGTCATGAACAATCTAAGATTGAATTACTTGATCTATGAATAGTATCTACTCTATAGCAACAAGATAATATATTAATTGTTTTTAAACCCAACAGGATGTGATTTTAATAGTTCAGTGTTCTATTATGTTTATGGAAAAGGTTTCTTGTTGTAGTGTGACGGTGTTGCTATTGTTTTGATGTATCTATCGTTTGCCAATTGTAGATATGGAGCAGACGTTGCACGTGGGGTTGCTGAACTTCATGCAGCAGGTGTTGTGTGCATGAATTTAAAGCCATCCAATCTTCTTTTGGATCCAAGTGGCCGCGCTGTAGTTTCCGATTATGGATTTGCTTCCATCTTAAAAAAACCATCTTGCCGGAAAGCTAGAGGAGAATGTGATTCTGCCAAAATCCATTCCTGCATGGACTGTACAATGCTCAGCCCACACTACACGGCACCAGAGGCTTGGGAGCCAGTCAAGAAGTCTCTGAATCTTTTCTGGGATGATGCAATTGGCATATCTGCTGAGTCAGATGCCTGGAATTTTGGCTGTACATTAGTAGAGATGTGCACTGGTTCCGTTCCGTATGTGAACTAATCCTTTCTTTTGAGTTTGCTATTTCTTTCTTCCTACTTGTTTTTGGCGCTCCATTTCTTTTTCCTATGAATCCTGATGCTAAGTTGGACAATCTTTGAGCAGGTGGGCTGGTCTGAGTGCAGAGGAAATTTATAGGGCTGTTGTTAAAGCTCGAAAACTGCCTCCTCAGTATGCCAGTGTAGTAGGTGTTGGAATTCCTCGAGAATTATGGAAAATGATCGGTGAATGCTTACAGTTCAAACCATCAAGGAGGCCAACTTTTAATGCAATGTTAGCAATATTCCTCCGTCATCTGCAGGAGTTGCCACGTAGTCCTCCTGCAAGTCCTGATAAGTAAGAAGTTAAAAATTCAGATTAATGAACACTCCTGTCTAATGCTTATTTTGGAGAACATCTTGATTCGAATCCAGTTAAAATTTAGATTCCATAATGTGTGCTTTGTTTGGTTTTCTGACCATGCATGTAAAGAGTAGTTCCCATTATGTACCGTCTATAGTGAAGAGAGATCTGATCTGACTATTGAATCATGCCTCTCTGACGTTGCAGTAATTATCTACAAACCCATGGCTCGAATGTAACTGAACCATCCCCACCATCTGACTTGGATGTTTTACCGGACAATCCAAGCCGTCTACATCAGCTCGTGGGTGAAGGGAATGTCATTGGTGTTAGGTTTGTTTACTTGTGCACTGGCTTATGTTTGATTTAATGTTGAGAAGCAAGGTTTGTGTTATCCAGTTATCATTTTCTAGTTCTCTATGGTATATTCTTCACTTTTTCATTGGTGCTTATTTGCTCGCCCTGCTTTCTTCTGGTCCAGAGATCTACTAGCAAAGGCTGCTTCAGGAAATAGTGGTGATTCAGTATACAGACTTCTAGAAGCACAGAATGCTGATGGTCAAACAGCACTTCACCTGGCTTGTAGACGTGGTAGTGCAGACCTTGTTCGGGCCATACTGGAGTACCGTGAGGCAAATGTTGATATCCTGGACAAGGATGGTGACCCACCCCTTGTATTTGCTTTAGCTGCTGGATCCCCAGGATGTGTGCATGCTCTAATTGGGAGAGGCGCTAATGTCAGATCCCGATTAAGGGAAGGTTTTGGTCCATCTGTCGCTCATGTTTGTGCCTACCATGGCCAACCTGACTGCATGCGTGTAGGTTCTTTATCGACCAGTTGTGCATGGTGAAGCCTTTTGCTTGCTTCGTATTTGATGAAACTATTCTGGTGTAAATGATAGGAGCTGTTACTTGCTGGAGCTGATCCTAATGCAGTGGACGATGAAGGTGAATCTGTTCTACATAGAGCCCTTGCTAAGAGATATACTGATTGTGCCATTGTTATACTGGAACATGGTGGCAGCGGATCAATGGCTTTTGTGAACTCAAAAAATTTGACGTAAGTTTGAATGCCTTCTTTCTTCCTTGATTATTATCTTAAGGGTTTCCTTTCTTCCACTAGTACGTTGCGAACTCGATGAAAGTTTGCATGTCAGGGTCTTGTAAATCGGGGGAGCTCATGCCTTTTATTTGGGAGTTACCTAGCTCCAGGAACAGATACCCGATGCTATCTATTATCTGGCACTAGTGCTTGTGGTGGTCTGTCTGATGTTAGTCACCGAGGATAAGTATCCGAGATGTGAAAAAATCTGATGTTAGTCTGTCTGATGCTAATGCTGGAAATATAATTGTTTGAAAAAATCTGATGTTAGTCACCTAAGGAACTCAACTTACCTGTAATATGCATGATTTCTCATGTTGGTGCTTAGTGTATCCTATAACCTGCCGTTTGAATCTATTTGTTTGCTGTTTCTTCGTCATTTTTGTTCTTTGCTCTTTAGCATTCTCAACTCTATATATTATATTTGACCTCAGGCCATTGCACTTGAGTGTTGCAACATGGAATGTCACTGTTGTCAGAAAGTGGGTGGAAGTTGCCTCCCCTGAAGAAATTGCTGAGGCTGTTGATATACCAAGCCCAGTTGGAACTGCTCTGTGTATGGCTGCAAGTTCCAAGAAAGATCATGAAATTGGTAACAGAAGAACCTGGAAGTCTGATTACTATTATTCATCAGAGTTTATTTTTGGAAGTTCTATTTAGCGAATCAAACTGCAGTTAATATGATGATACTGGTGCCTGGACTGATATTCGCTCATTGGATGGGTTTCTCCGGTTAATGTCATTAGGTCTTTTACTTATTTATAAGTCATTGATAGTTAGTCACTGCTCTCTTAGGTTTGGACATAAAAATAATTTTTTAATGTTTATGACAAGTGTAACCTCCTAGTTACCAAACATTGTCGTTGGATTTTTGGAAGGGCGTAGGAGGATAACGTTGCATGTTTAGGTCTTACTTCTGATGTCTTAGTATCTGGCCTAGGGACAACTTACTACTGTTTTAGCTGCTTTGGAAGCAAGGAGGATTGGCATTTCACTTATGTAGTCTCTCTCTTGATTAGCTTAATAATGTTTTTATATTTACTTTTTTTGCCCATGCAAGAGTCTCCCTGCCTTATTGTCGTAGTTCCCCATTGATGATATGAGTTAGTGAACGATTTTGGCAGAGCATTAACTCAAATTGCATTTAAGGTGGTTTTTTCCTTGGTGAATGTTCATTTAAGGTTTCAAGTGCATACAAGACACCATTATTGTTTATGAACTATTAATAATGAGTTTGTAATCCTAATAAAATGATTTATAAGGTTTACAAATGGACACTATATCCATGTTTGATAGCAAGGTTACAAACCATTTGCTAGGAAATTACAAATTCATTATAACTATTTACAAGCAACAATCATGTTGCATATGCACTAGAAATCTGGGTGTACCTTTTCTATGTACTTTTGTCTTTGTTACTTTAGTAATATCTTTTCTCTTTAGACCCTGCTCATTGCTCATGTCCATTTCACATTTACCATACGTTGTCCATTATTCCATCTGGCTTCTCGTGGTATACTTCTTCTATGTGATTCATGTTTGAATTATGTAGAAGGGAGACAACTAGTGCAAATTTTGCTTGCGGCTGGAGCAGACCCAACTACTCAAGATGCACCTCATGGGCGAACAGCCTTGCACACAGCTGCTATGGCTAACGATGTTGAGTTGGTAAAGGTGAGCTATATGAATACCGTGGTATCTGAGATCAAAGTTTAATGATCTCTTTGTATGCATCGTGCATCTGACGGAAGCATTTGTTTTCAAAATGAAAATCTGCATCTTCAAAGACTTATTTAATTTCTTGTAGTTCACTTATAATGTGGACTTAAGTGTTCTGTTATTTGTTAAATAGATAATTCTGGATGCTGGAGTTGATGTGAACATCAGGAACATGCATAACACTATACCTCTCCATGTAGCTCTGGCCAGAGGAGCAAAATCATGTGTCGGAATACTCTTAAATGCTGGGGCAAATTGCAACATTCAGGTTTTGTGGTTTCACACCTGATTTCCAGATTCTTATGATGTTATGAATCTGTCTAGCTTGAGGATATGTGGTAGTTTCTTTTGCTGGTAGCATAGCGTTATTTGTCTTTTTTCGGTCACTTATTGAATTTGCAACCATAACAATGGAGGTAATTGATGCTTGCGGCTCACCACATAATTAGTATATTGTCAGCAGGAACTATTTTTGTTATGATGTTCATTATTTTGTATGCTATGTGCTGCTCTTTTCTTGCTTTATTTGTTGTAACTTGCATTTCCTATGCTGTCTGTGGCAGGATGATGAAGGTGACAACGCTTTCCATATTGCTGCTGATGCTGCAAAAATGATTCGTGAAAATCTTGAATGGCTAATTATAATGCTCAGGAATCCTGATGCAGCCGTTGAAGCTAGAAACCACAGGCTAGTTACCTTCAACTGATAGTGTGGGGGGTTTCTTGCCTTAAATATCAAGAATTTCCTTATAGTTCTTGTTTTTGTCCTTATAAGGAGAGTGACCTTGGGGATTCAGGGTTGATAGGAACAAGAATGACTGATATCTGCTGCTGATGTTCTTTATGTACATTTTGGCGACAGTGGCAAGACATTAAGAGATTATTTGGAAACCTTGCCACGGGAATGGATTTCTGAAGACTTGATGGAGGCACTTCTGCTGAGGGGAGTATATTTGTCTCCTACAATGTAAGTGGAATATTTTTCGATCCTTTATCTTCAAATTGGAAGATGCTTGCATTTTGCATTTTATTTTGGCGGAGGCAATAGCATATTTAAGAAACATTTATTTATAACTTTGATTACATCCAGATTTGAAGTGGGAGATTGGGTGAAGTTTAAAAGAAGTTTGACTACTCCTGCAAATGGGTGGCAAGGCGCAAAACACAAGAGTGTGGGGTTTGTTCAGACAGTTGTAGACAAGGAAAATCTTGTTGTTTCATTCTGCACAGGGGAGTCTCATGTATTAGCAAATGAAGTGTGGAAGGTTATACCTCTGGACCGTGGTCAGCATGTCAAGCTGAAAACAGATGTCAAAGAGCCAAGGTTTTTCTCTTCTACCTCAACTCACTCTCTGGCTTAATATATTCTTTTAACCCGGGTATTCGTTTGCATGGCATTATGTTCCAGGACTATAGCTAAAGAGTTTGAGATATTTATCTCATCTACTCTTGTGGTTTGACTTTTTTCAATTGACTTGGTATAGGGCTATGGATCTCATACAATTAATTAAGGGTGGTGATGTCTTGGTCCTCATTTTGCTTGTTTTTTCGATCTGCTTCACTGTGGGCAAGTTACAGATGGTTATCATGAATATATGGACATGGACATCGAAGTATTCTTGCTTGTATCTATTTTGGTCTTCTTCATGGATACTCTTAGCATTGATAATTTAGTTTGCCTGTATGTAAAGAACATGTATATATGTATAGGGACTATATGTCTGAGATATAGCTGGGTATTCTTGTGCCACTTGCTTTGGAAGTGATCTTGCAGTGTGCTTGTATGGAAATGCCTTAGCGGCATTGCCTTGATATGAGTTCTTGTACTGTTTACAACTGAATGGGACTTGGTAATGCATGAGAAAAAGTGGTATGGGCTTAATATGGTGCGGAATAAGTCAAAAGAAGTTGTTAACATCCTTTGTTCAGCTTATGTCTGAAAGTGGGATAAGCATTATCTAATTGGTGGGTTGAAGTTTCAGATGATTTTCATATGGTTGTGAAGCATTGAAATTCTATTTTAGCAAGTAAATGTTGCTTACGAAATAGCCTGATGTTTCAACATGCACGTTTGCTATGAAATCAATTATGTTTATCTCTGTGAAATTCTGAACTTATATTTGGCAACTTAACTCGTATGTTTATCAGATTTGGATGGCGTGGTCAGTTACGTGACAGCATTGGAACTGTACTTTGTGTTGATGATGATGGGATTCTGCGGGTTGGATTCCCGGGAGCATCTCGAGGCTGGAAAGCTGACCCTGCTGAGATGGAAAGGGTTGAAGAATTCAAGGTTGGTGACTGGGTTCGTATTCGCCCCTCACTAACAACAGCCAAGCATGGTTTAGGATCAGTAACGCCAGGAAGCATTGGCATTGTCTATTGCATTAGACCGGATGGTAGTCTTTATCTGGAGCTGAGTTATCTTCCACAGCCATGGCATTGTGAACCAGAGGAAGTCGAAGCTGTTTCTCCTTTCAGGGTATGTCAAGAAAATTTGTGTTTTTTCCTCCCGATTATTCTTTCATAGTTCTTGTGAAATGATTTAGTTACCAGAAAACCAAGAGCTCTATGACTTTTTGCATTGCAGATTGGTGACCGGGTATGTGTGAAGCGTTCTGTTGCTGAACCTAGATATGCTTGGGGCGGTGAGACTCATCACAGTGTGGGAAGGATTAGTGAGATAGAAAATGATGGTCTATTAGTAATTGAAATACCAAACCGACCTATACCCTGGCAAGCTGATCCATCGGACATGGAAAAAGTCGAGGATTTCAAGGTGATGTATTGCCAACTATTTCCCATGTAGTGATTCTTAGTCCTTTTTCTCTTTCTGATCTTTTTCTCTATGAACAGGTTGGAGATTGGGTCAGGGTGAAGGCTTCAGTTTCTGCTCCGATATATGGATGGGAGGATGTTTCACGGAACAGCATTGGTGTGATTCACAGTTTAGAAGATGATGGCAACATTGGTGTTGCCTTCTGTTTCAGAAGCAAGCCCTTCTCTTGCTCTGTGACAGATGTGGAGAAGGTCCCTCCCTTTGAGCTAGGACAAGAAGTACGGGTGATGCCATCTGTTGCTCAGCCACGACTTGGGTGGTCAAACGAAAATCCTGCAACTGTTGGCAAAATTGCAAGAATTGACATGGATGGAACTTTGAACGTATGCTCCCTTTAGCCATCATTCCCTGATAATTACAGGATTTGTCAACTTGGTGGCAACCTCATTATAAAACAGAACTTGTGCTTTTCGATTGCTAGGGATTCCAGTTCTCAAAATAATTTGTCCCTTTTCCAATCTTTTTGTAGGTAAGAGTTGCTGGCAGACGAGGTTTATGGAAAATGTCTCCTGGAGATGCAGAACGACTCTCGGGATTTGAAGTTGGTGACTGGGTACGGTCCAAACCAAGCCTAGGGACAAGACCGAGTTACGATTGGAATACTATCGGGAAGGAAAGTTTAGCTGTGGTGCATAGTGTGCAGGAGAACGGCTATCTGGATCTAGCTTGCTGTTTCCGAAAAGGAAGGTGGAGTACTCACTACACAGATGTTGAAAAGGTTCCTAGTTTCAAAGTAGGGCAGAATGTTCGGTTCCGAACTGGACTGGTCGAACCAAGGTGGGGTTGGAGAGGTGCTCAGCCTGATTCACGAGGCATATTAACCAGTGTTCATGCTGATGGAGAAGTTATGGTTGCTTTCTTTGGGCTATCAGGTCTATGGAGAGGTGATCCTGCAGATCTGGAGACTGAGCAACTGTTTGAAGTGGGTGAATGGGTGAGATTGAAGGAAGATGGAAGCATTTGGAAGTCCATTGCCCCAGGATGTGTTGGTATTGTCCAGGGTTTAGGTTACGACGGCGGGGATAAATGGGATGGAACTACTTATGTCGGGTTTTGCGGTGAACAAGAAAAATGGGTGGGCCCTAGTTCTCATCTGGAAAGAGTGCAGAGACTGGTAGTTGGCCAGAAAGTTAGGGTCAAACTCTCTGTTAAACAGCCCAGATTTGGCTGGTCAGGCCATAATCATGGAAGTATTGGAACAATAGCAGCTATTGATGCTGATGGGAAGTTGAGAATATATACGCCAGCGGGTTTAAAGACTTGGATGCTCGATCCTTCAGAAGTGGAACAGGTCGAGGAGGAGGAACTTCAAATTGGGGACTGGGTTAAGGTTAAGAAATCGGTTTCAACCCCAAGTCACCAGTGGGGGGAGGTGAATCATTCAAGCATAGGAGTGGTGCATCGGATGGATGATGGGGAGCTATGGGTTGCATTTTGCTTCGTGGAGAGGCTATGGCTATGCAAGGCATGGGAAATGGAAAGAATTAGAGCATTCAAGATAGGGGACAAGGTTAGGATCCGAGACGGACTGGTCAGCCCTAGGTGGGGATGGGGAATGGAGACTCATGCAAGTAAAGGCCAGGTGGTTGGAGTTGATGCAAATGGCAAGTTGAGAATTAAGTTCCAGTGGAGAGAAGGGAGGCCATGGATTGGGGATCCTGCTGATATTGCCCTTGACGAGAGTTAAAACCTCTGTACATATACGTATCTATCTGGAAACCTGGTTCATGGGTTTCCTTCCAGGTTTGCTACTGAATCATAGCTGTGAAAAGCTGCCTGTGCTATTGTTGTTCATAATGGAGGTACACTGTATGGGGAAGAAACCAGGGGTTTCATGCTGTTGATTAGAGGGATGGGATACAAGGGAACAGCGGGCAACTCTAGTACCTACCTTTTGTATTATCTTATTAAACTATTGACGGCATTTTGTGAGTAGTTTATATAAGTTTTTTGGGGTATATAATATTTGTAGTTTTGTACAAATTTGAACCCCTGTAAATATTTTGCATGACTAATGATTTCCTTCATCTATCCAATGTGCGCATCGTTTTTTGTGGCTTTTTCTGCTAGACCGTCCTTGGTAAATGTAGGCATTTCTAATATGGACATATTAGAAATGTAAATAATAATATTGACGAGTATCTTGTTTATTTAGAAGTTCTTAGCATGGTTGTCACCTGGTATGGTATGCTGGATGGTTGAATTGTTGTCGGTCATGAAACCAGTATGACAACTATTGGTATGATCGACATTATCAATTTATCAATTCTAAGTAAAATCACATCGTTTAACAAATTTAATTAATAAATATTATTTTATAATTTCATATTATTTGTTGGATTGTATAAATATGTAGGTATTGCCGTTAATTGTCGTATTTAGTATGAGTATTTGTTATTTCATTTTTAATATCAGATTTTATTTAAATATGAACATGGGTTGTAAGTAAATTGTCCTCCAATGTGTAATATATTAAGATTTCTTTGATGTTAATGATTTTTCACATTTACATATTTTATTAAACAGGCATGAACCGACACAATGCGTTTGTACCACAGCTCGAACATTCCACTTGCTAAACCAAATGCAATGGTATAAACTGGTTTGACAACCTTGATTTTTTGGGAGTTACTAATTAACGCCCTAAAATTTAAAAACCATCGCCCTAAATTAGACTGAGTTTACATATTTACCCCTAATTCAATATATCGTCGCCCTAACCCTTGCTCTGCGCTCCACAAGGACGAAAAAGAAAAGAAAGAATCCCATGCTGGCCACTGCCACCGCCGCCTGGTCAACGCCGACGATGACTTCCGATGTTATTCGTGGCTGCCTCATAGCTCCCCTTCAGTTCCCCAACATCGTCGGGATTCAGCCGGAAGAACACCCGTAAACCACCTGCTTGTCGCTTCCGGCACCGGAGAATCTCCACCAATTCTTCCAGGCACCACTCCGAATTGGCTTAGTTCTTCGAGAACACCACCACCGCCGTCCTCGATTCTTGAATCGTCGATGTAGGTCAAGATCCGCCGCCCCCGCAGCGCCGTGTAAAAATAACTCGTGAAATTGTCCCCTACCATCAAGCTCAGGAACACGTCGTACTTGTGCACCATCGGGACTAACTCGGCGGGGACGACATCGTTTGAATTGGATCCGACCGGCGGCGGCTGCGGACGGTCACGAGTGAAATGGAGGATGATTTGGGTGAGAACGAATAGATGGATCAGTACAAGGACTATGTAGATCCACATATTGATAACAGAAATGGTTGCAGAGAATGGGGAATGGCGAATAGTGAATCAAATGCCTATATAAATTTTTCTAAAAAATTAGTTTTGGGAGGACGACAACTTGGCTGTACTGGATAGTCCGAATGAACGCGGCGCAGCTGTGGAGGTGGCGGCGACGACGACGGGTGGAGGCGCGGAGTAGAGCAAAATTAGGGATTGAGGGCTGTACGACCGTTTTAACAATTAGGGGTAGTGTGGTCTGTTTGGGTAAAGTTAGGGCGATTTTTTTTAAAAATTAGGGCGTTAAATAGGAATTCAGGATTTTTAGACTGTGGGTTTATATCATTTGTATTTATTTATGGTGTTATAATTTTGACAGTTTAATTCCTTGAATAGGTTCATTACTATTTTGTTTTACTTGAGCCTCACTTTTTTTTGTTTCTCTCTTCAAGTTTGAATGCATCTCCATTCTTTCTAGACTTCTCAGAATTCCAAAGAGTTATGCGGGGCCTTCATCCGCCTGACGTCAACCGTCACAAACTTGATGTGATCATTAGATTTTTTCTCCATGCAATTATTACCCTCGAAATTGGGGCCTGATTTAACAATTGGGCTTCCGTCCTCATCAAGCTGACGTGATTGTTGGGCTTCCCCGTGCCCCCCCCCGTCTTTGGTTCGAAATTCAAATTTCAAATTTCGAACCAAAGCGGTTACTTCCCCGCTTCCCGCCTCTTCTCTCTCTCATCCCCCACTCCCTATATATTGGCCCATCCATCCTCACTTCCTCATTAATCACAAAAAGTCTCCCTCTCTCATCTTTCTCTCTCTAGCACTCCCCGATTGTCCCAACGTAATTTGCTGCCTTTCCATCGCTGCGTCTCTTGCCCGCGCGCCTCATCATGTCTTCTTCCCTACAACCAGCATCTTCGGCTCCTGCGTCTTCAGAAGCCGCTCCCCCCGCCGTTGGTACACCTCATTTCTCGTTCTTAAAACTCTGTTTTGCTCCCCTATGCGCATGCCCTAGAGCGCATGACCTACAATTGTGTGAGTTGTATTAGGTTTGCCATTAAGTACTCCCTGTGCGCCCTCAATTGCTAGTCGAGTGCTACCCAATGATGCCCTCGCGCTTTATGCTATCCTGACACGCGATAGCTTAGATGAGTCGATGATTCGGCTACTGAACCTGGAGTTGACATCTTCCTCCTCTTCTAACTCAAGCACTGGTGCACCTAGCGAGTACGTACTCCGGACTTGGGAGAAGTTATGGCCGCCAGGTTATATGCCGGAATATATTTTCGGGATGTCCCTGGAAGAGGCTGGTCTGCCCCATCGTTCCATGCAGCTACTTGTGCGCCTGGAGAAGCTAATAAGGGTCGCCCAATGCCTGCGGCATGGCACTAAGCCCATGCGCCTTCTGCTGCGCGGATTGGTGTATGCGGAGAGTGTTGGCTAGGGATTTACCAGGAATTTTTCCGCTTCAGGCTCCGTTTTCCTGTTGATCCCATCTTAGAAGGCGTGTTGAATCTGTGTCAATGCCCTCTTAGGCACCTCTCCCCTACCATTATCCTCTACACCGTTCTTTTTCGCTATCGGTGTCGCCAACACAACATCCAACCCTCATTTAGAATTTTCTGGCATTTTTTACCATGACAAAGAGTTCCAACTGCCTAATTTTACAAAGGCGTGTTGCTGATCGAGTCTACCACTTGAGAGTTTGATCAACTCACGAAGGAAAATGTCCAGGTTATCTCGGATACTGCGCACCTCAAGGCAGAGCTCACCGTTGCACAAGAGAAGCAGATGGAACTACCCAGCGCCCGTGACAAGGCGCAAGATGAGGCGGAAGCATGGGCTGCCAAGCTTAACGACGCCCTTGCGGCGGAGCACACTAAGATTAAGGCTAAGGTGGAACAGGAGTGCCAGTTGTGGTTTGAGGCGCAAGCCACTATCGAGAAGACAGAATTTGAGAAGTTGCACAGGAGCTTCATGAGAGGCAAGCGGAGCTGATTCAAGAACGGGACCTCCTCCGTTAAGAGAAAGACTCCCTCTCCGACAAGACGCGCAAGCTTTTAGAGGCAAACAATAAGTTGAAGAAGTCTAAGGAGCATTACAAGAAAGATCGCAAGACTTCGCGTGCTACCAAGGAACGCCTCACAAAGGACCTGACCAATTTCCACAAATCAGAGGCGGGAAAGAATCTTGTGGCGGACACCGTTATCGACACGGTGAAAATTTTGCAACTCAAGTTCCACAATGATTAGCCGAAAGTCGAGTAGAATTCATTGGCTTTTATCGAGTACATTTTGAACTTTATGGATAGTGGCCGTAAGGCGAGCGACTTGGAGCCGTTTGTCGGGCTGGAAGTACCGCCGCCTGCGGAAGATGAGGCGCTCGTTGAAGAGCCACAAGGGGCGCTCGACAAGGACCACAAGTGACGTCCGAAGGCGAGGTCCGAAGTGAAGAGGAAGGCGGCAACCAGTAACTCGACATCGTCATTTGTACTTTGTCATATTCTTATGCCCTTAGTCATAATGTAGGCGTGTTGTTGGTTGTGAGGCGGACTTAAAGTGGGGTGCTTGTTTCTTCGTTGCCTTTGCACGTCTCAAAGTTACTTCTTCCTGCCATGACTTGTTCTCTATCTTGTTTTTGGGCGCTTACCTTATCTCTTCATATATTATAAGTGTTGCAAGTTATGTTCTTCCCTCTCTCGTTTCTCAACTCACGTGGGCGCAATAGTTCGGGGCGCTTTACTAGATCAATTGTCGGGCGCAAGGTATTCAATGCGCTTTACATAACCAGTAATTGGGCGCAAGGTTAAGGGTGCATTGCAATTACTATCTAAACGTTCATGCGCGACCAGGGTCTTTCCCGTGCTGTTCAAACTACCACCCAAGAAAAGAGATTGCTATTTGTCGCCCTAAAATTTCTTATTTGTCGCCCCAATTAAAATAATTTTACTCTAATGCCCTTAGTTTATTTATTTGTAGTTTAACATAGCGTCCCCGACTAGGCACATTTCCTTCCACCGTAATATCTGCTCTGCTCCCTTTCTCCCCCTGGAGTTCCGGCTCCGGCCAAAACTCAATGACTGATAATTGCCTTCGCATCGTCCAAGGACTTCCAACTTCCACGTATTCATTCTCCACATACTCGACTCATTAGATTCCATTCCTGCCTCCATTTGCATATGCATCAATCGCTCTTTACTTATCTGCACTAAAGCTCATCCACCATTATCAGAAGTTAATTTTCTCAAATTCAGTTGGAGAGTGTTCCGTTTTTCATTTCCTTCTTCCACAGCTCACTATTAAGCTTTTCAAAGTCAAACCAAACGGATTAGAGGACAGCAAGAGGAAACTGGCAAAAAGCTCAATCATATCGACATTCCTCATCCTAGAAAGGCCTGAAGCAAAGCAAACGAAGAAAAAAATAAAAAGGTAATTAATGAATTCAGTTCCGGTAGTCTACAGAGCATCTTTTCAGAGTAGCGGAGAGATTTAATTCCTTCAAATATTCTCCCTGGCAAGGTGAGTAAGGGAGGCGTCGGAGCAGGGGAGGCCAGCTTGCAGAGGCCACAGAGCAGGAGTAGGGGCGACGGAGCAGGCGACGAGCAGCGACAGATTTAGATTGCGGTGAGGAAGGGAGTAAATTTGTTTGGTTAGGGTTTAGAATTTAAATTGGGTTGAGGGGTAAATATGTCAATTTGTTGCATATTAGGGCGATAAAATTTAAATTCTAGGGCGACGAATAGCGATTCAGCCCAAGAAAACCCCAAGGCATTTATGTTTCCCCCCTTTTGTGCAAAAATGATTGCATTCCTCAAAATTACAGATAAGAACGCTAGTATAAAGGCGCTTTACAATTACTTACTAATCAAAGTGGCGGACGCAAGGATTATGGCGCTTTACGGGTTCCTAGCCGATTACAATAATAGGGCGCACAATGCATGACGCTTTTCATACTAGCAATTTTGTTTCCCCCTTTTGTGCAAAATGATTGCATTCCTCAAAATGACAGATAAGGGCGCTAGGATAAAGGCGCTTTACAATTGCTTACTAATCAAAGTGGTGGGCGCAAGGATTAGGGCGCTTTACGGTTCCTAACTGATCACAATAATAGGGCGCACAATGCATGGTGCTTTTCATACTAGTATCTCCGCCTACATGCTTGAAACACAGCCAAATGAAGAGAGTTGGGTGCTCCTCTCGCTAAGCACCAACCAAAATGGACGCGCCTGATCCTGCAGACCTAACATCGCCTTACTATGAAGCTTCTACCGCCGCATGGTCGTTGTATACCTTGAGGTTCTGAGAATTCCATGTACGCTTTATAGCTCTGCCCCCAACACGCTCCAGCTTGAAAGTGGCTGGTCCCACCACCTCTCGAACACAGTAAGGTCCCTTCCACTTTGGTGCGAGCTTCCCGTCACTTGCCTTCGGGCGAAAGTCTCGTCGTAATACCATGCTTCCTTGTCATATCTGGTGGGGAAACATCTTGCGGTTGTAATATCTGACCACCTGCCTCTTCATGGTTTCGAGGCGCACTGAAGCGATGTCTCTGTGATCTCCAGCATGTCGAAGTCGTGCAAATGCTCCTCCCCATTGGTCTGCAACTCATAATTCACCATCCTGAAGGTGGGGATGCTTACTTCGACCAGAATGAATGCTTTGCTACCATAGGTGAGGACAAATGAAGTCTCTCCTGTCGCGACCTTGTACGTCATTCGATACGCCCACAACACGCCAGGGAGTTCCTCAACCCATTTTCCATTGGTGCCTAGCAATCTCGTATGAAGGCCGTGCAAGATGATCTTGTTTTCCGCCTCCGCCTGCCTGTTGGCTTGAGGATATGCTACAAACAAGAAGCACAGAATGACTCCCTTCTCGTCGCAGAACTCTATGAACTTTTTGCAATCGAATTGTTTGCCATGATCGGCTACAATCAATTCTGACAGCCCGAAACGAGTATAGATATTCCTCTTTGTAAACTTCCTCACTTGAGCTTCTGTGATGGTTGCCAGGGGCTCAGCTTCAATCCATTTGGAAAAATAATCAACAACCACAATCAGAAACTTCATCTGTCCAGTCGCCTTAGGGAATGGTCCCAACAAGTCCATTCCCCACTATGCAAAGGGTCATGTGCCCACATTGCGCTACATGGGGGCTGGAGGAATGTGAACATCGGGAGAATGAATTTGACATTGATGGAAACTATCAACATGTCTCTTAGCATCCGCGCGGATAGTGGGCCAATAGTAACCCTAACGTAGCAACACCTTCTCTAGGCTTCTTGCTCTGGCATGCATACCACATGCGCCTTGGTGCACATCCTCAATCGCTCCTTTACTCTTCTCCTCCGCGAGGCACCTCAGGTAGGCTCCCGAGTGTGACCACTTGTACATTTGGCCATTAATGATTGTGCAGCGGGCAACCTTGCGTCTCACCTGCCATGCCTCTTTGGCATCCTTGGGCACCGTCCCATGCATAAGATGTAACACCTATACATACTTTAAAAACATTCACATTATCATACTGATTAAAACCTTTTACAATTCCGTTTAGTTTACAAACCAAACTATAATTGACATAAAGTTTTAAAACTTCAAAACACATGATAGTAGAGAAGATCATCTTCTCTCAAAACAGTATAAACAAGTCTTGTCGGAGTCCGAGTCCACCATCCCACCTCATTGATGCCGAGCTGAGCCTTGTTGAGTTCCCTTGACTTCTAGTTCAATACTTATAATCTGGGGGGAAATTCGACGGGAGTGAAACGTCACCTCAATGAGTAAAAAAACTAACCTAGTATCGTAATTAACATAAACAAGATATTGACTAATCACGGTTAACATTATATCCTTATTGTTCTTGTTATACTAGTACCTATATAAACATTCACCATTCACACATAGACATACATAGAACTATCACAAACTCAACAATAGCATCATACTCATTTAAACTTCGCCAGTCACAACATACATACACATAAGCACGATTCACAACAAACACATGCGCATACAAACATCCATCGCCCATTCCGGCTCAGTTATGCACCATCATACTCACCACAAGCTTGCTATTCCGTTATATCCTTGCCCTTCTTCACAACTCTGGCTTGGTCGTTACGTTAAAGACGTTAAATAACCACTTTTAATATAATAACAATTTAACCCTCCATTGTATCCCACTAATTAACTACCAATCATATAATTATAATAAACAGTATCCCACATTTAGCTTTGTTTTCCATTTTATTTCTATTTAGCACCCCACACCTATGTATCACTAACCACACTTAAGTATCCTCATTAAATATATCACTTCCACCCCACACATAGTTCGGCTTCCAGATAACACCACCACCCAAATTTACCTTTCCAATTGAGTAATAATCATGATCATCATCATCATTCATGCATAATGATATATATATACCTATACATTCCCATACCTACTAATCCTTCTAATTCATTTTAATCAATTTCTCACGGTTCTCTCACTAGAACACCATCACCCATATTACATATATACTATGCACATGCATAGATTAAACATGTATAATAAACCCATCGGCGCCCACATGCAGCAGATTAGCATAAGGATTATGGTATCCCTACCCAATTCGCAGGTAAATTAGTTAAAATCACTTAGCTTCCTAAATCGATGCCCCATTTATCTCATGTATATCGTCTACCTTTTATCTTTGGAGGAAGAGTTAAAAAGATACCTGCTAACACGTTAATGATCCTTCATGTGATCCCCCAACCTAATCGACTCCCTCCCAGCTTAAGTAATGAGAGATGATAAGTTATATCTTATATGCTGAAAAGGGTGAGGTATAAGAAGAAGTTTGCCCTTTCTTTTTGCCACCGGTGATTTCAAGGACAAAGGGGATTGTAGATGGATGGAAGAGTAAGATGATAAAGTGGTTCATGTAAACCTTGAATTTACATGAAACACTAAGATCGATAGAACAACATGATAATCACATGAAATAGAAAAGAGACTATAAGAATACCTCCTTCCATGGTGATTGAGAGAGAGCTTATGAAGAAGTAGCAATGTTGAATTTTGGGGTTCTCTCTCCTAGCCTATAAGTCACTTGATATATGTGTTTCTTATGATATGCCATTGTGATGGTCCAAAGCATACAATAATTCCTATTAAGTTTTATCTCTACACTTCATCTCAACCATCCATCATGGAAGAGTTATATAGGAACATAACTCTTTGGAGTTATTAATCTTTGATAACTCCTTATTCTTATAACCAATTGAATCAAATGTAACACTCATATTCCTTTCATAACACTCATATTAAGGACGAGATAACTCTCTTGCACTAAAAGTTATCTTACAGTCTCCCACTTGATCGTTATGAATACCCATGTTGTTGCTTATAGGAAATCATAAGGCGCGCATAAATTGTTAAGTTTGTTATCTTTAGTTGGTTATGATAAGTGTCTTAATTGATCTAGTTGGTAATGAGAGTCATGGAGGTCATAAGTTAACAACCTTAATTCCTTCTATGTACCACGACATCAACAACTATCACAACCAGACCGTTATTAAGAGTTTTCGTAATGGTCTCATGATGTCTTTGAAAAGACGAATTTTGTATCATACATCCGTATCAATATGTGTACACAATGGATAATAGAATAGACAAGATGTATAGTTCCATTTATGAGCTCTATGGCAAAAGAAAATTTCAATTATAGTAAAAACATACAACGAAAATTTACTGGAAACTATCCTCAAGACCCATACTATCAGTATGTTTCTGAAAAGACTTTGGAGGGAGTCCTTTAGTAAATATATCTGCAACCATTTCATCAGTGCCTAAATGCTCAATGACAAATTTTCCTTGCCTAACATCTTATTTCAATGATAGATATTTAAGGTCCATGTGTTTTGATCCCTTAGATATCCTATCATGCTTAGAAAATTGAATGGCAGCCTTATTATCACAATATATAGTTAGAGGCTTGGAGATAAAACTCAAAGGCCCAAATTGTGACACAAAATTTCGCAACCAAGATTCTTGATTTGCAGCCACATAACATGCTACATATTCAGCTTCCATAGTGGATGTGTAGATCATCTCAGATTTTGGGCTTTTCCATGATATTGCACCTTTAGCTAAGGTATAAACGTAACCAAGAGTGCAATATCTAGTGTCGGGACATCCACCAAAATCTGAATCAGAAAGTCCAACCATCTGTAGATGTGTTGACTTCTTATATGTGAGTATGTGATTTCTTGTTCCCTCCAAATATCTCAATACTTTCTGTGCACCTATCCAATGAGCGAGTCCTGGATTGCTTTGAAACCTTCCCAACATGCCTACTTCATGACTAATGTCTGGCCTAGTGCAAACTTGTGCATACATCAAACTCCCGACCAGTGAGACATTAGGACATTGGTCAAGATCAAGTCTAACTCCTTTGTTCAAGAGAAAAACACTAGAAGAACATGTCATCATGCCATACCTTTCTAGAACCTTATCAATATATGTTTTCAGAGACATTCTCAAATTTCGAGTGATCTATCACGGAATAATTCTAATCCTCTCACATAGGATGCTTCACCCATATCTTCCATGTCAAAGTTCTTAGACATGTAGCTATTGGTCTCATGTAGAAGGCCAAGATCACTACTGGCTAATAAGATATCATCAACATACAGTATCAAAAATATGAACCACTAATATTGAGGTATATATATGGATCAACAATATTTTCTTTGAAACCAAATTTCGTAATAGTTTCATCAAATTTGAGATACCATTGTCTAGAAGCTTGTTTCAGTCCATATATTGATTTCTTAAGTTTGCAGACCATGTCTTCCTGACCTTCAATTACGAAGCCTTCAGGTTGACGCATATAGACTTCTTCGTCCAAGTCTCCATTAAGAAATGCGGTTTTAACATCCATTTGAGTGCTACGAGTGCCAAAATAATTCTCAAATACTCTTTTCTGGACACAGGGGAAAAGGTCTCTATATAGTCAATACCTTCTTTCTTATTAAAACCTTTGGCTACAAGTCTAGCTTTACGTAGTTCAATACTACCATTTTGGTCGTATTTGGTCTTATAAACCCATTTATTTCCGATCACCTTGTGTCCAGGAGACAAATGAATGACATCCCAAACTTCATTTTTTACCATAGATTTCATTTCATCCTTCATGGCATTGTTCCAACTATCGGCTGGACATCCCCCAGACTTGGAGATGTTTTAAACTAGGTTTCCAACCTTTCCACAATTCAAAAGGAGTCTTTGGAACTGCCTTACTAGGTACCCGATTTAAAATGTAAACAGCTGTGCGTAAGACATATATCCACAATGATTTTGGTAAGTCAGCATGACTCATCATTGATCTAACCATTTACATATATGTACGATTTCGCCTTTCAGCCACACCATTTTGCCATGGAGAACCAGGCATTGTGTATTGGGCTACAATTCCAAGTTTTTGTAGAAGTCGTGCAAAAGGTCCAGGATGTTCTCCTGTTTCATCATACCTTCCATAATATTCACCACCTCTATCTGACCTTATGATTTTCACTTTTCTATCTAATTGCCTTTCAACTTCAGTTATGAAAGTTTGGACAACTTTCACCGACTAAGATTTGTCATGCAATAAATAGAGATAACAATATCATGAGAAATCATCGATAAAAGTGATAAAATATTTTTCACCACCAAAACTTGGAATGTCAAAAGGTCCACAAATATCTGTATGTATTATTTCAAGAAGCTGTGTACTTCTTGTGGTTCCTTTCTTTGTGTGTTTTGTATGTTTTCCTTTAATACAATCCACACATACTTCATGATTGGCAACATTAATATATGGATGAATTCCATCTTTTACTAATCGTTTTATTCGTTCACTGGAAATGTGCCCGACCTTTTATGCCACAAGTATTATGAATCACATTTTGATGATTCACATTTTGATTTGTCATTGGTACGCAGAAATTTGACTAGTAAGATTATAAAGTCCATCAATTAAAATTCCAGAACCAATATGGCTAGAATTTAAAAATAAATTGAAACAACCATCTCCATGATTAACTTTAGAACCACAAACATCAAGCTTACTTACTGAAACTAAATTCCGGGAAATAGTTGGAACATAAAGACTCTGAAATAAATCTAACTCAAATCCACTATCTAATTTGAGATGATAAGTGTCAATTGCTTTAACTGGCACTTTTTCACGATTTCTCATGAATAAGAAGTTTTCACTTGGGTTTATGGTTTGGGTCATAATGAATCCATGCATAGAGTTTGAAACATGAACATTAGCACCGGAATCAATCCACCAAGTATGAGAAGGAACATAAGAAAAGTTTGTTTCGAAAAAGCTTACGAAACCCATTAGGTTACCTTTCTTCTCGAACCATTCCTTTCGTTTCCTACAATCTTTCTGAAAATGTCCAGATTTCTTACAAAATTTGCACGAGTCATCCTTCTTTCTCTTCTTCTCATCTGGTTTATTGGTGTCATTTGGCTTGGGCGGTGCTCTTTTATGGCTTAAGTTGTGAGTGTTCCCAGCTTTAGATCTAGCTCCTTGTATAAGATGTGCAACATTTATACCTTGTTGTTTCAACCTACTCTCCTCTTGGACCAATTTACTTGCCAATTCATTTACTGTCCACTTCTCCATAATGGCATTGTAATGAATTTGGAAAGGTCCATACTGAGGAGGTAATGAATTTAGAATGAATTGAACGAGAAATGAATCATCCAACGTCATTTCTAAATTCCTTAACCTTGCAGCAAGGTTCGTCATCTCAATACAATGATCAAGCATCGAGTGTGTGCCATCAAATTCATAGTTGTAAGATCTGCCATAAGTTTCCCTGCAAGGGATTTGTCTGCAGTCTTAAATCATTCTTCTATTGCTTTTAAGTATTCTTTAGCATTTGTTGGAACGGGTAGGGAGGTTTCGATGTTGCTAGCAATTGTCATACGTAAAAACATAACACTCAATCTGTCAGACTTCTCCCAAGCTTTAAAGAGAGTCTTTTCATCATCCGTACGTGTATTGGTAATAGAAGGTGGCTTGTCAATGGTAAGAGCCATATCCAAATCAAGTACTCCCAAGGTGAATTCAACTTTCTCTTTCCATTCTTAGAAGTTAGTTCCCGTGAGAAGTGGAACAGATGAGACAGAAGATGACAAATGCTTTGAAAACATTGCTGCAATTATAGAAATATAATATATTTAAATGAGGCATTTACAATACATGAACAACACATATAAAGTTTCAGAATATATGAGATAAAATTATAGTCTGCCTGTGGGTTATCACTATATATATTCTCAAAAATATCATTATAGCCATAATTATTAGTTCTAAAGAATTGAGTAATATATCAACTTTAGACAAAAACACAAGAAATCTGTGGATTTTCTTTGTTTTCATTATACATTACTCCTTTATTATTGTTAAGCCAAAAAACTATATTTATCATAATACATGTCTATAATGTACATACAAAATGATGAAATGTATGTACAAGACGTGTGGGTAAAAAAAGATTGTCAATAACAATTGAGCTTTGGGAAGATGTTTCTCCTAAATTGTATATATCGTACTTCAAGGATTGTCATGTTATTCATAACCTAAGCTCTGATACCACATGTAAACCTTGAATTTACATGAAACCCTAACATCGATAGAACAACATGATAATCACATGAAATAGAGAAGAGATTAGAAGAATACCTCCTTCCATGGTGATTGAGAGAAAGCTTATGAAGAAGCAGCAATGTTCAATTTTGGGGTTCTCTCTCCTAGCCTATAAGTCACTTGATATATGTGTTTCTTATTATATGACATTGTGATGGTCCAAAGCATACAATTTATAGGTGGAGAGAGGACCAAAATTCCTATTAAGTTTTATCTTTACACTTCATCTCAACCATCTATCATGGAAGAGTTACAATAGGAACATAACTCTTTGGAGTTATTAATCTTTGATAACTCCTTATCCTTATAAAAAATTAAATCAAATGTAACACTCCTATTCCTTTCATAACTCATGGGTTTCATAATAGATCATACTAAGGATGAGATAACTGTCTTGCACTAAAAGTTATCTTACAGTTCATGCCTCTCTTTCTCTCTCTTTTGAACCTCAAAACCGAGGGGTGGGATAAGGTTGTAGAAGATCCACTTCATCCTTCCACAAAGCCATCCAGAATCTTCTCATTCATTTAATTGTCTGTACAATGGTGGCTACGTGGTGTCTTTTTAGTTTAGTTTGGGAAGTGGAGTTTTGCATGTTTAAGAATGAAAATAAAGGCTCTAGGTGATAGCTCAATTCCTCTGCCTTTGAGGAACCGATTCGGTTTACCCTACCACGATAAGTTTGGCCAGTCACTACACTCCTACAGTTAACCAAATTCAAATACAGGTTGGCACGAGTCAGGGAGATGGTACCATAGCAATATAATTTCTATTTTGATCGTAATAAATTATGATCCACTACAATAATTTTTGCTTATTGTGACATCAACAATTTGTCATATTAGGACCAAATTTTGTCAAAATATTTGTCATAACGTTCTTCAAAACTACCTCGTCGAAACAACTTTATTATGACAAAATTTTTAGGTCTTGTCACAATATGTTTTGATGGCACAATGGCTGATTTTTGTCATTATAAGACCCCTATTGTGACAACTATTTGTTGAAATAAGGTAAAATTTTGTCATAAGAAGGGATGCTTTTGTCACGATAAATACTAAATTGTTCCATGTTATTGTGACAAATTAGCTATTGTGATAAACAATTTTGTCATAATAGTTCGTCGTAATAGTTGGCTTGTCATTACTTTTTTCATCACAGTAGTGGTTTGAGATCGTCAGTGGTGACAAATCAAATTTTGTCACGCTAAGTTTATTATGACAATTGTTTTGTCATGAGTATATCACATTTGTTCTTTCAGGGTAGCTGCATGTTTTGACAAAAGCATTTGTCACGATACCTGGACAAGATGACATTTCATATTCAGCTCTGTGTGAGCAAGATATGATGATAAACACAATATGGTCAATAACCCTTGTTATAATTTATAAATAATAACCATTCTAAAGCTGCATAATATTCAATTCTTAACATAAGTGACTCCACATATTCAAACAACTGTAAGCCTGAACATCCAACAATCTACGGTCTTAACAGATTTGTTCAAAAGCAAAGGAATGTCTAACACAAACCAAAAGTCCTAACAGCATACTACGCTAGCCGACATCGTCCTTCAGCGTCCAAAATATGGTGAAAACGGGCTGCTAGAAGTCCATCGCACTGTCTGAAAATTACATGCTTAAAAACAAAAATCAATAACCATGCATATATATCTTGCATACATTCGTGATCAATAACATCAACCATTCAACCATAAGGAAAATTTATGAACTAAGAAAAAAGCTTCCACTAGCATAGTGCAATCAAATGAATTGAACGTGTGAAACACAGCCTAATCCAGTGGAGGATAAAGAAAGAAGAAAACAAAGTGTAATTAGAAAACTTAAGGGAAAATTTCATTACCTCGATTGCATAATTTTTTGCATCTCTGACTCCACATACTTCTTCAAAGTATCTTGTGAATCGCGCAACTCCTAGATAATATCCTTCTGACTTTCTATCTCCCGTTGCTGCTTTTGCATTTGATCTTGCTGATTTTCTATCTGCTGTCGTTGGGCATCTATTTGGTCCTCAAAGTCTTGCCTCTGTCTCTCTCCATCAACCAATGCCTTTTCCAAGCGTGATTCTAGTTGTTTCTCCCTTTCAGAACTTGATTTATGTTTTGGGGCATAACTTGGTGCTTTTTGAAGCACCATGCGAACAATTTCACCTCCAGATAATGGTTTCCCCTCTTCTACAGCGTTAGCATAAATTCTCTTCATTTCCTCCTACATTACCGACACATCATGTTCTCATCATTAGCATGCTATACTGAGTCAACTTCCCAATAATGAATAAAAAACAAGGAAAATTACCATTAAGGTTCTGTTCTTGCAATCCTAAGAGTACAAATGCAGCACGTGAATAAAAGGAAGGTATCAACGAACTTACATAGTTTTGTTGAGGTTGCACATTGACCCAACTACCATCACATCTTCTATGTGTGTCTGCATACACCCTTATCTCCTTTGGCTCTTCTTCCTCCACGACATCAGATTGTTCACTACTATTCTCCTCGTCTGGTTGGGTGGTGGCTTGGTTTGCTTTCTCCTATTCACATATACAAAAATTCACATCAATGTAGTGAAAAGGCAGAAAAGTAATAGTCAAACTAAGATTGATATATAACTTGACAACATTTTACCATTTCATACATCCTCTGGCTACAAGATTTATCGCATGTAGTATGTGCGTATGTCTGCATACTCTTGTGACCCTTATTGGCTACACTTTGGCTCTACAAAATGTATAACATTAAAAGGATCATTCAGTGCCTGCACTATTGTTAGGTAATGTAGAGTAGAGCAAAAAAAAGTAAAATGTATGACAGATAGGCTGCATTACTATTCAGTGGATGCACTATTACTACGACCATCTAGGTAATGTACACTAAGAACAATCACTACCTAAAGTATGTGCTACGTGCAGCAGGGATCACCTTAAACCTCAAAGTTTCAAAATGGTCGCACAAACTGATACACTCATCCATGTTTATGTTTTCAGGTGGTGTCTGGCGAGCATTGGCAGCACCTAACTCTTGGTAATGCTCATAGCAGTGGTGCTTGAAATTCCTGAACCGCACCGCCAAGGAATGGTCTATAACATTCTTCATAGCTTCAGTAGTCATCAAGATATCGAACTCAGACTATAAACCAAAACATAATATTAGTGGAATGCAAAACATATAGGGATATGTTGTTTATTAACAAGTAATTTAGAATATGCCTCTAATTTTGCATAAATGAGTTGTTTGTCCTCCTCCGTCACAGCTGACCAGTAGAACTTACCAATAGGGGCCATCATCTTGCATATGACCCCAACTCCATCTTAAATATCTTCTCATTACGTCCAACTACCTTTTTGGCTCCTTTTGCAACTTCAATACCTCCGATCTTGCTGCCATCTCGAGTTCTCTTAACTACTTCCAAACCTTTCGCTTTTCCACGGCCTTTCTTCTGTGGTGGGCCTAGGATATAGGTGAAAATTAATAACCATCATATATTAATGTGAAAATGAAGGGGCTGGGAAAATTATAGCAAACACAGAAGTCAGTGGATGGAAAACTAACCTATAGGGAAATCATTGGATTAGAAGAATGTTAATTTGCTATCTAGCATATTTGTAAAAAGTTGCCCAATACTAAAATTATTACTAATCCTTCCCTTCAATAAGTCTATACTAAATATATATATTATATATTAGCCATATTCCTCTTTTAAGCACACTTCCTATATGTAGACAGCAACACAAACACAAACTTGAGCCCCCTGTTCGTGCATAAAACAACAACACAAACACATATATATACACTCATACATAAAAATTATATGTTAAAGGCCAAGTTGCAGCTTACCAGAAGGATCGAGATCAGCAACTGCAGAATCCATGTTATTTGATCCATCAGAAAAGGGCTCAGTCTCCGTTGGGGTTTGAGTTGGCTGCTCGATTTCAATTGGGCGATCAAAAGTCCAAGGGGTCTCAGGGGTCTCAGTTGCAACAAAATTCTGATGTGAACTTCTTGTCATCCCTGTTGTTTGAGTTCGGCGTAGTGCATCTGCCTTTCTTTTCCCACCTCGACCTGCACCTGAAGCCATACCTGTATGACAGCAAACCATACACATATAGTAAATTAGGTAGATTAAGTACAGATCATCCAACAAAAAACCTTTTATAGCATCAAACCACAAACCAACAACATATTATATATGCTTGAATAAGGAAATGGCCCTTAAACCGTATAATGTATTTATAGGTAAACCGAAGTGTCAATTACATAAAATCCTAGATAATTGGCTAATTCTAGGAAAAGTGAATTAAAAACCAGCATAAAAATATTTAGTTATCATCCTCGTCTTCACTGGCACAATTATTATTCCCATTACTATTGAGGGATCCGTAGAATCATCTGTCAAATCCTCCTCCTCTGTCGATTCTTCACTACCAACATCCTCCTCTGAAGGGACATCTGCGTTGGCCAACAAGTGTTCCATAACTGAGACTTCCTGCTCGTTGAGAATAATTGGAGATGCATCAGTACCACTCAGCTGCTGGATCTCACTATCATTAGACTCGACAGGGTTTAGGTTGTTGCTTTCATCTTGTTGAAATGGCTCACTATCATTAATGGGATCAAGATCTTCGACATCTTCTACCTCTGGAACGTCATAAACATGCCTAGGAGACACTTTATGCACTATATGCCAGCTACCACGATTTTTCAAATCCTCAATGTAAAACACTTGCTTAGCTTGACTATCTAATACATATGGGTCATGAGGATACCACTTTCTGCCTACATTGACGCTAGTTAGAAAGTCGTCTGACTTAATCCCATTTCTTTTATCACCTACGTCCCACCAGTCACATTTGAATACATAAAAGTGTCAACCATAACAAAAGTGAACTTTTATAATCTCAACGATCACTCCATAAAAGTCTATAATGGCTCCACTATGTTCACCTTCGACCACAATACCACAATTCTGAGTACGGCGATGTTTGTCTACTTCATAAACATGATATTGAATCACGTTGATAATGAACCTAGTATTTCTAGTGATTCTTTCATCTGCACCCAATCCTAAACTATATAGATGGTCACTTTTCTGGATTTTTCCAGACAAAAATAGTTGCATAACCTATAAATGAAAAAAAAAACAACAAGCAAGTCAGAATGTAGGGATCCATTTAAACCACCTAATAGAAAACAAACTATCGTAACTCATGTAAGGGGGTGTAGAGCTATTCTTACATATACTTTCAACCATTCTTTCAAGTTAGCTTCAATGAAATCAGATGTACTATTAGAGTTAGTCTGCACCATCTCTTCATTATATATGTTGTATACACCTTGTATGTTAGAATATAACAGTAGAACAAATGGTGAAAAATTGACAAGTATAGGATTGTTCACTTACTTCAGTACTCCTCTATCTCATCGCACTTATTTAAAATATACCTTTCAATCTTAGCCATTTCAGATTGATGTAAGGTCTCAACTATAGCCCCTCCTAGTGGTTTAGTCTTATTTTTAAAAATCGAGAACCCAATCAATTCCATGCCTTCACGCCCCTCATCAATTCTATCTACACGACGTGCTTTGGTTTCCACATCTTGCAAATATCTGGCACAAAATTCAGAACACTCTCTAGCTATATATCTTTCAGCTATAGATCCTTAGGCCGAGCTTTATTACTTACAAGATTTTTATGGGTACCTAAGAAACTATTGCAATACAAATAAAGAAAACAGAACTCAGTTTGTTAAATAAATTAAAATGTCAAATACCCAAATAAAAATAGAATTCAGTGAAGGACTACCTTCCCATGGGGTACATCCACCTATATTGAACAGGACCTCCTAGCTCTATTTCACGAGGAAGATGAAGTGGTAGATGCACCATAGCGATAAAGAATCCAGGGGGTTAAACCATCTCAAGTTTACATAGAATGAGGACTATGTTTCTTTCTAATTTTCGAACAGTAGACTTTCTTACTGTTTTGGCACATAGCTCTTGAAAAAATCCACTTAATTTTGCAAGGATGACATAGATTTCTTTCTGCAATAACCCTTGTGCAACGGCAGGCAACAACCGTTGTAAGAAAACATGGTGATCGTGGCTTTTCATCCCTGAAACTGACCTACCATCACTAGTGACACAACGAGAAATGTTGGATGCATATGCATCCGGAAACTTGACAAATGCCAGCCAGTCACACACTATTATTTGTTGCAAAACAGTTAATGCATAAGAAGCTTGAGGCAATGTAGGTTTATCTCCATCTTATCACATGCAGCTCCTTCCGAATTCTCATTCTCTCTAAATCCATTCTAGCTTTAAGTGTATCTTTCGTTTTTCCCTCAATATTCATCAATGTTCCCAAAACATTCTCACTGATATTCTTTTCTATATGCATAACATCTAAGTTATGTCTTAATTCAATAGTCTTCCAGTAAGGTAACCTCCAGAAAGCAGCTTTAGTTTTCCAATTTAATTGGGTGTTAGAAGAACTCCTTTTCCTTTTGCGACTCTGGTTAGTTGTTTCAAAAGTTATAGCAACATTCACCTGGTTCCAAATTTCTTCTCCAGATAATATTGGCGGGCTACTTCTATGATCTGCCTTACCATTAAATTTCTTACTTCTCCTCCACGGATGCTCTTTTTCCAACCATCAACGATGACCCATGTAACATTCTTTGTTTCCACATTTTAAACGAATTTAGTCGGTCTCCCTATTGCAAACAGGGCAAGCTAGTTTACCCTTTGTGCCCCAGCCGGATAACATTGCAGAAAATCATTTACGGTCCATAATAATGCAACATGTAGAGTAAAAGTATGATTTTTGTATGCATCATAAGCTCGGACCCCATCCTTCCAAAAGACCTCTAATTCATCTATGACTGGCTCTAGATACACATGAATATTATTTCCCGGAGATTTATTACCGGGAATCAGAACACTGAGAAATAAGAAAGGCTCCTTCATACACATCCATGTCAGTAAATTGTACGGAGTTAGAACTACAGGCCACATGTTATAACTAGAGCTCATGTTTCCAAATGGATTAAAACCATCACTAAACAGTGCCAGTCGGACATTCCTAGGATCAGAAGCGAACCAACTGTGATCTTTATCAAACTTCTTCCATGTTTCACAATCTGCTGGATGTCTAAGCACCTCGTCATTGACACGTTTATCCTTCTGCCACCTCATATCCTTAGCAATCTCTTTTGTCATAAACAACCTAAGTAACCTATCCTTTATTGAAAAGTACCTAGCTCTTTTAATGGCTATCTCCTTTCCTTTGTCGGGTATATACCTAGATTTTTTACACTTTGGGAAAAACTTTTCGTTCTGAAGAGGGCCCTGAAATAACACGCAATCAGAAGGGCATGCATCTATTATTGTATATCCAAACCCCAAGTTATGGATATACCTCTTCACCTCATAATATGAATTTGGCAGTTTCTCTTCATTAGGTAATGCTTTCTTGAATAACTCCAAATTCAAGTTGAAAGATTTATCACTGTTGTTTGTTGTCAATTTGTTGTACATCATTTTCATAATAAATGACAATTTTGAAAAGGTTTTGCACCCAGGATAGAGAGGACAGTTAGCATCTTTCATTAACTTAGCTACTTGTTGATCCATATTCCTTTCACCAGCACCATCATTATCAGATTCAACCCTTGTTGTACTAAAGTGAGCTGTTGTTGCTCTACCCAGATCATCTAACATGGAAAACATGGCATTATCTCGATCAAAATTATCAATCTCAACATCATGAGAAGGCTGATTTGTACCACTATTGGTACCATGATTAAAAGGCTCTCCATGATGTATCCAAGTAGTGTAATCCTCTACCATGCCATTCAAGAATATATCAGTTTTGGCTAGTTGTATAGTTTTGAAACAACAATTATTGCACTTCTTGCATGGGCACCTAATTCTACCATGCCCATTAGCAGAACTAGTTGCTAACTGTATAAATTCTTCGACCCCATTCACATATTCAGAGCAAAATCTATCTCTCAACTTCAACCAACTTCTACTCATTTTGCCTAATGCACTTAAAGTAGGCTAACATTTTGTTTCTGATGTTCCTTTTGTATGAAAGAACTGTGAAGAAGTCACTGAAGTCCACACTGATGATAGTTCTTCACTTGCAATATGATCCGATCAATTACTACAAGAGTAAATGTGCCTACACAATGAAATAAAATATGTGAATAATTACACAAAATGAGGTGACACAAGAAGCAGTAGCAAAACCACCATAGTAGCAGTAGCATGTAGCAGCAACAAAATTGACCATATACTTCTAAGCCTACTGTCCTATGTTAATGAGACACAGGGGACTAATGGTAGTCAAAAACCAAATCTACCATCTCAAAAACTTATCACCACTAATTTCATAAGAAAACTTCAAACTCCTCAAATGATCTCTGGTAAGTTGTGTATTAGTCATGTATGTATTGATGTTAATTAATTGAATTGGCTTCTCTTGCATAAATGGGTTGAATTTCATTCCTGCTATAGACTTGATGCTTTTGCAAGGAGTTCTTTCCATGATTGACTACTGTTATTGTGAAGTAGGTAAGACGAGAAACAAAGGGATTATTTTCTGTGTTTTGTTCTCGTATTCTACTGGATATATGCAACATTGAAACAGTGACCCCCCCATGAGATAGTCCCAATACGAGAGAACGAAGCCTTAAGAGTTGAGGCAAATCGAAGGACATCAACATATGGAGACTCTTATTTCACCTTTTTCGTTTCCCACCATTAAAAGGCAAAAGTTCAGCAATCGGAAGTAAAAGGCAGAATGATATGAATGTTTTCTTAACCCAATCAGGCACTAGCAATCGGCTGAATAAATTCAAAAAGGGGAGGCAACGCATACAACCACCAGTTAAATCAATTCGACTATGAATTCGATGTGATTCACAAAGAAAAACCGAACATGCAAGAAGAAATCAATGAGATGAAAATAGAAGATGCGTTCAGTTGGAGGAGCAGATGAAGAATGCAAAGTCGAATGACTTACTTGCAGGGAACTCACATCTTCTAGAACGAATTCTTACTTGCGCGTAGCAGTGTATGAGATCGACTTGAGGAAGTCGATTGGGTTTTCTTAGGGTTCAAAGCGAAAGTTGAGAGGAACGGGAAAGAAGCTCGCGCGGAAATAGAACGACGAATCCTCTACCGCATACCGAAAGGATTTTGATTCTTTTTCCAGATTTTGATAATAAAAGGATTTAATTTTTTACTTAGAAAATAAATTACAAAACATAGAATAATACGTAACAATGCTAAGGGTGGGATACAAGTTAACCACATATGTTGTCACAAAGTTAAGGGTGGTATAAGCCAATTTACTGTGAGATCCGCGTGACTCCCAATTGACGGCAGCTAATAAGATTTCAGGTCATTGCAGCTCAATTTTGTACCTTGTACTTGTTTAGTATACAAGATAAAGAAAGTTGTAGGGTGAAGAGGACCTCAAAGGTTGATTGTGCCCTCTTTTTGAGTGCCTCGGTAGGGGGAGAACTCGAATTCCTAAAAGAGAAAGTAAAACAATTTTAATCTATAATTTTCTAAGTACGAAAAATAATTATACTTCAAATCATAGCAACAATATGCATTATGCGATAAGGCTTAGTGTATCGTTGTTGAACTCGAATATGAGTTTCATCATTGTAGGTTTACCGATTGCTTTCATCGATCGATTACAATTAATTGTAAGGTTAGAATTTAGGTGTGAAGATTGTTTTACGCTTCACGATTTAGGGTATAGGGTTTTTGTCATGATTTAGGTTTTTTGTCATGTTAAATGTGAACATAACATTATTTACGACAAACTTGTTTGTCAGCAGAAATATATACTAGTATATATTGTGACAAATTTACTATTTGGTCATACTATATTTATTGTTTTCCTCCACAAGTTCCCGCCAAATCCTATTTTCGCTAAACAAATGTGGGATATATTTAATTTAACAACGCTAGTTTGTCATAATAAATTATCTCAATTTTTTTTATTGTGACAAAATATTTATTTTTCATTTTAAACATTTCATCTTCCACTCCACAATTTCCCGCCAATACATAGTCAATAAAGAGTTTTTTTTACTAAGTATAACTTGTCATATTATAGGTAAATTGGTCATATTATGACAAACTAAGTTGTCATAATACATCTGACATAGTAGATAATTGGACAAATGATATTATGCCAAATATTTTGTCACATTATAATCCAATCATTCCTCCCCGATGACCATATTTTGACAAAATAATGTTTACATAATAAATTTGTCATAATATATACTTAATATGACAAACGTTGATGACAAATTAGTTATTTGTCACAACTGCTATGGAAGTTATGACAAACATGGTTGTCGTCACATTATATGGTTTATTGTGACAAAATGTAAATGAAATTTTTTTATTTTTATCAAAATATGCCAAAATTGTTGTAGTATATGATGAGTTCCCTATTATCTGTAATCTTAGGTAAATAACTAGTCTCGACTATTCTCAAATATGTTGGTAACCATAAATGGACAATAGTTTAATCGACGGTAGTACATATTTATATCCTTACTTATGACATACACATAATTAAATAGTTTAAGAAGGAGCGGGTGTGACATCAGATATGGCTAATCGGTGTCATCCAGCTTTCCCTTTCTGCGGCTTCTTCTACGATTGCCCCAATCATCTACTCTTCCGGGCAATGATCCTTGGTGATGATTACGTACCTTTCGCCCTCAAAGTCAGTAGTTGTGGCCAACTTTGATAATGCGTCCGCATGGGTGCTTTCCTCCCAAGGGATGTAGAGAAACTCCGCCTTTTTAAACGACGCACCTTTAGGCTTAACTGTCTTCATGTACGCGCTCAGAGCATCTTCCTTTACCTCGTACACACCATTCAGCAGATTTATCACTAAAGCGGAATCAGAGTGAATTTGAACCTTCTGTGCTCCAAGCTCGCGCGCCGCGTGCAAACCTGCAATGACCGCCTCGTACTCCACCGCATTGTTTGTTTTTAACAATGAGAAGCATAGTGTCAGCTCATGCATCACCCCCATAGGGTTGATCACCACAACTCCTGCTCCATCGCCTACTCTGCTTGTCGCCCCGTCCACATATACCTGCACTATTCATCCACCATTCTCTGTTCGCCTGCGACACCTTCCGCTGCAAAGTCGGCCAAAACTTGTGATTTGATTGTCGGGCGAGGAGCATACATGATATCGTATTCACTCAGTTGTACTGCCCACTTCACCAGGCGCTCTGCGACATCCTGGACCCCAGCGTGCTCTTCAGCGGTAAGTTAGTGAGTACTACCATCAGATGTGCATGGAAGTATGGGCGTACTTTTTCGGCCGCGGCGACGACCGCTAGGGCCGCCTTCTCAATGGGCGTGTACCGCGTCTCAGGACCTGTCATTACCTTGCCTATATAGTAGACATGTCGCTCTTCTTTAGCCTCTCCCTCCTTCGATACGAGCACCTCACTGGCTGCCGTGCGCGAGATTGCGATGTAGAGGTACAATGTCTCACCTTTCTTAGGCGTCGTCATAATGGTGGGCGTCGTCAGCAAGCTCTTCAACTGCTCAAATGCCGCATCACACTTCTCTAACCATTTGAAAAGCGACGCCTTCCTCAGTATACGAAAGAAAGGCGCCCTTTTGTCTACCGAACGAGGGATAAAACGCCCGAAAGCCGCGAGCTGCCCGTTCAAACTTTGCACCTTGGGATTCCTTGGAGTCTTGAGTCGCTTTGTCGCGTCGACTTACTTTGGATTGGCCTCAATGCCCATCTTCGTTATAAAAAAACCCAAGAATTTTCCCGCCTCTATGCCAAAAACGCACTTTAAAGAGTTAAGGCGCAAGGAGTGGACACACATGGTCTCGAATGTTTTGCACAAATCTTGAGATGGTCGCCCTTTCTCTTGATCTTGAACACCAAGTCGTCCACGTACGCCTCCACGTTCTGCCTGATTTGCTTTTGAAATACCGTGTTAACCATGCGTTAGTACGTGACGCCCGCATTTTTCAACCCAAATGATATCACCTTGTAGCGGTAGTTACAAAGGGTGTCATGAATGTCGTTTTCTCCCTATCTTCTTCGAACATGGGGATCTGATAGTACCCCGAAAATATGTCTAGGAAGCTGAGCGCCTCACGGTAGTCACTTGCATCAACCAACTCATCAATTTTGGGCGTTGGATACACGTCCGTTGGGTATACCCGATTCAAACTAGTGTAATCAACACACATCCACCAATCGCCGGACGCCTTAGGTACCAGCACCACATTCGACAACCATGTCGTATACTTAGCCTCTTCTACGAACCCGACCTCAAGCAGCTTGCCAACCTCCCTGTGCAGCGCTTCTTCTTTTTCTCCCGTCAGTGGCCTCCTCTTCTGCTGCACAGGACGCACGCTCCTCACAACTGTTAGACGATGTTCCGCGACTTCAGGCCTTAAATCATGCATCTCTTTATAGCCCCATCATCCGTGTGGGTAGATATGTGGATGCATCGTTCCGGGCAGCTATCGTCTAGGGGCACTCGTATCTCTGCGCCCGCTGCTTCCGCCCTTGGTAAGTCCTCGGGGCGTACGTCTATGTTATACATTCGGCTTCTCTTGACGATTCAAGCCTCATGTGTTGCTTCTCCCCTTGACACTCTCACCCCTTTAGAAGTTATGAACTTCAGCGTTTGGTGACAAGAGGAATCCAACAATGCCACAGCCCACCGTATGGGTTACCACATGCTCCTCCTCTCCCAAAGTCACAGGTAACCGCATGCGTCTGAGAACTTGAGCAGGCACCCCTGAGAACGCACCAACACGGTGTTCGCCGGCCTCACGATGTTGGGCGACAATTGCATTTTTTCAAAGGTGGATTTAAACAACACATCCATCGAGCTCCCCGTGTCGGCCACCATTCTCTTCACCTTGCATCCAGATACGACTCCCCCGATCTCTAGTGCCTCCACCGAAGGCACTCAGCATGCCTCCTTAGGCACTTCATTAAAATGCATCTGAATAGTCATGTGTGCGCTTGCTGTAGCCGACTTTAGGCTTCTCCCCTCCTCAAGCTTTTGCCTCAAGTCGACCGTGCCACTGATGGCCTCAATCGTCAATCTTACGCGTCCGGGGTTTGATTCTTGCTCTACGTCGAAGGGGGGTGGAGGCATCACCTTCTTTCCCTCAGGCTCCCTGTCCTCCTTGCGCATTCCCTCTGAGTGCGCCTCCGCCCTTTCCTCTTGAGTCATGAATTTCCTTTGTGCCTTGTCCTCACCCTTCTTCACAAATTTTTCTTAGCATCTCTCGGTCCACCAGCCTCTGAATCTCGGACTTGAGCTCGTAGCAATCCGTGGTGTGGTGCCCCCTCTCTGTGTGAAATTTGCAATACCTATCCAAGTTTTGCTCGTTAGTGCGCCTCTCATAGGTCCCGGCCAGCGAAGATGATACCCCTTGTCTTTCGCATACTGCAGCACATTTTTCAGAGTGTCATTAAGCTCTATGAAGTTCCCGACGTTACTACCCATTAAGCGTGGCATATCCACCCATCGCGGAAAGGGCGCACCCGCGGGGAGTGGTTGTCCGCGCATCACACAACTGCCTTCGCCTTCTTCTACTCTACCCTTTCTCTTGTCCATGTGACGCGCAACAAGTGTCTCTTCTAGCATTGTGACCTTTTGCACCCTTCGGTCAAGGTCTTCAGTGGTCGCCACATCTCTTTGAGAGCGCTCTGCACAACTCTTCACTCGTCGTGCATTCCTCCAAACAGCACCCCAAGATAGGGGGCATGACGCCTTTCACCGCCATTGCTACCGACATCCACCTCTCGTAAAAGTCTAAGAGCCTCGTTTTCTCTCTGACATACCTTGAACAAGGTGCTTATGGTAAGGGTCTTGTGCTTCCTACTGGCAAATTTCTATAAGAACATGGCGGCAAACTACTCAAAGCATTCTATCCTTCCTTCCTCTATCTAATGATACTAGTCTAAGACTACTCCCGTGAAGGTGGACGGGAAGGCGCAGCACATGGTGGAATCAGAGCTGCTATAGAGCTGCATCTTCGTGAAGTAATTGTTTAGATGATTCTCGAGGTCGGTCGACCCGTCATATCTCGGTAGCGCTGGGATGAACGAGTTGGCCTGCTGGGAGAGGATGTTCCGGGCCAGGGGCTGCCAGATGCCCCAACCCTTGCTTATGCACTTTTGTGCCCACCCGTTGTGTTTGTTAAAATCCGACATAAGGTGCCTGGTCAAGTGCTCCAACTCATCGGTACGCCTGACGAAGCTAGACGCCCCATGTCCGTCGTCATCATTCTCCCTGTGCTTAGACCCCGGGGTTGGTGGGGCGCCTCCCCCTTCTTGAGCGCCTCAATTATCTAAATAAAATCTTCTTTCGTGAGTGAGGCGTCTCCCGAGCGAACATATCCCTCAGCCTGAGGGCTCAAACTCGTGCTCTCCTCTTCCGCCGTTGTTCGTTTGCGAGTGGCCGCCTTCGGCGACTCGCGCTCCCTTGCCACCTCTTTAGCGATATGCGCTTCCATGTTACTTTGGTTATGCCCCTTTCCTGGCGTGCCAATTGTTTGAGCCTAGTTCCCATTCCTAGCTTCCGTACGCCTTATCTCAGCATCGTGGCTCTTTTGAAGGCGTCTACGCCCCTGCACCCTAAGCGTCAAGCGCACCTCGGTGGTTCGTTAGCACTACAACGCTCAAGTTAGCACCTTTCACTTAGAGAGAGAGAGAGAGAGAGAGAGAGAGGTAAGAAATAGTTTTATGAGAGAAGTCAAGCTGAGTAAATGAAGTTTACCTACTCTCCTATTTATAACCGAAGTTGTGTCGACCAATGCCCCCAATTCTCCCCCACGTCAGCATGGTCATTTAATGCACCGTACTTGCACTTTGCTATGTGTCTCGATCACCTGACACCTTGTTCAGAAGTTTAGGGAACATGAACTCACTTGCTCAGCTTTCCGTACGCTTCTTCCTATTGGCTGTCTTTTGTCCTTATGTGCCCTCTGCCAGAACCGGTCCCATATCCTTGGACCACTCTATGCGCCCATGGGCCGATTCTCTTCCCTGTGTACTTTATTCCTCAGACTCCTTTCTAGGGTCGTCTTGTTTGGGCCTCTTTGTTTGGACTGCCTTTCTCCAAGATTCACCAATTGGGTCAGGCCTTGACCATACCCCCAACACTTACTATTTCATTTTCATTTGAAATTAAACAGTCAATAGGAGTAGTTGTTAATCTCTCTTCTTTATTATTCTGTAGAGGCAATCTGCAGAAAAAGTTCTGATGAAGAAACCAATGTTTTTGTGTATCTCGACTCAATGTGGATTTTTCCCAGAAATACCATTAAAAAGAAAAGAATTCCAAAAATACCACCCACCTCCGAAAAATTCAAAATCCCACCTTCTCAAAAATCGCTCGGTGGGGGCGCGGTTTGCTCCATATATATATATATTTTTTTTTATCGATCCTAACTAAGGTGGAAACTTCAAACAAATGTATCTTTGTATTCGGGTATCTGATCGTAGCGATTTTTTTTTATTTCGATAAGTTGTGCGGAATCAAAAAAAAAAATTCTACGATTGGATACCCTAGCACAGAGATATGTTCGTTTGAAGGTTCCACCTAGGTTACAATCAATCGAAAAAAATATATATATGGAGCAAACCGCAGAGTGAGCCATGCGTTTTCATTGAAAATTGAGCCCCCACCCAGCGGTTTTCGTGTAAATCGTGGGGTGGGGTGGCGGTTTTTGGGTAATTGTGGTATTTTTGAAATTTTTCGAAGGTGGGTGGTATTTTCAAATTTTTTTTCTTTTTAGTGATATTTCTGGAAAAAAATCCACTCAATACATGATCCAGTTTGGCACTTACTAGCTGTTTCTTTGTTAGTCTCAAAACCATATTGCTTTCATTACTTTCACCTGTATTGAAAGTTGATTACTCCTGGATAGTATAACAATTTCTATCCAATGGAAATCAATGACTAAAATATGTATTGAAACTTGATTACTAGTACATTAGTTTCATTACTTTCATCTGTATTTGAACTTCAGCTCCAATTGATGTGATTCCGTTGTAGAATGAATACCCGACCGGGTATTTTGGCAAAGAGACGGGTAATTCAGGATAGAAGCATCCCCGGCCGGTACATGAAAATACCTGATCGGGTATTCTGACCGGGTTTCTGGTCCTGCCAATCTTGTTACCTTTTTTCGTGTAGGATTATTTTTCTTTTTGGTGTTTTCATTAGGTTTATTTTTCATACATATTAAAAGGGGAGTAAGCCACGACTTTTAAGAGACTATTCAGATTATTCAGACTTTGGTAATGGAAAAACCCTTTTCGGTTCATTGAGTTTGTACTCATGGATTTTATCCTTGTTTGTTGGTGGATCTCCAGCATTCGACCGAGCTCTGTATCAATCAGGTATTCCCCTTGATTGTGGTCGAGTTGCTACCCTTTATATTGTTTGAGCATCTTCCCGATTTGTGTTGAAGTTGCACGACAATTCCGCCCTGTCCTTTACTTTTTGAGTTGTTGAGAGAAAATTCAGAAAAAGCCCTAAAAATATCGAAGCTGCGCGACTTTGACAAAAGAATTCAAACTTTCACAAGCTCGCGTTCTTATCACCGATGAAAATCAATGACTAAAAATTTCTTTGGGATCACACAAAATTTGCCAATGAGCACTATGTTTACAGCCCAAAATGGCGTTATTTGTATATTAGTAGTTTGAAAACAATGTGATTCGTATTACAAATTATAATCATAATTAGAGTTATATGATATTCAATGAAAAAACCATAGTAATCTAGTAATAGAAAAAATAATGGAGCAACTAAACAAGTTCTCATTTTTAGAATTCAGGTTCATAACTTACAAAAATTCTCAGCTAGACAAGTTTTCTACAGGTTTTGTTTCTCAGAAAACAAATGTTTCGTTTTCATTTTCAGATGCTTTTTGTTGGGGCAATTATAAAAACAGAATGGCAAGTGAACGGGCTATTGGACTGATTCAATCCCTTTTTGTTTCTTTTTCTAATCCCTATTTTTTAATCGAGTTATATTTTTTATTTGGAAATGTAATTTTTATAGGAATAATGCATTAATTATTATCTATACAATGATAACCATTTTGTTTAATCTTCACAAAAAAAAAAAAAACATTTGATGTTATCATATTACTATCTTGACATGATCATAAATACCACTATGGTAAGACTACACGACACAATCATATCATTGTCATACTATGATATTATCATAGTGAGAATATCTGACGATGGTAAGATAACGTGAAAAGTTATAAGCTCGATCTTCTACAACACTAACTATTCCAATTCGAGCCAAGTATAACTCGAATTGGCAAGGTAGTATAGTGGTGGCTGATTTCATATTCCAAGGACACCTTAGGCTTACTATGACTTCGCTCTAAACTACTATGTAATCAAATAGAAAGATTAGTTTAATAACTAAACTAACCTAACTAACAAATATCAACCAACTAAATGGTTGTGAGGTCGCTAGTGATGAGATGGTTTTCTAAATACGAATCCTTCTAGTAGTAGGATAGATAGTCAATTAAAGTCTATGGTTATTCGTGGTGAGGATGTCACTTAGGTGGGGATTGTTGCAATTATCATGCCTTCCGATCCCCCTTCTACGCGTCCATGGGCCCAATATCACCATAGTCGGCTTCCCCGACTGGAGGTAAGCTCTACATCCTCTAAATGGGTGCCCCACACAAGTATGGTAAGTCAATCATCATGCACTTACCTGAAAAATATCAATTAGGTGAACTACTAGCTAGAAGGGCATGGTCACCTCGTCCGCTAACTAAGACTCTAAATCATCTATCCTAGTATGGAAGCAATCAACACCATTCACATGCCTAACCCTATAGCTAATACATGCAAAATACCATAACAAGGATTCAAACCACATATAGAAAAATTAAAACATTAATTGAACACAAATCATGCCATAGATAACATTCAATCAACAAACCTAGCTACATACTAGAATTTATATAGCCTAAACAATCTTAGGGGTTTAAATCATAGAGAAAGAGAAGAAATACAAACAAAGAAGAGAGGAAATGCTTGCAGCCATCTCCTTTTGCTTGGATTGCACCCTTCTCCTTGGCTCTTGGGATGATCCCTCCTTCTTGAGCTCCTCAAAGGTCGTTTCCTTATCTAAACTTGTCCAACAAACGTTTTTCTCACTCTAAAGCGACTCTGCTATAAGCAATCAGGGTATTCACATATTAATAGGCAACCAAGGACACAGAAAAGTTTGCGGCCTCGTGTTGCAAGAACGCAGTCGCGATCATCTGTCTTAGCCCGCTATATCAAACACAACTGTTTTGGTTGGTGCTAGAGTTGAGTTCGCGTCCTAGAGATCACAACTAAAAAATAGAAGTTGTAGTTGTGATCTTTGTCGCGGACTCAGATGAAAGAGGTCCTGAAACCTTCGGCTTCTTCCTCATGTGTAGCCTTAGTGAGATCGAGCCTTGGAGATCCAAGATCTCTACCTCGAACTGTTGTGCAGCCCGTGATTTCTCACAGCCTAGAAGATCTCTTCCGTGAAGTTGGTGTCCTTCGGCTGTACACTTTGTTTTGCCTCTTTTAACCCTTTGTCCCTATACATGAGCCCTATTTCTTCGCTTTTTTCTCTTTGACTTGGGCTCAATTACACATATTTTACCATATTCTCCCGGAGTGCACCTGAGATGATGTGGAGCAATAAAGTCCTTTGGTGGCGAACCATATTCTCCCGCCTTCCGCTTCTAGATTTAAAGATATGGGCACAAAGGAGGAGATGCAAGAGGACCGTATTGAAGAAATGGCTTGGTAACTTGCTCTCCGTGGTGTGCTTGAGGAAGAGCGGGAAAAGGCGAGAAGGAAGGTTGGCCCGAAGGGCGAAGGAACGAAGTAGTGAGCCCGAAGGGCGAAGGAACGCCACTACGGTGTCGTGAAAGCGCAGTCAGAGTCCTAAATTAATTATGATTTTTTTTTGTCGGATTCTTCCTTTGATTCCGATAAAAAAAAATTGAGTACCAGAAGAGTAATAAATTCTCGAAAGAACCGGTGGACCCTTATATCCAAGGTCAACCAAACCTGCATCAAGAACGCACTCCTGGAAGCTACACCTGCTGCGCGCACGGGTCTCCGCGGGAGGTGACACCAACCACACTCCTGAATATAGCACTCTCGTCGATCCACCACATGTAGGAAGTAAGTGTTGAAAAAGTGGAAGATCTTGGTTTTTCCAAAGGGGAGGAATCAAATTTTTAAGAAGGAAGGGTGGTTGAGGTTGAAGTGGATGAAGCTTCTACAAGTTACAAGTGCTATGAAAGCTTTCCACCCGACCTTGATGCACTACTCGAGAAGGAACCGTTTACGGCTCTTTGCCAAACAAATGCCTAACCATCAGTGATCCCTCTTGGTGGATGCAATGAAATTCGATCGAGGTTGAACTACATGGTGTGGGGCAAAGAGAAGGAAGGAGAAGGAAAGAAGGAGAGGTCTCATGGGTAGAGTCTCAATTCACATTAAGTTCAGGAGCCCTCAATCATGGATTCATCCAATGCTCGTGACTTGAGACACCACCTCATCAACGAGAACCTCAACTTCAAGGAGGTTCTTGGGAGGACCGAAACTTGAAGAGCAACCGTCTGGCTCACGATGTTAAAGAAGCGCTTGGTGAGAGGCAACCCAACTGCCATCGGTGTGTTTTGTTTTCTCTTAAGTAAGACAATCTTTGAAGATCTTTTGGGTGTCTTGGCCGTCGTCGTGCTCTTCCGGATCTCACCTGCCCTCCACTCCCTATCACCAACATTCACACGTTAGCTGGTAAAATCGTTCTATCTACTTATTTTATGCCATTGAGGGCAATGTCGAGCTTAAGTGTGGGGGGGGGGGGGGGGGGGGGTAGTCCATTATGCTTGTGTCTGTGAATGATTGGTGTGATTTTGAGTGCTTGGAACCTTGTATGCCCTTTTTTTTTAATTTGAGGGCTCCAAGAATAGCAACTTCTACATTTGCATGATAATAGTGGCACTTTTGGTGTTTTGTTTTGAATCTCTTGGTTATTAGCACTGTCTATGGATCATTTGTTTGTGAATATGTGCAACCTATGATGATGACTGAGACGTGTATTAGGTTTGTGCAAAATTTATCATTTGTTTATGAACCAATAGATGTTTTGAATCCATTACTCAGTGATGACAGTTTTTTATGCATCGAGTTTAGGGAGTTAGAACGAATGATTGAGTACCTAGGTATATATCCATGTGAGACTTGTGCCGCTCATTTCGTTCTTGTGTGTTAGATCCCCCTTTACATGATGTGTAGCATTCATTTTGTCGTTAGCGAGGAAGATGGAGGCATAGGTTTAGTCCACGACCCAAAAGTTGACCAACCCGATCATATTATCCCTTAGTCAACCCTTTTGAGGCGAGTGTCTAAAGGTCGCTCTCGTTGTAGGTAGCTCTCGCTACTTGAGCTTGATTGATTTATATAGAGCGACCGTACTTCCTTCGTGTCTACACCGTTATCAAGTCACCCTTGTGTTTGGAAGCGCCATTCATACCATTTGAGCTTAAATGTGACTGATTTGTGTACGGTTTTGCTAAGAATGTGATGTGAGTGTGGAGGTAGTTCTTAAAAGTGAGTATTGTTCCTTATGTTAAAAAATGTAGCATGTTTTTAGCTCTTTATAGCCCTCAAAGAAAAGAGAAAATAAAAAAAAGTAGAAAAAATCAATAAAGGGCAAAGAAGAAAAGTGAGTGGCCATCAAAAATATAATAAATGTTGAATATGCTTTTAAAAGTGTTTCTTGACATGCAAGCTATAGAAACACTTACATGGTATATACCTCCCTCACTATTGTGCTTGAAAATTGATTAGCAAATGTAGCAAGAAAGTATGTTGTAGATGGTTTGGTTATTGGCTATGGTTTGAAATTGAGGGAATCGCGATTTTTAGCCGTTGTTAGTGGTCATTGTTTGTTGAGGAAGGTTCTAAATCGAAACTATGGAACCTTGTACTTTGGTTCTAGGTTTAAGTTGTGGAACCTCATGCTATATGTACCACCACCCAAATAGCATTTTCCCCATGTCCTAGACCCTAGCCACTCATTTGAACCCGTGTCTAAGTCCTCCGGAAAAGCTAGCAACGATACCCATCTTGTGCTCTAGCATTTAGAGGTTACCATCATGTTAGAGTGGCGTTAGGATTGAGCGTGAGTATGCACATCTTTTGCATCAAAATGGCCTTGACCCCACTGGTAGAGAGTGAGTGATTCATTCCTCATGCTTGTTCTTATTGTGTGCCCCGGTGAGAACCAAGGTTGCTCGATCATTCGTTCCTGTGATGTGATCCTCATGCATGAGTAATTGTGATTGCTGAGCCGTCGTGACAGGTTATGTGTTGGTTGATGAATAATGTGAGCACTCTTCATTTTCACAATCTCAATACAGCTGAATGTTGTTTGTGATGGTTGCCAAGAATAATTTTCTATTGTCCATAGGTCAGTGTCGAAATAACCATTGCGATTCATTTGTTTTGTGCCCTATGACATGCCCCAAAGTTTTCAAAAAATAAGTGTCAGCTTACATTGTTTTGTACTTGGTTTGCTTGGGGACAAGGAAACGTTCAAGTGTGGGGGCGTGATTCGGGCTCAATTACACATATTTTACCCCTCATTTCTTGTTTGTTTGGCTTAGTAAATCATCGTCCCTCGACCTATTTTACACTATTTTGTGCTTCTTTTGTCATGTTTCAGGTCCTAGCACATGTGGGAAGGTCAAGGACGAGTTTCGAAACGATTGGAGGTGAAAAGTGCAAAAAAGTGAAGAAAAGTCCAAAGGCTATCGTGACAATTGAATGACGGGAATGAAGAGCAAGGAGTCCATAGGGTTTTTTGCATCTCGCGGGCCTAGGCATTGTCACGGTCACCAGACCGTGACAATTCACCACAAACCGTGATGTCGAGCAAAAACGGCAGCACTCACTTGCATTTTTGGTCGAGATCATGCTCGGGCCTCCGATGTCACGGCCGTGAAGTGCTGACCGTGAACTAGAATCTCAGGCTGTATAAAAAGACAACAACATGGAGAGAGAAAAGGGAGTTGGTTTTTGGAGGAGAACTAGGTTCTCTCTCTAGGGTTTCAACATAAAACACCAAAGAGGAGTTCTAGAGAGAGAGATTTTTAGGGATCTTGGAGCTTAATTGGAGGCTTGGGTTTATCTTGGAGACAAGGATTCAAGGCTAGATGATGATGATGATGATGATGATGATGATGATGATGATGATGATGATGATGATGATGATGAAGAAGAAGAAGATCTTTAGCATGTTTTGTAATCTCTCCTCTCTCTATGAATAGGGACGGCAATGGGTCGGGTTGGGTTGGGTTTTGCCAAACCCAAACTCATGGGTTTATCCGCCAAAAAAACCCGGGGTAAAACCCACTGGGTTTGGAAAAATCAAACCCAACCCGTTGGGTATCCGTGGGTTCATGGGTACCCATGGGTTTTTGCGGTAAAAAATTTACAATAACAAGTTTCTATCAAAATAAAATTCAACATCAATTTCCCCATACAAATTATCCATACATAAAACACCGGTCTAGAAAATTCAAACAAATCACAATTATACTAAACAAAAGCACACCATTTTTTGTTTTTCGTTCATTTGTTTGGGGAGAGTAGGGAGGCGGTAGGTGAGGCGTGAGAGTTAGATTGGGGGAAATTAGAATTAGGGTAGGGTTCGGGGAGAGTAGGGAGACGGAATAAGTGTGTGCGGGTATCCCTAAACCCAAACCCAACCCGGTGAAGTGTACGGGTTTAAACCCAAACCTGGCCCGAAACCCGTCGACACGGGTTTTACCCGCGTTGACCGGGTTGGGTCGGATAGGGTACCCGTGGGTTCGGGTTTTGTTGCCATCCATATCTATGAATTAGACCTCTTCTCTAAGGTTGATGAACCCTATATCAAGATTTCTAGATTTTGGGTTAATGTTGATGTATTTGACAAATCCTAAGTTTGATTGAGTTTATTATCTAAGTGTTGGATGGTTTTCATGAATTGCATGAGTTCTACATGTCAATTAAGCTTTTGATCTAGGAGGGAGAAAATCCTCTTAGAGCCCACTTTCGGCATCTTCGGGTCACTCCTATCGTATGTTGTCCGGGTAATCCCCGAGGGATTTGATTCGATCGACCTCCTATCGATGTATGAATCCCTAGGTTGAATAGAGCACCTACCCATCCATCACTTTGTCGTTTCGGATCAATCTCGAGTGAGTCGATCTCATAACGGTAGGATAGTGAGTCGAACAAGCTAGAATAGTACACAACATCGATCCAAATGATTAAACTATGGAGATTGAAACCTAAGAGAGCTCCACAACTTTTAATTAGCTAGGTTAGTCAGTTTAGTCTTCTTAATCACTATCCTAGGTTGGGTAGATAACGAACCCTAAACCTGAAGTAAGGTTGATAGAGCAAAAGCGTAATGCTTCAATTCCTATCTTGTAGTAAAAACCGGAAATCCGGGTATCGTCTCTCAGGGACTGGTACAACCTTATATTCTATCAATTCTATGGAGCAAACTATATGTGAAAATGATTTGAGTGATGAAACTATTATCTAATGGCAAAATAATTAAACAAAATAAGCAAATTAAAATTGCCGGGTTGAAATCAATGGGAGAAAGCTCTGGGAGAAACACCGGGACTCACTACCTATCATATCAATAATAATTCACATATTCTAATAAGTTTAATCCAATTCTCGACAACCAGGATATCTCTACTATGTTAGTTATCCCTGTCGGGAATTACTACGTACTAAATAATCAATTCAAATCCTACTGTCGTAGCTCAATGAATTAATTATTTAGCCTTAAGATCGATATCCCAATCAAGACCGCATAGCACCTTATTTAATCCACTGTCGTTTCGATAAGTTGCTATGTCACATGAAATATGTTCAGTTATTAGGGGTTCACTGTCGCTAATAACCAAATTAACAACAAATCAATGTATTGGTGGCCAGTCAACACAAAGCAATAAGTAATTCCATGCAATAGAGATTGGAAGAAAAGAAATATGAATCAATTCATCAAGTCAAGAAATAGCTATATCCTATGGTGTTTCCCCCAGAAATTAGGGTTTAGTTCATGACGAAATCAAAAGGTATACTCATGTTTTTGTTGATCATGAAACTAATCAAGGGAAAAGGAGAAACGCTACTAGAATAATGACCATCCGTGTCCACTCGCTAATTCCCGTGCTCGCTGTCTCGCGATCCGCTACTCGAAAGAATTCTGCTTCTTTTTCGACCTTCGCGCGACGCTGCTGTCCTTCATCTCGTTCCCGGAACTTGCCTCGCCCAAAAAGAATCCCGTCCCCAACAAGCTGCTGCCCGCTCTCTCTCGCCAATCCTCTCCGTACCAAGCTGCCTCCCTTTTTTCTTTAATTATTCCTTTACTTTCCAATTAATTACCTCCCCAGCAATTTCGTTTCCCTGGCCCAAAAAATTCCTCCATCCGCCCAGGCTCAAAGAGAATCCCAGCCCACAAAAGTTCAGTCCCGGTTCAACTCCTCAGTAAGTTCCGGTTCAATGTACATCCAGTCCCCTTGAATTATTCTATCCACCAACTAGAGTGTACCCCGGCCCGTTGGCCGGTTACAATATGATGACATTAAATTTTTATCTTAATTCAATTTTGCATGAAATTTATTGAATTCCTTCATTAAATCTTTTGAATTGTAATTTAAATCCTCGATAATCATTTGGTTAATTATGAGAATTTATTCTCATAGCTTCATATGGAATATGCAACTTTAAAAAACAACAACAGATTTCCAATATTTCTACAATAATTTATTCATCTCCATCAAGCATGTATTCGATCTCATCTGTAGAAAGCTGTAAATTTTGGATAAATTTAACTCCTTTCTATGGTTGAAAAGGATATCAACGCTCAATAATTTTCAATTTTTCAATTTATCACCAATGTTTATACCATCAGAAAGCTTATTTTATGCTTTAGATAGAGACTAATAAGAATCATTTACACCTTCTTGTGATATAAAAATGACTCTCTTTGTTCCTAAACCACACGTAACATAGACATACATTATATTGTAAGATATATACAATTAGGACTTTGCTACAGTGACTTGTAAGACACCATGACTTGGAGAAAATTATCTACCTCTTTCACTGAGCGGTCGACCACTTTCTAAGAAATGGGTATACTACTTCCACCGAGCGGCCCACCGCTTACAACAACTCGTCGACTTGGTGAACCATTATAATGACATAATCATATATAATTAGAATAGTTCAATATTAATGGATATTAAAATTAGTACAAAGGATTGAGCATAGATGAGAAGTGGGTGATTGTACTCCGATAGATTTGGAAAATGTTCTGCATATGTATGTCTTATACTTGACTTACTCTATAGAAACCTTCATCTTTCCTTCAAAGTCTAAGTTTGTTTATTTTTATCCTATAGTTGTTTTTAAGTTACGGAACCTGCAAGTCACCATAGGCATACCCACATAATTATACTAATAAAAATATTTGTACTTAAATTCTAACTTTTTAAGATCAATTTGGAGCGATATTTTGTTTTTTGAAAGATTCTCCTCATGATAGGTATAGAATTGTCAGGAATAATTGTTATTGATTCTCCACATGATATATTTATTCAAGGTATTAAATTGTCAGAATAATTGCTAATAACAATATGAAAATTAATATGCACACCATTGAATCTAATATTATTGTCACAGTTAGATTAACTATCCAGCCCTAATAATGTACGGTTGTGATTATATTCGTGAATATTCTATTTAATTATGTAAAGCCACTCGCCCTTCTCCAGTTGCTTCCCTTCAAGCTGTCTCCTGCGGCGGTTTTATACATGTATTTTTTTATACTTTTTTATAGCTTTGTTCATCTCTTGCTTAATGAATAAAATAAGGCCCACAAATGGTACATAAACAAAGGAAAAACAGCCACACAAATAGCCCACGTATCCAAATTTAGTTAATTGTGAAAAGTCAAAGTCACCCTTCCTTACTCTGCGCAGAGAGCAGGGAAAAGGGAATGGAGTGGGGTGCTAGGGAGAACCTCCTTATATTGATTGGAGGATGCAAATTTTTCGTTTCATTTACCTGAAATATATAAAACATTTGGCACTTGATGGTAATGGTTTTATAACCATTCCAGGCTTAGTTGGACCTCAAACAAGTATTATAGGTCTCAAATATATTATGAAATAATCACATTAAGCACGCAAAATCAATATGTTTTCGACAATTATCAAAGGTAAGCTTAGATTCACGTGGTACGATAAATTATTATTGCTTTCTTACCCAATGCTACACCCGGTCATCGGTTATAGTTGGTCGTTGATGAAGATGTTTAGTTAGAGTCAATACACACTTGTAACGTCAAATGCAACCTAAAAAGACATAAATCGATGCAATGAACCATTCTAGACCATAAATGACTGTGAATACAAATCTATCATTCCTACTTTCGCAGGGATTTTGTAATGGGGGAAGCATATTTCTAATTTCCCTATTACATTAGTTATAGCGAAAGTAAGAGCAGTGGTTGAGTCTTTAGTGGGTCAGGCGCATTTCACTTAAAACTTATGTGTTCAAAATATTGTTGTTTTGTGTTAGTATAAAAATTAAGTATATGATGGTACAATTTGAAGTTATATCTTCTCACTCTTCTCTCTGCTCGTTCTAGGGTTCGGTCTTTGTTTCCGATATGGCGACCGTCACCGGCGGAGCCTCCCCAGGTGCCGTCGGTGACGGGCGCACTTGGGCGTCGCTCTTTTCTTTTAATCCGGATCTCAGGCTGGATTATTAAGAACCGGAATTCATCAATGGCTCGCTGCGTATCCCCAAATCGGTCCTCGAGGAGGGTTCCAAGCGGTGGGTTCATTGCTTAGTCGGACAGTTTCTGGATCGGCCTACATCGCTTTCCTCCATTCACTTCTGGGCGAATTGGATTTGGGGGCGAGATGGAGTGATTCGAGTTTCGGGGTTAGGGGAGCGTCTGGTCCTGTTTCAGTTCCCGACTGCCGAAGTTTGTCGTTGGGTCTTTGAAGGGGGGCCGTGGCATCACCGTGAGAATATGCTGTTTCTGCGCAAGTGGGAGCCGGGTATTCAGCCCTTGGCCATCGACAATTCAGTGGTTCCAGTTTGGGTTAAGCTCTCGAATTTGCCGTCTGAGATGACGTCAAAGGAAGGTCTGGGGCGAATCGCTAGTTCTTTGGGTCGTCCTCTTTGTATGGATTACCCTACGAAGCAAGGGACTCGATTGGGGGTAGCGAAGTTGTGTGTTGAAATTTCAGTAAAAACTGCTTTGGTGAACAAGCTGAGCATTACTCCTGATGATTGCCCAGAGATGTTTGTTGATGTGGAGTTTTGTCATTCCCGAGCAAATGTGAGAAATGTCAGTTATTTGGCCATGACTGCTCTAACCCAGCAGGGAAGACGAAGAAGGTCTGGGTTGTTAAGCAGCCTAGAGTGAAGGAGCTTGTTCCTGTGGATCCTACGGGGTTAAAGGATAAGGGGAAGGGGGTACTTGATGAGCTACAGAATGAAGTGGTTCAGGAGGTGGTAGTTGTGGAGAATGTGGAGGTTGTGGGTTCTACTTCTTCTCCTGTTCAAATGCAAGATAAGAGTGCAGAGCTGTTGGTAAATGATGATGGGTTTCAAGTGGTCACGCATAGAAGGAATAGAATAAGGGCTCCTGCTCCGGGGTCTGTTTCTTGTAGTCCATGGAGTTTGTCAATTGGTTCGGGCAAGAGTTCACTTGATGATCAGGTATTCCCTTCGTTGAGCCCTGCGTTGAAGCGACCTGTGGAACCTCCACCTATTGCTCCTGCTCGGGGTAAGGGTAGGGGGAAGAAGCGGGGTAAATGAAAGTATTGTGTTGGAACATCAGGGGGTTCAATGCCCCTGATAAGCACTCTGCAGTGCTTAAGAAGTTTTGGAGTTTGAAGTTAGATATAGTAGCGTTACTAGAAACTAGAGTTGTTGCGACTAATAGTTCTGATATTCTAAAGAAGTTCAGTCATTTTAAGCATTTAAATAACTACCCTAAGCCTGTCAATGGGCGCATCTGGTTGCTCTGGAAAGAAGGTCTGGATATAGTGAAGGTTGATGATGGGCAGCATTTCATTAAGGTCATAGTTGGAGGGCTTAATCCTTTCTTTTTATTAGTAGTATACAGCCCAAACAAGGAAGCTGATAGGGCAGTGCTGTATAAGGAGCTCTTACTCCAGCAAGAGGGAGCTGTTCCAATGGCAATTATGGGGGATTTTAACGCTGTTGTGGAGCCAGGGGAGACTTCTAATCTTTTGGTTATGAACTCTAGTATGGTTGCTTTTAAGGCCTGGATCACTGATATGAATGTGATTGATCATAAAGTTATGGGGGCTTGGTTTACTTGGTGGAACAAGCAGGAGGAAAATCCCATTGCAAAAAGATTGGATAGGATTCTTATTAATGAAGCATGGTTATCTGTGTTTAAGGCTAGTACTGCTGTTACTTCTCCACCAGGGGTTTCGGATCATAGTGGCTTATTGCTGACAGTTACTCCTCAGGCGAAGGGCTTTCCTAAGCCGTTCAAATATTTCAGGTTCTGGACGAGTCACCCTGGTTATAATGAGTTAGTGGCTGCTGCTTGGAGGCATAAGGTGATCGGCTACCCATATTTTGTTCTTTATGGTAAGCTGCAGAAAGTTCGTCAGGCTCTTGTTAAGTTGAATAAAGAAGTGTATGCTGATATTTCTGTTCAGACTAGAGCTTGTGAAAGTAGGCTGGAGGCTATGCAGTTGGCTGTCTTGGCTAATCCTGATGCTGTGCTAGTGGGAGAAGAGAAACAGCTGTCTATTAAATGTCGTGATTTGCAGAAGGCTGAAGAAAGTTTTTACAAGCAGAAAGCTCGAATAAAGGGGGTACAGGAGGGTGATATGAACACTGCCTATTTCCATAGTTCAGTAAAGATTCATTCTCACCGCCAACAAGTAACTCGTCTGTTAAATTCTCAAGGGCAGGAGGTGACTGATATTAAGGAATTGGGGCAGATTGTTGTTGAGTTTTATAAAACCCTTATTGGAGAGGTTGATCCTGAAGTGTTTATCCACCCATCTAGTTTCTATGAAGCTTTGGCTCTTAAGTCTCTTACTCAGGAGGAAGCTGATTCATTAATTGCTCCTATAACCAGGGAAGAAGTATGTAAGGTGTTCAAGAATCTGGGGCAAGACAAGGCTCCAGGCCCTGATGGGTTCCCTGCTGAGTTTTTTAAATTGCACTGGGATTTGATTGGTAAAGAAGTGGAGGAGGTCGTTCTGGCTTTCTTTTCTTCTGGTATTATGCCGCAGGTCCTGAATTCTACCCTTTTCGCTCTGGTGGCAAAGATTCCAAATGCTGAGAGGATGAAAGACTTCCGTCCCATTTCCTGCTGTAACACAGTCTATAAAGGTATCTCGAAGGTTTTGGCCAACAGGTTAGCTTCTATCCTACCAAGCCTTATCTCTACATCTCAGTCTGCCTTTATTCGAGGTCGGTCCATATGTGATAATATCTTATTAGCAACAGAGTTAGTTAAAGACTATCATAGGACTAGAATTTCCCCAAGATGTGCTGTGAAAATCGATATTATGAAAGCGTTTGATTCCGTGGACTGGAATTTTCTGTTTACTGTTCTAGGTCAGATGGGACTTCCTGATATGTTTATAAACTGGCTGCGAGCTTGTGTTTGTACTCCTAAAGTGAGTGTTGTACTGAATGGTGGAATTTGTGGGTTCTTTGAGATGAAAAAAGGTCTGAGGCAAGGCGATCCCCTGTCGCCGTATTTGTTTACTGTCGCTATGGAAGTATTAGATGGCATGTTGAAATTGGCAGTTAGGTAGAACCAAATCCCCCCCCCCCCCATCCTAGATGTAAACCATTGGCAATCACCCACTTGTGTTTTGCTGATGATTTGCTGGTGTTTACTAATGGTTCTATAAGGGGGGTGGCAGGGATTTGTCGGGTACTTGCTGCTTTTTATAAAGTTTCTGGTTTAAAATGTAATCCGGATAAGTGTCAATTGTTTTGTGGGGGGATCTCGGAGTCTGAGCAGCAGTTTATTTCATCATATTCAAAGTTTCCTCTTGGTAAATTGCCTGTGCGGTATTTGGGCGTTCCTCTTCTCACTGGAAAGCTATCTAGGGCAGACTGTCGGGTCTTAGTAGAGAAAATTACAGCTAAGATTTCAAGTTGGAGGGCAAAAACGCTGAGTTTTGCTAGAAGATTGCAACTTATTACGTCTGTCCTGACTAGTGTGTTGCAATATTGGATGGGGATTTTCCTGCTTCCTCAGTTTGTCATTAAGGAAGTCGAGTCTATATGTAGTAAGTATCTTTGGGATATAACTGAATCATCAATTCGAACAAGGGCTGTGGTTTCCTGGGAGTTTCTTGCTCGACCTAAGAAGGAAGGAGGTTTAGGGATTCGAGGCTTTACAATCTGGAATAAAGCTTGTGTGCTTCGTCATTTTTGGGCAGTTCTAGCTGAGCAGGGGTCTCTTTGGGTGGCTTGGATCCACCGTTATCGAATCAAGCACAGGTCAATTTGGGATCTAAAGACTTCCTCTGCTGCTTCCTGGATATGGAGGAGGATTTTGAAATGTAGGGATATGGCCAGGCCGTTTATATCAGTGTTGCAGGGGGGATTAGCATGGGATGGTGAAATTATGGAAACGTATTCTGTCAAAAGGGTCTGGCAATCTCTTCGTCCAAAGAGAAGTGTTGTGCCTTGGGTGAATTTGGTCTGGGACAGTGTGGTGATTCCTCGCCATGGATTCATTCTTTGGCTGATTATTCAGGATAGGTTAAAGCTGCAGGACCGCCTTATCTCTTGGGGGAAATCTCTGTCAGGCTTATGCTTGCTATGTCCTGGTCGGATGGAAACTCGAAATCATCTATTTGTGCAGTGTGCGATTGTGCGTTATGTGCTTGTGCAGTTGTTCAAGTCTGCTGTGCCGCCGCCATTGGTTGATTGGCAAGACGTTTTGAAATGGTGCGTTGATCGCTGGGGTGGGAACTCTGCTTCTGCACGCCTTAATCGGCTTTCTTGGAGTGTTGTTTTGAGTATGATTTGGCGAGAGCGATGCTCTCGCATGTATGGATCAACTAGTGCTAGATCTCCTTTGCAGCTAGTGGAGCAGGCTAAATGGGTTATTGAGTATAGATGTTTGCTAGATCAGAGTTTGTTAGATTGCTTCATTGCTCGGGGCTTGGGGTAGTTTTTTTTCCTTGACTAAATATTGTACAGACTGTTTGTTTGGAGGAGCACCATAGTGTTTATGCTATTGGTTGCCTGATTTTAATGCAATTTTGATCTAAGTATAAAAAAAAAAATTAAGTATATGTTAAGAGTTCTACATCGCTTCTGCACTTTCAAAAATGCAACTCGATATGCAATATTTGAACCAATGACATTTAGATTGCGATTTAAAATTATCATCATTTCATAAGATAAATGAAAATTAAATTAATTATTAATCTCGAATTAGAATAAATAAAATTAGAAATTAGAAATATCAAATACCTTAAAAAATATTTATGGGAGAGTTAATGGGTTAGCTAACCTAGTGAAAAAATCCTATAATTTTTCAGATTTAACCTTCCTCTATATTTTTATTGGAAAAGATCAAATAAATTTGTTTAGTGTAACTGGTTATACTTCTTATCTTTGTTCGATAGACCACTTTTCAAATCCCATGACTAATGTATTTTATTTATTCCTGTAAATAAGAAAATTAATAAATGACTGTAAATAAGAAAATAATAAATGAGAGTTACCCTCAACAAAAGCGTTCTAAAATTGTCAACTTGTGAAGATGGACCATTTCAAGTGTTTGCTAAGAAAGGGCAACAAACGAGTCAAGTCGAGTCGCGTTCTTGCTTAACTTGAGCTAAGCTCGTTTGTAATTTTGTATCTCAAACTCGAATTTTGATAATCCAGCTCGAGTTCGAACTCGGCTCGATTAAAAATAATCTAGCTCGACTGGGTAGAGTTCGAAAAAGCTCATTAACACAGCTTGTCAAGCTGAGTACAAGCTCGGCTCAAGATGAGCTCGATTTGAAATCATTTTTGTCGAAAAATGTACACATAAGAGTTTAAATGATAAAAAGAACACTAGAATCTATAAATAACAACTAACTTTCATACACATCCGTATTAACAAGATAATGTTCATGTTCAAAAGAGTAATTAATCCTTCCACCAGCTCTAAACAAGCTACCTCGCGAGCTTAGCTCAACAAGCCACCGAGTCAAGCTAGCTCATGAGCTTATCAAGTTTAGCATGGTCTAGCTCAAGCTTGGCTCGTTTACTAACGAGCCGGCTTGTTACATAATGAGTCGAGTGTCGAACGAGATTTTTTCGATTCGATACCGAGTTGCTCGCGAGCGGCTTGGCTCATTTGTAGCCCTACCTAAGATCAATGACAATGCCTATAAGATAGATTTGCCTCGTGAGTAGTGGCGGATCCATAAACTTTTTATAGGGGTGTCCTCGTCCAAAAATTAAATTAAAAATAAATAATTTAATAATTTAATTAATTAATTAATAGATAAGAAAATATCGACTAGTACAAATTTTAAAAAAGATCACGACGTGTTTTCAGATTATAAAAAAGAATATAAAATAGACTCGGGGTTTACACTACTCAACAAATCTGTATATCATACTAGAAAAATTCACGAACTGATTGCATATTTGATTTCTAACCTTGTTCTTTTATGTAACTCAAAGCTGAAATACTCTTTAAACACTTGTCGTGTAACCATGAAATTAAATCAAATTAAGAGCAACCTGTAATTAGTTTAATTGTTAGGTTTTTGAAATAGTTTGGGATAAGGAATAATTTTACTATTACATAGTGTTTAAAAAGGAACAGCAAAAGAGTTGCAACCTAGTGGAGATACGTTTAATAATAGTAGTGTCCTAGTTTTGAATAACACAGACTACCACTTATGTTTTTTAATCATATGCAAACTAAATGGATATGATAATCGTTTTTTCTAATTTTAGTGGTGGCCCAGATTACTATTTATATTTTCTTTTATTCATACAAAACTACTACCAGGGGTTGAATAATCGTTTTCCTAAATTTTAGGGGTGTCCCGAAACACCCTTAAAGTCCCATGTATCCGCCCCTGCTCGTGAGCATGGTATAATTTCGACATTCAATATTTTTTTGACTTAGCTCTTTTTCTTGATTATTGTTTGACTTTGAAGGCAAATTCTTTTTAAGAGAGGAGAAATGATGAGAGCATCGAAACCAATGACACCAGTAATTAGAGGCGACTCAAAGATTGATGATACAACTAAATACCTGTTCCAATAACTAGAAGTCAAGCAAAAAAAGTTCCAAACACAATTTTAAGCTTATTTGGCGATATGTTTTGCTGATTTGGAAGACGTTCATTTCATTGGGCTATTTGTGCACTTTAATTTGAGGTCTAAAATACATGTTCAGATTGATTTTTCTCGATGGATAGACCCGTTGCTAGGCCTACCTGGCCTATCATTGGAGTCCATCTTAATTTCCTTAGTCTATAAGGAGACCCGACTCAAACAGCCACCAAAGGTCTTGCATTCCATTCTTTGGCAACAAGAAACACCAAATCCGGCCATCTGACTTGAGAAGGAAAAGGAGGGGATTTTCGATCACCTCAAAGGGGAACACACATATCTACCTTTCTTTTGTGGAATTCTCACTGTTTTATTTCAATTTTTATTCCATTTAGTCTCCTAGTTGACAAGAGAGGGTGATATGCCTAAGGGCTAAGAGGATTAAGGACAACTTTGAAACAACTTTGATAAAAATTAATAATTAGCTTCCGAGTTCAAGTGATGAATTTGAAACTAAGTTCTCTTATGCGCATGAAATCACATTAGGGATAGAAACATCAATATCTAATATCTGGAAGTTTATTATCCCTGTCGTTGTCCACTTCATTCGAGCTAGTGCTTCTATTCAATTGGGCATTTGTTTTGGTTGCCTTAATTTTTTTAAGGATAAATTACAAGTATGGTCCTAAGTTTATCAAGTTTTGTCACTAAAAATAATTAATTTTATTCGTAGTCACTAAAATTAGTAAAACATTTCAAATTTGGTAACTCTCCGTCCAACTCCGTTAACTTTGTCTGACGTGGCGGTCAACTCTCAAAGTTGACCGTTAACTTAATGACGTGGCAATTAAAAATAATAAATAAAATAAAATTTAATCTTTTCCCATTTTCAACTCAATTTTGCAATAAAATAAAGGATAATGTCTATTTATTACCCAAATCTTTTTCAAATTCTTTTATTTTATCCAAACCTATTGAAATACTAATAATCATCCAAATGTTAAGTTTCCATTAATAATGATGTTAGTTAAAACTGAGCTGGCAAAAGAGATGCTGATGTGGAAATAAATTACTCTTTTTATTAAACCACATTATTCCCCAATAACCATTTATTATTTTAGAGATATCATAAAATTATAAAAAAAAACCTACGCCTACAGCCACACATATATTACCTCCCTCTCTCTCGCCGTTCCCCAGCAATACTCGCCACTCTCCGCCGCAACCAAACCACCGGCCCACAATGCCCATCAGTACTTTCCAGTCGGCTATCGCAGGATCAGGCCACCACTCCACATAACCTGCCACTCCACCGCCCCATACAACACCTCCGTCCCAGACAACCATATCCCCACCTCCCAACGTGACCTCCTCCTTCGCCTCGGTGCTGGAGCGACCACCGCCCTCAACCCGACCTCTCCGCTGCCCTGACCCGGCTTGTCCGCGACTCGAGAGGTATGCGGCGCCGTCGGCAGCTAGACATTCGCATGCTTCCCTCCGTCCTTCGCCTGGTGGACATCCAGGACGGCTCCTCCAGAAGCTCATCGACGACCAGCCTCTAGCCCTCGCTGGCAAAATCGCCATCGACACCATTGCTGCCGCTGGAGCTTCATCTTCGACTAGATCTGGAGTTGTTTTCTGGAAGAAGAGGGAGGAAAAGGGAAGTCTAGAGAAGGTGACTCGCACGAAACTACACCACAAATTGATCCAAACTAGAGCCCAAATTTTTAAACTCTAGCCGGGTGTCGTATAGAGCAAGTATTTAAATTGTCAACCCGGACCGGTCCATGTACCCCTACTTCAATCGCTTAGGTTGTTATCTAGCAAGCAACTTTAGCGTTTAGGTTTATTGGAACTACAAACTAACCAAGCAAAGAAAAGTAAATAAAGGAAAAGTCTAACTAAGAGAGCTTCACCCAGGAATCGCTTCCCCCTAACTAGCTACCCTGACTCGTTGGATTGAAACGATTGCCTTGGAAACGTTATTCGTGAACCGCAGAGGAAAGCGTATGTGGTCAGATCACAGTCTCAATTGCTAAACCGAGGTGAGAATGAAAGGTCGTGCCACTCGACCCTCTCGGTTTAGACAATCGGTAATCGACTTACTCCCTCACTCAACTCTAAGGTCGGACGGTTTAACAACGATTAATCGACTTGTTCAATTCATTATTGAGGGTTGCCCTAACTCAACCTCGTTAAGGTGGCTTAGAAAGCGGAGGGAAAACCAACTCGATTGAGTCTCCCTTGAAAGGGGGATTTTCCTCTCTAAACTAGGCTAAGGTGGCAAATTAGATTACTAGCACTTAAATGCACAAACTTAGGGGTGCTAAGCACAATTATGCACAATCCCTAGGATGCTAAGCACAAAATATGCACAACCCCTAAGTTGCTAAGCACAAGCATGCACAATCGACATGAATAATACCTCATCCTTGAATTAAACACTACCCAATGACAATCATTCAATCTAAACAAGTAATTACAAAGTATTAGTTAGGGATCTACAACACCCAAGAGAAAAGAGTGAGTTTCTAGAGAGAGAGAGAGAGAGAGAGAGAGGGATTACAAATTTGAGCTCAAGATCTTCTTCTTCTTCTAGGCTTGAATCTTGCACCCAAGCCTCCAATGATGCACCAAGATCACTCTAGCACTCTCTCTCTGTCACTAGAACTCCCCTTTGGTGTTTAGGTTGAAACCCTAGAGAAAGAAAGTGTTTCTTCTCCAAAAACCAGCTCCTCTTTCTCTCTCCCCGCTGTTGTCTTTATATTTGCCCGAAAGTGACTAGTTCACGGACACGTTGGCCAGTTCACGGTCGTGAACACCTAAACGCGTCCGTGAACTCAGTGTCATCCAGAACGCACTGCTTCACTCTCCTGGGTTCACGGTCAATGGCCCTAGTTCACGGTCTCTAAGACCGTGAACTGCCTTGTCGTCAGTAACTTCACGAACCTCGCTGGACTGCTCGATGTTTACAGTTTGTGGTCCATGTTCACAGTCTTAGGAGACCGTGAACTGCCTCGTCCGGCCGTGAATTGCGGCTGTTTCCCGAGACGCCTTCACTTCACTACTATGAGGCAATTGTCACGGTCTTCGGACTTTTCTTCGGTTTTGGCACTTTTTTACCTCCAAATATCCCAAAACTCGTCCTCGACCCTTCCACACGTGCTAGGACCTGAAAGGTATCAAAACAAGCACAACCTAGCGTGAAATATGTCGACGAACGATGAAATACTAAGTTAAACGAATAAGAAATGAGGGAAAAAATGTTTACATTTGAGCCTGAATCAGAAGGCGAGAGAGAGAGGAAGAAAAGAAAGACATGGAGGAGAGACGACAAAAAGGAAAGTAAATGAAATAATGGAGGTTTTTTTATTTGAAATTCTATTATAATTTTTTATTTTTATTAATTCCTTATGTGGACGCTGATGTGGATGCTGACGTGGAGATCCGTTAGTAAATAATTAACGGTAACATAATGAATGTCCAGACTTTGATCAGTTACATTACGTTTAGATAATTATTAATATTTTAATAGGTTAGGATAAAATAAAAGAATTTGAAAAAAGTTTGGGTAATAAATAGATATTGCCCTAAAATAAAATGAATAGAACAGAAAAAATAAAAAACAGATGGTGACCGCTTCACTCTCCTCTTCCACTCTCATTCCCCGGCCACTGGAGCAGTCATACTAAACAGGGGATTTGAACCCCATGACATGAGCTTCATATCCAAAAAAGCCTAACTCTTCAATATAGGGTCACATATATTGAATCATCAAATCAAGTCTAGGTAAAATGGTTTTCCTTCCGTCTCCTCCTCTATATCTCGACAACCACTGTCGATCTCTCCACTTCATGATCTCGCACCACCGTCAGAAGAAAAATGGCCACTCCGCCTCTCCAAGGTCATGAACCCCACGTCCCAGCGCCCAATAGCCACGCCGGCCTTCCGCAACTTCATCTCCCGCCTCTCCTCCTTCGTCCGCGAGTGCTTCTCCCAACGCCGCCCATGGACGGAACTCATCCACCGCTGCATTCGCTCGCCCTGACTCCCTCACCGAAGTCGCCGCCGAGATCCGCAAGAATCTGTCCTACTTCAAGGTCAATTACATTTCAATGCTCGTCGTCGTCCTCAGCTTCTCCCTCCTGTCCCATCATTTCTCCCTCCTGGTGCTCCTCTTCCTCCTCACCTCCGGGATCTTCCTCTACCTCTCCTGCGCCTAACTCCATCTCCTTTTCTACTTGGATTAGCCTTTCAATCAAAATTGGTGAGAGGACGGAGGAGAAAGAAAATGACAGCTCAACCAATTGAAAAATGCCATTATACCTTTTACTCGATCGGGTAGGTGCGTTATCGAATCCGTCGCCTGGCGTCGACGACGACGGAGGAGGAGAGAGTTTGCGAGTCGGCATCGGCGACGAGTGTTTGGGAGATGGCACCGGGCTTGGACTCGGAGGCGGGGAGGATGCTGTGGTGGCGGATGATAATGGAAGGTGGCAGATCCCCTCTTTAGTGTCGCTGCTCCAGTGGCCAAGGAATGGGAGTGGAAGAGGAGAGTGATGAAGAGAAGAGGGTGAATCCGCCGCATCTGTTGTCATTTTTTCTGTTTTATTAATTTTATTTTATTTTATTGTGAAAATGAGTTGGAAATGAAAAAGGATTAAATTTTATTTTAATAATTATTTTTTAATTCCCACGTCATTAAGTTAACGGTCAACTTTGAGAGTTGACCGCCTCGTCAGATAAAGTTAACGGAGCTAGACGGAGAGTGACCAAATTTGAAACGTTTAATTAATTTTAGTGACCACAAATGAAATTAATTATTATTTTTAGTGACACTTTTTAGTAAACTCAATGACCAACTATGCAATTTACCCATTTTTTTAATATTTCTACCTGTGCTTGTAAACTCTGGTCTAACGAGACTAAATGGCGAGGCTTGTATCAAAGCTGTTAAAGTTTCTTAGTTGGCTTGGCTACGTTCCTAACGCTGCTGAGTGCTGATGACTTGGACTCGACTGTTACACCTAAATCATATTTCACCGTACAGTAGCAACTCATCGAGGAAACAAGAGGCAAACACAGAAAGTAACAGGGGCATTGTCTCGCCAACAAGGAAACTAATATCCCCAAAAAAGAAGCGAATATTAACCCTCGAAGAGAAATTCCGGACAACCTTTGACAATTATTAGCAAAATAGATTAACAGAGCTCGGTCAGTATGATTTTCCGCAATGTATCAAGCTTCCTGCTCCCAAGAAGAGACCGAAAATTGCAGCACTTCCAACTGTAGTTTGCCCAATGTACCTAATTTTCAGGAGTCCCGGCACCTACACACACAGATTCAAAGCTCGACGCAATAAGAAACCTTCAACACAAAGCAATAAACAAATCCAGATCTAGACTAAATCGATCAGGGGCATAATCATGGACGGACAAGGGTTGCAGACTAACCGCATAACCGAATTCAGCACTAACCGTTGACAAACATAAGATTCAAGATAATAATTCAGGGCCAAGATGGAATAAACTCGGCATGTGAACACGAGACATCTTTCCAAGATAGTGAATAGTGAGAAATGTTCATTTAATTTAATCATCTCACAATGCCCCCTAAAATGGTTTCTCACAAACGGGTTGGAGAGTTCCAATCTCATATAGTCTGCAGGCAATGTGTCCACTTTCTCACCTACAACAAGAACTAAACGCTAATGTAGCTCACACGCAAAGAGGTTTGAACATCGAATTGAGTAGGCAATAAATATGAAGCCCCTATTCCATCTGGTTGGTTGCAAAACGACAAGAGCTTACCTTATGTCTAATGGCCTCATAAGTTCCATAAACAGCACCTGCAAAACAAACCATCATTGAGAATGTCAGCAGCAACTTGAAACATCCATTGGACACACCCACTGCCGTCCTTCCATAAACTCGAAAACTCTCAGGCTCACAGACCAATGGGTACTGATCATGCAATAAGAACTGTCATTCAATATCCCATTCACCACCGAATCCAATCGAAGCATCAGCATTGCCAGAAACATTCGAATGTCAGAATTATATTATAGCAACCCAACCAAGACTCACAGACCACTTGAGTGACACGGTTAAGTTACAAAGAAACATTCATGATTGTCAGACTAGTACTAGAATCTAGAGCTGAAGTCCGCTGATTAAACAAGCAACGAAAAGTTGATTCAAAAACGTATTTGAAGGGGTTAGTCAACCTTATAAAGCAGTGTAAGGTCCCGTCTGTCAGTAAATCGATCATGAAACAACCATCCCTATTGTGATTTCCAGTTACAGATTGTAAGGAATAAACGCTACTTAAGGAATTTCACAGGCAGGACATGTTTAAATTTCATCCCAGGACCATTCTCAATAGTACTCGCCTGAAGCATAATTACGAAAAGCTTACTCCCCTCTCCCGGACACAAACCAGAGCATAACGAGAAGCATCGGAACAAATTTCACAGGAAAAACAAATCGATCGAGTTCAGGAAGAGCCAGAAATAAACAGAAACACCCAATTCTTATTTCTCAAGCAATATAGCATACTCTGCTAAATACAACTGAGAATCGAGCAACTGTAACTTACCGACAGCCCCACCGACAGCACCGCCAACGGCGACACCGGCAGTCACACGAGCCAAGCAACTATCTCTTGCCATTTCGTGACCTGAAACGCTCTACTTGATCTCCAAAGTTGGCACCTTCTTCAACCTTCCGCTATCAAACCTCGTTGGATGGCAGTCCGATCAATTTCACTGCCCAAATCGACGCTTTAGGGCAACAGAGTTCAGACGATATATGAGAAAACCTTATTGGGCCGAATTATTCGGAACTGGTTATTTTTCCGTTGGGCTTCAGCAGAAACATATTGGGCCGAAAATATAAGCCCATATGTTAAGTTTTTTTCCGCAAAATTTATTACGGTTTCGGAATTCGGATTAGGTGAGGAGAGGACTGAGCAGGTCTCTCGTTATTTGCAAGTTGCAACGAATCGAGAGGTCAATAAAATCTGCTATCAGCCGGAGGAGAGTCGCCCCCAGGGCCAGGGACCCCGTTTCCGTCTACCGCCCACCGGTTTCCGGCCAGACAGTGAGCGGAGCTGAATTTTTTTCACGGTTGCAGCATCAAGAGAACGTATAATTTGAACCAACAGGGTCAATTAGGATCTAGGAGTTTCCCGTCTCCGTAATTTCTTCCTCCTCGCATTTCGCTCCTCCGGCGACAATGGACAACGAAGTGGATCCGTTTCCAGGTCACAAGCGCTGCGGTTACCTCTGCGCTGTCCTCGTCGCTCCCTCGCCGGCGGATCCCCTTGCGTTTCTCTCTCCCTGCCGCCTTTTCGCCGACGGCAATCGCGTCGGTTTCGTGACTGAGCAGCACAACGTTTTTCTGTCAACGGTCTCAGATTCCAGAATTGAGCCGCAAGTAACTACTTCAGGTGCAGGGGCGGTTGAGGAGACAGAAATTGGATCCAAAGGCGGGGTTACGAGGCGGAATGAGAGTTCGGGAAGGAGGAAGGGCGGCGGCAAAAGTAGCCGCAATGTGTCAGGGAAGAAGAGGAAGGTAGTTAGAGGGATCGGAATGGTGAATGGAAGCTTGAGCGTTGTGCATCAAATTCATGCTCTTGTGACTCACAAGTGTATAAAGACTCAGGCGCGGGTATTGCAGTCCGAAGTGCGGGAGATTGGCGGCGAGGAGAGGTTGGTGGTGCTGGTGGACGTGTATCTGCCGTCTGAGGTGTGGTCCGGGTGGCAGTTCCCCAAGTCTGGGCCGATAGCCGGTGCTCTCTTCCGGCACTTGAGGTTTGTGCATCGATCGTTATTTCTTGAGATTACTTCAATTCTACGTCAACGCTGGACGAGGCCGTCTGTTTCCTCCGAATTTAGTATGAAAGATGCATAAATCTAGTTACTTAGTTTCTCTTTCATGTTAGTCAGTTTCGAATTATATGTCTTTCAGTACAGTTTCTGCAGTTAGCTTTTAGTCGGGCTGGCTAACACATTTCAGTCTGCAGCTCTGATTGGACGAAGAGAAGTTGGATGCTTGCCAATCGAGGAGCATTATCTGAAGATAATGGTATTTGGAATGTCTCTCCTTGTCATGTTCTTGACTGCAAAGTACACTGCGACATCTCTGATTCTCTTAAGAAGAAGAAGTTTAAACTGCATGAAATCTTTGCTAGTTTGCCTAGTTTGGGAGGCAGGGAAAACTATGGTTCTTTGAGTCTGAAACCAGCAGCTGATTGTCATGATTCTGGTATTTGGGATGTTGCTGAAGATGTATTGATAAACATTTTATCACTTCTTGGTCCATTGGATCTTGTCAGAGTCGCTGCTACTTGTCATCGATTGAGATCATTGGTCGTATCTATCATGCCGTGCATGAAACTTAAATTATTTCCTCACCAGCGTGCTGCTGTTGAGTGGATGTTGGAGAGGGAGCTGAATGGCAGAGTATCCCCACATCCTTTTTTCATGAAATTTTCAACTGAAGACGGGTTTACATTTTGTGTAAACACTGTCTCTGGTGAATTAGTGTTAGGGGAGGCTCCCACTGTAAGGGACTTCCGTGGGGGTATGTTCTGCGATGAACCTGGCTTGGGAAAGACCATAACTGCTCTTTCACTTATTCTTAAGACACAAGGAAAAATGGCAGACCCGCCAAATGGAGTGCAAATCACGTGGTGTACACATAATGATGATCAGAGTTGTGGCTACTATGAGCTTACTGGTAACAACCTTGCTTCTATGAGTACACCATCTGGGAAAAGTCTTGCGAGCCAGAGTGCTCGCAGGGGTCAATTATCTTTGGATGAGGTCACTCCTATTAGTGATGTGTCTTATCCCCCCAATAAAAGAAGAAGATTATTTGATACTGTTGAAACACTATCAACAATATCTCCCATGTCCGGAATCATTGGGCAGCCTTCTAGATGCACCAGAAGCATGAGTTCCGCAAAGAAAAATCTGTTATTTGCTTATGGGGAAGGATCCGGTGTTTCTTCCACAACGAAGGCAGATAAATCGAAGAAGAGGAAGCATGCAAGTAACTCGCTTGTGAGCGGTGTAAAGAGTGCTGCAGCAAATTGCCCTATGTCTAATGAGACTTGGGTTCAATGTGATTCATGTGGAAAGTGGAGGAAGCTTCCAGCTTCCATTAATACTCTGGGTGCTGCATGGTTCTGTAGTATGAATACTGACCCCACACATCAAAGTTGTAAAGATCGTGAGGAGTTATGGGACAAATCTGCATCTGTGACAGAAATGCTTGGGTTTCACAAGAGAGCAACTTCTGGGGCAAAAGATCAAAACATTTCATTTTTCATTAGCGTTGTCAGGGAGCACTGTTCAGCAATGAGCTCAAAAACGAAGAAAGCATTGATGTGGCTGGCTAAACTTCCTATGGATAGACTCTCTTTAATGGAAACTGTTGGATTGGCGAGCCCAGTTCTAGGATCTGGTGCTGGAGATGCTATTGCTTTCCATAAAATCTTTCAAGCATTTGGTCTTGTAAAGAGGATAGTGAAGAATGTTACTAGGTGGTATTACCCTCCTAATCTTGACAGCTTGATATTCGATTTGGGTGCTCTCAGACTTGCTCTCTGTGAACCACTCGATTCCGTGAGGTTATACCTGTCGAAAGCAACTCTTATCGTTGTTCCAGCAAACCTTGTAGATCATTGGAGAAATCAAATCCAGAAACATGTCAAACCTGGGCAGCTGCGGGTCTGCATTTGGACAGATCATAAAAGGCCTCCTGCCCACATTTTGGCTTGGGATTATGATGTTGTTATTACAACATTTAGCCGTTTAAGTGCTGAGTGGGGCCCAAATAAACAAAGCCCTCTGATGCAGGTACATTGGCTCAGGGTTATATTAGATGAAGGACACACTCTCGGATCTAGCCTGAATCTAACAAACAAACTGCAGATGGCAATTTCCGTAATGGCTTCCACTCGTTGGTTGTTAACAGGAACGCCAACATCTAACATGCCTAATAGTCAGCTCTCGCATCTCCAGCCAATGCTTAAGTTCCTACATGAGGAAGTCTATGGGCAAAATCAGAAGTCATGGGAAGCTGGTATCCTTAGACCATTTGAGGCAGAGCAGGAAGAAGGTCGCCTTCGTTTGTTAGAATTGCTACGCAGATGCTTGATCAGTGCTAGGAAGAAAGACTTAAAGAATATTCCCCCTTGCATGAAGCAAGTAATCTTCCTCGACTTCAATGAGGAACACGCTAGAAGTTATAATGAATTGGTGGTTACTGTCCGACGGAACATCTTGATGGCTGACTGGAATGATCCATCACATGTTGAGAGTTTACTCAATCCAAAGCAATGGAAGTTTCGAACTGCAACTGTTAGAAATGTCAGGCTGTCTTGTTGTGTTGCTGGACATATTAAAGTGAGTGATGTTGGTGAGGATATTCAGGAAACAATGGATCTCTTAGTTGGAAGAGGTCTTGATCCCATTTCCGAGGAGTATGCCTTGATAAAGTATTACCTTCAGTATGGCGGCCATTGTCTCAGGTAAAACTTTATCACCTAATATGTTTTATTGTATGCCCTTGAATCAATCCATAATACATTCATAGTGATGCCTCGTTTTTTTTTTAACTTCTCACTTGTGGAACTTTGGTTTTAAAGATGCAAAGAATGGTGTCGTCTACCTGTCATCACACCATGTAGGCATCTTCTGTGCCTTGGATGTGTCGCTTTAGATAGTGAAAGGTGTACTTCTCCAAGATGTACTTATTTATATGAGATGCAAACTCCTGAGGTATTAACCCGTCCAGAAAATCCAAATCCCAAATGGCCGGTCCCTAAAGATCTAATTGAGTTGCAGCCGTCATATAAACAGGTGGGTTCTCAGTCAACTTGAATTCAGAGGCTCACTATGCTGTCTATTGTTGGTAAAATACGTTGTTACCAATGACCGTTTCGGAATTTAAATGCAGGATGACTGGGATCCAGATTGGCAATCAACATCAAGTAGTAAAGTAGCTTACTTAGTGCAGAGGCTGAAAGCTTTGCAACAGGCTAATACGGACAGCAGGCTCTGTATTCACAATACTAGCGATGAGTCTGAGATGAGTAGTTCAACTGGAGTAGTGCAACAGGAAGATGGCCAACAGAATTCTACAGCTTATAAGATTATCCAAGACAAAGTGATTATATTTTCTCAATTTCTAGAACATATACACGTCATTGAACAGCAGGTATTTTGTTACTTACTGTTTCTGTTACATTATTCTCAATGATTTATACCAGTGCGAGGTGTTGGTTTTGACCATTGCTGTAAATTTCATAGCTGACATTGGCTGGCATCAAGTTCACTGGACTCTACAGCCCAATGCATTCTCACAACAAGGTATTCGAGTATCCGCGTTTCCCTCATCTCTCTCCCTCTCCCTCTCTCGCACTATCTCTCGCTCCTGGTGTTGCTAATCATTCATCCTGTGCTCATTCAGGTGAAATCACTGGCCACATTCCAGAACGACGCGGACTGTATGGCTCTTTTAATGGATGGAAGTGCTGCATTAGGCCTCGACTTAAGCTTTGTCTCGCATGTGTTTCTAATGGAACCAATCTGGGACAGGAGGTAAAATGAACCCCTAAACTGTAATCACACACACTTATGGCGTTGCAAGCACATTTTCCCTAATTTTAAGAGAGCTTCGCTTCCTCCAAGGGAAGACATAAAATGGTTGGACCAAATTTTTTAGGTTAGCTTCTAATGCACTATAGCTTTCAAATTCCACCAGCATGGAGCAACAGGTGATCAGTCGGGCTCATCGAATGGGCGCCACTCGCCCGATTCATGTCGAAACTCTAGCAATGCGTGGAACAATCGAAGAGCAAATGGTGGAGTTCCTTGAGGTTCGTCCTTCCACCATATTAACGACTCGTTTGTTGCTATCACTTTCCAAATGTGTTTTTTGGGCATATATCCACATGTTTTCTATTTAATGATATAAAGAACAAACTAGTAAAGGGTTGTTAAGTTAAAATGGTAGCAAACAACAAAACACAAATGATATGTATAATTCACCATCTAGAAACTTGTAAACAAAGTTGGTACATTTCTAAATGAATTTCTAGTACATTTACCAAATGATTCACTTCGCAAATCCACAAACCCTGTGTATGTTATTCTTCCTTGTATTGCTGGAGTTTTGAGGAATCATATTTCTGTGCTTTTCCACTAGGGCACTAATAACTCGGAGGACATAGAAGAAGAAATTGATAGGCCAAACCAGGAAGGCAGCCGACCTCATCGTTCGCTCCATGACTTTGCAGAGTGCAACTATTTGGCAAGGCTGACATTCGTCCGCACGGCGTCTGCCTGCTAAATCTTGAAAGAAGCAAGCAGCCTTTGATATTCCTCACTGTAACATAGAGACTATAGATGTAGTGATTGCAGGTTTTGGGGAGTGAGAACCCAACGCTACCTATTCCCTATTCTGTTTGTTGTAAGATCACAAAAAGGAAATGGTGAGAGTAACGCAGCATTCGGTGGCCGGAGCCCTCAAACTCTCCAAAGAATAAATCAAGACCAGACAGAAGAGGGTTGCAATTAGTTTTTACAGGAGCAGGCAGAGCCTTCTTTCCCCGTGATGAGGCAAAATATGAAGAAATGACAGTTAGAAAGAGTGAGACTTTACTTAACTAATAGTCTAATACCTGACCTCTGAGACAAATTTTGCGTTGTGCACGTAATGAGCTAAGCCTTCTTTCCCCAAGCTGACAGCTTGGTTTCTCGTCCTTGGGGACTTGGCACTGTTGATACTCTAGCCCTTCGAGCTGCCTACTAGCATATTTCTAGCTATGGTGGTCAACTGCATGATCATTGATTTGGTGACCATAGTTAGGAAGGCAATTAGATGCATGATCGTTGACCCAACCGCCTTTTGAAGTACTATAATTGAACCGAACCGATGAACATTGGCGGAGCTAGGTGAGGAGTTGTGGGGTTCATGGATCCCATTTGGAAAATGAATATACATTAAAAATGATGGATTTTTAAGATGGGGTTAGTAAATTTAGAACAAAGGACCCCCTCTTTTCGAGACAATGATTTTACTATCGAGTCAAACTTCGTATTTGGTTATGTTTGGACCCCACTAAATCATATCTCTGGCTACGCCAATGCCGATGAATGTCCATTATGATGCAAATGCCCTCAAGCTATCTCTCTTAAGCTAGTTAAGTTAATTCTTAGTTTGTTAGTTTAAACTCAACCGTAAGTTGTCGGGCGGATAACAATTGCATCCTTTGAGTTTCTCGTTCCTAGGAAAATACGAGCTCAATCACCACTATATTATGCTACCTAATTGAGTTATATTTGATTTGATTAGGTGCAGTAGAGTAGAGTAATAGAGCATCGAATTCTTTCTATTCATAAAAGCTGGGGCACTTTTTGCACATTACTGTATCACTTTTCGTGGTTTAGCGGGTTCCAAACATTCCCATTCACCTCTTTGGCTCTTTCATTCACCTACTGATCTCTGGCTTCCCTCCTCCGTCAAGTTCTCAGCCCAGTGAGCTAATTTCGGGTTCATTTTCCCCAAACCATTTTCTTCACTTTCATCCTCTCAATTCCATATCCTTCTTCCGTTCTTCTTCTTCTTCTTCTTCTTCTTCTTCTTCTTCATTCTGCCTTTTCCTTCCATCCCCTAACAAAAGCATGATACCAAGACAAATGCGATGATAATCATGAATGCTTTCTTGAAATGTTCTGGCTTTTCGGAGCTTCGGGTCAATGAAGGATCCCTGCCTGCCGCTGCAACTGCTTCTTCCCTCTCCTTCCCTTTTGGGTTTATTTCTCCGAAAGCAGTAGGACGGGACGCTCATGCAACTGGATACGTTGTCCTCTTCTTCCTGAAATTGGGTCTCAATTGCTACGCCTGTCCAGATTGGCTCTGAAGGTTTGATTTGAATATATGAGTTTGAAATTATTGCTTCTTTTTTATCAAGTTTGTTCTTATTACTGAATCTCACTGTGTATGTTTGGTTCAGGTCTCTAAACTGTTAGAGATTGATGTGCCATGACAAGAAGCTGAAGAGTAGTGCTGATTGAACTTCTTCACCTTCTTCCTCCTGTGAAACGTGTTGCTGTAGTTTTACAGCCACCAGGTAACAACTTCTCACCATCTTCCTCCTCTGCTTTAGCGACTCCTATTTCTATGGCTGATTGAACTCAAACGAATGGATGATTTGCATTGAAAATGGTGTACAGGTATATCAAGTATTTTTAAGATCCCCGTTTGTGTTATTAATGGAAGCTTGGAATTGTGTATACCATTGTGATGTGATGTGTGTTTTTCTTTTTGGTATATTCATTTGGTACGAGAAAACTGTTGTTTAACGATAATGATGTTTTCATGGCTAACTGCACAGGATTGGTTAATTAGTTGCCTGATCTATCTTTTTGGCCTTAATGTTGGTTATCTTTTTTAAACCGCAGGTTGCTTGGGGAAAGAATAGGGACAAGGTTACTACTTACTAGGAAGAAGGATGAACCAATCTGTAATCTCCTCAACCTTTTAAAGGGAACTTGCTATTTGTTCTGTTTCCCCTTCCATTAGATATTACAATCTAACTTATTATGGAATTTTCTATGGCTTATACTGCTCGCCATTAGGTTCCTGAAGTAATGTGCAACGTACTAGAACAACCCATTAACAAGGATGAACTACAAGGAAGAACAGAGATCCCTTAAACACTGGAGGAGTCATGGCTCAATTCAGAGATTCAAGATTTTATGGCAAAACTTTTGCTCTCAAGCTCGCAGAAATGGTGTTGTTTCCTCCCTTTTTATATACACATAAACCATATATGTCCCACACCCATTTAAAAGAAGCTGATTCATTCTCTTTCTTCTTTACAGGTTTCACTAATGGAAGAAAGGACGAGAATAGCCATGTGGCATCAAGCAGCATGCCAAAGCAGCTCCATTGCCTAGCCTTGAGGCCAGCGAGTGAGCACACCATGAATGTAGCTCCCAGGCTTCAACTCTTTCTATTACTTCTTGGATGGCTCCTATCCTAAGAAACTGCTTTGTCTTTACTATCTCTTTTTTGCTTTTCTGAACAGGCTACGTTTTCGCAGCAGGGAGATAGCTGGACTGGTGCCTTACATGGCGATATAGCCTGGCAGCAAGATCACTGTTATGTCTTGACTAAAAAGCCACAAAGTATTAGGGAGAAGATGTGTTCATTTTTTACCTTGGTGGAGGTACTTTTGCTGTTTCCCTGCTACAATTGAAGAGGTATCTTTGAAGTGACGGCAACTTCCGGAGGCACTCACCTTGGTGGGTAGGATTTTGACAACAGATTGGTGAATCATTTTCCAGAAGTTCAAGAGGACGAACAGTGAGAATCTTCATTTATTTTCTTTGCTTTTTCCCAAGACAGAGATGATCCAACTCAGGTATTACTTTCTTTAATTTCTTTTACTGCTTCCAATTTTCTCGACAGTTGTTTATGGCATTTCTCGCTTTTGTTTTGGCAGATTTCGGTTTTATTCCCACCAAACGAAATGGGTTGGTTGTCAAGTGGCGGTCCCTGAAGCCTCTTTCAAGGTTTGTGGATTCCAGTAGGAATGGGACCAAAAGCCCGTGTCATTGAAAATTATGACCATTTCACTTATTATCTTTGCCAGGTTTACTTCTTTTCTACCCACATTGCTGAATCAAGATAGTTACAGTTGCTGAATTTTAGTTGGTTGAGTTGTTTCTACTCATCTGTTTGTGGGTTGTGGACGATTTCTTCTTAAATCCGTTAGATTGATGGGCCATGAGTTATATCTATTTGTTTGCGTGGATACATGTGGGTGTACTGGAAAAAGTTTCAAGCTTTGATTTTATCTTTGTTCTTGGGCAAGGTAGGAGGAGAAGAGGCACAATGCACTAAAACTAAAAGCCTTATCATGAGCTATGGCATGATATTTTGGGAGCTTATGAGACTGGTCAGATCTTGCAGACCTAAAATAGGGAGTTATAAATCAGGTAGGAATTTCTACGTCTTCCGCTCTCCATAGAATTGTTGGACTATTAGTTGGCCTTGATAATTCTTTTGTTGGGTTGATTTTCTTTTCAGGTGCTGCTGTCTTTGGTGTTGTTACCGAGTGCTTCAGCGATTCGCCTGGTGTTTTATCGTTCTTTTGTTCAAGTTTTTGGTTTATTTTTATACACCGCCAAGGGTGGATGGACATAACTCAATTGGGTATTGCTACTCCGATAAGCTACTATAATTTGCGTTCTCCATGTACTTGACTATTGTACTTAAATTTTGGTTTGAAGTCGGTACATGGTTTATACAGCCTAAACATAAAGAAAGCTACATTTTAGTTCCTTTTGTGTTTAATTCACCTTTATTTGAAAAAGAACCCAAGGTTCTAATTGTTCTGAGGCTAGGATCCACCACCTGTATTCTGCTTAGAACGAACCTTGAAATATTTGCTTACAAGGGTCTGTATTTCCTCTTGCAAAGTTCTTTGTCTCTGTTTCTCTTTGTTTATCATTCACAATTGTTTGTCTTTTGTAACAATAAATTTAGATGGATTGAAGACCAAACATCATCGTTGGTGATAGGATAGGACTCTCAGGTGTCACTGAAGAGTATGATCACTGATCTCTTTATTCTATTATTGTCATTGCTGAATACGTCACGCCACGTAGTCGCGGGTATTGATACTAGTCTGGATAAAAATGAAGAGCATTGGCTGCGGATATCTCTAAATTAAATTAAATTCTGAAGGAGTATTTATCATGTCAATTCCTCCCAAGAGAAGACATACATACATATGGATGTGGAGAGTGGTAGTGTGTGTATTCAGCAAGTGGTGCAGCGGAAAAGGTGAGATTTGAGCTTGGTGACATGTGACAATTGAAGCGGCTTGAGGAAGAAGTCTTGAGCTCCTTGTTGAAGGCAGGTGTTGATTCTGGAGGGCACATTCTCGGAAGACATGATGACGACGGGAGTGTCCTTGAAAGACTCGGATTCCTTGATTCTTCTGAGGAGGTCGTAGCCGCTCATTCCGGGCATACAGTAATCGGTAATGATCAAACTAATGTCATCGTGAGCAGCAGCACTCTCCTCCCCATCTTCACTACTACTACTACTACTGCTGTTGTTGTTGTTGTTGTTCAGCCCAAGAAACTCCAGTGCCTTGCTCCCAGAATCAACTGCTGTCACTGTCAAAAACTATTGGTCAGTCAGTTTTTCATCCATCATTAGATTTAGAAAGAAAGGAGGGGGAAAGGAAAGGAAAGGTGTGGGCGTACCATGGTAGGAGGAGGTCTTGAGGAGCCTCTCAATCAACTTTCTGTCGATGATACTGTCATCAACAGCAAGAACATGGAACTGCTGGTCCTGAGCAAGATGACGAGCTTCGGCGACAGCAGCCATACCCATTCTGATGAAACAGAGGGGGAGAGTTGTAGCAGCAGCAGGAATAAGAAGTTGAGGGGTATTGGCTCGCTGGGAAGGAAGGAGTTGATTAATATATGAATCTGGGTCGCTGGGAGTGGGAGGGGAAATCAGGACAGTTTGGAAAGGGAAGATCTGCCACGATTTGCCCTCTCTCAGCTCCACAGATTTTCTCTCTTTTTTATTTATTTGGTTTGAATTGCCCTCTCTCAGCTCACACAGATTTTCTCTCTCCAAGCAATCATAATTTTGTGATTCACTGTGATGGGTCGTTCTTAAACGACTCCCAGCCGGCGGCATATGGTGTTGTTGTCATTAACCACCATGGACAAGTGTGTGACGGGCGAGCTGACACCCTCCTTTGTTCCACCCCGTTCGAAGCCGAAACAAAAGCTCTATTGGAAGGTCTCAAATTAGCTCAAGAATATGGCACTGAATGTGTTGTCCAGTCTGACTGCCAGACGTTAGTTAAAGCTCTTCAACAAGAACCTCGATATTGGCCATGGCGAGGAGCAGCAGGGATTGGATCAATGGTTTCAATCCTGAGAGCAAATCCTCAAATCAAGGTCAAAGCGGTGTCCCGTTTATGTAATGTCAGAGCAGATTGGGTTGCGCGATCTCTTGCTAGATCTTCTCTCCCAATTAACTGGATTAGTGTTCTTGATCTAATTTCTGATTTCCTTTGAGATTTGTAACCGTATTCTTCGAATTGGTGTTGGAATAAAAGTTGATTCTTATTGTCAAAAAAAAAAGCTAGCAAAGAGAAGATTGTGGTGGAGGTGGCGGTGGCCTGGTGGGATGTTCCCTTCCTTTTCCTTTCTTCTCTTCTTGTCTTTCTTTACCTTTACCTTTTCTTTTCTCTTTTCCATTTCATCATTTTTAATAATTTGATTTCATGATTAGTTTAGTAGTGGATGGGGGTGACCAGACCAGACCACCTTGCTTTTGTTGGTTTTCTCCATTTCCATATATCCACATGATTTGATTTGATTTTGATTTTGATTTCCCTCTCTCTCTCTTCCAAGGCCTCTTTGACCTTTGGAATTTGTCAAAAAAAAAAAAAAAACTCTTTGACCTTTGGATCATAGATTAAGCCAAATTTGGTTCATTCCATATCAATTGCTTTTATAGTTCCAAAAGGATATGATTTGTTTGTTTGGTTACTCTCTGGACCTATTCATACTTAATATTTAGTTTACTTTTTCAAATAACAGACTAACAACAACTGTTTAGTTTCTTATATCCAAAAATTTAAAGTGGAATATACATCTGAGTTTTGGATTTCTTCATTTATTCATACAGATAAAGATCACTTCAAAATTTTACTAACCAAAAAAATTGAGTAGTGTTTCCTCTCCTCCTGACAAATACAAAATTTCCAGTGTTGTTAACAAAAAGATTGTAGGTAGAGAAGATTTGATTTGGAGAGGGTGTGGGAAGGAGAGGGGAATGGAATGGAACCTCGTAAATTAAGTGACCAAATCTCTTGTTGATGTGAAAGCAGATTCTTTTTTCTTGGTATGTATCCAAGTCAAAGTTTGATTTTTTCTATTATTGTTCACATACACGATTATTTTAGCGACATGACTTCTCTAAAGCAATATTTTTACCATCATATCATATAATATATTAACTGAATCATTTAGATACATAAATATAAATTTTTAATAATGACAAATATGAACATTTTGTCCATGAAATTTGTTAAATTTAACAACACTATCAACGACGCTGACTAGACTGACGAAATAGAGTGACGTGAAGTTTTTTAGCGTTAACTTGCCAGCTTGAAATTTTGATATTTTTATTCTAATTAACTTAAATAAATTATTAAAAACATTAAAAAGAAGAAAAAAAAGAATATACCTAAAGAAAAAATGGAAAGATGTGATGAGCAAACCAATGGGCACGAGACCTATCCTTCCAACACATTTTCTCCCTTTGTTATCATCTTTTTTCAGTCTTCCATCAGCAACCAATCCAAACTCATTGGTTCTCACTAGATCGGGTATTCGCGAAGGTGGAATAATTTGTTTCGATCAATGATGAAATCGATGCGACAATATCCAAAACATGAAGCAAGTTACTCGACCACCCTTCAAAGTTCAAACCAATATCTCACTAAACGATTCATGAGTACATTTCAATCCATTCAGCTTCAGGATGATGTCATCTTTTTTATTGTGGTCGTTTCATTCGGGTTTCGTTTCGTCCAATTTATGCTTCCATGCTTTCTTATTTTTGTTAGTACTGATCTTCTCAGTTTATGGTCTTCAAGTCTCATTTCCTCTTTCATAAGTTTTAAAGATTAATGATGAATCGTTACCCACGATTCAAGGGTTTGCTTGTAGCTCACAAGCAGGAGAACAACGTTGATGTAGATAAATCTTTGCTTTATTATTCGATAAACCGGACTAATGTCGTAGTTACAATATATAAGTGACTAATCCTAATACGTAACACGAGCTATAGCCGAACCCTACTAATTACCCTAACCCACTCGGCCACCTAACCCAAACCCATGCACTAAGTAACTACTAACTACGTAAATCCATTAATAATAACCCATCACACCTACAACCCTACGTAGTAACTACAAGCTACCATAGCAGAAGCTCCAACCCTTGGCCCAACATGAGCCCATCATCCCTTCCCACTTAATTTCAACCTTGTCCCCAAGGTTGATCCAATGGATAGCATCATTGATGACGGGGAAGATCCATGTCGTGTGGAGGTAGACGACGATGGCAACGACAGCTCTGCGATGGTGTCGCTTGTGGTTCTTCCTAAACTTCCAGCTTCTTGTCCGACCTCCCTTCTTCTTCCTCTTACGGACTGGGGCATGGGTCGCTACCCGAATTAGTGGGACTCCCCACTCGGCACCGTGGCAATCCGCAAGCACAAAAAATTTCCCCGTACCATTACTAGCGTTTAGGCTAGCTAGAGAGAGGCATGAGATACCTCCATCATAATCATCACATTGGCCCCAAGGTGGAGTTTGCCTTATGCTCTTATTTGGATGGACAAGTAGCGGTTGCCGCAGCTCCATCGTCAGGTCATCAAAGTCCAAGTGTTCCACCAGTCAACGCCGCATGGCGGCCACTGGAGCAATCCCGGCGAGCTTCCGATTTGAACAGTAGCTTTGTCTCTCTTGGAATGAACCCCAACCGCGAACTCTTCCTTCTCGCAGATTCGAATCGGTAGTGCGAGCCTCGTCGAGGTGGTGACCACCGCGGCGCACTGTTTCTTTCCTATCGCTTCCATATCGTTGGGTGAGAGCCTCGCATAGGTGATAATAACCCTTGCGCACTGTTTCCTTCCCGCCAATCTTGTTGACGGAGATATCAGTACCCTCCACCCCTTGTTTCATAACATTGGCGTCAAAGCAGACCACGTCGTCGCCGCTTCGCTTTCCATCATTGATGGTTGCGCAATTTCGGCTAGATTCCCACCTTCCTTGATTTGTTCCCATTGTTGGCGTAGTTCATAGCTTCTTTTTAGCCGCCTCGCACGATCTCGCACAAATCCTTGGCTCTCCACCTCAAATTAACCAGGCTCTCAAATTAACCAGGCTCTGATACTAATTTGATGAATCATTACGTACCCACGATTCAAGGGTTTGCTTGTAGCTTACAAGCAGGAGAACGATGTTGGTGTCGATATATTTTGGTTTATTATTCGATAAACCAGGCTAATGTGGTAGTTACGATATATAGGTGAATAATCCTAATATGTAACCCTCCTAGCTATAGCCGAATTACCTTAGACCACTCGGCCACCTAACCCAAGCCAATGCACTAAGTACCTACTAACTACGTACATCCATTAACAATGACTCATCACACCTACAACACTACGTCAAGATAGGATGAATTCCCTAAATACAGATAAAACTAAAACAAATTCCTAAACTACCACACTTTTAAAAAAATTTCCCAAAATACCTAAGTTTGGAGTGGTTCGAGTTTGAGGAACTCGAACTACTAACCGGTTCGAGTGTAGGAGACTCGATCTAGTCGTAGATCGATGATATAAGCCTCGAACCATGTGGAGCTGAAGTGGTTCGAGTTCAGTGAACTCGAACCACTCCTTAGAAATTTCCAACAAGCTTAACTTTGTGCTCGGTTATCCGATCGTAGCAAAGTTTTTTTTCATTTCGCATAACTTTTCGAGGACTACAACTTTTATGATAGAAATATTTTCAGAATATATGTGAAAATGTGAAAAATAAAGTTAAATGTACTCCCAAACCACCTTATATTAAAAACTATTCTTATTTTGAAAATTTATTCCTAGTAAATGTTGTAGTACTTAAAAAATTATGCAAAACAAAAAAAAACTTTGCGACGTTCGGATTGCGGAGCACAAAGTTATGATCCTCCAAAGTTTGACAAATTCAAAAATTTGCTCGTTTATGGGTAGCAAATGACGTTTTCTAGGAAGATAGCCATCCAAAAATTTCTCGTTTGGAAAAATATTGCTCTTTTGGAAGAAATTCCCTATATATAAAAAAGTTTCCCGTGCCTTCGCCCCGAGAAAATGTCATTTGTTACCCCTAAACGAGCAATTTTTTGATTTTGCCAAACTTTAGAGGATCATAACTTTGTGCTCCGCAATCCGAATGTCGCAAAGTTTTTTTTTATTTTGCATAATTTTTTGAGTACTACAACATTTACTAGGAATAAATTTTCAAAATAGGAACAATTTTTAATATAAGGTGGTTTGGGAGTAAATTTAAATTTATTTTTCACATTTTCACATATATTCTGAAAATATTTCTATTATAAAAGTTGTAGTCCTCGAAAAGTTATGTGAAATGAAAAAAAACTTTGCTACAATCGGATAACCGAGCACAAAGTTAAGCTTGTTGGAAATTTCAAAGGAGTGGTTCGAGTTCACATGATTCGAGACTTATATCATCGATCTACGACTAGATCGAGTCTCCTACACTCGAACCGGTTAGTAGTTCGAGTTCCTCAAACTCGAACCACTCCAAACTTAGGTATTTTGGGAATTTTTTTTAAAAGTGTGGTAGTTTAGGAATTTGCTTTAATTTTATCTGTATTTAGGGAATTAATCCGTCAAGATAAAACTCTCCTTGCGCAACAAACGTCAAACTCTACTGCAATATACATCAAGCATCGACGAGCACAAGATAAAAGAAACACCCCCTCCACCGACTAACATCCCAACGTTATGTCTACGATATCAAGTCGACCAGCATAAGAAATTGGATGAAGAAACTTGGTGAATTTCGGCCTCTTCCACACTGCTGCAGACCCACTATCCTTTTCATCCTAACAATAACAACAGAATCAGACACCAGCGTATTCTGTCCCAATTGCCTCCATTTTCATTGTCAGATAAGGTGCTTTTAGTAGCACTCTCACCATATCAAAATTTGAATATCGACAAAGGTTTATTCTTTATATTTTGGTGAAACTGGAAAAACAGAACAACTGAATTTGGTAACACCCTACTACTTTCTCCTAAACAGTAAACACCCACAGGTCTAAGTCTGTTCTAGGAGATCAACCTCCCTACTAGTTGCCTGCGGGGAAGCAAAGCAGTGTCATCCACTCAACGTCTTCCATTCTCGACACCACTACTGCTAAAGCAATTCAACAAACTACACTACAACATATATGAATTCGGACTTTGGGAAGGAGAAATCCGTATGGTTCCCAAAAAACTAAACATCAGGATTCAGGACTTGAGCTTAACAGTTATTACATTATATTACTAACCAGAATGCAAAACTTGCAGCACCTCACCACATGTTAACACTGACTGCAATATCACAAGCATAAATTTTTCACTGTCAATAAAAAGAGTGCTATGCTAACCTTCATCTTTCAGCATCACAAAGGCACTCTACTTTTCAAAAACGCATGTCTCCCTCAATCGTCATCATCAGAGCTGCCTTCCTCGCTGCTGGTGTAATCACTGCTATCCTCATCATGATCCTCAATATCAATCTGGACATGTTTAACTTGTATGGTCTCAGGCTGTTTAGGCAGCCCTCGAGCAGGACCCACATGTTGTTCCAGTATCCTTGGCATATGAATAGAATCCAATGGCGGCAATGGGTCCCCACGCTTCCATCCTGGTGGCGGCAGAGGCAAATCTTTAGGCAACTCCACAGCCATCCCTGGCTTCCATCCTGATGGAACTGTGAGCAACCCAGCAAGATTGGCCAAATCCGTCTGCGCTGGCGGAGGTGGGGGAGGAGGCTCGATGATCGCCTCCACAGCCTTCTCCTTGACTTCAGCTTTCGGTAGGCCGACGTCAAGGTCGGCAAAATTATACAGCTGAGAAGCACGCATCTGCTCGTCCTGTGGAGCAGGCGGTAAAGCCCCACGGAGCGGTGCCTGACCAGCGCCGAATTCCGGCGGCGCGAACGTCGTGTAGCTGATGCGGTGAGCGTAGGACAAGATATCGGTCAATTTGAGCTGAGAGGCAACAGTTGTATTACCTGCCTCGTTTTCCTCCCCGTTCTCCGGCAACTTGGCCCTCTTGGTGCGGCGGTAGTCGGCGTAATCATCGACTAGAATGTCGAGAACTCGCTCCGCTTCCCGGAGCTTATTCGCGAAGCTGAGAAGCTGAGAATCCCGCGATTTGATCTCCCTGGAAAGCCTCTGCTTCGCATCTTGTAGGTCGAGGATTTGCTGGAGCTCAACGACGGCTTCGAAAAGCTGAGCCTGGAGAGAATTGAAGAGCGTAAGGATCTCGCTGACGGAGGAAGGGGCGGATTCGAGCGGAGGCGGAGGCGTGGAGTGCGACTGCGAGGCCAGGAACGTCGGGAAGGTGCCGCGGAAGGCGGTGAGCCAGTGAGAGCGATTGGGAGAGACATCGAAGAGCTTGGAGACTAAAGAGGCCATCTGAAGGAGCAGAGATTGAGCTCTGGGGAGAGGAGGGAGGAGAGAGAGGAGAGCGGAAGAGGAGGTCTTCGTGGCGGCGGAGGAGGGGGCATTTGAAGAAGATGGGTGGTGGTGGGATTGGGATGCAACAGAGGAGGAGGAGGAGGGGAATTTGGGCGGAGTAGGATTCTGAAGTGACGGCGAATTAGGGTTTGTGAGGCCAAGCCTCGCCGGCGATTGCACGATTTGGTGATGCAGCATTCTTTCCTTTCCCTCTCTTGGTACGGTCCACCTTGCTCTTCTTTCTCTTCGCCCGCTTCTTCGTTTCAGATAAAAACTAGAATGGGCCCCGTTACCATCGGCCGGGTGATTTATTCTCCTAGTTTGGTTAGTTTTGACGGGGCTTGGATGCCACTAGACTTTTCGAATTGGAATGGATGACGGATTTTAGTGAAAGGCGTATATAGGGCACCATATAGCATTGAAGTGTATTATATTCAAATGGTTACCAACTTATCATTATAATTAGCAAATCAAATAAGTTTAAAATTTATTAATTATGGAATACTTATACAATATCATAACTAGTCCAAACTAATATAACAACCAAATTAAATTTTAACTAGTTTGGTTAATTGATTAACCAAAATAACTAATATAACATCATATTATCGTTAAGTGACAAAAATATCCGGTTAGTGCATCAATACATAACAATCAACACATAATTATAGTTAACCCTTAACATAAATACATGTAACAAATACAATTATCTTGCATTGGACTCTTTATTGGTTATGCAAAGTTTTGAGTATCTATATATAATACATATTAGATATATGGTTAATTACTTAATTGGTTAATTTGGTTTCATTGGTTAGCAGTGTCTTGCACCAAACCAAACCACCTAAACCAAACAAGCTAAAAAATTTAACCAAACCAAACCAAACTAAACCAAACTAATTATCCAAATTAACCAAACCAAATTATCCAAATACTACCGGTTAAAATGGTTACCATGGTAACTACACCGTTTGAACACTCCTAGACTCAATGGTGCTTGGTCTAAAATTATGTCAACCAACATTGTCAAATCTGTTTATGCCGTGTTGGTTTTTCAAATGAAATGGTTTGATCGCTTGTTCAATTGATTTGTGCCGGTTTATATCGATTTTAACAATATATGTACAAGTTTGATATATCAAATGAATTTAATCATATATAAATTATATTTGAAAGAAATTTATTTACCATCCATATCCATATTTAAATTAAATAATTATTTCAAATAAAATAACAACCAATCATATTTAAATATAATATTTAACATCAATACCTAAACATTTATATATGAATCCGAAACGTTGAAATATAACATATAACATTGAACCTAAGGCATGCAGTTTGGTCGTGCTGTAGCCTTTGCAAAAAGCAGGCTGCAGCTTTTAGAAAGTACTTTTCAAAAAAATCAGTTGAGTGTTTGGCTAAAAAAATATTAGAAGTGCTTTTTAATATGAGAGGTTGTGTAAAATAACTATAAACTATGAGTAAAAATTCTAAACAATAAAAAATAGTCAAAATGGATCTTGTTAGATTTCTTTTATACTAAATAATATAATTTTACAATCTACTTTATTTTTAAAATGATATAAATAAAAGAAAATTATATTTTCTAAAATAAAGTTAAAATAGGGTAAGGATAATCTTATTTAATATTAAAAAAATCTAACAAGATCCATTAAGACTACTTTTTATTGTTGATAATGTTTATTCATATTTTATATTATAAGTTTTTGGGTGAATTCCACTAGGAAACCCAAATTATTCTAAAGTATCATTTGTGTACTAAATTATTCAATATGACAAATCTGGCACAAACTAATGAATGGTACGCCAACAATGAGGATATCTGGGAAATAAGAATCGGCTAACTTTGTGCCAATAGTCGCTGTAATACAAACGAGTTTTTTGGGTCTACTAGAGGGTGGCATCAGGGAGACCCTCTGTCCCCACTGAAGATTTTGTTGTGTTATTACAACATGCATTAATTGATGGCCAATTAGCAGTAGTGAAGGTGAGTCCACAAAGCACTAGTGCTTCACACCTGTTCTTCGCAAATGATTCTTATATGTTCCTTAGGAGATCGAGATATGAGTGTGAGGATTTGGTTCATGTATTGTAGGAGTACTAGTCTTTAAGTGGGCAAAAGGTGAATATGGATATGTCGGTTGTATGTTTTAGCAGGAATATTGAGCCTTCCGCGTGTTAGGAGATGGCGTAGTTCCTAGGAGTGGGAGTGGTGGGTGTTCCACATTAATGTTTAGAAATGTCTACTCTAGTGCATCGATCCAAAATAGATACATTCTGGTATTTGGAAGAGAAGCTTCTGAATAAACTTAAAGGCTGGAAACAGAGACATCTTTCCTGTGCAACTAAGGAAACCTTACTATAGGCAGTTTGCATCGACATTGCCTGTACATGTCATGTCATATTTTTTTGTTACCTCGCTTTGTCGTAAGTTGGATAGGCATATAGCTCACTTTTGGTGGGGATTTATTGTGGAAGGTGATAAGGCTCATTGGGTATCCTTGAGAAATTTATGTCGGAGTAAGTTTGATGGTGGACGAGGATTTTTACAGTTTTAGGAGTTTAACCAAGTGTTTCTTGCAAAGGTCGCTTGTTGAATAATGAATGAGCTGGAATTGCTGCTTGCCCGGGTATTGAAAGGGAAGTATTTCCCTCGAAATCATATTCTGCAAGCTAAAGGGGGAGCTCGTTCGTCATGGGGTTGGTAAAGTTTTTTGTATGGTAATGACCTACTTGCAAAATGATTGCTATGGCAAGTGGGAATGAGATAAGAGGTGCGAATTCTAGAGGATTATTGGATATTGGGAATTTGATCCGATCCGGTGCCTTTGGTGGTGGATGCGTTGCTGCAGACTGTGGATAAAGTGGAGAGATTAATTTTTTTATGGTACAGGAACTTGGTGTTTCGATTGTTTGAGACAATGTTTCCCTGGGGGAATCGTTAGATTTATTGAGATTGTTTCCCTCAGAACCGACTGAGATGGCTGGGGAATAGTTAGCAGTATTCTTGGTAAAATTAGGGTATCCATGGGCTATGCAAATTAGTCAAAGTCAATGAGGATGGAAAGTCGATGTCTCTTTCGATGATATGACTTTCTGGAAAAGTTGTGCCCTGATCTTATCAATGACTGCTTCTGCATCACCGTAAAATGCCACCTCGGAGAGACCCTTCTAAGAGAACCACTAGATCTCATTGTGAAACACCATCAATTCCACGAGGAAAGGATAAGCAAAATTCATATACTGAAACCTCTGGACAAAAATCGCACTCCCCACCCTATCCTGCACCATTAACCCTCCCGATGCATGCGAGCCCACCCTCAATGCTCCATCAACAAAGCATACTAAGGACGACCCATGCCCACTCTCCCGCACCACTTATTGTACCCTCATCGCTGCCTTGTCCAGCTCTGCGTTCGCTAGAATGCCTTACCATTCCTCTACTTGAACTTGGTATTGTCTAAGCAAAAACAGGAAAGCCATATTGAATGTGATCAAACACCACCCAATTATTAGACTTCCATATTCTCCACAACAATGCTAGCAATCTCATAACCCGCTCCAGAGATGCATCTCGCTCCACCATCTATCAAAAAACTAGTGCCAGACCGTGAAATGAAAGTCCAGACCGTGAAGTCGTCATTTCACTGTCTAAGACCGTGAACTGAAGCACCCGGCCGTGAATTGAAGCCAGATCGTGAACTGAGCCCGATCTGGGTATAAAATGGGCTTTGAGCTAAAGGAAAAGGGGAGGCTTAAGTAGGGTTTTCATTTTCAGAATAAAGGGAGTTTTCTAGTGAGAGATTAGGGTTTCCTCTTCCCATTCTAGAGAGAGACATGGCCATTCAAAGGAGGAAGAAGGAGATTGGGATCAAAAGCTAGAGGATTGAAGATCTCTTCTTCTCAAGGGAGATTCAAGCAAGAATGAAGGAAGATTTTCATCTCTCCGTGGCTCTTTCTCTCCTTTTTGTTGCTTTCCTTTGCTTAACTATGGATTAGCCTTCCTACTCACTTGGGTATTGTGAATCCTAGTTTAGATGTATGTTAGGATGTAAGAACTAGATTTTATTGTGTTGGTTGTGTGTTCTATATGATATTTGAGGTATTTTTCTTGAATGATTGAGTGTGCTAGCTTTAACTCATTATTGGGTCATTTTGACTTAGGTGGAGAGAATCGCCTTGTTGAAAGAGGCTTTGAGAAGCTTGATTCTTGGCCAAAAACTTGATAGGGCAAAAGCGTATATACCTTAATCCTATCTTGTAGTAAACCGTAAAGTCCGGGTATCGTCTCTCAGGGACTGGTACAACCTTAAGTTTTATCAATTTATGGAGCAAACTATAAGTGAAAATGGTTTGAGAGATAAACTAATATCTAAAAGCAGAATTAAATAAAAAATTAAGTAATGAAAACTGTTGGGAGAAATTCAACGGAGAAAGATCTGGGAGAAACACCGGGACTCACTACCTATCATATCAAAATGAATTCACATATTCCAATCAGTTTAATCCATATCTCTACAGCCAGGATCTCTCTGCTGTGCTAGCTATCCCTGTCGGGAATTACTACGTACTAAAAAATTAAATCAAATCCTACTATCGTAGCTCAATGAGTTAATTATTTAGCATGAAGAACGATATCCCAATCAAGACTGCATAGTACCTTATTTAATCCACTGTCGCTTCGATAAGTTACTACGTCACATGAAATAGGTTCAGTTATTAAGGTTTCACTGTCGCTAATAACCTAATTAACTACGGTTCATTGTATTGGTGGCCAGTCAACACAAAGCATTAAGCAATTTCATGCAATAGAGATTGGAAGAAGAGAAATATGAATCAATCCATCAATTCTAGAAATAGCTACATCCTATGATATTTCCCCCAGAAATTGGGGTTTAGTTCATGACAAAAATAAAACACATAATCATGTTCATAATCATCAGGTCACGAATCGAAACAAAAGGAAAAGAATACTGAATTTGTCGTACGATCTGGCTCCAATTCCTTGTTGCTCTGATCGCTACTCTACTACTCCGCGCTCTAGCTCTGCTGCAATTCTGCTTCCGAGTCCGTCTCCGTGTGCCTGCTTGCTCTCTGTCTCAAGTCCCAAACTCCCAATTATTCCCTCTCGTACAAAGAATTCCCCTAATGGCCAAAGAATTTGGGCCACAAAAATGCTCCCTGTAACGAGACAGAAGAGTTGGGCTCTCTAATTCCCTTCTCTGGTCCAAAATTAATTGCTTAATTGCCCCCAAGCAAGTAATCCCTTTTCCGAGTCCCATGAAAGAAAGACAAAGAATTGGATCTTCGGATCCAAGTCCGGTCCAATTAATTCAGTCCGCTCCACAGTTCTTCTTGTGCTTTCACAATTTCTATCTTTCCACCTGAAATATATCAACATTCTAATGCATGGTGGTGATGATCATATAACCATTCCGCAGTTAGTTGGCCTTAAAACAAGCATTATATGTCTCAAACATATCATGTAATAATCACATTAAGCATACAAAATCAATATGTTTTCGACAATTATCACAACCCCACACTCAATACTTGCTTGTCCCTAAGCAACGACTCATACAAGAGAACGATAATTGGCGGAAACACAACACAGACTAGGGAGACACGACCTTGCTCAAAACACACACCCTCGACACACAAAACACAATATTTTCCTTGTACTCTTTGTTGTAATCAGTAGTTTCTTTCTCAAAGGATGAGTTGTGCTTTAATGATCATACCATACGCCCCACACTCAAGGTCTTTGCAACCATTAACCAATGACTGACTCAAATCCACCAAAAACTCAATTAGCAGGTACTAAATTCAGGTCGTCGGTAGTGGGTGATTAACAACTTATGGTAAAACAGTTATTAGGAGAAGCTGGCCACATCAGTGAGGTGCATATCTCGTGAGGAAAATCTGGCTTACTCACACCAGTCATAAGCAATTAACTAAGCATGAGTCTCAAAAACAAATGGGGGAAGCTTTTGGCAAACTTGGTTTTTACTTTAAACACATAACTACCTTTCTGACAAGCAGAGGCTTTCTCTCTTTCTGATTTTGCTTGCTGAGTGGTCGTATTTAGTACAAGTGGGATTTGTTTCTTACTATCAGTGACCGAGCAAGAGCAATTTCTGCTTCTTAGCAGTCGCATAAGGGCTTCTTTTAACTCCTTTTCCTCGGTCTGTGTGGAGGGTCAATGCACATCCTCAAATGGCACTTCACTCAACGGGGATTGTACTTGATAAGCAACATCGTACGGTCGCGAACCGATGCTCAAAATCTTTCCTAATCCCCCTGTGCAATGAGTGATTGCCTCACACGATTTTGGTATTTTACCCACACTTTAATTTTTATGGCAACATTCTTATATTTTACTTTTCAGGTAGGATTTTTTTTCTTTTATAAAGATACAGTTCACCCCATCATAAAACCTTTTAAAATAGGGAGACTCATTGCAAAGTCAACAGCTCACAATAGATGCAAGTAAGCACGGTATCCAAACATGTCGAATGGTCAATGTTCTCCACCTAACCACTTCACCAAAAGTCATTACACTATCCTCCCAAAAGAGAATGTTGGTAAAAGAGTTTGGTAATTTAAAGCACATCAAGTCAGTCAAAACATCAAGCTCATTATGAAGAACTATGCAATTCAACACTATTGGGGGTGATTTTGATGATTTCCTTCAAGCACAAACTCATTTCACACGCATCACGATCATTTCCATCATGTTACCACAAGAGTACAAGGTTTTTTTTTTTAGGTATTTTTTAGCCATTAGGGTAGCACAGGCAGACTGCATCTGCACAGATAGACTGCATGCAGTTTGCATGTGCACAGCCAAATGACAGTTTTTCTGTTTTTTTTACCACACGTCAAACATGAACAAACACACCATAAGACTCGCCACCCCACACTCAGGATGGAACATAGTCCCTAATGTTCAACGTCTAATCTAAACATGCACGGGTTTGACACAACTAAAAAGAAAAATAAAGAAAAGAAAACTTACCTTGGGTCGCCTCCCAAGAAGCGCTTGTTTAACGTCCTTAGCCTGATGTTCATGGAGCTTTCAACCAATGGGTATGGAAAGGTATCCAGAATACCCTCCCGAGCAATGATAGAACGCATAACCTCCATCCAACATATGAGTCACCTCTGCAGGGCCAGGTGTGCGAAAATTTGGTGTGACCTTCTTAGTTGGCATGTTTGATCCTTTAGTGAGGTGTAGGTGGTATTGCAGCGCCTCAAGCAAGTACTCTTCCTGTTTCGATGTCAGTGAAGAAGGAATAATAACAGGAAGATGGAAATCCTTACCCAAATATCTATACTTGAGGTAACCTGGCAAGGATTTCTGGCCTTGCTTTGATTTCAGACTTTGAGCTGCTAGGACATGTGATAGTTCTTTGGGTGGTCCACTATCACAGGAAGAGGAATTTTTCCTTTCTCGAGCTCCACTTTCAAGTTCATCAAATGCATCGTGATTATGGTCAACTTGAAAGACATTAAAAATTTCCTCCTCCCTACCTACTCGGAATGTCAACTTGCCTCTCCCGACATCAATGAGGGCATTGCCAGTGGTTAGAAAAGGTCTACCAAGAATGAGAGGCACTGCCCGGTCTTCTTCCATTTCCAGAATCACAAAATCTGTAGGGAGAATAAACTTCCCAACCTTCACCAATACATTCTCCACCACTCCTTTTGGATTTTTTACTGATCGATCAGCCAATTGGAGAGTGATCCGAGTAGGCTTAAGAACACCTCCCAATCCCAATTTCTTGTAGACTGAGTATGACATCAAATTAATTCCTACTCCAAAATCACAAAGTGATTTATTGAATTCTGTACCTCCAATGACACATGGAATTGTAAAGCTGCCCGGATCATCCCTCTTTTCTGGTAATTTATTCTGAATCACAGCACTACATTCAGAAGTAAGGGTTACCTTCTATAGCTCAGCCCATTTGCGCTTCTTAGTCAGCAACTCCTTTAAAAATTTAGCATATGTAGGCATCTGTTCAAGTGCCTCTGCCAACGGTATACTGATACGAAGTTGCTTGAAGAGATTCACAAATTTCTTGAAGTTTGGGTCTTCCATGGGCTTCATTAACCTTTGAGGGAATGGTGCGGGAGGTTCATAAGGCTTTACCTCTTCATTCTTGAATTTTTACACCTTTAGAGGTGCACAGGCAGAATGCTCATGCACAGGCAGATTGCATGCAGTTTGCCTGTGCAAGTCAGATTTTTCAGCTTTTGCACTTTCTTCCTCTGCAGCTGCTTTGCCCTCCTTTTCTACTGGATTTTTCTTGCTCTTTGGATCTTCCAACTCCTTCCCACTCCTCAATGTGACTACTACAACCATGGCATCCTTTGAATTTCTCTCAGATTTGCCGGTAAAGTCCCAAGAATCCTGCCTTGAATATCTGCCAAAGTTTGAGCCATCTGGCCTACTTGCCTCTCCATAACTAGCATAGATGATTGCATATTATTGTTGATGGCTAGCTGTTGAGTGATGAATTGATCAAGACCCTTGAAATTATTTTCTGTTTTCTGCATATGAGCCAAAATCAACTCTTCCAGCTAGGGCTTCTTCTCTGGTTGAGGCTGTTGTTGTTGAAAACCAGGAGGTGGGATGTTTCGAAAACCAGGTGGATTATTGTTTGACCATGACATATTGGGGTGATGTCTCCATTGAGGGTTGTATGTATTTGAATACATACCACCCTGGCCTTGACTTCACGGATTATTGATATATTGGATATCTTCCAACTGAGCAGCTCCTAGTGGACACATATCCCCATGATGAGGACCCTCGCAAAGTTCACATGAAGCAACCTCCTCTTGTCTACCCAGAGCAATCTTTGCCAGCCTTCGTTCGAGTGCATCGAACTTAGAATCCAGCTTGGCATCTATCTTGGCTTCTAGACTCGCAACTCTGTTTATCTCATGCAAGCCTCCTCTTCTTCGAATACTGGTCTCACTACCCCATTAAGTGGCTTCTGAACAGATCTTCTCTTCCAGATCATATGTTGCTGGTGCCTCCATGCTTGTGAAACCATTTCGAGAAGCATTATTCAGGGCATCCCGGAACTCCCTTCTGATTCCATTGAAGAAAATAATAATCACGTTCCAATCTTCAAGACCATGGCTTGGGCATCTCATCAATAGCCCCTTATAGCTCTCCCATGCCTCAGTCAGACTCTCATCATCAGCCTGCTTAAAAGTAACAATTTCCTCTTGCCTCTTCATTGCCAAGGCATGTGGGAAGTACTTATCCAGAAATGCCTTCTCAAGTTGAGCCCATGTCGTGATGGAATGTGTTGTTAAGTTCTGAAACTAGTGTGATGCATTCCCTATCAGAGAGAATGAGAACATCCGAAGACGAATTGCATCATCAGACACAGTTGGGCTCTTCTTTGTATCACATATGCTCGCGAACCGGCGAAGATGTTCGTGAGAATCCTCAGTGCTAGCCCCCGAGAAAGTATACCCGTTGGTGATCATGTTGATAAATGCTGGTGTAATCTCCATGGTTGCATCCCCAGCCGGAATGACAACACATGAAGCTCGAGCTCCAGTCCTTCGATTCAAACGAGCCCTGATCGAACGATCCTCTGCCATGATGACATGCTCGATGTCGCGTGGTGGCGGTGGTGTAAGGATGACAAGTGATGAAGCCTGCCCTCTCTGTTGACGATTATGGGTTAGGGAAGGCCTAGGAGTTGTGGTTGGTTGCTTCCCTAACTTGAACTGCTTCCTGTTCTGTTGGTAGGTCTTCTCGATCTCCGGGTCTAGTGGCAATAAATCCCTGGTTGTCCTCCTAGGCATGCACGAGGAGGATAAACCTGAAAATTCTTCTGCACACTAAAACCCAGATCAAAATAGTTCACTCACAAAAATCAACAAAAATAAGGTATGGCAGTCCCCGGCAATGGCGCCAAAAACTTGATAGGGCAAAAGCGTGTATGCCTTAATCCTATCTTGTAGTAAACCGGATAGTCCGGGTATCGTCTCTCATGGACTGGTACAACCTTAAGTTTTATCAATTTATGGAGCAAACTATAAGTGAAAATGGTTTGAGAGATAAACTAATTTCTAAAAGCAGAATTAAATAAACAAATTAAGTAATGAAAACTGTCGGGAGAAATTCAACGGAGAAAGCTCTGGGAGAAACACCGGGACTCACTACCTATCATATCAAAATTAATTCACATATTCCAATCAGTTTAACCCATATCTCTACAGCCAGGATATCTCTGCTGTGCTAGCTATCCCTGTCGGGAATTACTACGTACTAAACAATTAAATCAAATCCTACTGTCATAGCTCAATGAGTTAATTATTTAGCATGAAGAACGATATCCCAATCAAGACCGCATAGTACCTTATTTAATCCACTGTCGCTTCGATAAGTTACTATGTCACATGAAATATGTTCAGTTATTAGGGTTTCACTATCGCTAAAAACCTAATTAACTACGATTCATTGTATTGGTGACCAGTCAACACAAAGCATTAAGCAATTTCATGCAATAGAGATTGGAAGAAGAGAGATATGAATCAATCCATCAATTCTAGAAATAGCTACATCCTATAGTGTTTCCCCCAGAAATTGGGGTTTAGTTCATGACGAAAATAAAGCACACAATCATGTTCATAATCATCATGTCACGAATCGAAACAAAAGGAAAAGAATACTGAATTTGTCGAACGATCTGGCTCCAATTCCTTCTTGCTCCGATCGCTATCTGCTGCTCCGCGCTCTAGCTCAGCTGCAATTCTGCTCGCGAGTCCGTCTCCTTGTGCCTGTTTGCTCTCTGTCTCAAGTCCCAATTATTCCCTCTCGTCCAAAGAATTCCCTTACAGGCCAAAGAAGTTGGGCCACAAAAATGCTCCCTCCAAAATGCCCCCTGCAACGAGACAAAAGAGTTGGGCTCTCTAATTCCCTTCTCTCGTCCAAAATTAATTGCTTAATTGCCCCCAAGCAAGTAATCCTTTTCCGAGTCCCATGAAAGAAAGACAAAGAATTGGATCTTCGGATCCAAGTCCGGTCCAATTAATTCAGTCCGCTCCACAGTTCTTCTTGTGCTTTCACAATTTCTATCTTTCCACCTGAAATATATCAACATTCTAATGCATGGTGGTAATGATTATATAACCATTCCGTAGTTAGTTGGCCTTAAAACAAGCATTATATGTCTCAAACATATCATGTAATAATCACATTAAGCATACAAAATCAATATGTTTTCGACAATTATCACACCCACCTAGACAATTGAGGACAAACCTTAAATTAATCATGACTAGTGAGTATTGCTTGCATTATCTCTTTGTTGTGTCAAAATTAGCCTAGTGGGTGGAAATTCCCTTTTGGCCCATAGGGAGCTTGACCTAGCCTCTAGGGTAACCCCGTCTAGGTTTATCTAGGTCCAAAACCTCAGGTATCGGAGTAGTACCATGATTCTAGCGTGATTGGTCTATCCGTCGTGTGGGTTAAGATGCAAGGGCTTGGATTCACAATCCTTAGTCGACCGGTTAGAGGAGTTAGATCGTCTAGACTCTAGCCTATTGTTGTCATCCTTACTCGAAAGGTTAAGAGAGTTAGTCCACTAACTTAATGTAACAATCCTAAATTGGTCGACTAAAAGAGTTAGTGTTTCCCGAGAAAACCAAATGCCACCGCCGGTGCCGAATTCGTTTCCGGCGATGTTGATTTGATGTTTCGCGGTGGAAACTCTTGCGGTGCCGTTGATCGAATGCACCGCTGATAGCTGAAATCGAGACGGCCGTCAAATATCCACCGGGCGGTGTTGATTTGATCGGTGCAAGTGACTTCTGAAAATGATGACGATCGTCAAATATCCACCGTAGTGCGATGTTGATTTGATCGATGCACCTCTGAATGGTGAAATCAACGTGACCGTCAAATATCCACCGCCGGGCGATGTTGATCTGATCGATGCACCTCTGACTTCTAACCAACGCGACCGTTACTGCGGTTCGCACCTCTCCAAACTACGTTCGAACGAGGGTGTTTGAGTTTTTGAGGAATCTATGCTACCGCTACTCCTATGGAGATTCCTGTGGAGAGCTCCGCGACTACGACTAAGACTACAACTATGGAGATCCTTCCTGGAAGGAGAGCTCCGCGAAGGAGTTACAGAGAAAAGGTAAAGTTTGAACAGAGTTGATCTGTGTTGATTTGGTTGTCCCCTTTTCTCTCTCCTTGCTCCACTGCTTTTATTCGAAAAACTGCTTCGTAGTCTTCACGCTCGGTGGAATCGCTTCCTCAACTGCTCCGTTGTGAAATCCCACGTGTCTCAACCGCTTCGCTCCTCAAACTGCTTCGCGTGAACTTTACGTGAGTTGTTTTCATGATCCCGCGATGTCGTTTCCTTTCCCAAACAGCTCCGCTTGATTCTACCCGCGACATCGTTTTAATATTAAACGACTCCGCTTCCAGCCTTGCGGTGTCGTTTTCTTTCCCAACCAGCTCCATTTGTTTTTTTTCTTCCGCGACACTGTTTATTATTAAACACTGTCGTTTGCTAGTATAGCGGTACCGTTGGGCTTCCTCGCGGTACTGTTTTAATTCCGCGGCACCGTTTTAGCTCTCCGCGGTGCCGCTTCTCCCCATCCAACAAGGAATAAAAATAATAATAATTATAAACAAAACTCCTTTTCCAATACCAAACTAACCGCGCGGCCCCCTTTTGATTTTCGGTATCGTTTCCAGTACCGCGGTACCGCTGAGCTTCTTTGCGGTACCGTTTTAACTCCCCGCGGTGCCGCTTGTCTCCATGCGGTACCGCTTCTCCCCTTCCCACAAGGAATAATAATAATAGTAATAATAATAATAATAATAATAAAACTCCTTATCCAACACCAATACCAAAACGCGCGGCCCCCATCTTGTTTTCCGGTGAACGGTGTCGTTTCTAGTGTCGCGGTACCGGTGAGCTCCCTTGCGGTACCGTTTTTCTGAACCGCGGTGTCGTTGGGTTTATTCGCGGTGCCGTTTTAGCCAAACGACACCGTTTCCCAGTCTCGCAATGCCGTCGAGCTTTGAGGTTGGCGGCACCGCTTAAATTCTCCGCGGTATTGCTCGACTCCAAACGATATCGTTTTGGCCATGCGATATCGAATTAAATGCCGAGACTAATTAATGCGGCATTTAATTCAGGCCAAAAATATTTTAGGTGTAAACAGTTAGGATTTTCTTGGTTGATCGGTTAAGAGAGCTATGTTTCCTAGCTTTTTGTCGCAATCCTTAATCGATCGACTAGGAATGTTTATCCCTAGCCAGTTGCATCCGCCTCACAGTATAAGAACACATCCTTCACACTAGAGTTTAGTTCATTGCTTCTTAATATGAGACTAGGAGCAATACCCAGGTGAAGTCCTCTCAAGTAGAATTCTCCTCAATTTACTTTCCTTGTTTATTTACTTTGTAGTTTTCTTAGATTTAAACTCAAAACCGTTTAGCTAGATAACAACCTAAGCGATTGAATTAGGGTACATGGACCGGCCCGAGTTTGACGATTAAATACTTGCCCTATACTGCACCCGGCTAGAGTTTAAAAAATTGGGCTCTAGTGACTCTAGTCGGGGTTAATTCGCGGTGTATCCGTGGCGAGTCAGCAGGCAAAACAATCTAAATGCCCGCTTGGTGGCTAGACAGGCTCTTTTGTTTCTTGCAGCTTTGTGTTGGTTTTTATTTAAGACAATGGCTATTATTTGGTTGTAATCTTTTGGTATCTATGAGTTCTTGGTCAAACAAGTGAGCTATTGATAAAATAAAATATTTTTATTGCTATTTACATTAGTTAGGTGAACAGAATTTCAGACATAATACGATAAAATTCGCTTCAAATGATACCTGGTGCCCTATTTGTTTTTCAATGCTACCCGTTCCCCAATTTGAGAAGTTAAGTAGCACCATAAGTATTTATCTTTAGTGGTGAAATCCGGTTAGCATGGTATCATTGAATTGGGGCTAAAAGACTCTGTTAACCCTTAAGTTTTAATTCATCGTCCCCAAATTCCACATAATTTAGATCCCTATTTTCCAGCACTGAAAATCCCAACCTCAAACTGTACGTGGGCACCACGCCGGGCCGCCCATGGACTTACACGACACGGTTTGTAAATTGGCCATGCCGGGCCAAATATTTTTAGAGCCTTATTGAGTATAAGAACGGACATAGCACAAAAAGAATATTAATTTGATAAAAAATAAATATATAAAGAACAATATGTTCAAATATTGCAAAATATAAGTAGCAAAAATAATTATTTTATTGTCGTTAGAAGTGATAATAAGATGTATATGTAATTACTACCATAACAAAAAACGGAAGAAGAATTAAACAAAGTAACTTCACACCAAGGTTGTCAACCCGCGGGTTGACCCAGACCCGGTCGAGCTAGTGGGTCAAGGGTTAATGGGTCAACCGTTTTAGCCCGGTTTGGCCCGGAAATATAGAAAGAGTCATTATATTGTACTTATCCTCATAAATTATATCAAATCTTATCTAACATATGAGTTATAACATATAATATTACACAAAAATAACATATTGTACTTAGATCTAACATATAGTGAAAATCCACACACACTTATATAACATAAATATTCAAATGTTCAACTTAGTATTCCAAAGATTGAGTTAGGCGAAAAGAAAAATTGGAAAATAGGCGCATTTCGCAAACTAAAGAAAAAAATAACACAATTTGACCTCCAACCCGGTACCTAATAGCGGTCGGCCCGGCGGGTGCGTGCGACCCGTTTTTCTCACCGGGTCAGGGTCAAATTGGGTCGACCCGTGGGTCAACCCGCGGGTTAACAACCTTGCTTCACACTCGTTATACTTCCAATTTTCTTTAACTATTTGTTGTTACATTTCTCAAACATTCTCGGTTAATACTTTCATTCTACATCCAATTTTCTCCTTCCTTTTCATTCCTTCTTTCAATTTCTTCATTTTCGTTAACACAAATATGTGCACTGCATGATCACGAATGGACACGACACGATTCAAGTCGTGCCAAGGCCTGAGCCGGGCCTAACAAAAGTAACAAATAGACTTGCATGGCACGACACGAAAACTGACGGGCCGTGCCAAGCACGGCACGTAATAATAGGCCTGAAGCGTATCCGTGCTGTGCCGGCCCAAGCACGGCCCAGCGACCATGCGCACTCAGACCCCTCCCCATTATCCCCATCCCTTAACTATCTAAAATACTGTAATCATTCAGAAATCATAAGTACCATATATGATATGGCACACAGGTAGGGGGGAGAGAAAGAGAGAGCGCTGAGTTACTGAATAAACATTTTAACTATATTGTGCATATGGACACACACAAACAGTCGAAAGTGATGAGATGAGCTGCGGCCTCCTTCGTTGCTAGAGTTAGCCTACCAGTACTAAGCTGCTGTTACTCTAGGCTAGCTATTAACATTAACATGCCAACACAAATCCGGGAGAAGGGCCAACCAAATGAAGGAGGCCTTGTGGTGAGAGTGCATCCATGTTGGCAATACCCAAAAGAAACTCATCTGCCTCGCCTTCTATACACACTTCAGAATCAAAGCAGATGAATTTGTTAAGCCTCTACTACTACACACGCAAATCAGCTTGTCCTTCGCCATAAAGTTACGGGAAAGGGCTATTCCCGTCTCCAGGAGTCTCTGGGATGCTCCCCAGAGTAGATGGTGACTCAGCCCTCCTCTGCCGATTCCCTCCACCTGTGCGCCTGGCAAAGTACTTGCCATTGAACTCCTCCGCAAGACTTGGGAACTTCTCTTTTACATAGTTCTCCACACACTTGCGGTATGAGAAGTCCTGCCTCGAGCCATCAGTGGAGACTACAAAGAAGCATCTGGTGTCCTGAAAGCTGGTGTGCTTGCTAACCTGTTACATCAAATACCCAAAATTTTACAAATTGACCAAGAAGACTAACTGCTCACTACTGTACTCTCCCAAGAGGGAAGATCAATCATCACCGAAATCTGTCGGAAGCAAGGCAGTATGAAACACAAAACGGAATTAGCATTGTAAAGTTCAGAATAGAAAGCTATAAATTAAAAAGCCAGGTCTGCCACGACGCAATGATCACAGCTCTCACTTCCTGATGGCAACCAATGTCTGACTTACTCTGATATTACCGAACCGAGATGAAATGAGCTCAAGTAATACAAGCACTTGTACTTTCCATGACTATGATCAGTAGCAGTAGCACACCAAGCAGAAAGTATCTTATACCTAGTGAGAGCCAAAGATCACGCTCCCCTAATTGATACAACCTGATTGCCAGTTTGTTATCTTCTAGATAGAAATTGTCATTGCCATCATATTCTACGACATATTTCAGATATAAAAACTGAACAAATAACGATAGTAGTGATGAAATATTCTCATATATAACCTCATAAATTTATCAAAACAGGTCACGGATGGCATCCACCGTTAAGGCAAAGCAGATCATGAATAGGCTGGATGAACAACACACTACATATAAAATTGAATATTGTAAAGGTGTGGCCAAGAGCACATACAGTGATATGATCAATGCCGGAACCCATCTTTGCTGCTTTGTCAGGATGGTAATTGAAGACGCTGTCTACAATGTATGACTGATCATCAGCGGATAATGGATCCCCATCATTGTACCTTTACAGAGAAATTTTCAGTAATTCTCTCAGTGGACGTATAGATTATAGCAGAATATCCGGGGGCAAATAACAGTAGGTAGTAGTTTCACATTGTGCTAGACACCATTCAAATAATGCTAATGCACAAAACTACCTATATGCTTTCTAGTTTTCCCGTGGAATGACCATCATAATTCATAACTGTCCATAACACCCAGAAAATATGAACTTACCCAGTATTATGCATGATTCTTCTGATGGACAGCATCAACGGCTCAACAACTGCAAGGATGTCTTGCTCTTCACTACTGAACATATCCACTCGAAGCCTAGTAGCCGTGAACATTGGACCCATGTTGAATTCATTCCCAATACCTGGAGATTTAGGAGGGTAATTCTTCTTTGGTTTCCAGTCAGGAGTTTTACCCCAACCTCTAGAGCCTTCAGATCGATTTTTCTTTAAATCTGGTGATCCCCAACCATGTGAAGGTTCATCCTGAGAGGTCTTTTCATATGCTACAGCACCACCATCATCCTTACTAACAGGTCCCCAACCTCTTGACCCTTCAGGCTGATTGTTACCCCAAGCTCTTGAGCCATCAGACTGATTTTTTTTCACACCTGATGAGCCCCAGCCATGTGAGTGTCCATCATCCAGGGAGGTCCTTCCATCCGCAAGAGCACCACCATCCTCCTTACTAACAGCTCCCCAAGAAGCCGATGTCTTCTCCTTAGCTCCATAAATATCCAACTGTGCAGACCCCCAATCACTGGAGTTATATTTGCCTGAAGCATCACCTTTCTCGATTTTTCTTCCCCAGGCACCAGACTCTTCTGAATCACCTACTATTCTCGAAGACTCTTCCTTATCTTTATCCCAGCAAGACTTGCCAGATTCTTGTTGAGTTTTAGTGGCAGATGTTCCCCATCCAGGAGACTCCTCATTTGTAGGTTCATGCTGAGGTTTAGATGTATCTGCAGCAAACCAATCTGAACCAAGCTTGTCAAATTCAGGTTTCTTCTTTGTCTGCCAAGCAGCAGGCTTATCCCAGCCAGAAATGTCAGAATCTTCATGGTTTCTGGTCGTAGCTGCTTCCCATCCAGAAGATTGTTGTTGATGGTCAGGTTCCTCTCGGGGTTTAGATATATCTACAGACCATTCTGAGCCAGGCTTGTCAAGTTCTGGATTTTTCTTTGTCTGCAAAGCAGCAATCTTATCCCAACCAGAATTCTCATATTCTTCTTTGGTTCTTCGGGTCACACCTGCTCCCCATCCAGAGGACTGCTGATGGTCAGGCTTTTCTCGGGGTTTAGCAGTTTCCAAAGTCCAATCGGAGACAGTCTTGTCAGTCTCTGCTTTGTTCTTCAATGGCCAAGCAGCAGGTTTATCCCAGCCAGAATTGTCAGATTCTTCTAGTGTTCTTTTGGTGGCAGCAGCCCCCCACACAGAAGACTCTTGATTCTGTGTTTCCTCTTGGGCATTTACAGTCCAATCTGAACCAGGCTTGTCAAATTCTGGTTTCTTCTTCATCTGCCAGCTAGAATTGTCCCAGCCAGAATTGCCAGATTCTTCTTGGGTTCTAGTGGCTGCTCCCCATCCAAAAGACTGCTCCTTCGCAGTACCCACATCCCAACTACCATCAGCCTGGTCCAGAACATCAATTTCAGCAGCGTCTTCAAAAGTGGGCTTATCAGTACCAGTTCGATCAGGGGACAAGTTCCAGTCATCAATCTCATCCACTGGAATAAGATCGTCCACTTCCACGCCCAAAGAACCTGGAATCATATCTTCTGCATTCTTACTACTTCGGACCATGTTGAGGAAGCTGTAGACATCCACTGGTTCATCTTGATTCAAGGATGACTGCTAAGACAGTAATATTTCCATGATAATAAGTGCATGATAGAAGATAACGAGATTCATTTCATATAAATGCCAAAATAAATTAAAAGCAAAAGGTGGCGACATCATTGGTTATGAATCTGAAACTTGAATAACAGAAAATCCATGTGGTTATATCAAAAGGTGAAAGACAGTGTGCAATAGACTAGTTTGGTACATGAGCTATTTAAACTAAAACCCGAGATAGAGATTAGTAACAGTTTCTTGCTTTTTTTTTTTTTCGGTGTGACAGTTTCTTGCTTCTTGAAGGTAGAGGCAAGGAATTTGTGTGAAAAAGAAGAGATGAGTAATTTGTTATACGAATTGCATATAATTTGTTGCAGATGAAGCACAGAAATATTCGACATGTACAAAACTATGTACTGCTGTAATAACAGCTAGAGCGCAAACAATCTGAACTGAAACCGAATATGTACTACTGGATTTTGTCAAGGAAGTATAAAACCACCAAATTTGTGATGGTGGTGGTGATTGTAAGGTTTTGTGATCTCATTCTTGGTGCCAAACTAAGGTCAGGGGAAAAAAGAGTGAAATAAGGAAATGGAAAATTATGTGAATCCCAAGAGATGGTTTTGTGAAACTTCAGACAGCATTTAGCTTTACCACCCTAGGTTACTCTAAGGTCAACATTCACCTTTTTAAAAAGAAACTTCATTTTGAAACTATAATTGTATCAAACAGAACCTATCAACCTATGACCTAATCAGCACTTTCAGAAAGAAGCATGGAATTGAAACAAAGTTCTGACCTCCTTGTTATCCCAAAAGACGTCAAACCGGGACCCGGTACCAACAGCAACTGGACGACCCCATGAACAAGATGCCACGATGCTCGATAGAGCATCTACATGACACTTTTCTGCAGCCCTCTCAAAGCATCTTCTTGGTGTCTGAGCAAAAATACGAACCACAGTTTGTTTAGCTCATTGACGGAATTCGTTTTTTAAGGTGTTTCATGTTTGTATATATTTAGAACACAAGTTACATACAAATAGGGTTGCCTCCGTAAATGGCACTTGGACATCCAATGAGCGAGACAAGGCTTTATATCCTCCAGAATTGAAGCCAATTAAGTTTCCAGCACATGTCATGCTGTTGGCCAACAGAAAAAGATGCTCTTTAAGCACACCCTTCGCTACCATTGTCACTGATGTTGACAGGCGCTGCAATCGGTTCCAACAAAGTGAAAGTAATGAGTTCTTCCACAGGACTCACGATATTTCCAGCCTAATAAACATCGATCCAACAAACAAGCAACCCGCTAAACAGGCTTGTAAGAAAACAAGGCACAATAGAAGCCTTTACACAGACAGGTACATAAGTAAATCAATCACTCTCAAGAGATAAATCATGTGCCCAGAAATGGACTGCATAGGAGGGAGAAAGCAATGACTGTCTACAGTTTTCCGAATAAGCAGCAGATAAAAGTAAAGATAAAAGTAAGATACCTGAACTGCTTGATCAAACGCACAAGATATTCCCAGCAATTCCTGAATTTGCTTTATAGCATATGGGACTGAACGTGTAGTATCAATTAAATGAAGAACAGGAAGACATGAATCAAGCACAGTCCTCCACGCATCACCACTTCGTTTCACAGCCCTTTTCTCCAGAACAATATCCAAAGCAATTTCTCCCTTCTGAGCCCTTGAAGGGTTCCTTATCCAAGAAGTGGTATCTGGACTAGCCCAAATTATGTTTGCTGAAGAAACCCGTTGATCTCCTGTAAATAGTGACAGCCATAACATAAGGACCAACATTCAAGATGATAAGGCATTTTCGTATCACTTTATGTCAGCTGTAGATCGACAAAGACAGCACATGACTGCAGAAGACAATCTGCTCTCCAATACATGCACATTTAAGTACTAACCAGAGGATGTGATCAATTGAATAAAGGAAGGCTGAAGAGAAAGAACTAAAAGCAACACCTTTGACAATTGCTTCCATCAAAACTGGGCAAACCATGTCAGCTAGAACTTCAATTGTCCTTTCGAAGTTGATATCACATGTTTCTCCCAAACAGAACATCAAGCAGGGCATCCCCAAGGACTCATCAGAACAGGACGCCTGGAAGGGGCAATACTCACTGCTAAGAACAAGTAAACTTGTCAGAAGGCTGGTGCTCAGAATGTTCAAAGAGAAGCTAGTAATTGCAACCACGTACACAGCTCCATCTCAGAAATGGTTCTAGACATGGCTTGAGAGAGAAGGCTAACATCTTTAGATGAACATGAAGGCCAGTGTGAAACAATGACTAAAAAGTTTCAATAGCCAATATCAAATCCCAAAGTAAATAAATGGAGCATGATTTTGTTTAAACTTAAAAGTAAAGCCAAGATAGAAGTGTATAGCAGATAGCCGTGTCATTCATTATAGATAACATAAAATTTCAAAACGAAAGAGAGAAAGAGAGGGACCAGTGTAAGCCATGAACCTGGAAAAAGATAACAATCTCAACATAAAGATCAAACAAGAAGAGCTAAAGAAAGAAAAGTTGGCCCAAATTAAGTTCAAATAAACATGAGCTCTAGAAGGGTTCCAAACTTACAGTCCCCTTGCAATCACACATAAATGAGGCTTTCGGCATATTGGAGTTTGAAATATGTTACAACAACTTCAACCAAAAGAAACGATCATCACTTTATGCAAATAGGAAACTAAGTGCAGCATGAATCAGCTACAATCTAGACAACACAGAAGGTGGGAGCAAGGGGCAGCATTCCTAAAAAAAGTTGCAACTCCTGGTGGCACTAAACAGCAAGAATTCGCCTCACCAGATACTCAAGAGAGAAGACTAACCTTGCAGACAAAGCTGTCATCTTGAAAAGGCTGCCAAGCTTTTTTCTCTTGCTGAACAATTTGATAACATCTTGGCAATTTTTTAAAATGTCATCCATTCTTATCTTCAACTCTTGAAGTTTAACCTGCCCACAAAAACTCAGGTTACAAGTTACCAGCAATGACAATTATTCGGAAGTAAGCCAGAAATCAGTAGCCAAAGTGGGACAGTGGGTAAAGAAAAAAGGAATGTTTCAGAATAGTATGTAACCTTTTTAAGATGAATATGACCAACAAGGCCAGAGTCAACACCAAAGTCATTTGCTCCAGTAGGTTGCCTCTTGTACCTGCTTGCAAGAATGCAGTCAATATCCACAGTACGACATTGATCAAATGGGTATCACAGCTGATAATAGATCACACTACACAGGTAGTAATGGCTAGCAATGACCAAAGTAGCAGTCAATATTGTGGCATTAAAAAAAATTGAAGCTTGTAAATGTTAGTACAATAACGACAGTGGCTATAAAAACCAGGCGGAACATTCAAGTGGGAACAATTTAAATACGAAGAATGAATAAACTTGATGTCAAAGATGGGACTTACTCAATCATAAATGACTCTGCAATATCCTTGAGGCTAACTTTTTCCAAGTGATTCTTAACCCTGTATGCCGCTTTTTCTTGGCAATAATTCCTTCCGCATCCACACTCATTAAGGTACATAATCACACGCCGGTCATTTTGATCATTCTTGAAACCAACTTTGCAAAGCAAAATTTCCTGAACAGAAACAAAAAAGGACACATAAGCAGCTACTATAGCAGAGGGAAAAGTGATATTTCAATTGAAATAATAACTACCTTCATCAGCTCCCAAGAAGAAGTGCTATTGGGACTAGAATCAAGAACTGCCTTGTATGCAGGATTTGACATTGCAGTTGCAGCTAGAACACCAACAGGTTCACCAGCAGCAAATGCATTCTGGTACTTCGTTCCCGCATTCAACCCATACTGAAACTGAATGATTGAATTGCTGCAAACATGTCTTACTGTTCCATCATAACAAATAACCATATCACGAAGGATAGCCATCAAATTCTTGAACAATGTTCCAGGTTCCGACAAGCCCCTTGAAGATCGAATAATAACCTCCCTACTGGATATTGAATGAACTATCTCTTCATATGGATCTAACCCACGGAAAAAACAGCTCTTCAACAATCCGTATTGTGCAGAAGGGTAATCAACAACATCGAGAGGATATCTGCTCCTAAATAGCGAGGCGACATCCTCAACTAGCACCTTCGAATAGAATTTACCCCGATCTGAAATTTGTAGGCCCAAGAATCCAATTTGTTCCACCACCTTTTTGAGACCCGAATCGCTCTTAGAGTGTATCAAATCCCCTAAAGCAGAACGTCTAATGAAATCAACAACTGGTTGTTTCACTTGCTGGATATGATTCTCTATCTGCAACTCAACCAATTCATTATAGGTCGACCTTAAATTACCCAGCAGGGGAGAAATAACCTTAAACTCAAAGTGAATGCGCTCTCTAACACTTCTGGACAGTAAGAAGTCTTCCAAACCAATGCTAACACCTTTAGCATACAAGTTTTCCATCAATAAGGGCTGCAGTGCATTGAAGAATTTGAGGACAGCATCAGGACCCTTTTGAAAGAAAATGGAAGTTGCTAAGTCGTTAAGGATATTCTGCAGCACATCCCTGTCACTTTCCACCTTTAGGAAGTAGCTGTTACTGACCAAGTAACTGTCCTCAGAGCACTCGAAAGAATCAGGAAAGGCCGACTCTAGTATCTGCAAAGCAGTCCAATAAGGTTCCCCCTGCTTGGCCTTTATCAGAGAAGGCGATGGCAAAGAACAAGCCAAAGACATCGAAAGTTGCTGAGCAGCAGCCCTATCAAAGAAGTATGTATTCATCATGGACTTCAATGACAACAGGGAGTCAGTGGATAGTTGCAAAATCAAGTTGCCACTATGTGAGCTGAGCAGCTGCTTCTCTACCGAGAAAAGTTCTAAAACTTCAGCTTTGGCAGCAACAGACTGGGGGTAGAACAAATGAATGCAATCCCCATCGAAGTCAGCACTTAATGGTCCACAAATGAGGGGATTTATTTTCACTACGTGGTCATCATGCACATAAACAGACAACGCCAGCAATGAGTGCTTGTGGGTCGTGGGTGGTCTGTTCACAAAAACCCGATCACCATCCACAATCCTCCTATGGACAATCTGACCAATCTTCAGAACAGTGTGACCTCTGGAACCTTCTCTAAGAGAATACGTCGAAGAACCATCCCTATAAGTCACACATTGCTTGTTGTCCACAAGGTCTTGCAGGTGTCTGATGTTGTGATCATTAACCCTCTCCTCAATTGTGATTCTCTGAGCAATTTCATGAGGAATTCCAATTTCGTTCACTCTTGTATAGGCATCTCCAGTGATCACAGTACGAGATGAGAATCCAGAACCCTTCCTTATGAACAAGGTCCTCATCTTTTCAAGCCATGCTTTAGTAGCAGATTCATTGGCCTCCCTCTTCACCCCAAATCGAGCACCATCTACATCACGAGAAGATTTTGACGTACCCCTAACTTGAAGATACTGATCAACTGCTGATTGTAGATCATTGACCTCAACTTCATGAGATTCAAAATTAGGGGGACCAGAGCGAGAACTTTTGATAATCTCAATCTGCTTTAGGACTTTCTTCAGCACTGATATAGAAAGATCCTGTAGCAAGTACAGCAAAGAGGAGCATTACAAATGCAACCAATAAGACAGATATCAAAGCAAGACAATCGACTCAATTCAACATATATCAAAGCAAGACAATCAACTCAATTCAACATTCATGTCTCACCGCAGACATGACACTGACACCATCTGAGATGTCAGGCACAGAGAGGCAATTTGGAGGAACCGGCAAATAACGTAAAATGTATCCATCCTGAGGAAAATAGCCTTTCTTAGTAAGCTTTTTTCTTGTGTCCCCGACAATTTTCTTGAGCATTTCCATGACCTGCCACACAAATACATTAAATTAGAACCACCTGGCCAGCAAGGCGCAACAGGCAATTCTCCAAGTCACAGCTGGTAATTGAGGCAGTAAAACTTTATTGAACATGTAGCATAATGAAGAGTGGCCAATTAGGATAACGGTCTTCACATAGGCGAGTTAATATCTTCCTTATCGATACAGATGCAGACAGAAAACAAACACAAAGCACAGGGGAAACAATAAGGCATCCATGCCACCAAAGATTATCATCATTAGGGGGGGGGGGGGGGGGGTAGGGGGGGGAACAGAAGTGATAATCCTATAAATCGGAGTCATAGCGAAAGGAAGCAAACATGTTGAAACATTATATCTAAAGTAGATGGGATTAAAAAAAAACAGGAAAATAAGATACAAACCTCGCAAGGAAGCAAAGTACGAGTATGGCCATAACCATACCGGAAGCCATATCTCTCTAAGAAGTTCCACACACCGTCCCTCAGTTTTGATCTAGCTGGCAATTTCAATTGTAAAAGACATGCGCCATCAGCTGTCTTAATGTCTTTAATAGAAACTTGAGAAGTTTCCTGCAACATACGGCAAAACACTTAAAAGATCACCTTGATTAATTAGAAGTTACAAGTTTCAGACTTATGCCGCTTTCGTTATTCAAACCACAGACATGTATACAACAGTAAAACACAATTTTTATGTATGGCAATAGGACATATTCAAGGAAACTAGAAAATTTGGGATCCACAGATTCTAAAGACACAGAACTACAACATAGGTCTTTGTCCAGTCAAAGACAAATATCTCCTAGATATTGATGACTAATTTTCAACATCAAATAATTGCTGGCTGATGGCAAAACAAATGCTTCTCTACTGTCCTCTTTTGAGTTACAAGCAAACAGGAACTTATTCCTGGGTAACTACATTTTCTGAAAGTTAAGAAAACTCATTCCTCCATACTTGCTTAGAAAGGAAATCACAAATTAACTTTTCTTCTGAAGTTACAATCAAAGCATAACAAACTAAGGAAAAATGTAGACGGCCAGCAAGCAAACTTGGACCGCAATAGAAGTGACACGAAAATTTTACATGAATTTTGTAAGGAGAAAGAGCACACAACTTAGACTAACAAATCTCTTTCAGTGTTCCTTTACAGAGAATTCAGCTATACTACCTCACAACATGATAGCATTCGTTCAGCCATGCCACCCTGCTTCATTTGGACCTGTATATCACAACCAAGGAAATCCTTATACTCAATGCTAATAATTGTTTACTATAATTCAGAATATAATAAGCATGCAATAACACTCGGGTAAATATGATCGTTATATGGGATTGTTCCAATAAAGAAGAAAGTCATGGCTACATGTAGACTTCATAGTGCTTGCACTGAATGCTCAACAAATTTATCAAAATCAATCACTGGTAAGAATGATGATATGTTGGTAATTACCTTGTTCCTTTTCAGCTTCAAGCACTTCAAGCATAACAAGCTCAACAGGCGCTTTAGCTCAATGACATGGCTTGGATGATAAATTGGTATCGGCAACTCAATATAGCCGAAGTGACCTTGAAGTGGCAAAGATGAGGGATACAATACTTTAGTATGACTCCTCAAGCATCGCATATTAATTAATCACAAAGACTAAAAAGCGTACCTTCACATTCTTTCACTTCGGAAGTGCCACAAGACTCACATTTACCAAATTCCAGAGGCAACCCAAGGAATGGGTTGGTAAGCTGAGTTGAATGACTAATAGGACATTCGCTGACAGATGCAGCACACTGTTGAAGAATGAATGAATTAAAAGTTAAAGTGCAAGTTCAGAGTACGAAGCAGCAGTCGTACTCGTAAATGCAGTTTGTCCTAAACTTGCCACTTCTGAAACTAAACTATGAGAAACAATGACAATCAAAATGCATGAGGAACTGTACTAACAATTTCCTTGTGAGTTGCCAATCCAAAACGGATCCCAACTATCTCGCCTTCTAAGATTGTTGATTGAACATTTTCCTCCATTTCCTGAAGCTTCCTTCAAGAAAGATGAAATGATTAATCTCCACAAGATACACAAATAGTGAAATTTCTAGTAACATAACACCATAGGATAGGCAGACATCTACGCACAGGCTGATTCTGGACAAGAAAACCAATAACTAACATAAACCAACAATTGTATCATCCAAGTATTTCATGGCGATTTCATCGGTCTTTGTATGCATACCTGCGGAAGATTCCTTGATTTCCAGGCAATTGATTCAAAGTGATTGCTAATACGTCTAGGCTTCTGGTATTATCTTCATTTTGGTTTCTGTCTTCTCTATTGTGTTCTCTGATATTTCACTTTTGACCCTCAAACAAAAAGGTAAGGGGAAGATAATGTTAGAATCACCTTCAAGCAGATCTTATTAGATTGGGCATCACAAAGCATGGAAAAAGCAAATGTGCTTCCAACATCAACGATTACGCCGAAGCTGAACGGGTCTTGGCATAACTCAAGTGAAACGAGTAGGAAGGAGGGAACCAGACACCAAAACAACCATTGTCCGCTTTTTTTTAGAACAAATTTTGAAACTTCACAAGGGGAAAACAAAAACAAAAAATGAACCAGAGGTAGTCCAGTAACTCAACCCACAGTAGCATGTCGAACAGCATTTTTGAGCTCTGACTGACAGGGGAAAGAGGGAAACCCTACAAGGATCCCAGAACTGAATACACAAACGAAGAACCCAAGAATGCACAAATTACTGGGGAAATAAACTCGACCCAGCTCGGAAACGGGCCACCTATAAAGGAAAACGGCGCCTCTTACACTCTGGGGTCAGTTGAGAGGCTTTCACAGACACCAAGTGAGAATGACACCACTTTGCATGCAAAAATGAACAAAAGCCACCTACCCACACTCTCACGTTCTCCTCTCATTTTCCTTCACTTTCCGAGCTGCCACACAATCCAAAAACAAGAAATGCAAGCAGGTGAACAGGAGAGTACCCACAGTAAATTTGAAGCCCTCTTCTCCGCCAAGAACCAAGACACCGTCAACGCGAAAGGGATTTGGAATTCTTTTGGAATTCTGATCTCCGTGTGAGTGAGAATTTCAAACTGTCCAAAAAGGGTTTTGGGGTTTTTTTCTGTTTGATTGCAGTTTGTAGGGGAGAGTGAAGGAGAGCGGAGCGGACTGAGGCAACGCCAGGCTATTTTGCATGAAAGACGGAAATCATTTGTTGCCCTCTCTTGTTTCTCTGCTGTGAAAATAGAAAAATCTAAAAATCTAAATTTATTTCCTCAATTTACTTTCCTTTGTTAAAATTTAAAAATAATGTTCAAAAAAGCGCGCTTAATCTGCACTAGACAACACTAAAATACCTTATATAAAGGTTCCACAGAGAGTTACGTATAGAGAAGACGTCGACAGAGTAAGGTGACAGTAGATGTCTTCTAAGCATAATTAGATAGAGCTAGGTGCTCAATATCAAATGGGAAAGTAACCTCATCTACAAATTTAATCTTCTATATTAATATTTTTCACTAACTCAAGAACTTTGTGAGATATTGACCTATGATTTTATAAGCTTGTGAGCTATTGCTTAATCAAGTTATTGATCATTTGAATTTTTTCTGATAAATATTAATAAATTGAATTGAAATGTGAAATTGTTGTAAATTGTTATTTCGTTCATCATGTAGTACAAAATGTTATTTTTTTGTCCAACGCCTAGATATACTTAGTCGACATCTAAATGAACTAGACATTAGTCGAGGTCCCAACGTGTGCCTTACGCCTAACATCTTTATTTGAATGGACACAATTTTGGTGGAAGGACAAACATAGCCCTGAAGGAGTAAGTATTTTGATAATTCATTAAGCATGACGCAGTACCAGTCACTCTATTTGTTTGTTCATATTTCATTTATTATCATCATTGCTATTAATATTATTATTATTATTATTAAAAGGTAAATGACAAAATGTGTTCCTTTGGGAATCGATTTTTAATCCTTGGATTCTCATGTTTTGAAATAACGATTGAGATTTTATTTTCCTCTCCCAAAAAAGTAAAAGGTATTGTCGCCGATTGGGTAGTAGGGATGGCAACAAATCGGGTCGGTGTAGGGGTGGACATTGGTTCGATTCGGCTCAAACCAAATCGAACAAGAGCATGTCGGGTCCGCAACAAAAGTCGACACCCATTCTAAAGAAGATCTCGCATTGGTTGTAGATGAGAAGACACATCATAGAGATCTTTGGTTTCTGGATACTGCATCCTTTTACCATGTCTCCGAGCAGGGACTATTTTCAACCTACAAGCAAATAGATGTCGTAACGTGGTTATGGCCAATGGAGCTATCTGCAAAGTAGTTGGAATAGGGTTCAACAGTACGGACACATGATGGTTCGTTATGTGTTGTGAACGAAGTTACACATATCCCATAGATGACCAAATATATGATTTCTTTAAGTATACTTGACAGTAGGGTCAATTTTAAGAGAAAGGGTGAAGTTGTGTATGTCTACAAAGGTTCAAAGAAGATTATGAAAGGTGTGAAGCATGGTATCTTGTGTGTTACAAGGGTCTGTGTTGTCAGGTTCTGGTGTCGTTTCATCATCTGAGGTTTACAAGTAAGATATGACCACTCTCTCGCATATGAGACTTGGTCGTATGAGTGAAAAAGGGGATATAGATTCTGACTACGAGAAATCGTCTTAGCGGGCATAAGGTGCATGGTTTAGAATTCTGCGAAAATTGTGTCTTTCGGATGTTACATAGCAATAAGTTTCTTAAGAAGGGTATCCACCGGACGAAATGAATACTAGATTACCTTCACTCTAACTATTAGGGTCCTTCTTGAGTTGAATCAATTGGAGGCAGCATGTATTTTTTGTTGATCATTGATGATTACTCAAGGTTTACTTGGATATTCATTATTAAGCAAAAAAATGAACCTTTCAAGAAGTTCAACCAGTGGAAGTTCCTAGTGGAGAATAAAACTGACAAGAAGATCTAGAAGCTTCAAATTGATAATGGTCTGGAGTTTTGTAGTTCTTATTTTCAACGAAATCTGCATCGATGAAGGAATTGCCCGTCATCAGACAGTTAGAGACACTTCGCAGAAGAATGGAGTTGTAGAACAAATGTATCAAACATTGCTGGAGAGAGCAATGTGAATGATCTCTAATGATGGGAGAGAGAGAAGGTTTTGGGCAGAGATGGTAAATATGGCGTGCTATCTTATCAACCGTGGATGTCACACATGTATCGAGTGCCAAACTCTTTATGAGGTGTGGTCTTGTAAGCTTGATGATTATTCTTTGTTGAAAGTTTTTGGTTTTCCTATTTACCTTCTAATGAGTAAGCTTGATACTCATTAGAAATGTGATATTTGATTAGAAATCTATGTTTAACCCTATGTTGAAGGTTACTGTTGTGAAAGAAAGCAGGAATAATCGGAGTTGTAAAATACTCTAGAGGAGAGTGGTACAACACCAAGGTGGTGAAAATCAACATACATATGCTTCTGATGTGCCTGAATCTTCAGTGTCCAGTGCATAAGCTAAATAATCTATAGCTTCTGGTAGACCAAAGAGAACTAGTGTATGAATACCTCGGACGAGGTATGGCTTTGAGGATGTTGTTGCTTATGCTTTTTAGGTCTCTAAATAAGTGAAAGTGTTTGAGCCACTTACAGTTAAAGAGGTTGTTTCGTTGGCCAAGCTACTATGTGCTGAGATGGAATCCCTCGAGTGAAATCAGACTTGGGATCTTGTCAGACGACCACAGGGAAGGAAGATTGTTACAAACAAGTGTTTCTTCAAGAAGAATGAAGGATTATTATTTGCAGAGGGCATTAAATTTAAAGCTTGGTTGCATGCAAAAGGCATCACACGAAAAGAATGTGTTGACTACAATGAGATTTTCTCACCAGTGTTTGGACATACTTCAATCAGGGTGCTACTAGCAACACATCAGAACTTGGAGCTTGGACAACTGGATATGAAGACAACTTTCCTACATGGAGAGCTAGAAGAAGAGACTTATATGATTCAACCATATGAGTTCCACGTTCCAAGAAAAGAAGATTATGTTTGTAAGTTGAAGAAGTCTTTGTATTGACTGACGCAATCTCCGACATAATGATAGAAGAGGTTTGACAACTAAATGTTTGAGCTAGGTTACAACAGAAGTCCATATGATTGTTTTGTATATCACAGCAAGACTAGTGATGGTTCAATGATCTATATGGTATTGTATGCAGATGATATGCTCATTGTAGTGAAGTCAAATTTTGATATCCAAAGGTTGAAGGGTCTTCTCAGAGCTGAGTTGACATGAAGGATTTGGAAGCTGCTCAAAAGATTTTGGGTATGGAGATTTAGAGGGGAAGAGATAATAAGCTTTTTTGTCACATAAAAGCTACATTAAGAAGATATTGTCGAGGTTTGACATGTCTTCAACAAAGCCCTTAAATAATCCTAGCGATTCAAATATTTATCTATCCTCAATTTATGCACCAAAGTCTAAAGCCGAGAAGGAGTATATGTCTTGAGTCTCATACTATAGTGTAGTAGGTAGTTTGAGGTACGCTATGATATGCATTAGACTCTATCTTGCACATGTTGTAAGTGTTCTCGATAGGTTCATGGTGCAACCCGGAAAGGAAAATTGGTAGGCTGTGAGAGGATTTTGCGGTATTTGAAGGGTATTTTATGTGGGAATCAGCTTTGAAAGTGATATAGAGTGCTTAGTGGTTGGTTATTCACATTCTGATTATACTCACGCTGTTGACATGAGGAGGTCTATGACTTGTGATGTATTCACTCACGGAGGTTTTGTAGTTATCTGGAAGGCGACTCTACAATTTACGGTTACTTTGTTTACTATTGAGGTGGAGTACATGGCATTGATGCAAGCTGCCAAGGAGGGAATATGGTTGAAGGGGCTGTGAAGCGATATCGACTAGCACGATATTTAACTCCCGTGGTCCAAAAATGAAGATTCGGATTCAACGATATATGAATCAATTGTGAGCATTCAAAATGCATAAATTGGAAGGTGTGATTAACAGGTGTGCTTCTGTTTGGTCCAGCGGAAGAAGTTGACTGAGTTACGTTATTGCCAAGCTCGGATTAATTTATGGCAACGTGAATGATTTATGGGTTTGCATAGGTTTGTGGTTGATTAATTAATTAAAGGGACTTGCTTTATTTTGTTGGTTGGTGAATTAATGGTCATGTGAAGAAGGATCAACACTCACTCACGTGAAGATGGAAAGAATTAAATGGACCAAGATGTTGGCTCATGGAAGAGAGGAAGGAAAGCTGGAGAATTTGTGTCTCGTATCCGTCAGGGAGAAAGAAAGAAACAGAAGTGTTTCCGTGAGGGAGAAGGAAGCGCCTAGCGGTGCGTTTAATTGGATTTTAGTGCTTAATTATTTATTTTGATTATCTTATGTTTTACTAGTTAGTTTGGGATTTGTTTTTCTATTCCTTTTAGGTTAGTTTTATGTTTTTGTGACCTCTATAAATAGAGGGGTAAGACTTACGAATTTGGTACCCAAGATTTCATATATCAATTACATTGAGTGTTTACTCGAGTTCCTTTGTGAACGTTTTTGCTTAATCTCCCCTTTGAGGATTCGGGAGAATTGAGTGGTCTCTTATCAACTAGAGAACACGTCTAGTTGTGGCGAGCATCGACTATATCGGTTGGCCTTATCCATGGGTTCGAGATTGTTTGATTGGTTTCATATACCAATTGGCCCTTCTCACGAGTTCGGATCTGTTTGATCGATTTTCGCGACTATCATCTATTTTCGTGTTAAAGAAGAAAGAAGAAAACCCCATAAGAGTTCGACGTTGCGCAATTCTGATTTTTGGTCCAAGTTTGGGTGGATTCTCGAATTAGGATCATATCAAGTGGTATCAAGAGCCCGATTCAAACACAGTGGAGAAAAGAAGGTTTCTTGAAGCAATAATGGCGGAGAATCAAGCGAATCAAGACATTGCGGCAACATTGCGACAAATCAGCATGCAAATAGAAGCTTATCATCAAGGGCAAGCATAAATAAATGCGAGCCTTACTCGATTGGCGGTTTCGTGGGGAATTAGTAGGCCAACCATAGTAATCCAAAACGAAGCTTCGTTGCAGGTCGGGAATTCACATCCAGAGCAAGATCAATCGTTTGAATCTACCATTGAGACACAAGAGACAAGTTCAGAAGTCTTTGACATCGAGATTCAAGCAGATCAACTACAAGATATTCAGAGCCATACGATAATACAACATCAAGACGATGAGGAGTATACTGAAATCTCGCCTATGGAAGGTCCACTTTTGGATACTTGTTGTTAAGAATATGAAGATTTTGATGAAGTGGAGGCGACATAAGATATTCTTGTTGAAGTTCCATATTTGAGTGCGCAAGAAGTTGATCAACACAATGAGGAACAAGAATGTCATGGAGGAGATGAATGCATGAAGATTCTAGGGGATTCATCATTTGTTCCAGAATATGATCATATTGATTTCGTGGTTGGCGATGCAATTTTCGAAGAGGGAGCACACATGGAAAATCAACGAGAATTGCAGAGCTATGTGGAAGGTTTTCATCAAAATGCAGTCTCTACAATTCGTGGACGAATTGTTTTTAAGGAGGGGGGAATGATACAATTATCGCTACCAAACCGATTTGGTTCGAACACCAAGAAGATGGGCACTGATCGTGGTTCAAGATTTTACAAAGATTCTATGGAGAATCTTCTTCAAGAGAGAGGGAATGATGTGATATCGACTAGCACGATATTTAACTCCCATGGTCCAAAAATGAAGTTTCAGATTCAACGATATATGAATCAATTGGGAGCATTCAAAATGCATAAATTGGAAGGTGTGATTAACGGATCTGCTTCTGTTTGGTCTAGCGGAAGAAGTTGAATGAGTTACGTTATGGGCAAGCTGGGATTAATTCATGGCAACGTGAATGATTTATGGGTTTGCATAGGTTTGTGGTTGATTAATTAATTAAAGGGACTTGCTTTATGTCGCCGAGCTCCCCCAACTGCCATACCACCATTTACACCCATCACAAGAAGCTCCCTCACCGACAACGCTAAGCATGCATTAACCTTGGCAGTGTATTCATGACACAAGTGATCAAATGTGCCTGCTTCTTTTCATGAACTACCCAATTTCTTGACTTCCAGATCCGCCAAAAAAATGCGACCACCCGCATTACACGTTCAGAGGAAGCATCATGTTCCATCCACCAACGGAAGAAAATCCCAAACGTTTTCTTATCCAAACCGATGGTACTCAGCCGGAGACCCGAGTGCTCCCATAACGCCACCACAACCGTACACTCCATAAAAAGATGCTCTAAAGGTTTTTGTTATAAACGCGTTGCTACGGATCGAGAAATCACCGGAATCGATAAAGCAAGAATACAAAAGCGAGAATCGAAAAAAACATAGACACAGGATTTACGTGTTTCACTAAGTCAATGTGTGTTAGCTAGTCCACTAGCGAAAGAAAGGCAGTTTCACTATATCGAGGAGATTACAGATCACAGAGGACTATGAGAAGTATTTATAGTACTTCTCCTAGGTCTAACCCTAATCCAATCTGGTAAAGGATAACGGTTATAGACCAGGCCCAGAACCCGAACCCAAATAACAGCGAGACCCCCGACTACCAGTCGTAGCGGCTGATAGTCCGATTCAAGTCGCATCAACAGTTTCCAATTCAGCCCAACAAATAGGACACCGAGCTAAACATTTGACCCTTTTAACTCTTAAGACCTCCGTTAAAGGTAGCATACGCCGTAGGAGTTGCCACACAAAGAACTTTAATTTAGGAGGTATATGGAAATTCCAAATCATTTTCCAAAATCTAGCATCCTGAATAGACACTTCCTCCTTACACGTCGAACTCGCCCTATATAACCTCATTGCTAGGTGATAACCTGTCTTTACAGAATATAGACCCGTCAAATCCTTGTTCCAAATCCGCCCATCCTGAAATTCCACCAGAAGCAATGGTATAGCCAAGATAGCCTGAACACTCCCCGAGGAGAAGCTGCTCCCCAAACACTCCCCACACTACTTGCGGTTCTCATTAATGAAATTTGTCACTGTCTCCCCACCAACAAGGAATCCACCCAAGGAATAGGGGGATTGGGATGAAGTTTAGGCACTCAGCTCTCGGACAGAGCCGAACTGCTCTCCCCATCCCCCACCTGCCAACGCAACCCTACGACCAATAAAGATCTCTCATGAATCACACTATACAAACCCCATGGGGGACGCGATTGCAACCTAGCATGTAGAAATGATTCTTGAGAAAAATAATTTCCTTTATAAATCCGGGCTAACAGCGAGTCAGGATCCTCCAATGTACGCCAGCCAACCTTGGCAAGGAGAGCCTGGTTAAACTGTTCAAATCGGCGAAAATCTAAACCCCCTCATCCTTAGTCCTACATAACGAGCTCCATGATGCCCATCTACCTCCATTACCCCACCTAAACCTGGCCATGTACTTATCAAGTTTCCTGCATAATGAATGCAGTAATAGGAAGCAAGCCATCACATGCACTGGCAGCACCGAAACGACCGACTTTAACAATGTTTCCTTAGCCGCCCATGAAAGATTAACCTTTTTCCATCCCTTCAATTTTCCAATAGTTTCTCCTCCATAAATCGAAATGTGTCCATCTTAGACTTAGACCGAGCTAAGAGAGTGGGCAAACCTAACTACTTGTCCTAACTCCAATTGCACCAATACCGAGGCGTTCACCCATAGCCAACAATCCGCATTATCTAAATTCATACTAAAACAAACCGTGAATTTATCTAGATTGACACATTGTCCACTAAGCAACTCATATTCCTTCAGGGCCCGAAGTAGATTATCACATTCACCCAAAGTTCCACGTAATAACAAATAAGAACCATCTACAAAAAACAAATGTGACACCTCCGGGCATCGCGGAGCAACCTTAATTCCTTTCAGCCTACCAGCTGCTATTTCCTTCTGAATGATAGTAGAGCAAACCCCTCCGCACAGATCGCAAAGAGCAAATGAGATAAGGGATCCCCCTGTCGTAACCCACGTAACAGTCTAAAATACCCCGATTTACCATTCATCATCACCGAAAAAGAAGTCGTCAAAATACACTCCCGGATCCATTCTATCCACTAGGAAGCAAAACCCAAATTTCCCAAAATAGCCAGTAAGAAAGGCCACTCGACTCTATCATAGGCGTTTTCCATGTCAATCTTCAAAGCCATAAAGCCTTTTATCTAACATACTATTTTATTTAATATTTTTCCTTAATTTAAATTTAAATATTAATTAGTTGTTTTCATGTTAATTTTTATGGTTTTGACGTGAACAACTTGGTTTTTATTAATGAATTAACTACATAGATTTATATGGTGGGCAATCAATCACAAATCAAAATCGGTCCACCACTCTCAACCTTTTCTTTTTGATACTCATGATCATAATAAAGGAAAAAAATTGAACTCAAAGGTGACAATTGTATGTGCAAGTGTAACATGCAAAGCTTTTTTTTATTTTATTAAGATATTGTTCGTTTTGACAAATTATATATATTATATGGCAAAGGCTAGCCTACGCTATACGCATGTGTTCCCACTTGGTTTTTGCACTTCAATATATTTCGATGAGTCAGAACCGTCGGTTATTATTTTTTTCATTAAATGAACCTTGTGGCTTGGGTTATAGAATTAGGGACTAGGGTTCACCCATTAGAGGTTAGAGTATAGTATCATGCGCAAACTAAGGTTAATTCGTGCTCTAAATAGTAAAACTCGACATTAATTCGTGCTCTAAATGTGTGTGTATATATATATATATATATATATATATATATATGTATATATATATGGCAAAGGCTAGCGTACGTCAGTCGTACGCTGTACGCCTGTGTTCACACTAGAAAAATAATTATTAAATAATTTTTATTCAATTAAATAGATTAATTATAATAATGATTAGAATTACAACCACATCAATTAATTAATTGTTGTTTATGTTTTAGTCCCCATCCAACTATAGAAATTTATTTTTCCAACTCGTCTTCTCCGCCTGTCCGGCGTCTAGAAGCAGCGGCGCGCTGGACAGGGGAGTGGCGGAGAGCAGAGCAGAGGCATCCCCGATATAACCCCAATTCTAGTCCGATGCCGGTGACAGAGGGCTGACAATCCACTCCATACTCGACTGTAGAGGCATCTCGATTGAACTCCAATTCGAATCCAACTGCAATCCACCTCCATACTTGGCTCCCAGTTAACTATTAATGAATAAGCTCCGTGAACCCCAATTTTCATGTTCTTTTTTCACTCTGTTTATTAGGAACAGAACTTGGCAATTAGCGGGATCAACACCAAGGCTAGACCAGGATCTCCAATACATTGTCCGAATAGTTATTTCAATTGGGTTTGTTCTTGAATCCTTTGACGCAGTCTCACCAAAATCTCTATGCTCTCCAGTTCGAGGCAGAGGCGAAGGGCTGAGACTATGAGAGGCTGAGGATCTAGTGGGAGTGGAGGGTCGGCAGAGGGGAGGCAGAGGTGAGGGTGAGCTCCGGTTGCCGGAGAGAAAGAGGAAAGCGCGCCGAGTGCTTGACAGAGTAGGGGTTTAGTTAGTTTAGGATTGAAATTTATAATTATTGTGGGACTAAAATGTAAACAATTTTTTTTATAATGGATGCGGTTGTAGTTTTCATGGTTAATTATAATTAGTTAACTTATAATTAAAATTAGTTTATCAGGTGTGAACGCAAGCGTACAACGTACGACTGACGTACGCTAGCCTGAACCATATATATCTATATATATATGGTGACTTCTATGGTACCACGGGTGAAATCCTGGGTACCGCATACCTTGAGTATGAAAACGCTCTCTAGACCTCGAATTAGCAGGATTTTTCGGCCAGATACTATACTCTAACCCTTAATAAGTGAACCCTAGGTCCTGATTATCTAAATCTTAAACTATAAACCCTAAGATGGTGCATTCATTTTTTGCCTACCGTCGATTTTTGTTTCTAATTAAATTGATATTGGGGTATATGATTTAGAGAATTAAGACCTAGATTTTGATCTTTAAGGGTTATAGTATAGTATCATGTCCGAAAGATCAGTCAAGTCAAGGCCTGGATAGCATTTTCATACTCAAGGAATGCGATACCCCGGATTTCACCCTGGGTACCAAAGAACTCGCCATATATATATGATGACTTCTATCGTACACCAGACATATATTGGTGTATGTCGTACACCAGCAATCTCCAACGTCCACGTCCATCTCAATGGTCAGGATTAATGCGGGTTCTTTTTTTGTGGGATTAAAAAATAAATTACCTCATTTATTCTGGCCGTTGAGATGGACGCGCACAGTGGAGATTGCCTGGTGTACGACATACACAAGGTTTTGCCTGGTGTACTACAGAACCATCCATATATGGTCATCTAACTACATCTAACGGCTAGATCACCTGACGTATACTATACGTCTGGCATACACCAGTCATCACCATATATATATATATATATATATGGGTGGTTCTATATGAAGGTGACTTCTTTGTATTGCTTCACAATAAGCACGTTTAACTTTAGAGTTTTCACAACAAGAATTCTTCTGTTTCACGCCGAAAAGTTTATTGTTAATTATGGTCGATTTCTTATTTATGAGCAATGTATCTCTTGTAATTTCTCGATATTGGATTTCACTACAATGTTACCATATTCAAATAATATATGTATTTTGCACATTTTTCATACAAAAAATCTATTGATGAAAGATGCCGTTATTATTAATAAGTAACGTTTGTAAATACAAATAAATAATTAGATATATGGACGTAGGACAATGTTGGATGGACAGTGGGTCTGGGGATACTGGCGGGTGGCCTGGCGGTGGCGCTGGTGTTGTTCTTGATGGGGATGAAGACATACCGGAAACAGGCCCCCGTCGGAAGCCCGTACACTCGGCTGGCACAGGTGTTGGTGGCCGCCGCGAGGAAGTGGCGCGTGGACGCAACACAAGCCGAGTGCAACATGTGTTACAGCGAGGAGGTGGAGGAGGAGGGGCCAGATGTAGAGAATAATGAGAACAAGCGTAGGAAGGCGAGATTGGGTCGGACGACTCGGTTCAGGTATGACTATCTCTTTTAAGTCTTATGTTATGATAATGACTACAATAATTAGGGCCGGAAGTTTGATATCGGTATTTAGGATATACCGAATATCGTACCGAATTTGTCTCTATTTGGTATTATCGAATCACGTATTATTTTGTGGGATTGGGATTGGGATTGAATTTCAATTGTTATTCGGTATTAGGGATTACGGAATTGGGATCGGGATATACCAAAATACCGATCAATACCCAATATAAGCTAGTGCGTAATTTATCCTCTGAACTAGACTCTCCCATTCACTACTAGGCGACCACCAACTACCAACAGTATCATTTAATTATACATAGATCATTCCATCACTATTTCACACTAGTATTAGTCGTCTCTCAACCTCAAATTTATCAAATTAAAGATTACTAATTACAAGAACTTGAGATATTAGCTCTAGGCAACTCAAGACTCTTTGCTTAGTCACTTTGCCCTAAATTAAACAATAAAATATAATTTATATATTTAATTATTAATTACAAAGGTAATTAATTTTGTATTTGATAATACCGATTGGGATACCGAAATATTTAGGGGTTGGGATTGGGATACCGAAATTATTTAGGGATTGAGATTGGAATTGATTTTAGGGTGTAATTCGATATTCGGGATTTCAATATTTGGTATTGGGATACCGATACCGTACCGATTTCCAGCCCACCAACCAATTTAATTTCCACTGAGTTATATATATCCAATAATAATAAAATTGACCTCACCCACCGTCACTCACTCTGCTTGCGACCAAGTGCATCCCATTATATAAAAATACATGTCAGCTCTCGTCTTAAATGGCTGTGTTGAAATTGAGCAGAAAAAGGTTAGGCCAATATCAATTACTCATATACTAGTTAGGTGTTGCGCCGCGCTCTGCAGCGGCATTCCACAGGCTTTAGAGACCCGATTAGCTGGACCGTGTTTATGTTGTAGTGTAATTGTATTCAAATTTCTATGACGATCAACATTCCCAAGTTTGACAATGAAGATAGAGATACATGGCTAGTCCAAGTCCACTTTTCTCTTTTAGCACGGATGGATGCACTTCTAGGCTTATCAATTTTCACGAACGGTCTTGGTAGGTCCTCTAGGACTACATCAATCCCTGAATCCATGATCTCAACTAAAGACACAAACGAAACTATTACTACGAAATTTGATTGTGATTGTGGGTTGCATTTTATGCTGATTCCAAAATGTCTAGTAGGGATAAATAATTATATATGAAGTTGAAACCTAATAATAATTATCCCCTTCCTTTCAACCCGGATCCCTTTCAATTATCTCCAACTATTGTTGAGGTTAGTATACACCCGGGTGTACGCTAACCGTACAGTACGCCCGTCAAGTTTTGCTATGTAGATAATGAATTAAATGGAGTTTGGGGTATGATACAATATCCTAATCTCTAATAACTGAACCCTAGTCCCTAATGTTCTAACCCACATCATGAGATTCGTCTAATCTTAAAATGAAAATAAATCGTTTTGATTTCTCGAAATTATCAAAATATAAATAATAGGCGTGAACGCAGGTTAGATGTACACTATCTTGTGCCCTCCAATGATATATATTATAATAATAATAATTATCAACTTAAAAATCCTAAAATATCCCCAATAAACTACTTCCACATGACCATAACATAATATAATTATCCTCATCATCAATGTCATCATCGTCCCCATCCAATGTCAATTCCTGCGGGTGAGCTAAAGAGAATGACAGTAGTGCATGATAACAAAACCCCTATGCAACAGTAATCACAGTATAACTTTAATTAGAATTAGATAGTTAATAGTACTACATGTATACATTCTCCTCCCTTGGGTCCGGAAAAGACGGATAGATTCTGTTGTACAACTATGTTGTGACGCATGAATACTGTTTGACAAATGTTGGTAGAGTAGCGTGACGAATTAGAATTAGAATTAGAATTAGAATTAGAATTAGAATTAGAATATATATAAAAGAAAGTGTAATTTGGTAGGTTAGTGCAAAATGTTGTAGCAAAATTGGGTTGATGGGTTCCTAAAAAAAAAAAAAAAAGATTGGGTTGATGGGCCCTGTAAATGAGAATTTCGTCAAAGTCTATGCACCAAGCCTTACTTGGTAGTGGGAAGAAAACTCAATGATTTCTTTTTATATTGTGAACTGACCAAGTATGATACCGGTAAGTTGTAACATCCCGAATCTTTTCCCGACAAGATACTGAGTGACTTTTCATAAGGTCACCCATCCTTGTTGAGATCTGTACTGAGCACGTTTAATTTCAGGGTTCTCACAAGAACTCCTCCATTACACCCCAAAACGCGTCTTATCAGTTAAGGTTGGTTTCTTACTTATGAACCATGGATCTCTCTCGTGGTTTGTCGATGTGGGATTTGCCTAAGGTGTTACATATGTAAAGTTAGTTTTTTTATTATTATTAAATGTTAGATAAATTTGCGATTTTAGCAATCATGAGTGGCTGATGAAATTGAGCGACGAAACTAATTACCTTGTGTGAAAAATATTATTTTGTTAATCAATAAATTTTGTCGACAAAATAATTTATTTACGTGACATTTATTTGTTGTGCTTTGTCACACAATGTATACATTAAAAAACTTCACTGTTGATAATGTTACAATATAATCGAACAGGTTCTTGGACAGAGCTGCTATAATTGATGCTCCGTGCACGGCCACATCACCCCAGGGTCATAACCCATGGCGCTTGTGCACTGTGAACCAAGTGGAAGAAGTGAAGTTGGTCCTCCGCCTCATCCCAATCTGGCTATCCTGCATAATGTTCACTGTTGTCCTCTCCCAAAACCACACCTTGTACGTCAAGCAAGCAAGCACCATGCAGCGCTCCTTCATCAGCCACAACTTCATCGTCCCACCGGCTTCCCTCCAGAGCCTCATTGGCCTCACCATCATAATCACCGTCCCCTTTTACGATCGCATCTTCGTCCCTTTCGTTCGACGCCACATCACCGGCCACCCGTCCGGGATTACCCTGCTCCAGCGCATCGGTACTGGGCTTGCCCTCTCCATCCTCGAGGCTGCAGTCGCCGCCCTCGTCGAGTCTAGGCGCCTGCGTGTGGCAAAGCATTACGGCTTGCTGGACGGACCCAAGGGTGCCGTGGTGCCCATGCAGGTGTGGTGGTTGGTCCCGCAGTATGCCATCAGCGGCATGTCCGATGCCTTCACCATCGTTGGGCTACAAGAGTTGTTCTACGACCAGATGCCAGAGTCAATGCGGAGCATGGGCGCCGCGGCCTACATTAGCATTGTGGGGATCGGGAGCTTCGTGAACACAGGGGTGATAACGGTGGTGCAGGGGGTGAGCTCAAGGGCTGGTGGGGGGAAGTGGCTAGGTGATAATTTGAACAGGGCGAATTTGGATAAGTTTTACTGGATATTGGCAGGGATGAGCGCGGTCAACTTTTGTGTCTATCTTTTGATAGCTAGGGGATTTGTTTATAGGACAGTTGAAGAACACGACGTACGTCGACTTGAGAGGCGGGGAGGAGGAGCAGGAGGAAGGAGTTAAAGTTTCATTGGAGGGAAGTTGGTGGATTAGCTAGTCCTCCGATGAGAGTAGTTGACATTATGAGAGGACAGGAGGCTTCATCTACACAAACATATAAGGCAATGTCAATAAACAAGTATTGCCACATCAGCCGGTGGTGTTTAAACCGCATAAGTCGGAGGGACTAATTAGTCTTCTCCTCTCCCTGCCTTCTCGCTAAAAGCCTAAAACCGTCCGCAGCGGTTACTTTTTTTCTTTTTTTCTTAACATGATAACATCTTACAATCCCACCAACTAATTTTCTCCATTTCTACAAGGGCACGACCACTATTCCATATCTTATACTAAAAACAAATCACTAATTTTGTGGAATTTCAATCTTTCTTTTGAAGCCACCTGGACACTAAATTTATTATTTCCCTTTTGTTGTAGGTTTCCTCCTTTTAATTTATTTTGCTCTTATGATCACTAATATTTTCATAATATGAAAGTGGTATGATCACTAATATTTTTGCTCAAAATGTAGCAAAATGAATATCATTGTGTCTATCATAATTAATGCATTCTTTATATGTAAATTTTTTTAAAAAAAATTCGAGTTAAAACAAAAGAGATATGACTCAATTATAAAAAATGGAAGATTAGAAAATTTTGCATTTGATTGGTAAAAAATCTCTCCCATGTTTTCTAAATTCGCGTTAGTCAAAGAAAAGAAAGTTGACAGTGGGGCACGGAACTAACAGTCCATCCATCTTATTTTTATATGAGTTGTGGGCCGTTATATGGGATTTTAATAGATGGTTACATATTAAAGTTCTATAGGTATTGTAGAATGGAGTTTCATATCATATTCTTATCCTTTCCAATAACAATTGATTTTCCAACAAATTTATAGAAATTGGGTTTTCGATAGAGCAATAAAAATTTGGATTTTAATAATAACATTAAGTTCTTTTACATAAAAAAATGATAAGAAGTAATTCGTTAAAGAAAGAAAGAGAGGGAGACAAAAATAAACTATTGATTAAGGGGCGTATATTATGGGCACACAAATAATTAATTCATCAATGGATTTGGAAGTCGAAACTAATTATTTTTATTTAATTATAGAAACTAATTAACATGAATATCCTTTTAACTTTAGCCTATATGAAATTGTTTATTTCCTCATTAACTTCATCTATTAAGTAAAATCATATTATTTTTATCTTCAAATTCCCACTTAGTTTAATACAAGGTATCTTATAATTTTAAAATGGAGCTTAAAATTTTTATTAATTTAATATGTAGTTTTGTCTCTAGATATTTTCACTAAATTTTCCAATTATAACAATTTTCTAAAAATTTAATATTTTAACAAAAACTAAGAGATTTAGACACTCATCCACGGTTTAGAATTTTTATAAAATAAAATATTAATTCACAAAAAAACTACCCAGCCAATCGGCCGGGCCACAATCTAGTAACTAATAGTTATGAGTAAAAGCCCGCTCGCTATCGCTTCGCGTATCATAAAAAATAAATTTAAAGAGTAATAGTTTTAAAGTTACATAGTCGTACTCTTTTGATTTTTTTTTAGGTTTGAGGTAATCGTGGTTCTCGTTTATGAATTTTTTGGGCTAATTGCAGGTTTGAGGATATTCAACTTGCATTGGTCGGGTCAAATTAGGTTTGATGCCCATGGATTTGGGTTCAATTGTCTTTCTCAAACAAAAGGAAAAGGCGAAATGAAAAACATCAAAGGTAAAACTCGCTACCGACTCAAAAGTCTTAAACACCAGGCACAACTCGCTTTGACATGGTGGAACCGAGTTTCGAGCAAATTCACACCTAATACAACCCGCCAATTACAAAAATAGATAAAACTCGCTCCCGCCGATAACTTGTAACCACCAGGTTCAAGTCGCTTTGGTCGGGTCGAATTAAGTTGGATACTCATGCATTTGGACTCAATTGCCATTCTCAACCAAAATGAAAAAGATAAGAAAATATACTAAAGTGGATAAAACTCACCCACGACGCTAAACTCTCAACACTGCGTTCAACTCACTTTGATTGGGTCGACCCAGTTTTAACAAATTCACAATTTATCCAGCATGTCAATTACAAAAATGCATAAAACTCGCTCTAGATACGAAGCTCGTCAACAATGGATCAGAGTTCAATTGTTATTCTCATAGAAACGAAAAATGAGAAATAAAAAAATATCAAAGCATACAAACCTCGCTTTCGATCTAAAACTGGTCAACAACATGTTCAACTCGCTTTGACCAATTTTTTAACAAATTAACACTTGGTTCTACCTGCCAACTACAAAAGCGGATAAAACTCTCTCGCAATACAACAATCGTTAATACCTTAGATTCGGATTTAATTGTCTTCCCAACCAAAAGAAAAAAGAGAAATTCATAAATACTAAAGTCAGTTTCAAGTCGCTTTGATAAATCGAAAAACTTTTATATATTAATTAATACTTGGATTCAATTATGATGATGGTCAACAAAAGGAAAAGAAGATAAAAAACACTAAAGAGGGTGAAGCTCGGTCTTGATACAAAACTCGTGGTAGCGCCATTGGCTTCAAGTTAGGATACCCTTCTGTTTGGGTTTAATAGATGTAAATATAGAAAACAATACCTAAACACAAAGTTTATAAAATGGAGAGTGGGGTAAAAGAAACAACTTGGAACTTCCCCACTTGCAATTGGAGGAGTGTGAGAGCCAATAATGAATAGTAACTCACAACCTAGGCTTTAATATATTAATTAAGTGATGATGGTCAACATAAAGGAAAAATAGATAAAAAACACTAAAGATAATGAAGCTCGGTCCCAATACAAAACTCGTTTAGTTATTGTTCGCTAGGTTTTCGTCTATGATTTTTTGCATAAATTATCGCCTTTATATATTAATTAATACTTGGGTTCTATTGTGATGATGGTCGACAAAAAGGAAAAGAAGATAAAAAAAATACTAAAGAGGATGAAGCTTGATCCTGATCAGTGTTCAAGAAGATGCGATTAATCTCTCGCCTAGGCGCGATTAATAGCTAGGCAGGAGGAAATTGCCTCGTCCAGCCTGAGCGATTGATCTAGGCGTTCTAAACGATTAATCTCCATAGAAAACACCTAATCGGTGCCTAGGCGCTCGGAGGCGTGTTTTCAGTCTAGAGCTTCCGCCCAGAAGGTAATGGGTTACCCCTACAGCACGTCCTTGTATAATACTCAAGGCTCTAGGCTGAGTAGCAGGAGCAACTTTTAATTTATTATGAAAGCCCTGCACCCATTCACAATCACGTAAAGAGTGGTGGCGAACACGCTGCCTCATCAAAACCACAGAAAGGGCATAACTGACGCCCAAAACAGCTAATAAAGGGGGAAAGTGTAGCCTTTTTGTGGAAATCCCAAACCCTATTCTATTTCCCATTTACATTCGACCAGTCGCTCCCCCTCATCATTCGAGCAGCGGGATCCCTCCTCATGGTTGGGGACTTGGGATGTTTGGGATTGTGGAAAAGGGTTGTATGTCTATATGAATGGATGAATAATGATATCGTGACTTGGGTTTTGTGAAATGTGGCTTATCTATCATATTTTTTTCAATGTTTAATCTCGCCTAGGCACGACTAATCGGCCTGGGCGCTCGGCGGTGCCTCCTTGCCTAGATAGCGCCTAGCGTCTTCTTGAACACTGATCCTGATACAAAACTCGTGGTAGCGGCCTTGGGTTCAAGTTAGGATACCCTTGTGTTTGGGTTCAATAGATGTAAACCTAGTGACACGCTAAAACACAACACCTAACAATGGCCAAGTGTAACCAATGAAAGGGACTGCAGTATAGTGGCACAAGTAATAAATATCGAATCCACGGGTCTCTAGAGTTACTATTACTCAGCTTCAGTTCATTATCTAGCAAACTAGATTAAGGATTGATTTATAAACTACTCTACTCACTACTCTACTAATAACAAGTTGGGAACTCACTTAGGTATGATTCCCCCTAGCTCCTCAATTAGGTCCAAGTTGCAATTACCTTTGGTTGATCTACTGTTGATTAAACTGCGGAAGATCCTAAATTAGCTTGGAATCTCTTAAGCTGACCAAGCCCTCTCAGACAGAATACCCGGGCGACTAGCCTTCACCGGGATAGACTGCAAGGCGATTCACACAGATCACCACTACTGGAATGAATTCCAGTACAAAGCAGTGAATTGATTGACTCTCGCACAACCAATTCACCACTATCAATCAAGGAAGCTCTCTTAACCTAATCAATTTCTATCTATCATAGGTTAAAGCAGAAATCGAGAGAATTTGATCAAGATTCAATTGACTCAATAAATCATGCCTCAATCGATTATAATCAAACAATATAGCATCCAAAACTTCATACAAGAAAGATCCTAATACATGGAACTAGGGTTCCTCAAAACCTAAGTGAAGGGAAGTTACTCCATAGAGAAGAGAGAGACTGCAGAAATCTGATCTAGATCTTCAATCTCCATCTCCAAGCTTGATTCCCGAGCTCCAATGGCGAAGAAATCCTCCAAAATAGCTCCAAGAATGTTCTCAAGTCGCTCTCTCTCTCTAGGGTTCGTCCCTTAGGTGTTTGGGAACCAAAAACCCAGCTCTCCCCTTTCCTTTTGCTGAAAATCGGGTTTTAAACAGAAATTCCCGATCACGCGGCCAGGCCACACGGCCGTGTGGCTTTCCCAGCTGCCCGTGTGAAGGCTCGGTGATTTCCACACGGCCACGATCCACACGGCCGTGTGGAGTTCCAGGATGCCCGTGTGGCTTACCCAGCCTCTGTTTAATGCTTCATTTCTCCCTCGTTCGGACTCCGAATCAGTCGCCGTTTGATCCCAGACGCTTGTAGTCTCGTCCTCTTTCTTTTCATGACAAAATTCCATGATTATTTGTCCATAATATGAGGTATAAGTCCATTATTCCTCAGGTCATGCTCGTGTTTCTTCTCCCGAATTGCCAAATGATCTCCGATTGACTTGAAACTTGCGCCTATGCTTCAATTTACATGCTAGGACCTGAAATGTGACAAAGGAACACAACCTAGCATAAAATATTCCAAGAAAGCAGAAATCAAGCCATAATGATCAAGAAACGAGGGTGCAAACATGTGCAAATCCGATGTTATCAAATTCCCTCACACTTAACCGTTTGCTTGTCCCCAAGCAAACCTAACTCAAACCAATGCAACTCTCCAGACCTCTATAGCAACAAACAATGCCGATCGTCGGTAGAGGATTTCCTAGATCATATAGCAGCTTACGAGGTCAACTGGTCTTCTAAGACGTCCCCTATCTCTCTCAATACGAGTACTAGACTGAAGCCAGGATCATGAGAAGAAGTGGAAGTAAGACAACCAAGGACTCATTGTACCGGGGTGCTCTTTCACTTCATTTCACCGTTGGAACCCCTTTTTCTCACTTTCATTTACATTTTTCTTTTTTTCTTTCATTTGGTGGGGTTCCAACTGCAGTCTTTTGCACGGTCGACCCTTATTAGTCGAGCAAGAGAAATTTCTGTACACCTGGCGCTCGCCAGAGTACTTCTTTTAACTCCTTTTCCTCAACTCGTGTGGAGGGTCAATGAAATTAAGGGGGGTCGGAAGCTCTATCCGTGCCCTTAAAAACACATCCTCAAGTAGGCAAACCGTTCAACGGGTGGAAGTTTTACTTGTACTAGAGACAACTTAGCTTCACCTTGTAGGAGTACCCCACTAAGGATCACTAAAATCTCCTCCAAAACCCGATTTTGTGCAATGAACGGTGCCACACACGTTGGGCTTACCCCATGTTTAAGATTTTTGATGATTTCGACATGGAGGACCAACTACTTTTCATTTGCCACATGAGCACCATGTTCAATACACGAGTCCATAACACAATTCAAACAGAGTCCACATTACCACGTGAATTCAATGGTCTTAGCTCCACTAATTCACAAAATCAACTGACACAGCAGAGAGCTAGATAGGAAAAATCTTATACTTCAACATCCTCCATAGTGCTAAACTACCTCCCTAGATTGCACATTACTATAGAGACTGTCAATTCAAAGCATACTGAGCAGGAAATTTGCATGGAGACACGTACTTGGAGCCCTCAAATTAAAAAATTTGGACAGTGCACTAGGCTCCAAGCACACAAACATCCAAACATTCACCCGCATACATAATCGAACATCCCCCCACACTTAAGCACGACATCATCCTCAATGGAGGAAAGATAAGGAGGGTAGAACGAAGTTACCAGATCAAGGATGAATGATTATGGACGGGTCAGGCGATGCATTCCAGTAGGAGAGAGTAGTCGGAACACAAACACCATACAAAATCTCACAAAGGTTGAGTTATTGACTCTAAAATCAAATAACAAAACTGACTCAACCGAGGTGAAATATAGAAAGAAATGCAAACCAACTGGTTGGGTTGCCTCCCAACAATCGCTTCTTTCACGTCGTGAGCCGGACGATGGCTCCTAAGTTTCGGTCCACCCAAAAACCTCCTTAAAGTTGAGGTTCTCATCGATGAGGTGGAGTCTCAAGTCACGAGCATGTGGTATGACAGGTGATGGAAGCTCGTGCACTTGATGTAGATGAAGTCTCCATCCTCGAGACCTCTTCTTCTCTTCTCTCGTCTCATTGCCCCAAACCATATATGACAACATCGATTGACCACCATCGCGTCCACCAAGAGGGACCAATGTCGATGTGGCCTTGGTTTGGCAAAGAGACACTTCAAATGGGTCCTTGCTAAGCAGTTCCTCGAAGTTTGGTGGGGATATTACTTGTATTATAGGGTCGGTGCAAGCCTCTTCCACCTCAACTTCATCCTCAGCCTGAACACCACTCGCTTCTTCAACCCCCTTTCCTTCTTCAAATTGTGGTCTCTCTCCTCGGAAAAGATCAAGAACTACCTCTTCTTTGCTTTCTTCCTCATCCTCCACAACTTCTTTCCTCACCCTTTCTCTCTCTTCTTCTTCCATAACTGATTGGAGAGCAAGTCGCCATGCAAGGTTCTCAATAAGTTCAGCTTGCATCTCCTCGCTCGGGCCCAACATGTCAGAGCGGAAATGGGGAAAGTTGTGATCTACCACCAGAGGATACACTTGATCATGATTATCATGGGAGCTTTCCTTGACAACTTCTGTATGCTCCTCAACATCCTCATGATTGCCTTCTTCTTCCTCCACCTCTACTTGTATGGCAGCATAAAGGTTGTCTTGAGAAAACTGTGAACAGGCTTTCGCAATGACCTCTATGTGCTTCTTTATGCTCCGAAGGATATCCTCTGTTTCACGGGGAAAGGAGAAGTCAGTTTGGGCAATGGCCTGGATATGAGGATCCATCTCGGGAAAGGATCTCTCAGGTACTCGAGCAATCTGCTCCACGAGAAGTCTCAAGTGATAGTTTGGATCTGGCTGTGGAGTGTAGCATGGCTTTGCCGGTTCGCTCGTGAAGGCTGTGGGAGGAATTCTTCTTGATAAGGAGATTGTTCTTGAAATACCCAGGGGTCTGATTGTTCTTCGTAGTAGGGGGGTTGGTACTGAAACCCGACTACATAGTCTTCTCCTCCTTGGTTACTCCAGGGAGTCTCGGGGTAATACCACTCGGATGGTGGTGGATACCCCCCAATGATTGGAGAAGCCATGAGGGTCCATGATTCAGATCTGCACCAACAAAAACAAAAAAAAACACCCAAGTGAAAAGCAAGGGCGGAAAACAAAAGAAAAACGCTCAAGTAACAAACTTCTGCCTTTTCTAATAATCTAGAAAGTCCCCGGCAACGGCGCCAAAAACTTGACACGCTAAAATACAACACCTAACAATGGCCAAGTGTAACCAATGAAAGGGACTGCAGTATAGTGGCACAAGTAATAAATATCCAATCCACGGGTCTCTAGAGTTACTATTACTCAGCTTCAGTTCATTATCTAGCAAACTAGATTAAGGATTGATTTATAAACTACTCTACTGACTACACTACTAATTACAAGTTGGGAACTCACTTAGGTATGATTCCCCCTAGCTCCTCAATTAGGTCCAAGTTGCAATTACCTTTGGTTGATCTACTGTTGATTAAACTGCGGAAATCCTAAATTAGTTTGGAATCTCTTAAGCTGACCAAGCCCTCTCAGACAGAATACCCGGCAGGCGACTAGCCTTCACCGGGATAGACTGCTAAGGCGATTCACACAGATCTCCACTACTGGAATGAATTCCAGTACAAAGCAGTGAATTGATTGACTCTCTCACAACCAATTCACCACTATCAATCAATGAAGCTCTCTTAACCTAATCAGATTCTATCTATCATAGGTTAAAGCAGAAATCAAGAGAATTTGATCAAGATTCAATTGACTCAATAAATCATGCCTCAATCTATTATAATCAAACAATATAGCATCCAAAACTTCATACAAGAAAGATCCTAACACATGGAACTAGGGTTCCTCAAAACCTAAGTGAAGGGAAGTTACTCCATAGAGAAGAGAGAGACTGCAGAAATCTGATCTAGATCTTCAATCTCCATCTCCAAGCTTGATTCCCGAGCTCCAATGGCGAAGAAATCCTCCAAAATAGCTCCAAACATGTTCCCAAGTCGCTCTCTCTCTCTAGGGTTCGTCCCTTAGGTGTTTGGGAACCAAAAACCCAACTCTCCCCTTTCCTTTTGCTGAAAATCGGGTTTTAAACAGAAATTCTCGATCACGCGGCCAGGCCACACGGCCTATGGCTTTCCCAGCTGCCCGTGTGAAGGCTCGGTGATTTCCACACGGCCGTGTGGAGTTCCAGGATGCCCGTGTGGCTTACCCAGCCTCTGTTTAATGCTTCATTTCTCCCTCGTCCGAACTCCAAATCAGTCGCTGTTTGATCCCAGACGCTTGTAGTCTCGTCCTCTTTATTTTCATGACAAAATTACATGATTATCTGTTCATAATATGAGGTATAATTCCATTATTCCTCAGGTCATGCTCGTGTTTCTTCTCCCGAATTGCCAAATGATCTCCGATTGACTTGAAACTTGCGCCTATGCTTCAATTTACATGCTAGGACCTGAAATGTGACAAAGGAACACAACCTAGCATAAAATAGTCCAAGAAAGCAGAAACTCAAGCCAAAATGATCAAGAAACGAGGGTGCAAACATGTGCAAATCCGATGTTATCACCTAGAAAACAATAGCTAAACACAAATTTTATAAAATAGAGAGTGGGGTAAAGGAAACAACTTGGAACTTCTCCACTTGCAATTGGAGGAGTGTGAGAGCCACTAATGAATAGTAACTCACAACCTAGACTTTTATATATTAATTAATATTAGTTAAGTGATGTTGGTCAACATAAAGGAAAAAAGATAAAGAACACTAAAGAGGATGAAGCTCGATCTCGATACAAAACTCGTGGTAGCGGCATTGGGTTAAAGTTAGGATACCCTTGTGTTTGGGTTCAATAGGTGTAATCCTAGTAAACAATAGCTAAACACAAAGGTTATAAAATGGAGAGTGGGGTAAAAGAAACAACTTGGAACTTCCCCACTTCCAATAGGAGGAGTGTGAGAGCCACTAATGAATAGTAACTCACAACCTAGGCTTTTATATATTAATATTAATGTATATTAATTAAGTGATGATGGCCAACATAAAGGAAAAGAAGATAAAAAAACACTAAAGAGGATGAAGCTCAGTCCCGATACAAAACTCGTGGTAGCGGCCTTGGGTTCAAGTTAGGATACCCTTGTGTTTGGGTTTAATAGATGTAAACCTAGTAACAATAACTAAACACAAAGGTTATAAAATGGAGAGTGGGGTAAAAGAAACAACTCGGATTTTTCGGCGATGCCCAAGCAAAGTTGGGGTGGTTCCTCCATCCGGGGTTATAAGTATTGCTATACGGATTGTTGACCCTAGCATTTGCCACGAAGTTGACTTGCTCCTTCATTGCTTGACACTCCGGAGTGATGGGGGCACTGAAGAAAGTAATCGGAGTACCTCTCCAAAGCATCCCTCAAGGTCTCATCCTCTTCTTGCAAGGTGGGCGGTTGTTTAGCCACCTAAGTGCCTTCCCCGAGAGTAAGTATGTGAAAAGCCTTAGTTGCAAAGCTTCGGCCAGCACACCATTAATTTTCAAGCTCCCCGCGAGCTCCAAGAATCTCTGCACTTGCTCTCTTGGTGACTCGTTTTCATGTCCGTGGAATAGAGCATTACTTTGTATCATAGTCACTAGAGCCGGCTTGATCTCGAAATTGTTTGCCGCCACCGGAGGATGTAGGATCGGCGATTGAATGTCCGCCGACCTTGGGGCCATATAGTACCCCATCGTACTCGGGGCTCCTTCTTCTCCCGCCGCCTCATTCATATGGCGGGCTTGAGCGCCTCCATCTTGTCTTTGGTTCTCCGTCATTTCCTCTTCAACGACGAGTTCAACTTCGACTTCATCAACTCCTTCTCCACTAACACCGGGACTCAATTGTTGTCCCCCCTCTTTCACTCCTTCTCCTTGCCTCGGCTAGCTCTCTCTCCCTTGCTAGGAGTCGGAGAGTTTGGTTTATGTCCTTGTCAAGTGGTAGCAAGGGTGCCGGGTTGCTCCGGGTCATGCACCACCTACACACAATCGGAAAACACCAAGTCTAGAACAAGCAAAGAACACACACACTTGCAAAACTAGAAATTAAAAGCTAGATTAACAACCAACAACTTTTTCAGAATAACAGACCGTTGTCCCCGGCAATGGTGCCAAAAACTTGACTCGCACGAAACTACACCACAATAAAACCCCAATTAGATAGGGGTGGGCATTAGGTTCGGTTTTACCGAACCGAACCGAATAAAAACCGAACGAATCCGAAATATTTGTAGTTAGGTTCGAAATTCGGCTGCAAATAGGGGAAACTTCGGAAATCAAGTTCGTTTGAACCGAACCGAAATTCCGAATAACCGACCGAATTCCGAATAGTTTAACCCACTGCCTGAATTTCTCAGCCCAATACTGGAGGCCCAGCCTTCTTAGTTCAGTCCACTCCGCCCTAGTCCAACAAATTGGATTGGGCTTCCTGGGCCCAGGGCGGCTAGGCCTGCTCGGCTGCTCCCCTTGGCAAGTCCACTCGACGTCTCGACCCCAGCAGTACCCACCGCGTCCGCCACCGTCGTCTGCGAGCTAAACCTAGGCGCCGAATTGACGAAATCGCGACAAAGGGAAAGAGAAGTTGAATTGAACTGGCCGCCACTGGGGAACTGTCCGATTCCGAGTTCTGACGCTTGCAGCGACTGCCGACCCGACTGCGACTCCTCCTCCACTCCACTGCCCGAGCCCCGAGCACGACGACGTCAACTCGATCCGACCCAACTGCGACTCCTGGCTCAACCTCACTGCTCGCCCGCCACGCCGCCAGCCGCCAGGCACCGTTCTCCAGCTCTCCGCCTCTCGCAATCCCACCTAGTGGGTATTGACCACTGACCCCGACCCAACTTGCCGCCTGCCGAGTCTCCTCCCGACGTCGACGCCACGCCACTGATTCTCAATCTTCTGCCGACTCCAACTCCGAAGTCAGACTCTAAAGTCCAAACTTCCAAAGCCACAATCGACAGGACTGCCTCCACCAGTCGGAAATCGAGCAAAAAAAAGAATACCGACGGCTCCACCAACACCAGTCAACAAATTCCAGCTGAGAATGTACATGTTTTGGTAGGTTATTCCGTTATTAATTGTTGAGTTTGAATGTTTTGGCAGATTTGTTATTAATTGTTGAGGCAATTTGGTTGTTTAGATAGGCAATTTGATGTTATTAATTGTTGCTGCAATGAAAATAGATGGGAGAGGCCGAGGCCCTGTCAATTGTCAAGATAGGCAATTTGGTTGTTTTAGGAGAAGGCAATTTGATGTTTGTGTTAATTATTGATTGTGTTTAATTATTGATTGTGTAGGAAGAGGATTCATCGGCGGGTGATGCTCCCGTGGAGGTGGAGGAAGCTGCTTCCCGTCCCGGTTCTACGACCAAAACACCTCTAAAATCAAAAAGAAAGGAGATGAAGTCAAGAGCTGTATGTTGGACGCAATTCACAAAGTTCATTGCCCCGTACGGATACAAGATGTCAAGGTGTATGAAGTGTGGGAAGGAGTATGAGGCCGATCCATTTCTTAATGGTACCAATGCTATGAATGTTCATATGCGAAAGGGTTGTGGTGACAAAAAAGGTACTACTCAACAACTATTGAACTTAGGAAAAACTGGGGTAGAAGGTGAGGGTACTTTAACGAACTGGAAGTTTGATCAAGAAGCTACTAGAAAAGGATTAGCTTACATGCTCATTGTTGATGAAAAACCATTCAAGTTCGTTGATGGGATGGGGTTTAAGTACTTCATGTCACTATGTTGCCCTATGTTCAACATTCCTTCTAGAAGAACAATCACTAGGGATTGCTTTGCATTCTATAGTGAAATGAAAGACAAGTTGAAGAGGTTTTTTCAAAGTTGTGAAGGAAGAATTTGTTTGACTACTGATGCATGGACTTCAAACAAGCAAGATAGTTTTATGTGCTTAACTGCACATTTCATTGATCAAGATTGGAATTTGAGAAAGAAGATCATCAATTTTGGGGAACTTAAGGGTCATAAAGGTGTAGATATCGCTGATGGCATTGTTGCTTGTTTGGATGATTGGGGAATTGACAAGGTCTTCACAATTACCGTGGATAATGCTAGCTCTAATGATACAGCTGTGGCCAAATTGAAGGAAGTTTTTAATGCTAGGGGCACTAGTATATGTGATAGTGAATTCCTTCACATGAGATGTGTAGCTCACATATTAAATTTGGTTGTTTCTGATGGGCTTGGAGATATTTCATTGTCGGTGAAGAGAATAAGGGAAGCAGTGAGGTTTATTAGAAACTCACCGGAAAGGTTGAAAAAATTTCATGCGTTTGCTACTGTTCAAAAGGTAGAAGGCAAGCGTGGCTTGTGTCTTGATGTTCCTACTAGATGGAACTCGACATTCTTGATGTTGCAGGCTGCTGAGAGGTTTGAAAAGGTGTTCAAGATGTTTGAGATGTATGATGACAATTATCGAAAGGATTTGGAAATCAGAAAGGATAGGCATGGCATAATTCGGGTCCCGGAGAAGGATGATTGGGAGAATGCAAGGAGGATGATGGGGTTTCTTGGTCGGTTCTACGACTTCACCTTGAAGATCTCGGGCTCAAAATATACCACTTCTAACTTGTTCTTACAGGAAGTGCATTCCCTATATCATTTGATAAACAAGTGGGAGACGGAAGTTGAAGATGTCGACTTGAGTATCATGGCAACCAAGATGAAGATGAAGTACGAGAAGTATTGGGGAGATGTGGATAAAATGAACAAGCTACTTTACATCTCCACTGTAATGGATCCGAGGTACAAGATGGGTTTTGTCGACTTTGCTTTGAAAAGGGTGTATCCTGAGGGTGGCAAGGGAGCACGTATGGCAGGGGATGTGAAGACCGCTACATTTGATCTATTTGCTCACTATGAACAGCTTTGGAAGTCAAAACAAAGCAAGAATGCCTCTACTTCTTTGGCCCCAATTGTGGAGGATTGTGATGCTGACGAGCTTGATCTACTTGCTGAATACAGAAAGCATAGAGAGCAAATTGTAGGGGCGGTAAACAAATCCGAGCTTGAGAAATACCTTCGTGAGGAAGACGAGCCAATGGTGCTCAAATTTGATGTACTAGGTTGGTGGAAGGTTAACAGCTTGAGGTTTCCTGCCCTTTCCATGATGGCTAAGGATGTTCTAGCAGTTCCAATCTCTACCGTTGCATCTGAATCTGCCTTTAGCGCTGGTGGGAGGATTCTAGATGATTTCAGAAGTTCATTGACTCCTAAGATAGTAGAGGCTTTAATTTGTAGCTCGGATTGGATTCGAGGTGATTCTGCACCACCATCAATCGAGGAGGATCCAGAAGAAGTTGAGAAAGTAGATGAAGGTAAAGTTTCAAATTTAGCATTACATATTTATAACATGATTAATTTGTATGTCATGACTAATTTTGAGTCTATTTAATCATACAGAATTGGACAAGTTGATGAATGCAATCTCTATAAGAGATACTCTAGTTTCATCTACCTCGACTTCCAATGTAGCGAGTGGGAGGAGGAACGATGGCAGTGCATCTAGTAGTGCTTGTGGTGATACTTCTGATGTTTGAAATTTGAATGCATTCTTGATGACTTCAAAGGTAAGAACTAATGATTTTATTCTACTTGGTTACTTGTGATTAGCTCTAAACTTATTAATCACTAACCATCACTGTTTCGTGTTTATTGTACTATTTTCGAATTTAAAGGTGTCAATTGTCCAAGAGGGAAGAGCCAAGAAGCAAGACCTTTGGAGTTTGTACAAGTTATGCTTGGAATTTAGACATTGGTTACCTTGCTTTTGTTAGTTTGAACTTAGAACCATTTGTGTTGTAATGAATATTTGGATTTGGAAGAACTTGATGCAATGTATGAATGTAATGTGTTTGTGTTGAATATGCTTGAATGTAATATGTAATGTATGAATGTAATGGATTTGGAAGAACTTGGCAGCAGTGACCAGTGAGCAGCCAGCCCATGTCAAAGTTTTACCAAAAAAAAGAAAAAGGCAGCAGACAAAAAGGGGCCAGCAGGGGAGATGTGCTAATTCGGTTTGAGCATCCGACCGAACCGAATTACAAATCGGTTCGAATTCGGTCGGGGCATTGGGGAATTCGGAAACTCGGCATAACCTAGTTCGGTTCGGTTCAAACCGAACCGACCGAACGCCCACCCCTACAATTAGAGCCCAAGTTTTTAAACTCTAATCGGGTGCAGTATACGCCAAGTATTTAGATATCGACTCGAGTCGGTCCGTCTATCCCTACTTCCGTCGTTGAAATCATTATCTAGTAACTAAACTTTGGTTTAAAATGTTTTCTAATTGAAATAAAAGAAAGCAAAGGTGATTGAGTTTGAAAACTCTTTTGTGGGAAAGTCACTCGGGTGTCGCTTCCCCCTAACCGCTACCATGCTATGTGGATTGGAACGATTGCCTTGGGCACGTTAATCATGAACCGAAGTGGAATGCATATGTGGTCGGAGACCACAGTCTCAATTGCTAAATCGAGGTGAGGATGAAAGGCCGTGTCACTCGACCCTCTCAGTTTAGACAATCAGAAATTGACATACTCCCTCACTCAACTCTAAGGTCGGACGGTTTAATCACGATTAATCGACTTGTTTAACTCAATATTGAGGGTTGCCCTAACTCAACCTAGTTTAGGTGGCTTAGAAAGCGGAAGGAAAACCAACTCGATTGAGTCTCCCTTGAAAGGGGAATTTTCCTCTCTAAACTACGATAAGGTGAAAAATTAGATTACTAGCACATAAATGCACAAACTTAGGGGCACTAAGCACAATTATGCACAATCTCTAGGTTGCTAAGCACCTAAATGCACAAACCTAAGGATGCTAAACACAAAATATGCACAACCCCTAAGTTGCTAAGCACAAGCATGCACAATCATGATGAATAATGCCTCAATCATTGAATTAAACAATACTCAATGACAATCATCCAAAACACATACAAGAAAACTACATGGTAGAATTAGGGTTTCACTACACCAAAGTGAGAAGAGGTCTACTCCATGCTAGAAGTAGGAAGAACAAAAGGGAAAAAGGTGGAAACCATCTTTGAGGATGCTTACTCTCTTCTTGACCCTTGAATTCAGCTTTCATTGGGGGAAATCTTCCCAAAATATGCCTTGAAGCCAAACCCTAACCTTCTTCTTCCCTTTGGTTATGTTTCTCTCACTAGAATGCTGAAGAAGGTGTTTCACACAAAAGTGGGCTCCCCCCTCCCTCCTCCTTTCAGCTCATCTTTTAAACCCGAGAAGAGCTGAGTTCTCGGTCTGAGTTTACGGCCGTGAACTATCAAACGCGTCCGTGAACTCAAGGCGTGCGCCAAAACGTTCTGCATCGCTCACGTTTGTTCACGGTCAACTGCATGTGTTCACGGTCTTAGTGACCGTGAACTCACCTCCCGTTAGTAACATTCACATTGGCTCTGGACGCCTCGCGATTCACTGTCAACTCCCCTTCTTCACGGTCTTGCATGATCGTGATCTTCTCCACTTAGCCGTGAACTGGCTCTTTTTCACCCTTTCTCCCGATTTTCGATCCTTTTCGCCAATCTTTTAACTCCGAGGCTGGTTTCACCTGTTAAACCCTGAAACACACTCAAACATGAAGAACCTAGCGTAAAACCAACCTTTAAGGAGCGAATTTGGCACAAACATCTAAGTAAAACGAGGTCAAAACATGTGCAATTAGGCCCGAAATCAATGGTTAGTCTAGGTTAGTTAATTTAGTTTTATCACTACTATCCTAGGTTTGCTAGATAACGAATGCTTTAGCTAACTGTAACAAAGTTGCATCATTTCCCCCGACAATTGCATTATTATTTATTTGTAAGGCCTTTACCATGATTTATTTTAGATCAAGACACAAATTAATAGGTAAATTTGTTCTGTTATATGTTGATTCAATAGTCATGAGATAGAACTTTAGAGGCCATGTTCTGAAAATACAATGCTCTTTTCTAGTCTGGTCCACAAAAACCACCCTAATTGGCTAATTCTTCTCAGATAGTCTGTTTCATCTTTAGTATCTTATTGGTTGCAGATTTGTTATCATTGCTTTTGAAACACTATTTATTTATTGAATTATATGTTGACTTATCATTTTCCATTTTCTGGCTTCCCCATCTCTTTGCATGTGCTTAGCTCTTATGCCTGACTGTAGATGTTCTGTGGATATTTCAGGTTGAAAAGGATAATCTTATATGAAGGGAAACAGAACTATACATAAAAATGATTTGCTTGATGTTTATTGAAAAGAGGCTGAAAGTTCTGTTTCCTGGATAGAAAAAGGAGTGTACGAATTTATCCGTGATTGCACACCATCTGTAACAAATTTTGGCAAGCAGTCAGGTATCAGATGTGATCTAGGAAGAACAGAATCACTAAATGAATGTAGTCCTAATGAAGAAATTCCTGAACTTGAATGCGACTTTTGGGTTGGAATGAAACCAGAACTTCCTGAACCTATAGAGAACAAGATGGCACTCCGAGCATAAACCTGTAATTCTAAGCTCGTCCTTCGCTTTTAACACTTGTCTAAGCTGTCAATAACCTGGGACGGAGGATGGTAATCAAGGGTAACCAGCTGCAAATGTATTTATCAAGGTAAAACGAAGTCAAGCTACCAGAGATTTCACAGCTATCACACTTATTATACATATACACATGTTTCCAACCAACCTGAATGTTGAGTATCTGCATGTTGGGGGAACTCGTGATTATACAAACAAGAACACGAGCCTTCTGCCACCTATCTAATAAAAGATGAAATATTTTGAGGACTTTCAAGTGATGAAGATGCGTTGGAAGCTTGTAGGGGACTTGACCTGCAACAAGGAACTAAAAGAAAGCCAAACACACATCACAACAACATGATGAATTCTGATTGGAGAAGAAAACCCAAGTGCATTGCCAGCAAGATTGAACAACAACTAATACAGAAAAACAAACCTTGCAAAAACTCAATTCCAATAGTTAACTGCTGGAGAGCAAGGAGAGAAGTAAACACAGCGACCATGTTGGGATCATATAACTGCAATCTCCTTGAATCCATGTGCTCTATAGCATTGTCATCTTTCCACTAACTTTTCATTTCTACCTGAAGAGGATACAACCAAGAAATTGAATATCAAAATCAGCAGTAAGTTCACATCCATCAATCTACCTATTATGATTCCCCACAGTTATGAGTTTAGCAAACGCAGAGCTTAAATCAACATCGAGTTCTTAAGGCTTGACAAGATAGCAAGTGAGAGTTGAAGTAATGTAAATTCCACATGAAATTGCAGATGGGGCATAGTTGAGGCTTGACAGAATGCACTTATGAGGAAAAAATCATTACTTTCTACATATGACGGCTAACTCACGGTCTATTGACAGAACAATCCCTTGATTTCACAGCAAGACGACCTGCTCCTCTCCCGCAATTAAAGTTCAAATTATTGATAACCGTTCAGAATATTGCTTGCCAAAGGAATGTTCAGATGGAATTATCTGATGGACAAACTACAGGCTAACCTAACAGAGGCAACCTACTACATTTTGTTTCATCCATCACACTCAAAAATCAAAATAACAATTAGAAAATATGAAGTTCATTTGGACGCTACCACATAATACACATACAATGAACCAAGTAGATGACAGACCAACAAGCCAAGAAAACTGACGTTAAGGTTTGAGTTCCATCAAAGTGAGAGCGAGAGGGATGAAAGAAGAGTATCATTCCAGTATGCCTATGAACCGAATTGATCCTTCTATTGGAACCCGGCAACATCATCTTAGAAGCTATGAGCTTCTCCACACCCTAAAATTTGAACCAACACACAGAAACAATAAATACCCACCGAATTCTAGTGAAACCACTTATCAAAAACAAAGAAACTTGAACAACTATTGAAAAAGAGGGCCAAAAGGGAAAGGGACCATGGCTTCAAGAAATTCAAAGTGCATTTCCATATCAGGGTGGGGCTCTATCACCAAAGTAAAGCTTCTGATGAACCACTAAGACATCAGCAGAATTAGATTAGAATAACTAAGACAAACAAAGAAAACGAGAAGAAAAAAATAGAATAGCAACTACCTGCGAGCTTTACGACGAATCAATGACGCTGGCAACGGGAGACGGGGAAACCGAATTCACATGCGTGGAACTATGAGAGTTCTTGCTATCGGGTACCGAAATATCAATCACCATTACCAAAACCATAGATCTCGAGCTCCTTGTCCTCATCATCATGCACATCGAGCGCAATCTTGTTGAGGTTTTGCGCGAACTTTTCAATCGAGCTCCCATCACTCCAGAAACAGGGGAAGAAACGCGGCCACACTTTCGGTCGCCGGCCAAGTCAAAAATCGACCACATTCGTCAACTCCCCATTTCATATTGACGACATGAAGTGAACAAGGAGAATGGAAATTTAGAATGAAGGAATTTTTTTGGTGAAAAATTGATATATGTTTCAGTGGAGGGGAAACGTTGAAAGGAGGAAGTAAACTGTTCTGGCATAAACGAAATACAATTTTCTGAAAAAATCAGAGGGAAACTCTTAACTTTTTAAAAGGCTTAATTGCAAGTTTGGTCACTCGAATTGCTAAAAAATTTCACGTTTGCCACTCAAATTGATTTATTCCATTTATAGTCACTCGAATTAGTTGAACAGTCCAAGTTCGGTCACTCTCCGTTAACCTCCATTAGACTCCGTTAATGACGACCGTTAAGTGATGACGTGGCTAACAGAAAGACACAGTCAGCATATTTTAACATTAAAAAATGACCACCCGACCCGCCAGCTCAGCCTTACTCGCCCTGTCAGCCATTCTTGCCCAACCCGCGAACCAATCCAATTAATTGACCCTAAACCCAAACCCGACACCCCTGAAAAGTAAATCGAAAACAAATGGTTAGGGCACTTTCCCTTTCCATCTTCGTCCTCTCATCCTCCCGCGCCGCCTCTCTCCGTCGCTCTGGAACAAACTACACGCCTCCTTCCTTCCTTCCTCTCCATTGCTTTGGTTGATTGCCTTCGTTTTATCCCCTTTTGCTGTTCCCTTTCAGTTTCCCGATTCATTCCCATCTGGTCATCTTCCCCTCCATTAAATTCTCCTTCCCTCCTCGTTTCTGTAGATTTTCTCGGGAAAATCTGCTCTCTGCTTGGTTCCCTCCAACTCCAATTTCCCAAAGCCTTCCTTCTCTACTAACTTTGTACAGCTCACAAGAGGAGGAAGAAGAGATCCCGGAGTCTCAAGAAGATGTCGTACGCTTATCTCTTCAAGTACATCATCATCGGCGACACCGGTACCTAGCCCAACGGCCTCCCTTTTTTACTTTATGCCGATTTGTTTTCAATTCTTTCTGCTTCGGCGGTGGACTCATGATCGACTTGCGGTGGGTTTTTTTTTCTTTTTGAGCGTTGAATTGATTCAATTTTCTTTTTGTTTGTTTTTGTATAATAGGAGTTGGGAAATTGTGTGCGATGGAGAGAGGCGGCGTGGGAGGGTGAGAGGACGAAGATGGAAAGGGAAAGTGCTCTAATCATCTGTTTTCGATTTACCTTTAAGGGGGCTGGGTCTCGGGTTTGGGTTTAGGGTAAATTAATTGGGTTGGTTCGCGGGTTGGGTAAGAATGGCTGACAGGACGGGTAAGGCTGAGCTGGTGGGTCGGGTGGTCATTTTTTAATGTTAAAATATGTTGACTGTGTCTTTCTGTTAGCCACGTCATCACTTAACGGTCGTCATTAACGGAGTCTAACGGAGGTTAACGGAGAGTGACCGAACTTGGACTATTCAACTAATTCGAGTGACTATAAATGGAATAAATCAATTTGAGTGGCAAACATAAAATTTTTTAGCAATTCGAGTGACCAAACTTGCAATTAAGCCCTTTTTAAAATTTGGCATGCCCCAATTATTCTCCATTGCAGCGAGAATACTATATCCAGTCATCTATATCTATCTACAAGATACATACTATATCTAGTTATCTAGATCTATCATTTTTTTTTTTACAAAATATAATCATATATTGATAGAAACAAATCGATAGTTACATCCTGGAAGCCAGCCAGGTCTGGAAATCAAAATAACGAGACGTAGTCGGGAACAAAGAAAGGGTCTTTCTAGCTACAATATGAGCTACCCTATTGTCACCCTGACCTACAAATCGTAAAGAATGTAAATCTGAACCAGTTCCTCCAAAATAGTCCCAACCCAACTGTTGCGAACATCAGCCCTACAGATCTTATCAATGACCACCTTAACATCCCCTTCGAATCGCATTACCAGAAACCTGTGCGCTAAACACCAACAGACAGCTTCCCGAAGCGTAAGGAGCTCTACCACCATTGGATCATCCAGGTCCTGAAACTGAATCCCTGCAGCCCAAAGCGGCGTTCCTGCATCATTGAGAAGTACCATACCACCTGCAGAATGCGACCCTCGTCGAACAGCCCCATCCCAACGACATACAGGTCCCCCTGACTCGCTTACTACTCCAGTAGGACGATCAGGCAGAAGAGACGAGGGAGACTGAGGGTCCCTCGGCAGGGCGAGCCACTCCCCTACTTGTTGGTTATACTGCCTCAATAATGCCGGAATGCTGAATTGTTTTCCTTCAAAGACCACCCAATTCCGGGATCTCCGAATTCGCCACAGGATAGCAATTACCGCCATGAACTGCGAAGGTTGATGTACAATAGCCAGCAATTTTTTAAGGAATAGGGGGAATGTATGACGGGGCAACCCCTCGCCAAGAGATTCAAACCCCGCCTGCGATCACAAAGCCCTAGCCACCGGACAATCAAAGAACAAATGCTCCATTGTCTCCTTTGAAGCCCAGCAGACCGGACATCGGGGCAGGACCTCCACATCCTTTTCTATAAGAGCCTCAGTCGTAGGTAAAATTCTGGTCAAGATTTGCCAGACAAACACCTTCAGTTTTGGAGGAATATTTACGTCCCAAACCCGGATCCAACTCCGCTTATCCATCCAACTAACCTGCGCCCGCCATCTCCCACTCTGCCGGTCCAGAGAAACCCCCAAATGATAAGCCGATTTCACAGTAAAAATTCCATCCTCCGTAGCATGCCAGATCAACCGATCCTCGATATTCTGTCGTGGCAGGGGCACTGCCCTAATCGCCTGGCAAGTCCGAGGGTCAAACTACTGGCTCAGCTTATCCTCGCACCAACGCCCTTCCCCAGGATAGAGGACAGCCGAGACCGTCAGTTCCCCATCATCCGGCAGAACCCGAGGGTTATACACAGGATAAGAAGGAAGTTGAGTCGGGATCCAATTTGAGTTGAGCAAAGGAACCTTCTGACCATTCCCAATCTGCCACCGCAAACCCTTGGACAATAACTGCCGACCAAAGAGAATATTTTTCCATCCCCAGGAAGGGCGGGAACGCGCCTGAGCCGAAAGAAAGGATCCCTGCGGAAAATACTTCCCTTTATAGACCTGGGCTAGGAGAGACCGGGGTTCATTCAGAATACGCCATCCGATCTTTGCCAACAGCGCTTGATTAAACTGTTCGAATCGGCGAAAACCCATCCCCCCTCATGCTTACTCCTACACAAATTTCTCCAGGAGACCCACCGAATCTTGGAACGACCATCCTCGACCCCCCACCAAAATCTGGCCACATGCTTGTCCAGGAGACGGCAAAGCGATAACGGCAGGCGAAAGCAGGACATCACATGGAGCGGTAGAGCTAAGGCGACAGATTTAATCAGAGTTTTCTTAGCTGCCCACGACAAAGTCCTGCGTTTCCAACCCTGCAAACGTTCTAAGAGCTTCTCCTCCAGGTAGCGAAAAGTGGCCGTCTTGGAACGAGCAATCAAAGTGGGTAGACCAAGGTACTTATCATGTACTCCTACAACACCTACACCAAGGATTTCCGCCAAGAACTCCTGATCTGGTAAAGAGACATTCTTACTAAAGCAAACAGCCGATTTCTCCAAATTTACCCTCTGGCCACTAAGCTCCTCATACTCATTAAGAACTTCTATCAGATTCTCACACTCCTGGAGGGAACCACGGAGAAATAAGTAAGAATCATCAGCAAAGAACAAATGAGAAATGCGGGGAGCCCGCGGAGCCACCTTCACTCCTTCCAGCCTCTTTTTAGAGATGGCTTTACGAAGTAAGGCAGCAAAGCCCTCCGTGCAAAGCACAAAAAGAAGGGGCAAAAGGGGATCCCCTGCCGGAGCCCCCTCGAGGGTGCAAAGAAACCAGACGGAGAACCATTCATAAGGACCGAAAACGTTGTTGACTGCAAGCATTCCTGAATCCAACCACGCCAGATCGAGTTAAAACCCATTTTCTCCAAAATCGCGAGAAGAAAGGACCACTCCACTCTATCATAGGCCTTTTCCATATCAACCTTAAGAGCCATATATCCCTTTTTGCCTCGGGTTTTGATCTTGAAATAGTGCATTAACTCATGGCCAATCAGGATATTATCCACTATCTGTCTTTCCCTGATAAAGGCGTTCTGGCCATCGGAGACAATGAGAGGCAAGACCTCTGCCAGTCGTTCCGCCATGATTTTCGTGATCACTTTATATATGAACTGGCATAAGCTGATGGGACGAAGTTGACGCATGGACTCTACCTGATCCACTTTTGGAATTAGCGTCAACCAGGTGTGGTTAAAACTCCGAAGCATCCTGCTTGTAGCAAAGAAGGAGCTAACCGCAGCCACAACCGACTCCCCAACAATCCCCCAGTAGGCTTTAAAGAACTTCCCCGTGAAACCATCCGAGCCTGGCGCCTGTTTTGAACCCATTGCAAAGACCATTTTGCGGATCTCAGCCGGACTAACCTCCGCAGTTAGGGCAGCATTCATTTCAATAATCACAACCAATTACACTAAACAAATTTTGTACAAACTATAGGTGACCGATTCTCCAAAATTTTAGTCTGGTTAATTGCTAAATGTTAAACTCTTGCTAATCGGGCATGAATGGGTCCGACAATAATGAGACGATATCAAATTTAATGTGATGTTCATTTCGTCAGTTTTGGATCAGATGTGTTGATCAATTATAGGGCATTAACATATAAATGAGTTATAATTAACCTCATTATACAATTTTTACTCTTTATAATAATTAATTTAATCTTAATATTTGTGATGTTTGAAATATTTTATGTATGATTTTGAGGTATAATTATTATTTGTGACATCCGTTGTAGTTTATTCAAATGTAGTATTTCATCAGGTAGTCAAAATCGAATACTGGGTGCATTTATGATTGTTTTTATCTTGGTGTTGTGAATAGGTAGAAACTTAATTATTACAATGCATATAACTATACCTAGGCACATGGTCGATCTAACCATGAAGTCAATGTATATGGATCGGTCATGTACAAGCATGAATGCTTCATGGGTCGTACTAGACTTAAACTTCAAGGGCTCGCACACAAGTTCGAGTACCGCACAATCTATACTGGGAACTCATGTTTTATGAAGAAATGCGTCATTTGATAAAAATAAGGGCTAATACCACTAGAAATACCAACATTTATGGGTATCGTCGGTGGTCCAACTTTCCCATCGTATTTCCTTGACGTCCCTCCCCTGACACCGCTTCTAGCGACATCCCTCTTTGAAGCCAGAAGACTCGACGTGGCGGCCACGTCTCGACCTCCCGAAGAAATCCATGGTAGAGGAGACATGTTGGCAGAGTCGAGCAGCTTCAGAATCTCTAGATCTGCCGTCATCGTCGTTTTGCAGGGGAGAGAGCAGAGAGGGGCCTAGTATAGAATCAATTCAAAAACGGAGGAGAGAGAAAATGCGACGGAGGAATCATCCAAAGACGGATTCCAATGGCGCCCAAACTCTCGCCGACAGTAGAGGGTTTCCCCAATCTCGGCGATAAGATTGTGTTAATAGATTTTTCCTTCGGTTATGGATCCCATATGGGATTCTGGAGGATTGTGTTAATTCAATGGTTAGAGGATTTTATCGTTCGAATAGCTGGAGGAGAACAGCGACGCCAACACTGTCCGGTGGCAATCGATCAAATTGGCCGAGTTTGGATAGGAATTGGGGTTGGGTTCCCTAGATTTTCCTTTAGAAATGATGTCGATTTGCAGAGGAGGACAGAAAAAGTGCGAAGGATGCTGATCTAGAATCGATCGGAGCTGGATTTCCGCCGGTTGAAGGCTAAGGAAACCCAGCTTTTGAAAGCCTCTTCACAAGAAGGGGGTTTCCCTCTACCTAGGTCAAATTGGAAAAGTAGTTGGAAATGAAAAACACAACACAACATCCATGAAAATACCTCAATAGTTGCATTCAAACACAACCATACACAAATCATACAATTCATACAAACTTTCACATGTTTCTAGCTAGGGTTCACAAACACCCAAGTGAAATAAAGGACTACTCCATGCTAGGTAGAAGGAATACACAAAGGAGAGAAGAGAAACCATCGTGGAAATGAATGCTTTCTTCCTTTTGTGTGGGGATCAACCTTGAAGGTGTAAATTCCCAAAAACCTTGAGCTTGGATGAAACCCTAGCCTCCTTCCTCTTCCTTGCTCGTCACTTTCTTTCTCTAGAAGTCTTGAAGAAGAAGAAGAAGAAGTTATCTCACTAGGCTCTCTACCCCCCCCCCCCTTTCTTCTTTCAGCTTAACTCCCTTTATATACCCAGATCAAAGGCATTTCACGGTCCCAGTTCACGGCCGTGAACATTGGCTGGGGACCGTAATCTTGAGCAAAAGTGCACTGTTTTACTTATTCACTTCACGTTCCAGGACGGATTTTCATGATTCAGCGACGGTGATCCAGTCGAGGTCCAGTAAGGTGCACAAAACTCTTTGGAACTATGGCACTTCACGGTCTGGGAGGCTTCTTCATGGTCTGGCAGGCCGTGAACGGATGGCTTCCAGCACGAACTACGGGTGTTCTCTCCTTTTGGCCCGTTTTCGCTCCTTTTCGTCCAACTTTCGTTACCGGGGTTGATTTAGCTAATAGGATATGAAACAAAGCAAGACAAAGCACAACCAAGTGTAAAACCAAACCCCATTGGGTGAAATCGCCTCAAACATATAAGGAAAAGGGGGTAAAATGTGTGCATTTTGACCTGAATCACTCCCCTACACTTAGACGTTTACTTGTCCCCAAGCAAACCATTTCCAAACAACGTAATATCTCAACCGAACAAGATAACTTGGGGACATATCAAAGGGCTCAAAGTGGGTGAATCTCAATGGCTATTAAACCTCACCAAATGAATCTTCACAGGCAATACCGACATCCACTCAAATGACATTTGAATGCATTATGAACGTGCAAATCAATACAAGTCTCGATCAAACTAATCACCAACCACAACTAACCATGTATAGAAGTCAATTCCAAGGAACAAACGAATGGGCAACATAGGTCCTCACCGAGATAAGATATGAACTTGCAAAATGAGAATGAATCACTCACTCTCGACCAACGGGGTCAGGACCTTTTGGTGCAAAAGATTTGCACAATCATCAACACTCTAAATGCTAGATTTCACGAGATGGTTGTCGTCACTAACTTATCTGGAGGTCTTAGACAAGGGTTCAAATGATTGATAATGGTCTTGGACATGGGAAAAAGGCATTATGGCTGGTGTCAAGCAAAGCATGAAGTTCTACATCTTCAACCTAAGACACAAGGTTCTATGGTTTTGACTAGAACCTTCTCTACATCGGCCAAAAATCACACTTCCCTTCTTTTAAACCACTATCAATCATGACCTACATTCAAGCACAGTTCTTCAACTTATCTTGCTAACCATAATTCAATCATACTAGTGAAGGAGTCGACAAAAAATTAGGTGTTGCAATGGCTTGAGTGCCAAGAAACCCTTTCTAGAGCATACACATCATTTCTTCATGGCAACTCTCTATCTTTTATTCACCCCGTTTATGACCTCTTTTTCGATTCCTTTTTCTTTTCTTTTTCTTCTTTTTCTGTTTTTTAGGGGGGGGGGGTACTAGAGAGCTAAACATGTGTCATTTTTACACTAAACAAATAATGCTCTTTATTAAGAACTTTTCTCCAACGCTACCTTTTCATTCCTAGCAAAAATCTTGCAAAATTCACCTATGTAGAACCTCAGTGGAGCTCAAAAGCGAGAACTCCGAGACACAAGGATGACTCACAACAGTTTAGACAAGAAGAAAGGAAAAGGGTCGTTCTATCAATCACAATTAAGCTCAAAAAGAAAGAATTCCTAACATGAGAACGACCCAAAGTCACACGGCTCAAAGGGGTTGACTAGGGGATAAAATTTTTCGGGACAATCAACTTTTGGGCGTGGACTACTCTTATGCCTCCATCATAGTCACTAGTGACAATGGTGAATGTTACACACCATGGAGAGAGGAATCTAACACACATGAAAAAGACGATCGACACAAATCTCACATGGCTACCTAGCCACCCTATCATCTATTCCAATTTCACAAATTTCGATGCATGGCAATTGTAATCAAAGAGTAATCAAGTCAACATATCCATTCATTCGCACACGTATGAGAACTAAACACTTGCACCGACCTAATGCAATTCTCAATCATCATAATAGGATACACTCGATCACAAGCAAACAATCCAAGGTCAAAGCCAATAAACAGGAGATTCTCCCACAAACCGGCCACTTTGATCATGCAATGCTTGGAGCCCTCAAAATTTTCAAATTTGGGCATACATCTAGGCTCCAAGCAAACCCATTTCACACATACAATCACATGCCATTCACAATTGAAACACCCCCACACTTAAGTACAACATTGTCCTCAATGGAGAAAAATGGTAGGGTGAAGAAGTTACCGACCAATGGCAAGCGAAAGTTGGACAAATACTGGGGGTAGGAGAATTGAGCTTCAAAAAGAAGAAGAAAACAAAACTCACACGCATTCTCGCTCAATGTAAGGTTATTACATATAATTATAGGTGTCAAACAGAACCCGACCCGACTAACCCGATCTGCAACCTGACTGCAACCCGAATTGACTAAAAGTATATGACCATCAACCCGCCCGACCCGCAACCCGATTAACCCATAACCCGAATAACCCACAACCGGATTAACCCGAATCCAATTGATCCGCAACCCGATTAATTCGAACTCGATTGGCCCGAACCCGACTAACGCGTAACCCGCCTGATTGACCTGAATAATTACTAAATTATATGTTATATAGAATTTCAAAATGAAGTTTTTAATTGTAAGAATAAGTAAAACTATTTTTTTATTTTATAAAAGAAAGTTCAAAAAATGATATTGAGTTGAAATGATGAATTGTTAATAAAAGAAAGAAATAAGGGGAAATTTTATTGCTTTCATTTATAGGAAGAGAAAGAAGTGGGAAATTGTGGTGTTTTCTACTATTTGGGGAAAAAAGAAAAGGGAAATTTGGTGCTTAAATTTTTTAGAAAAGAAATAAGAGGGAGTTTTAGTGTTTTGGTTTATAGGAAGAGAAAAAAGTGGGAAATATTGGTGTTTCAACTTTTTGGAGAAAAAAAAAGAGAGAAATTTGATGCTTCAAGTTTTGGGAAAAGAAAAAAATGGGAATTTTGGTGCTTTGGTTTATAGGAAGAGAAAGAAGTGGGAAATTTTGATGTTTCAACTTTTTGAGGAAAAACAGAAGAGAAAAATTTGGTGCTTCAAATTTTGGTGAGTTTGATTTATAAGAAGAGAAAAGATTTTTTATTTATGAAAAGAAAATTTTGAAATTTTTTTTGTATTTTCATTTTTTTAAGAGAAAGAAGAGAGAAAGGTTATCAAATGTTTACATATGATGGTTTACGAGTTTAATTAATTATTGATTTGATTATCACAATGTTTACATATGATGATTTAGGAGTGTAGCATTTAGTGACTATAACATTGTCTATACTCTATAACAAACCTTACTATAGCTTTTAGACATGTCTAATTTGATATAGTAAATTTGAGAAGATGTAAAGAGTTATCCTATCTCAAATGCATATTATTTTACATTTAGGTTGGAAACTTAATCTTACTCATTAATTCTCCCACCTCATTTTCATTTAGGTGGGAAACTTCCCCCCTCTTTTTGATATATTCATCCCAACTTTTCACTTCTCCATGTTTTCCTCCCCACTTTTCGTTCTTCTCATTTTGTTTTCCCTCTACAATTTGTCTCTACCAAAATGAAATTCTAAAGGGGGAAAATCCTCCCCCCTAATTCTACCTACCAATGTTTCAATTCCTTTATTATTAAGCCCGATTTTCATCTCTCATAAACTGTTGTTTATAATATTAGTGTCTTGTCTGGATTTTGCATATGGATATAAATTAAGAATATTGATTGACAATGACTTGCAAAAAATTTCCATGAACCTTGATTCATATAGTTTTTTTGTTAAACAAAAAATTTATACTTCACTGAGAATTAAGCTTATAATTTATTATATATATAATTCATGTCTTTTTTTACTCAATTTTGCTTCCCGTTGCATTGCCACCCAATTTTCTTTTTGCCTGATATATATTGCTGCCCAACTTCTTCACACCCGCTCCAATAGACCGGCCAATTTTTGTTTGATTGATCTATATTGCCGCCCAATTTTTGTTTGGATTAATCTATATTTTCGCCAAAAATGTCGAGATAAGAAAAAGCGTTTTTCTTCTTTCTTTTTAGAGTGGTGTTTTGTTTGGTTTGCTAATAGTGTCTATTGGTTGCAAATGTTGATATCGTCATTACTATTATCTAGTGCACTTTACCAATTATGATTAATTACATAACAAGTTTGCAAATCATACAAATTAATTCAACATTTTGGCTAGTTTTTTTTAAATTAAGTATATATATGAGGTAGAAATATGTTGGTTAAAAATTGTGAAAAATATTTTAAATTAGTGTAATAATATGTGTAAGTTGGTAGCGAGTAAGGACTAAGTAACTCAATGCGTTGTCCCGAACAACCCTCAACCTGATCCGCCCGCAACCCGCCCGACCCGAAACCCAAAGAACCCGAAACCCGATTTGCCCGCAACCCGATTGAACCCAAATCCGATGAACCCGTAACCCTATTAACCCGAAACATGATTGAACCCGAACTGATGAACCGACAACCCGACGAACCTGAAACCCGACTAACACGCATCCTGATTGAACCCAATCCAAACCCGCCCGATTGACACCTATACATATAATAATAGTCGACATCAAAATAAACACAAACCTTCGTTGGGTTGCCTCCCAATAAGCGTTGGTTTAATGTCTCAAGCTGAACGGAGCCTTCGGACTAAACGTCGTACAGGAGCACCACCTCTTTTTTGGCATCACCACACCTCAAAGGTAGCGTTTGAGGCGGTGTCCGTTCACTTTGAATACCCCTTGCTCCGGGTGGGAAATCCCCACCACCCCGTATGGGAACACTCGAGTCACCACATATGGGCCCGACCATTTCGATCTCAGCTTTCCAGGGAATAGGCGTAGCCTAGAGTTGTACCAAAGCACCTGCTCCCCAGGTTGAAAGTCCTTGCCCACTTTGAGTCTGGCATCATGCAGGCGCTTTGTCTTTTCCTTGTAAATCTTGGTGTTCTCGTAGTCATGAAGGTGCCACTCCTCAAGTTCCAACACCTGCAACTTCCTTTCATTTCCGCATAAAGTTGGGTCCATGTTCAATAGTTTGGTAGCCTAGAAAGCCCTATGCTCTAGCTTTACAGGCAAATGGCACGCTTTACCGTACACAAATTGGTAAGCAGAGACGCCTATTGTGTTTTGTAGGCCGTGCGGTATGCCCATAAAGCATCATCGAGCTTTGTGGACCAACTTTGTGGGATCGGTCCATGGTCTTTTACAGAATCCTTTTCAATTCCCTATTCGAAAACTCCACCTGGCCACTTGTTTGAGGGTGGTAGGCCATAGAGAACCAGTGGGTGACACCATAGCGATCAAGGAGTTCATCAAACTGTCCCTGGAAGTGGGTTCCTCGATCACGAATGATGGCCCTAGGGGTCCCAAAACGTGAAAACAATTTCTTAAGAAATCCGCAGACTCGTCTTGCATCATTGGTGGGGAGGGCTTGAGCCTCAACCCACCTTGAAACATAGTCCACGGCCACTAGAATGTACTTGTTTCCAAAAGATGAAGGGAAAGGACACATGAAATCGATGCCCCAAACGTAAAAAAAATCTCACACGTAATGGAAATTGTTTGGGGCATCTCATTACGGTTAGAAATGTTATATGTCCTTTGGAAGTTGTCGCATTGCCGCACAAATGAATCAGCATCTCGAAACAAGGAGGGCCAGTAGAAGTGTAGAACCCCAATTGGAGGACCTTCCTCACTGTGCGATTGCCCTAGTTGTGCCCTCCTACCTGCCCTTCGTGGTACTGAATAAGAATAGCCGTCATTTCTTCCTCCGGGACACATCTCCATGATCCTATCGGCACCAATCTTGAATAGGTGAGGATCATCCCAAAAGTAGTAGCAGAGGTCGGCAAAGAATTTTCTTTTCTCATGAGTATTCATCCTCTTTGGAAGTTGCTTTCCAACCAAATAATTGGCGAAGTCGGTGAACCAAGTGGTGGCGCTCTCCCCTACGAAAATCACGAACAACCTTTCATCACGAAAAGTGTCATTAATCTCGCCGTGTGAATTGGTTCCACCGGGATCTTCGAGTCGGGAGACATGGTCTGCAAGGATCTCGGCTCCTTTCTTGTCTTTGATATCCACATCTAACTCTTGAAAAAGAAAGATCCATCTGATCAAACGGGGTTTGGCATCGGTCTTGCTCATCAAGAATCAGATGGCGGAGTGGTCGGTGTAGACAATAACTTTCGAAAGCACAAGATAGGATTGAAACTTGTCAAAAGCAAAGATGACTGACAACAACTCTTTTTTGGCAGTTGTGTGATGATGACATCAATGGGCCAGTCACACGTGCTAAGGCAAGGACGTTGAAGGAGAAGCTTGCGACATATTTGGATAGCTACTTTGGAGCCATGGATGTGGAGCTATTTCGAGGGAAGCCATATATGATGATTCGAGTGGAGGAAGAAGGAGGAAGTGCTGAAGAGAAGGCAGATTGCAAGAAGCAGCCTTAACGGGTTTGCTTAACGGGTCCAGCCTTAACGGGTTTACTTAACGGGTCCAGGCTTAACGGTTTGGGCTTAACGAGTTTGCTGGGCTGTTTCCGAGTTTCCTTGTTTTAAAGTCGATTTATGATTGTTTTTCCATGTTGGAGTCGGATTTGGGTTGTATTTTGCCTATTTAAAGGGCTGAACTCGTTGGTTTTGCCATTAGACGATTATTATTGAATTTCAGAGCCTAAAGCCGAGTTCCCTACGCGGAATTTGCCCTAATTACTCTGTCGAGAATCTCCAGAGTGCTAGAGCGACTCTTATCAGCTAGGTAATCACCCTGGTTGTGGCGAGCTACCCATATCGATTGCCCTTTATTCCGAGTTGAATCTGTCCGATCGATTCATATATCGATTGCCCTTATTCACGGGTGAGTACTGTTCGATCGATTCCATCCTATCCGGTTCTGTTTGGTTCGAGAAGCTTGACCCTGCGCAACTTTGATTATATCAAGTGGTATCAGAGCTAAGGTTCAAATCAGTGGCGTGTTCTTGAAGTTTTTTTTGAAGATCTTGTGTGTTCTTGTTTGTGTTCTTGGTGGTTTTGTGCGAGTTCTTGAAGGTCTTGGCGTGTTCTTGAGCCGCAAGACAGGAGGTTGTTTGTTCTTGGTGTTTCTTGCGAGGCAAGAAGCAGGTTGTAGGAGTTCTTGTTAAGTTCTTGTGTTCTTGGAATTTTCTTGCCTACCAAACATGGAAGCAGCACTCGAAGCGATCAGAAATCAATTGGAGAACATTGCTCGTGCTCAAGAAGAGCAAACAACAAGGCTTGCCGAGCAAGCCACGAGGATGGAGGCTGTCGAGACAAGGCTCCAGCAGCCGGTTGTGGTCGATGCAAACCCTAACCCTAGACCTCGACAAGAAGAAAGGGGAAGGGAAAACCGAGCTCCTCCACCCTTGGTTCACGAAGTACAGCGTCATATGCGCCAGCATAGACGCCTTGGAATGCCTCGAGCTGAAAGGAGAGGGCGGCAGCAACATCATGAAGAGGAGTTTAATGACGAGGAAGAAGAGGGCTTTGAGGAGGATGATGATTTGCGAAACCTCAAGGTCACGATTCCACCTTTTCGCGGTACCACGAACCCTGATGCTTATTTGGATTGGGAGCGAAAGATGGAACTAGTGTTTGATTGTCATAACTACTCCGAGAAGAAGAAAGTGACATTGGCTGCCCTAGAGTTCTCGGATTATGCACTTGTTTGGTGGGATCAGTTGGGAACGAAACGAAGGAGAAACAGGCAGCGTCCTATTGAGACGTGGGATGAGATGAAAGGAATTATGAGGGATCGGTTTGTACCGAGTTCCCATTTGCGAGATATGTATCAAAACCTCCAGCTTCTCCGGCAAGGAACTAAAAGCGTTGAAGATTATCACAAGGAGTTGGAAGTGTTGATGATACGTGCTGATGTGAGAGAGGACCGCGAGGCTACCATAGCTCGTTTTCTGTATGGTCTCAATCGAGAGATCAAGAACGTGGTGGAGATACAACCGTTCCTTGAACTTGAAGATTTGGTGGATATGGCAAGTAAAGTGGAACGACAGCTTCGAAATAGGAGGTTTCAACCCTCCATGAATTCCACACGTTCGAGCCAAGGAGTTGCAACCAACCCTAAGCCGCAACTGCCCGTGAAAGAAGCTCCTAGACCCGCGGCAAGGGCTGATGGTGCAAATCCAGTTATGAAGCAAGGTGGATCGTCGGGGGAAATTCGTTGTTTCAAATGCCATGGAAGAGGACACATTGCGAGCCAGTGTGCCAATAAGAAGACCCTGATCTTGCTTGATAATGGTGAGTATGTATCGGAGGAAGAGGAAGAGACCACCGATTCTGATGTCGATGAGTCTATGGAAATGGAACCACCTCCAGGCAGCTTGTTTGTAGCACGGAGAGTATTGTCTGTGCAGCCTAAGGAGGAGAGTGAACAGAGAGAAAATATCTTCCATACGAGATGTGTAGTTGATGGGAAGTTGCTGTCTCTAGTGATCGATGGAGGAAGTTGCACGAACGTTGTGAGCGCGTGTGCGGTGAAGAGGCTAGGGCTGCCTACGTTGAAGCATCCAAAGCCATACACGCTGCAATGGCTTAACGATCACGGATCCATCAAAGTCACAAAGCAGGCACTAATGAAGTTCGAGATTGGAGATTACAAAGATGAGATTTTGTGTGATATAGTGCCTATGCAAGCTGCACATGTGCTTTTTGGCAGGCCATGGCAATTTGATCGACAAGCACAGCATGATGGAGTGACAAATAAGTACAAGTTGCAACATGGAGGAAAGAAGTTCGTGTTGAAGCCTCTGTCTCCAAGTGAAGTATATCGAGATCAACTCCAAATGCAGCAACGTCGAGAGCAAGAAAAGGCAAGTAATGCCTCGGCCAAGAAAGGAGAAGAGGGAGCTGGAATTGTGGATTCGAAGGCAGTGATGCTAGCACGCAATGGAGATTTGAAGCAAGCTGCCTGTGCACGAGAACCTTTGATTGTGCTCATGTACAGGGACGTGCTGCTCAATCAAGAGCTAGTCCAAGAAGTTCCAGCCGAAGCAAGAGTGGTGTTGGATGAGTTCGAGGATGTGTTTCCAGAGGAAGCACCGAAGGGGCTGCCTCCTATTCGCGGAATTGAGCACCAAATTGATTTCGTGCCGGGAGCTCAAATTCCAAACAAGGCAGCATATCGAGCTAACCCGGAAGAGACCAAAGAGCTGCAAAGGCAGATTGACGAGCTCATGGAGAAGGGGCATGTTCGAGAAAGTTTGAGCCCGTGTGCAGTTCCGGTGATTCTCGTGCCAAAGAAGGATCACACCTGGCGGATGTGTGTAGACTGCCGAGCCATCAATCAAATTACAGTTAAGTATCGTCATCCAATTCCACGATTAGATGATATGCTTGATGAATTACATGGCTCTACGGTGTTTTCCAAGATTGATTTGAGATCAGGTTACCACCAAATTCGTATGAAGGAGGGAGACGAGTGGAAGACTGCGTTTAAGACCAAGCAGGGTCTATACGAATGGATGGTGATGCCCTTTGGTTTAACCAATGCTCCTAGCACTTTCATGAGGCTGATGAACCATGTTTTGAGGCCATTCATTGGCAAGTTCGTGGTCGTATACTTCGACGACATTCTGATCTACTCAAAGTGCATGGAGGATCATCTCAATCACTTGAGAGAGGTGTTGGCGATGTTGAGAAAGGAGAAATTGTATGCTAACCTCAAGAAGTGCTCGTTTTGCACTTCTAGTGTTATTTTTCTTGGTTTTGTGGTGAGTGCAGATGGAGTCAAGGTGGATGAAGAGAAGGTGAAAGCAATTCGCGATTGGCCTATTCCAACCAACGTGAATGAGGTGCGGAGCTTTCATGGGCTTGCTGGATTTTATCGTCGATTTGTGCCCAACTTCAGCACCATTGCCGCACCATTGACATCCATCATCAAGAAGAACGTGACGTTCTATTGGGGAGAGGAGCAGACCAGAGCATTCGAGCTGCTCAAGCACAAGCTCACGCATTCACCTATTCTGATGTTGCCGGATTTCAATAAGACATTCGAGGTGGAGTGTGATGCTTCTGGTTTGGGAATTGGAGCAGTGTTGATGCAAGAGAAGAAGCCGATTGCTTACTTCAGCGAGAAGTTGAGTGGGGCTGCCCTCAACTATCCGACGTACGACAAGGAGCTTTATGCTCTAGTTCGAGCCTTAGAGACATGGCAGCACTATCTTTGGCCGAAGGAGTTCGTGATTCACACTGATCACGAGTCGTTGAAGTATTTGAAAGCTCAACACAAGCTGAACAAGAGACATGCTCGATGGGTTGAGTTCATTGAGTCCTTTCCATATGTGATCAAGTACAAGCAGGGCAAAGAAAATGTAGTTGCTGATGCCCTATCTCGAAGACATTCGTTGATCACGACAATGGGGGTGAAGTATTTGGGTTTCGAGCATATCAAGGAGCTCTATTCTGATGATGCTGACTTTGGGGAGATCTATAGAGCTTGTGAGCAGCATGGCGATGGGAAGTTCTATCGAAGTGATGGCTACTTGTTTCGAGCTAACCAGTTGTGTATTCCTCGATCATCACTTCGAGAGTTGCTGTTGAAAGAGGCTCATGGAGGAGGCTTAATGGCACATTTCGGTGTAGACAAGACGCTGAGTTGTCTACAAGAGCACTTCTATTGGCCGCACATGAAGGGAGACGTGGAGAATCTGTGTGCGAGGTGTGTGGAGTGCAAGCAGGCCAAGTCGAAGGTGCAATCATCTGGATTGTACACACCGCTACCGATTCCATATGCTCCATGGATCGACATCTCTATGGATTTTGTGCTTGGTTTGCCGCGGACAAGGAAGGGAAGAGATTCGATTTTCGTGGTGGTGGATCGATTCTCGAAGATGGCACACTTTATCCCATGCCATAAGACTGACGATGCGGTTAACGTGGCTGATTTGTTTTTCAGGGAAGTGGTGCGATTGCATGGGATGCCGCGTTCCATAGTATCCGATCGAGATACTAAGTTTCTGAGTTTCTTCTGGAAGACGTTGTGGAGCAAACTGGGGACGAAGCTGTTGTTCTCTACTACATGTCACCCTCAAACCGATGGGCAAACAGAGGTGGTCAATCGAACATTATCCCAGATGCTTCGAGCTGTGATCAAGAGCAACATCAAGGTTTGGGAGGACTGCCTTCCCCATGTAGAGTTTGCTTACAACAGGATGGTGCACTCGACGACGAAGTTCACTCCGTTTGAGCTCGTGTATGGTTTCAATCCACTCACTCCATTGGATTTGATACCATTACCTTTGAATGAGCAGGTCAATCTCGATGGAGCCAAGAAAGCTGAGTTCGTGAAGAGTTTACATGAGAAGGCGAGATTGAACATTGAGAGAAGGACGGAGCAGATCATGCGCAATGTGAACAAAAACAGGAAACCGAGGCACTTTGAAGTTGGCGACTGGGTGTGGGTGCATTTGAGGAAGGAGAGGTTTCCCCAGCAGAGGAAATCGAAGTTAATGCCCAGATGTGATGGTCCTTTCCAGGTGGTTTCGAAGATTGGAAGCAATGCCTACAAGATCGACTTGCCGGGAGAGTATGGAGTAAGTGCAACGTTTAATGTTTCTGACCTTGCACCTTATTTGGATGGCAATTCGGATTTGAGGGCAAATCCTTTTGAAGAAGGAGGGGCTGATGAGGACATCAATGGGCCAGTCACACGTGCTAAGGCAAGGACGTTGAAGGAGAAGCTTGCGACATATTTGGATAGCTACTTTGGAGCCATGGATGTGGAGCTATTTCGAGGGAAGCCATATATGATGATTCGAGTGGAGGAAGAAGGAGGAAGTGCTGAAGAGAAGGGAGATTGCAAGAAGCAGCCTTAACGGGTTTGCTTAACGGGTCCAGCCTTAACGGGTTTACTTAACGGGTCCAGGCTTAACGGTTTGGGCTTAACGGGTTTGCTGGGCTGTTTCCGAGTTTCCTTGTTTTAAAGTCGGTTTATGATTGTTTTTCCATGTTGGAGTCGGATTTGGGTTGTATTTTGCCTATTTAAAGGGCTGAACTCGTTGGTTTTGCCATTAGACGATTATTATTGAATTTCAGAGGCTAAAGCCGAGTTCCCTACGCGGAATTTGCCCTAATTACTCTGTCGAGAATCTCCAGAGTGCTAGAGTGACTCTTATCAGCTAGGTAATCACCCTGGTTGTGGCGAGCTACCCATATCGATTGCCCTTTATTCCGAGTTGAATCTGTCCGATCGATTCATATATCGATTGCCCTTATTCACGGGTGAGTACTGTCCGATCGATTTCCATCCTATCCGGTTTTGTTTGGTTCGAGAAGCTTGACCCTGCGCAACTTTAATTATATCATTGTGTAATTCTCTTGAGCCACATTCAATGTCATTGAGGCATAACATATAGGTTGGAAATGCCTTCCCGCCTTTGACCCAACACCGCTCCCACTACATAATCACTGGCATCATACATAAGTTCAAAGGGGAGGTTCCAATCTGGAGAAACCATGATTGGGGCATTTGTAAGTTTAGCCTTAAGGATGTTGAACGCTTCAAAGCATTCCTTTGTGAAAATAAAAGGGGCATCCTTCCCAAAAACTTCGTTAGTGGTAATGCAATTTTTGAAAAGTTTTCTATGAACCAACAGTAGAACCCCGCATGCCCAAGGAAACTCCGGATACCCTTGACCGATGTCGGTGGTGGAAGCTTGCTTATGGTCTCAACCATAGCTCTGTCAAATTCAATGCCCTTCTTTGAAATCTTATGCCCAACCACAATTTCTTCTCGCACCATGAAATGTGACTTCTCCCAACTCAAAGCTAAATTGGTTTCTTCACAGCGTGCAAGGACCTTCTCCAAATTAGCCAAGCAATGAGCAAACGAATCTCCAAATACTGAGAAGTCGTCCATGAACACTTCCATGATCTCCCCCACAAGTTTGTCGAAGATAACCACCATGCACCTTTGGAATGTGGTAGAGGTGTTGCGCAATCCAAAAGGAATGCCATCAAGTTATAGTTCTTGTGGGAATGAGCTCGTCCTTTCCGTTGACCACCACCGTCATTCCCCCTTTCTTAGGTACTAACTATGTAGGGCTCACCCACTGTCTGTCAAAGATGTGGTAAATGATCCCGACATCCAAGAGCCTAATCACTTCAGCCTTCACCACCTCCTCCATGAGAATCTTATGTGAACAGAATAAGGGACTTATCTATATCTTGGATGTCTGTGATCTTCCATGGAATGGTCTTCTCATGGTGGTGCAAGACCTCAATTAATTAGGTCTTCTGTTCTGATGTGAGGTTGGAATTAATGATACCGGGAGTTTGCCATCGTCCATCTGGAACGCATATTCGAGATGGCTATGCTACGGCTTCAACTCCAACTCGGGTGGCTCTTCCAAAGAGGTAGGGATCTTAGGCATGGGGGCAAGGCTTCCACCTCAACTTTTGGGGTTGCGAAATAGGGCTCCTCAACGTGTGAAGGTTGCTCTTCCTCACTTTGAGTCTCCGAGTCATCGGTCCCTACCAAAAAAAAACTGCTTGAGAGGGTTAGTAGGATTGGCATCCACAGACGCGAGTGCCAAAATAAAATCGGACACATTATCACAAAACACATTATTATCATGAAGGTCAGAAAAATTAATACTATCATTTATGGAGAAGGTAATCTCCTCATCTCCTGCCCTAAGCACCAATCTTCTGCATGCACATCAACTAAAGCCTTAGCGGTAGCCAAAAAGGGCCTACCCAAAATAAGGGGAACATCAACATTGTCGTCGATACCAAGAATGACAAAATCAACTGGATATATGAGGGTTCCAACCTTAACAAGTATATCCTCTACGATGCCCTTAAGATTAGAGGTGGCAATTCTCAATCCAATCCACAAATCCACCAATCCATTAAAAATATCCACCTGATCCAATCCATTTAAATCCAATCCATTTGATCCAAATCTAATTGGATTGGTGGATTCATGGATCAATCCATGGATCCAAATGGCAAATTACGGTTTGGTACCAATAATTTTTATATTTTACATTTTTCTACCTAAAATTTAATTTTTATACGTAAAATCTCATTGGCAAATTACGTTTTGGTACCTAAAATTTTTCATTACAACATTTTAGTACCTAAACTTTTCACATTTTACATATTGGTCCAAGGCTGAGGATGTCATTTGGATTCATGGATAATCCACCAATCCACTTGATCCAATCCATGAATCCACCAATCCATTGGATCCAATCCATTTGTTCCATGGATCCATCAATCCAATCCACCAATCCATGGATCCAATCCATTTGCCACCTCTACTTAAGATGCACTATGGATCTGTTTGCTAATTGGATGTTCATCCTAGTGACTCTAAGTTCACCTAGGTCTAGCTTTTTGAACAACCTATACAACATCACATTAATACTAGCCCCTAGGTCCGCCAAGGACTTCCCTGTGCACATGTTGCCAATAAAACAAGGAATAGTAAAACTCCCGGATTTGTGCACTTTGCGGGAAGATGGTTGTGCAGGATGGCAGAGCATTCTTCATTCAGTGCCACGGTAGCCATCCATTCCAGCTTCTTCTTGTTGGTGAGGAGGTTTTTCAAGTACTTGGCGTTCTTGGGCATCTGGGTGAGAGCCTCAACGAATGGAATGCTGAGGTGTAATTATTTCATCAGCTCCATAAAGTGAGAAAATTCTACCGCCATGCGATCCTTGTGAAGTCTAGTGGGATAGGGGAGCGATGTACTTACTTTTCCCTTCTATTACTCAGATGGAGGAGTTGGGTCCACCTTTTCCCCACCTGATGCACTCGCGCCTCTTTTTGTTCGAGGGATTAGTAGGTTCAGTTTGCTCCACTGTCTTGATAGGCTTCTTCTGGACGGGCACTTCTTGAGTTTCTCTCTCGCTTCTAAGGGTTACATCTCCTAGCTCAGATTCATTAAGATTGATTACGAGAAAGAGCCGCTTGTGTCATAATCCACATCCTTGTGGTCAAGGTCATCAAGATTGATTGATTACTTTGCAACCCCGCCTCTATGGATGAGGACTTCTACGTCGCTTCCCCCTTAAACCACTCTATTTTCTCGAACTTCTTCGAACCGGAACTAGCGAAGGTGGTTACGAGCTCCTCAAGAGAAGACATCCTGTCAGAATATGCCGAGGAAATAGAATATAGTTTCTCAACAGGGGCTTCCTCTTCGTTCATCAATTGGCACTCCGAAATCTCATGGTTGGTACTTGAACATCAATCACACGCAATTAACGGCTTCTTCCCTTGCTTCTTGTCTTCAAGGAGAGCATCAATTAAATGGTCAATCTTAGCAGCAAGTGGAGGACTTGCTTCCACAGAATGTACTCCTCTCTCGGTATCTCTTCTACCACTTCTTGTCAAGCCCCAATCATACCCTTTTGTCGCCATATCTTCAAGCAATTGGGTCACCTGGGATGGAGTCATGTTCATCAATTTCCCTTGACGTAGAGAGTTAATGAGGATCTTGTCATCTTGGTGGAGACCGCCGTAGAAGGTCTCAATTCGAAATTGCTCTTCAAAACCGTGATGAGGGCATTGGAGGAAGTAATCCGAGAACCCCTCCGATGTGTCCCTCAATTTCCCATCCTCTTCTTGAACGAAATGGGTGATATTTTTTCACCACTCCGCCGTCTTAGAAGGTGGACAATATCGGGTCATGAACTTGTTGAGCAAGTCGTCCCATGAAAAGATCGAGAGTGGTGGTCTATTGTTGACCCACCTGAGCGCATTCCCCGCAAGTGAGTAGGGGAATAACCTAAACTTCAAAGCATCTTCGGGAACCCCATTTATCTTCAAACTTCTCGCAATCTTGATAAACCTTTGAACATGCTCCCTCAGAGACTCATTTTGAAGCCCATGAAATTGCACATTGTTTTCGATCATTGTGACGAGTCCGGGCTTGATCTCAAAATTGTTGGCGGCCATGGGTGGATGCAAAATGGTAGCTTGAATATCCACCGCCGTGGAGCCATGTAGTAGCTCATGGTCCTCGGTTGCTCTTCAGCTCCCGCTTGAGCATTTTGATTAGCCGTAATATCGGCTTCACTTTCTTCCTCGTCGGAAGCAAACTCTTCCTCAACTATAACTTCCGCTTTGGGACTTCTTTTTGCTTCTGTCAGCTCTCTCTAGCGAGCCAAGAGTCGGAGAATGCGGTTGAGATTCTCGTCTAGTGGTGTCAAAGGTGTTGGATTACTTCGGGTAATACACCCTCCTACATACACTTCGAAGAAACACAACTTGTCTAACACAAACAAGATTCACACACACAAAACACAAAGTAAAAGATAGATTAACACCAAACAGTTTTTTCAAAATAATGGACCGTTCGCTCCCCGGCAACGGTGCCAAAAACTTGACTCATCCATAATAGCAAAATAAAAATCCCAATTAAGGCCCAAGTATAAACCTTAACCGGGTGCAATATAGGGCAAGTATGTTTTAAAAGTCAAACCCAGGGCGACCATGTACCCCTACTTTGATTGTTTGAAACATTATCTAGCAATTGTTTTTTGGTTGGAACTACAATTCAAAACTAAAGCGATTGGAAAAGTAAAAGGTGCGAACACTAGTTGAGGAGGCTTCACCCTGGTTTTGCTCCCCCTAGCTAGCTATAAAGGTAAGTTAAACCCAATGAAAGTGCATGGTAAAGGTGGTTGCTAACTGTAGGGAAGCGCAACAAGTGAATCAGATTCACTCTCTTGATCAATTGGCTAAGGGCCCACAAGCCAAGCTACCTAGGTGACTCTCTTAGTCAATCGGCCAAGGGACACAAGTCAAACTACCTATGTAAATCACTTAGCTAATCGTCTAACGGTTGGCAAGGCTTCACCCTCGAATCAAAGTTCGGATGACAAAATTGCAACCAACATAAGGTGCTTAAATGCAATAAAAGGTGTGCCCTAATTTGCCCTAGTTAGGTGGCTCAATTAGGCTAAGAAAACCCAGCTTTTGAAAGCCTCTTCACAAGAAGGGGGTTTCCCTCTAGCTAGGTCAAATTGGCAAAGTAGTTAAAAAAGAATAACACAACACAACATCCATGAAAATACCTCAATACTTGCATTCAAACACAACCATACACAAATCATTCAATTCATGCAAACTTTCACATGTTTCTAGCTAGGGTTCACAAACACCCAAGTGAAATAAAGGACTACTCCATGCTAGGTAGAATGAATACACAAAGGAGAGAAGAGAAAACCATCTTGGAGATGAATGATTTCTTCCTTTTGTCTGGGGATAAATTTTGAAGGTGGAAATTCCCAAAACCTTGAGCTTGGATGAAACCCTAGCCTCCTTCCTCTTCCTTGCTCGTCACTTTCTCTATCTAGAAGTCTTGAAGAAGAAGTTATCTCACTAGGCTCTCTCCCCCTTTTTCTTCTTTCAGCTCAACTCCTTTTATATAACCATATCGAAAGCATTTCACGGTTTCAATTCACGGCCGTGAACATTGGCTGGGGAATAATATGATCCCAATTGATGAATCCACAATTCACAATCTCTTTCCAAAGAAGTCATCTCAACTCACTTGAAGAATTTTTATTTTTGGCTAAGTGTTGAAACAGTTTCAGGTAGCCTACTTTGAAAGCTCGTATCTCACAAATGGCTAAATGGAAATTGGATATCAAGAGCTTGTTTTACATATAAAGTTTTCATGTTTCCAATGGTATGCTTTTTGGATCCAGATGATGTCATTAAGGTTGTTTTCCAAGGCCTCAAAGTTGCTACCTCAAAACTGGAAAACTGCCAGAAAATGGTTAAGTTAGAAAACTGTTTTGTGAAGCCTACTTTGAAGCTCAATTCAAGGAGCATGGATGGGATTCAAGTCAAAAAGCTTCCACAACATGAAACTAGGTATTTTTTTGAACAAAGGGAAGGAATTGGATGAAGAATTGGAGTTTTGGAAGGCCTCGAACAAAAGGCGTGAAGTTAGTACGAAAGCTGCTTCTGTACTATTTGCTGGCAGCTTACTTGTGCGTCAAGAAAGGAAGTTTGTGGCCGATTTTAGTACTGTTTTTAGAGATTGTTTTTACCATAATTTTTTCCTACTTCTATTAGGTTTGTATTAAGTTTTTATTGTCTTTAAATAGCTTTCAATTTTATGTTGTAAATCATCCAAGTTTAGTTGAATGAAAATTGCTCCTTTGTGAGAATTGTGTTCTTTGAGAGTTCTCAAGAATCAAACCCTTGAGTTAGTCGTGTGAGGAATTCCATTGTTAATTCGAGAACCCTTGTCAATCTTTTCTATGAGGATTCCAGAATTGGTTTACGAGGTTTCTTATCAATCAAGTAATCACCTTGATTGTGGCGAAATTCTACCTATCCTTTTATCTTTCATTGAAGAGTTCCGACCTACGTATTCTGATCAGACAAAGCACCCCCTGGTGCTTTATCAGGGACCATGATCTTGAGAAAAGTGCATCGTTTTACTTATGCACTTCATGGTCCAGGACAGATTTTCACAGTCCAGCGGCCATGATCCAGTCGAGGTCCAGTGAGGTGTGCAAAACCCTCTGCAACCATGGCACTTCACGGTCTGGGAGGCTTCTTCACAGTCTGGCAGGCCATGAACTACGGCTTCTAGCGTGAACTGCGGTTGTCCTCTCCTTTTGGCCCGTTTTTTTGCTCCTTTGCGTCGAACTTTCGTTCTCAAGTTTGATTTACCTACTAGGATATGAAACAAAGCAAAACAAAGTACAACCTAGCATAAAACTTAATCCCATTGGGTGAAATTGCCTCAAACATCTAAGGAAACAGGGGGGGTTAAAATGTGTGCATTTTGACCCGAATAAAAAAATAAACGATTCTAATTCGTCGAAATTATCTAAGTACAAATAATAGGTGTGAACGCAGATGTATAGCTATGCCAAGCATATGCTAGCCTTTTTCCTATATGTATAATCAATAACCAAACTTTACATCGACTAATGACCTCTAGGGTACACCAACCAACACAAATAATGAACTAGCCGCATATGGGGACAAAATTTAAGGTGTACATTAGTCGAAATGACGAGATACCTAAGTTATTGAAAATGGTTTCCTAATGAGGAAAATCATAAGCTATACTTGAGCATGTTGATCGCTTTATGGAATCGACGAGTTGTTGTTTCGACAAAGTAACCCCTTATATGAATTCATCCTCGAATGTTGGGCAAAAGGGTCTATTTATAGCCTCTTTCATCAGGTTTTCTAAGAGATTTAGTTGGAAGGAAAGTCTTATGTCTGTATCTCTCTAGTATATCTCTAGTTTAGCCTTCAAGTCAGGAACATCCACACAAATCTGGGTTGATCTATGGCTTCTGGAAATCGGCAGTCGAGGCGCCAATTTAGGCTATGGTCGACTAAATGGGCCGCCATTTTCTGAACTTGGTCTCCGGGTTCATTTATGTCTTTCAGCAGCAACTAGACCTTGAAAAACATGAAAAACTACCCAAAGGATACCAAAATAATAAAAATATACCTAGAAGCTATTAAGCACACCTTCGAGCAATTATCAAGCAATTCCATATCATTATGACCATAAAGATATGAGAACTACGTAAAACATATCATAAAATATTATAATTTATGGGTCATCAAATAACCTCACATTTGAACTTTGTTTGTCCCCAAGCAAACCATGCTCACAAATCACAATCATTAGACTTTTAACATGCATGTATTTTCGATCATAGGTAGTAGATCATAAGTAGCTTACAAGCTCAACTCTCGCACTTAGAGAACTAGACTACTTCACTTAGGTACATATATTCTAAGGACAATATGGCCATCCTCCAATTGTTTCCATTGGTTCGAGAGCCCTCATTCGTCGACATTGGATATCAGAGAGGCGACATAAAACATAAGTTTTTCTGTTGTTGGAATTGCAATCAATTGTTTCTCTTTTTCGTTTTCATATCTACATTTGTCTCCATAGTTTCACGATCCTTCTTCATATTTATTTTTGCTGTTGCCAACGATGATGTTTCATTGGATCTGTTAATGACCACATATGTTGTGCATTACAACAGCTTTTGGGGGGGGGGGAAATGGAACAAAAGACTCGCATGAAATCACAGTTTTCAACTCGATGGAGAATGACGGTGGAAAAGGAGATGTTGAAGGTAATTTGCTCTAATTTATCCATGTTCTTAAAGTGAATATAAGAAATTGGTCAATGTATACTACAAATGTTATATAACACATCTCAATTGTCATAAAACAGTCCACAAATGCCATATACCACAGCAAAATTGTGATACAACATTCCTGAAATATCAGAAACTAAGCCTCACCAGCAACACTAAAAAAGTAGACCATGAGTTTCATAAACTACACCAAAAACATCTCAATGCATGAAAAAATTCAATAGTGTCATAAAATATACCAGAAAAATGAGAGAGCAAACCACAAGTACCATAAAGCAAACCAAAAAGCTTCCCTAAGACAATCGAAACTAAACCTCACCGAAAACTTGAAAAAGTAAACTCAAGTTCCATCAACTGTACCAAACCCTGTCTATCAAGGACATATTGGTATAATTGATAAGGAAAGAAAGACAACGATAACAATATAAAAAAGAACACACATATTTGCGTAGTTCACTAACACAACTTGTGTTAGTTAGTCCACGGCAGGAGAGAGCCAGGTTCACTATCTCCACCTTGACCTGAATTCTACCTCAGAATCTCAAATGTACTCTGATCCTCACTCTCTCTTCCCTCAATGCCCAGAGGGAGAATTCATCCACTCAGAACATTCAGCAAGTCCAAGCAGTGTTGGAACTTGTCTTGTGGAAACGGTTTCGTGAACATATAAGCATGAATGTAGGCAGTGCCCATTTTCTTCAACTTAATCCTCTTCTTTGTTCTCATGTAACGATACCTCACAATAATTTGCTTAGTCCTCTCATGATGGACTTGATCCTTAGGCAAGCATATTGCACTCAAACTGTCACAATACACCACTGCCTGATTATGATATATACCCAGATAACTAACCAGCCTGATATGATCCTAATTCGAGAATCCACCCAAACTTGGACGAAAATCAGAATTGCGCAACGTCGAACTCTTTTGGGGTTTTCTTCTTTCTTCTTTAACACGAAAATAGATGATAGTTGCGGAAATCGATCAAACAGATCCGAACTCGTGAGAAGGGCCAATTGGTATATGAAACCAATCAAACAATCTCGAACCCGTGGATAAGGCCAACCGATATAGTCGATGCTCGCCACAACTAGACGCGTTCTCTAGTTGATAAGAGACCACTCAATTCTCCCGAATCCTCAAAGGAGAGATTAAGCAAAAATGTTCACAAAGGAACTCGAGTAAACACTCAATGTAATTGATATCTGAAATCTTGGGTACCAAATTCGTAGGTCTTACACCCTCTATTTATAGAGGTCACAAAAACATAAAACTAACCTAAAAGGAATAGAAAAACAAATCTCAAACTAACTAGTAAAACATAAGATAATCAAAATAAATAATTAAACACTAAAATTCAATTAAACGCAGCGCTAGGCGCTTCCTTCTCCCTCACGGAATCACTTTTGTTTCTTTATTTCTCCCTGACGGATACGGGACACAAATTCTCCAGCTATCCTTCCTCTCTTCCATGAGCCAACATCTTGGTCCATTTAATTCTTTCCATCTTCACGTGAGTGAGTGCTGGTCCTTCTTCACATGACCATTAATTCACCAACCAACAAAATGGAGGCTTGGCAGATCGCCGTCCATGGGTATGTGTTGTGGATGGGGCGATTTCTGCTGACTCTCATGCTGCAGTGACCTTGGTCTTATTTGATGCTGCAAGGGAGGTAGTTATGGTGACAGGGCATCAATATCCGGGGATTCATGAACCTTTTTTGGCAAAGCTATTAGCGGTACGAGATGCGTGTCACTGGTGTAGTCAGATGGGTTTCCAGGATGTGTTGATTCAAGGGGATACTAAAGTTTTTATTGAGAAGATCCACGACACTGAAACAAGGGATCGGTGGGGTGGTGCTATACTTCAGAAAGTGGGAGAGTTGGCCAAGGCGCGCCCGGATTGGGAGTTTTGTTTTGTAGGTAGGGATCGCAAGGTAGCCCATTTGGTGGCTAAGAAGACCCTTTCTTTGTGCCTACGTTGTTGGGTGTGTTTGATTTTCATAATTGCCTTAAGTCTGTTATGTTAAGACTTATATCTGGTTGATCTTGGTAATATCATGAGCTTATGATAAAAAAAGGTTAAGGAATATCAATTAATTTACACCAAAGATAAAATATGATTTAATTTTAATTATTAGAATTAGCTGATAGCTTAGAATATTTTTATGAAATAGAATTGAAATTTGATTATATAGTATTATACTATTTACAGCTTATGTATCTGAGTTTTTTCTATTAGATTAAAAGAAGTCTTCAATAAGGATCAGAGTAGTCAAAAATTCAATTTAAATCATAACATCTTTCGATTTTATGATTAATTCCGATCATGATATCACTGTGGAATCTATAAATCTTAAAATCCTACATTATTCACTATTTAAATCACTAAAATCATTAAAATATTACGATTTTAAAAAATATGAACAATTTTAAGGTCCATGTTGAATTGATTGAAGTTGGACCTAATAGAACCGAGTTAAAGGAAAAAGATTAAATCAGTTAAAACCTTTTTCCTTCTCCTCCATCTAACATTATCTAGTTCTCTCTCACTATTAAATTAAAGACTCATTTGCCACCATGCAAGAAAATGCCAAAACCTATATTCTATTAAGGATGAATAAAATTTTAAGATTGAACTATAATAAGGAATACTAGCTAGGACACCACACACAATAACTAATAACCCATAATAATTTATATTCACCAAGTACTTGTAAGTAAAAATCTCCCTATAACGCCTTTGTTGTTGCCGGGAACTACTCCATAAGTTTAGATGCAATTTAGTTGGGTTGCATTTGTGTTGAATGGAAACAATAATCTTGAGAAATTATCATTTTAAGTTTTATGTGTCTTTGTGTTATTTATGCTTTGCCTTATTAATTTATTGGATGTTTGTTTCTATATGGACATTAAAATATTCTGATTTTACTATTCTGATTTTACCCAATTTGGGTAAAATTTTCATTGTGAGTGCTTTGGTCGGGATTATATTTTGTGGGGGAATTTAGGGAACAAAATCATTTTTTGTAACAAATTCATACAAATACCTTTTAATGCAATCTTTAACGGACAAAGTATGGTTTTCAGTATGTATCCACATAAGAAAGCCTCATATTACAATGAGATTATAAATTTCTATATTCGTCTCATTAGAATTAGATTCTCTTTACCTTTTCAATCATTCCTACATTATTATAGTATGAAATTTAGAAAACCAAATTTGAAATTCAATTTCCAAATTTATTAATTTTCAGCACTAAGGAGCTTGTATGAGATAACAATAAAAATCTCTAATAAAAGTTTCCAATTTTCCATAAAAGGAAAAAAGTAGTTAAAAATATTTAAGAGCGGAAAAAAGGAAGAGAGAGGAGGAATGAAGCTCACCTGGATGTAAATAACAAGCAAGACTGCAGCTGATGCCCCAAACACTATCCCCAAATACCACCAATTAAAGAATGAACTCTTGGCTGCCTTTTCCTTCGGCTTCTCTTCGTCGAACTGATCGGCGGCAAAGGTTTGGACGCAAGGCTTGTGCCCTCCTTCTCCCACCGCCATCACATATAGCGCTATGAAGAACACTGCCTCCCTGTGACGCATTGGCACCACTGACACTGACAACGCCAACAATACCATACCCTGTTTTTCAGCAAACGTTTCAACATTAATTGCCCAAAGAGTTGACCGTAACTGTCGCAAAACTACATTAATGAATGACCATTTTTCTCCCACTCTTTGAGATGTATATATGTCACATCAGTTTGTTCCCTGTTAACTAGGTGTGTCATACTTGAACATATCGGTGCCCAAATTCGAACATAGGAAGGTAAAATGAGGAGATCATGTTTCTACGTGTTGTCATCGTCTTGCTTGCAAATATCTTACTGATGAAACCACACCACCGAACGGAAAAACTAAAACCATTTTCAAATTAGTACTAATTAACTAATACTTACGATGAAGTAGACGACGGAGGCAATGAGAATGGTGGTGAATCTGCCTAGGTAGGAGTCGGCGACCAGAGCGCCCAGCACCGGGAAAACGGAGGAGACGCCAACCCATGTATTGACGTTCTTTGCAGCGGTGGCAAGGGGCTGGTGGAGGTGGTCCGTGAGGTAAGTGATTAGGTTCCCCGACAATCCGTAGAATGCAAATCGCTCCGCCATCTCCACAACTGTAGAGGAATTTCATTTGCCCCCAATAGTTTCAAAGAAAAAAATAAACAGAGCACTTGAAATAGAGGACACAGACTATGTAGATGAATTAAACTTACAGATAATGAAGAGGGCGGCATTCCAGCCGCCTTTGATGCGTTCACGCTGCTGCATCCTCTTCTGATCTCGGGCGTGAGGGCTGTCGCTACTGTTGTCAACCGACCCTGCTGGAGCAATTGCGGAATCCATCTTAAAGAATAAGAACAATATAATATGTCAGTAGAGAAAAAGTGGAGTGTATCCTTTTTCTTTCTAAGGTCCAAATTCTCTCTCCCTCACCCACCTAGTCCTTTTATATTGATAGTGAAGTATGAGTGTATGACAGTTGTGTTCGAGCAATTTTTACAATACATTCAACTAGCATGTATGGCACACCATGATTGGTATATTCCTAATTAATAAATTTCCTTTAAATAATATTTTGAAATAATAAAAAAAAGGAAAGAAGTGTACTTTAGGCAACAAAATTGTCATGGAATGGAAGCCTTTTACCATTTTGGAGACATCAGTAATATTTTTCCTTTTAATTTTAAAATCATTATCATGATAATTATCAAATCAATTAATTCCAAATTATATTAACCATGAAACCTTACAAACATATATCAAGCCAACTAGTTTGACTTTCTTGTATTGCATACTCAAGCATGATATAGGTTAGGTTTGAGTAGTCTATTAAAAGACCCTGTGCAATACGACCCTAGGCACATCTAGGATTATCATTTGTGTTTTCTACTTTATGCGCGGAATCGAGAGAAAGAGCAAGCGTGTGCCGAAGTGAGGGCTGCTATCTAAGCTGTTACGCATAAGGAATCGGAAGAGGAGCAATAGCAGATGAAATCTAACCATGAAGTTAGATTTAGCGCATGCATGCTGATTTTGAGAAGGAAAAGGCCAAAGTTGTGAAGCGCCACGATGAAGAAAGGCGGAACATGTCCGCACCACCATCAAAGTTGCTACCAAAGCCTATGGATCATTGGATGGGAGGAGTTAGAGTGCTAACTCCATAGGAGTTAGCTCTGTGATAACTACTCTAATCACCGTTCAATAAATATTTTTAAATCTGACAGTGAATAGCACTAAAGGGCTTATTTGGTATTTCAAAAAATAAAATTTAATAAATAAATAAAATTTAAAATATATAACTCGTCTTTTTAATACAGATTTCCACCGTGGAAAGTTACTAATGCAAATTTACTACTACTTATATTAGTAGTGATTTTATATTTTTTAAGAGTTTAAATTACTATCAGTAATGATTTCGAAATTCCGAATTAGTAATAATTGATCAATTTTAATATGAATCAGTAAGACATTAACATTGCTTACAATTTACAAATGAAATAAACTACTAACAAAGGGAAAAATACTACTAATGTTATTATAACTACTACACAATCACTACTAAAATACACTACTAACAACAAATCATAGAAAAGAAAACACTAAAATTAGTATACATAAAGCAAACAATATTCGATTTTCCCAGTGCTTGCGATCACCTGAAATAGGCACAAATCATTAATAGCACCCCAAGAATCACTATTCAGATCCGTCCCCACAATCCATGGGACTCATGGACCGCCCCGGATCTGTCGTTCCAATACGAAGAACTTACCCCAAAAATTTCAGGGCGGAGCAGAGGACAGCGTTGCAGCGAGGAACCACAGAGGTGAAAGGAAGGCATTGGTTGTGGTGGCACCAAAACGTTTTCCACGCATGAGAAGCGAAGCAACGTGTCACTTGCTCCCAATTGATGTGATCTTCTCCGACGGGAAGCTTTCTCTACTAGCGACCGTCGCCGATTCATCGGCTCTCTCTGCCAGGCGGCGCCACCAATGCTGTCGACGAGGGAACATTGAGACATCCTCAGATTATATAATTGACAAAAATAACCTCCAACGAATTATAACCCTCAGATTGTTATTTTATTCTAGTGGCTGTAAAAATGGTTAGTGTGGTGCTAACCCCTTAAGAGGTTAGCTACTAATCACATTCCATCATAGGATCCTTGGTGGCTGTCAAGAAAGTCATAGTTGACTGCATGTTCAAGACTATTGTGGTTGTTTGCAAGAAGGTGCGCGTGAGGAACGGTGGAATGTGTTGTAACACGATGACGATTGTTAAACATGTACATTGCTTCTTTGCTAAAGGCCGCCCGATTACTACCGACTCCGAGATTGAAACTGGGAAAGAGGAGGGTGAGGGTATCAGCGGAGCGAGTCAGTCTGCACAGTAGCTCTCATTTTTTGTCGCGTGATCGCTTTATCTTTCTTAAATTTTTATTTATGAATAAGCCGTTTTATTCATCAAGTAAGAGTGACAAAGCGCCACTCATACTGAAACCCAGTCTACATTCTCAAAAGAAACACCTTACAACACCAGACCTGAACAAGACCTCTACTCAGCAAGCTATAAGCTACACTCTACAAACTACAAATAGGTCTAAAAACCAATACTAGCTAATAAACTGTCCGAAATAACAGATGCAACAGCAGTGAAACTATGCTTAAGTAGCCCCAGGGGATCACTTATCCTTTTGACAAACTGCTCCTCTGTGAGAAGTTGTCCAGCATAGAGGCGTCTACACCTTTCTCTGCACAATTCACTAATCACCATTGTCCAAATCAATCTTTCGGAGCTAGCTCTATCATTTGTTGTAGAATATAGATTTGTAGCTTTCAGAAATGTTTCATTCCAGTCTCTCCCAATCAAGGAATGAGAACATGGAACTATCTTAAGTACCTTCCTTGAATAGTTGCACTCCACAAATAAGTGGTCTCTAGACTCAGGGGAGAATTGACAAAGGGGGCAGATATTAATGATTGAGCTATTCCACTAATGAACCTTGTCCAGAGTTGCAATCCTGTTCTGAACAATCAACCAAACCAGCAACTTGTCTCGAGGAGGACAAAGTGACTTCCATACCAGTTGATACCATGGAAGTCTAGGAGCTTTCACCCTTATTACTTCCCAAACACACTTAACAGAAATTTTTTCCATTAGACTACTATTCCAAAAAACTCCAGAACTTCTGACTTGGAGATGTGCTTCTGTTGTGCTTCTGATCTTTAACACTTTACGCCAAACCCAGTTAATGGCGAATGGAATGGACCAGATGTTTGTATACGTCAGTTGGTAGTGCCTCCCCAGTTTGCCCAAAGTGATGAAGAGTTCGAGAGAATTTCCCACAAATGTCTGATTAAACAGGCTGTATTCCAGCTCCTCAGATCCTTGAATCCCAAACCTCCCTCATCTTGTGGCAGAGCAACCTTTTCCCAACTCACTTTGGCTCTCTTCCCTTCAGCCTCTGAATCCCACAAGAAATCCGAGCAGGCTTTTTCAATCTGCTTTATTACTTTCACGGGAAGTTGTATAATATTCATCCAATATTGGGTTATGCTAGCTATAACCGAGTTGACTAATTGTAACTTTCCAGCATAGGTTAATGTCTTGGCACCCCATCCTCTGATCCTTGTTGTTATCTTGTCTACTAAAGCCTTGCAGTCCATCACATTGAGTTTCCCTGCTACCAGTGGAATCCCCAAATATCTCATTGGTAAGTTACCAATATGAAAACCAATATCTTCAGTGAGGAGCCTCTGAGTGCCAATGAAACATCCCACTACTTTGAACTTGGAAAAAGACATTTCTACCCCGGGGTATAATTAAAAATCTCAAATAACACAACTTTAAAATAAAATACCAAACTCAAACATCTTAATATCTCAAATCGAAGCCCTAAACACGTGGGCAAAACTTAAATCGTCCATAAGAAATGAATCTTCAGTCTTTAACTCTTAACCATAAAGTCTTAATAACTTGAAAAGTTCTTCGATGCTTAATCTGACGCCTGCCTCGACATCTCTCAGCGACGATGGTGTTGAGCTCCTCTAGCTTGCTGATCACGAACTGGCTGGTTAGGATTTCCTCTACGATCTGGTGAGTGAGTTGGGGTCAGTCTACGCCCTTACGTTTGAAAACCCCTAGTATTTCTTACTTGATAACTTAGCTTAAACTGGTGGATGATACTTCTACTCTTTAAAAATTTATACTTAAAGCTCAAATCTCAACTTAAATATTTGACTGACACTGGGATCCCTCACTAGCTAGTCCGGTTGCCAACTCATACGTATGAGAAGCCATCTAGGCTTTCCTGAAACTTAAACTTATCGTGGAAGGCTCTTCCTCCACGATTCTCAAGAGCATAACTGCTGCTCATCTTAAAAGTCTTAAGAGCATAACTGCTGCTCTATCTCAAAATCTCAAATGGCAACGGACTGGCGCTAGTGACTAAAACTCTTAAAACGGTTTCACCTTCTTGAAGGTGAAGTACTTCTGAAAAGAAAGCGTGTTCTTAAACTTCAACTTATTTATAAATATAACACACATTATCATATGTATAACTGGAAGCATAAATCACACGCAATCACATGCATCAAACAAACACACAAAGGCATATATAGCACATAGAGGTCAACCTCAAAGCTGAAATACCGTAAGACGTATAATTTACCCCCTTTACACTCACCTCTCAAGTGTCGATACTTTAATTCGTTGGACGCGGAGATCGTTAACTGGATCGCTTCCTTAATCCTATCAATTGAGATTAATTATTCTTAGTCGGTATTCCTTAGAGTTTTCCGTCCTCCCAGCTTAGTCCCAAAATTTCTTAAAAAGACCCTTAATCACTTGAAATAATTTTCCTCAAACACTGAAAATCTTTCCCCAAATTCACAAGACTTAACCTATTACCAATAACATAAAAATCCATTAAATAAATCTACTAAATTTCCAACAAACCCTTTCCATCTTAAAAACTCCAAATTCTGACTTTGGATAACTCATAACATAAACTAAAATTATTAACTATAATTTACATAGTAATTAACCCCTTCTTCCTATTGACTTGCAACCTAAATATATTTTATATCTACATTAACATCTAAAATTCCCGATCTTAACTTTAAAACAAACTACCAGTATTCTAGTTTTTCAAAAAAAAAAAAATTAATAAATTAATTAAAGATATGCAAACCGTTATTTAATCAATTAAAATTGACATCTTACCAATTTTCATAATTACAAAAATTGACTCTAAAAACACCCAAATGAATTATGGATAAACTCATGGGTATTTGAATTCTATTAAAATTATTAAATCAAATATACTCGCTTGAATAATATTCTATTTGGTTAAAACTTTCTTTTTACCTATTTTTTTACACTTATAAATAAAGCTCCAAAAATTCTCAAATTTATATTCATACATCCCACGAATATCCCTAGTTTATAAAATTAACAACTCATAAAAGTTCGTACAGTACGTGGACGAATAATAATAACCATGAGAAAATACTATTTTCGGCCCATTGTTATCTTTCAAAATACTAGGGACTAAGCTGCTCGAACCAAAAATATGAGGGACTAAACTGGACATTTTCTAGGAAACAAAATTACTGCCACAATCCTTATGCTTTTCGAATAGACAGATTAGTACATGAACTATCCGGTTCACGCCCCAAGCTTTTGAGGCTCGTATCTTCCTCGTCCGACGTTGAAATTCAATTTCGTCAAAACCGGGATGTTCCTGAAATCCCCCTCCCCACGATGGTACCAAGGTTTCAAAGCTTTGTTGAGATCGACTACGCCGAGGCTGCCGTCGGAGCTACGATCATCGTGTGCGTTCGTTGGGTTAAACAGAGTTTAAGGTTCGAACTTGGGACTGGGGAGATCGGGGACCTTATCTCTAAAACGCAAGCGGACACGCTGTCGTCGATGGAGGCAGCTCTCTTGATGTTGTCTCTAGGCTTCTTGCTGCTACTGCTACAGATTGAAAAAGAAATGGTTGCCAAGGTAGATGGATGGGTCGCTATTGGTCGATTATTGCAGCTTCTATTTTGCTAGAGCAGAGAGGACGAGAGATATGTGGTCGGGTGAATTCCTTTTCCACCGCCAACGTTCTTGTTAATTATAGAGGAGAGAGGAGAGAGATTGGTACGTTAGGAAATGAAGATTAATTTGGTGGCGTTTAATTAGATGGGAGCGTAAGAGTGTAATGGTGTTTGAGTTTCTTTTTTTTTTTTGTCCATCCTTTTTGTTGTTGCTGGGGTAACGTGCAAATGAGGATGGTTATTATTATTAGGATGGAGATAATAACAATATTAACATTAGTTATTAATGTTATTATTAATGATTATTTCTAATTTACGATTTTCATGCTTCGTATGTAATCGTCGATCCAATCGTTTGGTCGAACCTACACCCAAATATCGGGGTGTTACAGCCAACATCAATACCTGCGCAAAAATTTCGTCCCCGAAATTGGAACCGTAGAACACAACTGTGAATGATAACTTGCTCGACCATAAACTGCGTTTAATGGAACTGGTTTGGTTGGGATATAATATTTCTCTCCCCCTTAACAAAAAATTTCGTCCTCGAAATTTTGGGCTAAACTGAGTTGTTGGGTTCGGGTAACTAAACTGAATCATTGTGTCTATTGTTGAAATATCGAGTAACGAGAATTGAAGGATTAGTACAACGAGATGCACCAACCACTGATCTACGCACCGTTAAACAACTCTGGATATTTCTCTCTCATGCAACTCTCTGTCTCCCAAGTTGCAGCCTCGCGGCCCTGGTTCCTCCATATAACTTTTACCATAACAATCTTCTTCCTCCTCAACTCTTTCTCTTGCCTATCCACGATCTGTACTGGGACCTCCTCATATGTCAAATCGTCTTCCAACTGAATGTCCTCATGATGGATCACATGCTCCGGGTTGGACCGATACGCCCTTAGCATGCTGACATGGAAAACATCATGAATCCTGGACAGGACTAGGAGGTAAGGCTAGTCGATAGGCTAAGGGTCCAATGCGCTCCAACACCTCATATGGACCGATATACCTGGGACTAAGCTTCCCCTTCTTACCAAATCTCATCACTCCCTTACAAGGGGACACCCTCAGGAATACCATATCACCCACTTCATAACTTCGCGGGTTCCCCGGCTTCTCAGCATTACTCTTCTGCCGGTCCTGAGCCGCCTTCAAGTTCCGTCGAATCACCTCCACCTTCTCCACTGCTTTCTGTACCATCTCTGGACCCTCTAGTTGTCGCACGCCCTCTGCATCCCTAGTACAGTGGTGTACGACACTTCCTCCCATACAATACTTCATATGGAGCTGCTTGTATCGAGCTGTGATACTGGTTGTTGTAAGCAAACTCCATTGGAGGCAAATGCTCGTCCCAAGATCCTTCCATGGTCAAGACACACGCCCTCAGCAGGTCTTCCAGTGTCTGAATCATCCACTCTGACTGCCCATCCGTCTGGGGGTGGTATGCGGTAGAGAAGTGAACTTTAGTGCCCATTGCCTTTTGAAGACTCACCCAGAATCGTGCCGTGAAGCTAGGGTCGCGATCAGACACGATACTAAGTGGAACTCCATGCAATCTCACTATCTCCCTCACATACAGTCTAGCCAGCTCCTCCAGCCCTGGCTTGAACTTGATGGGTATAAAATGAGCCACCTTCGAGAAGCGATCCACAATCACCCATACCCCATCATTTCCCCTTGGGGTCCTCGGTAAACCATACACAAAATCCATGGTGATCTACTCCCAAGTCCACTGCGGGATCTCCAACGGTAGGTGCTCAATGACTGGAGCTTGATGTTCAGCCTTGATCATTTGGCACTCCAAGCATTGGTAGACGTGTGCATCTACCTCCTTCTTCAATCCTGGCCACCAAAAATGCTCCTTGAGGGTACGATACATCTTAGTAGGTCCCCGGGTGCATCGCATAAGGTGCAGAGTGAGCCTCGTCCAAAATATCCTTCCTTAGCTTGTCAAGATTTGGAACACACAGCCTTCCTTGATACATCAGTACCCCATCTACCAATTCAAATTTGGTGTCTTTCCCTTCTAACACTTGCTTCTTGTACTTCTCTAATTCCAAATCTTCACTCTGCTTCTCCTTGACTCGTTCTTGCAGCATAGGACGAATTTTCAAATTTGTTAACAACTTTGTCACCTCCTCTAGCTCCAATTCCACGTTCATGGCCCTCAAGGAGACCAGCTCGGGTAAAGGGCTCTCCCTCTTCCTGCTCAAGGCGTCAGCCACCACATTTGCTTTTCCCGGATGGTACTTAATGGTACAGTCATAATCGCTCAACAGCTCCATCCACCTCCTCTGCCTCATGTTCAACTCCTTCTGATCAGTCAGGTGTTGGAGGCTCTTGTGATCAGTGTAGATGGTGAACGTCTCGCCATAGAGATAGTGTCTCCATAACTTCAAAGCAAAGACCACTGCTGCCAACTCCAGGTCATGGGTGGGGTAGTTCACCTCATGGGGTCGTAGCTGCCTCGAAGCGTAGGCAATCACCTTCTTATCCTGCATCAGTACGCAACCCAAACCTTGGTAGGAAGCATCACTATAGATGGAATACTCCCCACCGTTAGTCGGTAGTGCTAACACCGGTGCAGAGGTCAACTTCTCCTTTAGCAACTCAAACGCCGTTTGACACTTTTCGTCCCAAACGAACGCCGTCCCTTTCTGCAATAGCTGTGTCATGGGTCTCGCAATACTGGAGAAGCCTTCCACAAATCTCCGGTAGTACCCAGCTAAACCCAAAAAACTCCGCACTTCGGAAACATTCTTTGGTGGAGCCCAGTTTGTTACAGCTTCAATCTTCTTGGGATCCACTTCAACTCCCCGTCCTGAAATCATGTGACCCAAGAACAAAACCTCCTCCAACCAAAATTCACACTTCGAGAATTTGGCATATAGCTTCTCCTCCTTTAATTTCTGCAAAACCACCCTAAGGTGCTCTTCGTGCTCTTTCTTGCTTCTTGGGAATGCAGTAACAGGCAAGTTCTATTATCAACCCGGGGTCTAGATATACTGCTTACTCCGTGATTATCTATTATCTAGCAAACTAATTCGAGTGATTGTTGTTTAAAGCAAAAGCAGTAAGAAAGCAGGAAATGATTCGGTTTTCTAAAGCAGGTGAGAGTCACTCGGGAATGAGTCCCCCTAGCCCCTTGATTAGGTTCAATTGTAATTCCCCTGGGTTGATTCACTGTTGATTAGACTTCGGAAGATCCGACAGTAGCTTGGAATCTCTTAAGCTGACCAAGCCCTCTCAGTCTAACTACCCGGCAGACGACTAGTCTTCACCGGGATAGAAAGCTGAAGCAATAAGCACAGAACTCCACTACTGGAATTGAATTCCAGTACAAAGCAGTAAACTGGCTAACTCTCGTATAGCCAATCTCCTACTATCGAATGAAGAGGCTCTAACAACCTAATCAGATTCTATCTATCTCAGGTTGCAGCAGAAATCGAGAAAAGCTGATCAGACTTCAACCAATTCAATAAACATGCATCATTCGATTAAAATCAAACAGTATAATCATCCCAAGTCATTACAATCAAATCCCTAACACAAGGAACTAGGGTTCGTCATACCCAAGTGAGAGAAAGGTTCTACTCCATAGAGTAAGAAAGGAAAACAGAAATCAGAGTAGTCATACTCATAAAGATGAGGAAAATATGCTCTGGGATGTCAATCTTCACTCCTGAGGACGAAATCTGGGCTTCAATGGTGAGAAATCCACTCCAAAATAGCTCCTAGGGTTTGTTCTTCGCTCTTTCTCTCTCTAAAACTCTGTTTTTGCTCCAGAAACTCGAATACCTCTTCCTTGGCTCGAATCTGCCTCCAAAAACCCGACTCTGGGCGAATTACGGGCTGAATTACGGCTGTAATCACGGCCTGCCCGTAATTTTCCCCAAAACGCACGTTTCAATTAAACTGAAGGAGGAGGAGCTACGCCCGTAATTCCACAATTACCGCCAGTATTTTAGGAATTACGGTCGTAATTCTCTGGAGCTTGCCCGTAATTTTTGTGCCGAGAAGAATTATTTGGCAAAGAGGCTCGGCAATAGATTTACGGGCATGCCCTGACCAATTACTATCGTAATTTGGCAGGGGCTGCCCGTAATTCCTCCTGTGAATCGCCATCTGGCCTCCAAATGACCCGAAACTTGCGCCTATGCACCTCTTTACTTGCTAGGACCTGAAATACGACAAAACAACACAACCTAGCGTAAAATAGGCCAAGGAACAATCAATTCGAGCCAAAATGGACAGGAAACCAGAGTGAAAACACGTGCAAATACGATGCTATCAAATTCTCCCACACTTAACTGTTTGCTTGTCCCCAAGCAAACCAAGTCAGACACAAGGTAAGCTCACATATTTCAATCAACCAACATTGGGGACAAGTCATAAAGGCACAGAACACGTGAATCATACTGGTTTTCAAACATCAACACATGAACAACTTCAATAGCAACCTGGACAACCACCACAAAGGACATTCGAGTGCAGCAAAATCGAGCAACGTAAGGGTCTCCCTTCTGTTCACCAACCAACCCAGACTTGACTCAACCACTCACTCAAAACAGTCAACTCATGCATCCAACTCAAGACATCAGAACAGAGACCGAGCAATCTAGGTCCTCACCAGGGTACAAGAGTATAAAGAATATGAAGATGAATCACTCACTCTCGACCAGTGGGGTCAGGACAATTCAATGCGAAAAATGCGCATGCTATTTCTCTCAATCCCTAACATCTCTTCACCATGATGGCAGCCTCTAAATGCTAGAGTTCACATATGGGTTGTCATCACTAACTAATCAGGAGGTCTTAGACACAGGTTCAAATGACTGGCTAGGGTCTTGGACATGGGGAAAAGGCCTTTTAGGTGGTGGAAGTATTCATAGCACAAGGTTCCACATTTCCAAACCCACACAATCACAATCAAACAAACCAGTATTCCCTTTATGCTATTATGCAATACTCAATATCTCAAGAGCACAAGAGCGAAAGAGGTATAAACATCAGCATTTCCAAGCCAGACTGCTAGGAAACACTACTTAATGGGCATTATTCAGATTTTTGGGTAGTGGCTCTCTTTTGCTTTCCATTTTTCTTTGTTTTTCTTTCATTTTTCTTTTCATTTCTTAAGAGAGCCACCACTTCTGCACATATTTCAAACATCTGCCCAACTTATATTCACTACCTCCGACACTCACATTCAATTTAGCAGAAACAGCAGAGAAAAATGTAATAACCACTCTGTGGAACCTTCTAAAAGATGCGAAAGGGTGATTTTTCATTATAGACCAAAAGAAAGGATGACACACGGCTCAAAGGGGCTGACTAGGGGATATGACACATCAGGACAGTCAGTTTGGTCGTGGGCTAATCCTATGCCCCCATCATCTTAGCTAATGACAACGTGAATGCTACACATCATGGAAGAGGGATCTATCGCACAAGAAAGAAACGAGCAGGCTCAAATCTCACATGGCTACCTATATGCTCTATCTCACATTCTGATACCCTGAACTAGATGCATAAACGACTGTCAAGAACAAGTGATCAAATCAAGTCACAGTTGGTAAGCAAACAGTTGAAAAACTGAACCCCTACATCGTTCTACTGCACATCTCAGTCCTCATCATAGGTTGTCCTAGTCGCAAACAAGTTGTCATGCATTGATCCGAAAACCATTCAATTCATCAATCAAAACACAGTGCCAATATGATCAAACAGCAGTACTTGGAGCCCTCAAATCGTAAGATTCGGACAGCGGACTAGGCTCCAAGCACCCATATATACGTTCCAATAAATACAAAGAACCCCCCCCCCCCCACACTTAGATGCGACAGTGTCCTCAATGGAGCCGAGGGAAGGGGAACGATGTTACCGTGAAACAGTGGTCAAGAACTTGACTGGATGGCGGACTAGTCAATAGCAGAGGACTGGACACGGACCAGTCCGACGGGCATAGAGCTAGAACCAACAAAACACACACATTGGGTGAAAGAAAACATAGTTCCAAGTCAACAATCCACACAACGGGAACAAGAAATAAAAACCAAACACAATACGGAGTCTAAGTCTGGGAAGAAAGATAAAAGCCAAGCCCCAACTCGATGGGCTAGCAAAACCAGATCACAGCTCATCGCCTCCATCGCCAGTGGGAGGCGGGTAGTAGTCTTCATGCCCCGGGGACGCCTCCCAAGGGTAGCTCACAGCAGCAGGATCCATGTTCCAGTAGCTCATCATGTAATGCTGAGCTGAAATGATGCGGCGGCGACCTTCGCGCTCACGGTCGAGGCGGGCGTTGAGGTGCTCCTGGCCAGCAAGGATCTGCTCGTTCTGGCGGGAAAGGGCTGCCAGCTGCTCGGCAATGTAGGTGGTGGGTGCTGCAGCAGACGGGCCGGCAGCGGAAGTGGAGGGAGTGGTCCGACTCCTCGTCCGACGAGTGGTCCGACGGGTTGCAGCATCACTCGCATCGGGGAGCTCCTCACCCTCTGGTGCACGAGGAACAGGGCGAGGAAGTCCCCGGATCCAGATCACGTTCCCTTCGCGCTGCAGTATCAGCTGGCGCCGGAGGGTGTCCCTAGAGAAGGGCGTCGCAGCCTGGATGACAGTGAACCCGGAGAGGTCGATGTTGTAGTACCGTGCCAGGGCGGTGACCACCGGCCCACAAGCCAGTGCTCGACCACACCGAGAAGCCTTGACAACGGTCCTGGCGATGAGAGAGGACAGATGGAGGTTGTCCACCTCCTGGCTCATGGAGTGCAGGCAATGCAGGGTGCGGAGCTGAAGGTGACTGGTGGAGCCCTCGCTGGGGGTGTAGGATTTCCCAACAGCTGGTTGATGATGCGCCACTCTGGGCGCAGCTGAGTAGCCGTGGTGTAGCCCGGGGTGAAAATAGCTCCTGCGAACTCCGGGATGCAGATCCTCTCGAAGATCTGCTGGTCCCGAAAGATGGGACTGTCGGGCTCTTCGATTTCCAAGTGACAGGCGAAAGGTGGAAGGAGCCCCAGTGCCCGACCGAAATCATCATAGCTAAGGGAGTGAAACTCCCCACCGAGTCAGAACTGGATGGCGTTGCCGTGCGCACCCGCATGTGTTCGGAAATGCTCGAAGGAGGAGTAGAACTCCCAGAGGAGCTCCTGATAGATCGGCTGAGCGAGGCAGAGGAGGCGGCGCCAAGAGAAAGCGCGGATGGCAGCCTCCATTGCCTCGCGAGCACCCAGCTCCTCGAAGACCCTCCAGTCGAGGTAATGGTGTTGAACGACTTTGCGGCGTCGGATGTCCTGCAGAGTCTTCCTCTGGTCGGCGTCGAGCATGTTCAAGTACGTGTTCATTTTCCTGTAGCCACAAAACAGCAGAAACCCAACAACATACATGGAAATTCGTCAATGGTGAGGTCACAATCATTCCCACCCGGGGCCCTCGAATCATAAATTCGGACAGTGGACTAGGCCCCGAGAAAGGAAAAACATTCACAACCAATCAGAATCATTCACCATTCACAGAAACTCAAACGCACTTGGAGCCCTCGGATTATAAACCCGGACAACAAATTAGGCTCCAAGCGGGACAACCACAACTCATGTTACTCGGTAGGCCAACCAAAAGATGAACAAACACAGCAAGCAACATTGTAGGCCTACCGAATTAATTAAAGCACAAACTAATCCCCGAACTTCCTCACTAAACCCACAATATCAATCCTCTACAAATGACAAGTAAAAATAGAGAAGCACACCTGGAGGCACAAGAAGATATCGTGCGGAAGGTGAGGGAAGAGCGAGAGACCACGAAAATCGCCAGGAAACTCGCCGGGAGGCTCGCCGGAGTTTCGTCGCCGGCGACTTCACCGGAGCCAAACTGACCTAAAACTTTGGGGAATGACGCCCCAAGTACCAGGAACGCGATGGTGGTCGTGGTTTCTCGATTGGAGGTCGGAGGAGAGAGATCGGGCCGGAGGAACACCGAAGGGTCGCGGTTATCCGGCAACCCAAACCACCACAAAACTCGACCCCACTGGTATAGACTTGTGGGCGCCGACGAGAGGAGCACGGGGGTGGTCTCGGAATTCAATTTGGAGCTCCGGTGAGTGAGATATGGCCGGAAAACCACCGGAGAAGAGGGTGGGGCGATTTTCCGGTGAGAAGAGAGAGGATTTGACCATAAAAAATGGGAGAGAGAGAGAGAGAGGTCTCGGCCGAGCTCATTTTAAACGATTCTCGGGGGTAATTACGGGCAGGATTACGGCCGTAATTACCCCTGGCCTGCCCGTAATTTTAATGCCGAGCGCACTATCTCCCCTCTGACCTAATTACGGGCAGGGGGATGGCGAATTACGGCCGTAATTCTGCCCCCCCCCCTTGCCCGTAATTTCTATGCCGAGCCCTTTTTCTCTTCTGAATTAATTACGGGCAGGGGGCAGAGGGATTACGACCGTAATTTGGCCCCCCATGCCCGTAATTTCATCGCCGAGGGCCCTTTTTCTCCAGTTTTTGAGCTGCAATTTCGAACAACCAAACCCAAACGTGCCCCGGTTCAAAAAATACACCACCATAGACCATCCGGGGCACGAGAAACATTCCAGAAAGACTCCAGACAGACTCAATGACTCGAAAACGACAAAAATTAAAAAGGAAAAAGGATAGAAATGCAAACCGTGGTGGGGTTGCCTCCCCACAAGCGCTTCTTTACCGTCTTTTAGCTGGACGCCAGTAGAGGAACTAAGGGTCCTCGAGCTTGATCAGCAGCTCTGCGCGCTCAACAGCACCTCCCAAATACAACTTGAGGAGGTGGCCATTGACCTTGAATGTCTCGGTTTGAGCATTGCTGATCTCCACCGCACCGTGCGGGAAAACTTGGGTGACCGTGAAGGGTCCCGACCACCTCGAACGGAGCTTGCCCGGAAAGAGTTTCAGGCGTGCATTGAAGAGCAGAACACGATCACCTACCTGAAACTCCTTCGGGCCCCTTAACCTCGCGTCGTGGAGACGCTTGGTGCGCTCTTTGTAGAGCAGGGTGTTCTCGTAGGCGTGGTAACGCCACTCCTCCAACTCCAGCAGCTGCAACTTACGTTCTGTACCTGCAACACTCAAATCCAGGTTTAGCAGCTTAATGGCCCAGAAGGCCTTGTGCTCTAGCTCTACCGGCAAATGGCACGCCTTCCCATAGACAAGCCTATAGGGAGAAGTGTCAATCGGATTTTTATAGGCAGTCCTATACGCCCAGAGAGCATCATCGAGCTTGGTGGACCAATCCTTGCGGGACTGATCCACCGTCTTTTCAATTATCCGCTTTAACTCCCGGTTCGTCAGCTCGGCCTGCCCATTTGACTGGGGATGGTAGGCCACCGACACCTGATGCTTAACGCCATAGCGAGAGAGGAGTTTAGTGAATTGCCCTTGAAAATGGTTTCCTCTATCACTAATAATGGCTCGAGGTGTCCCGAACCGGGAGAACAGCTGCTTCGGAAATGAGCAGACCCGTCTTGCATCATTGGTGGGCATGGCTTGAGCTTCTGCCCACCTCGAGACGTAGTCCACTGCAACCAATATGTACAGATTGCCAAAAGATGGAGGGAATGGGCCCATGAAATCGATACCCCAAACATAAAAAATTTCACAAATAACAGAGATATGTTGGGGCATCTCATCCCGGGCAGAAATGTTACCTGACCTTTGGCAGCGGTCGCACTGTCGTGCGAAGGTGTCTGCATCTTTGAAGAGCGACGGCCAATAGAAGCCCGACTGTAGCACCTTCTGCGCAGTGCGGTTTCCTCCATGATGACCTCCAGTAGGTCCCTCGTGGCATTGAGACAGGATGTCTCCCATCTCATGCTCCATGACATAGCGCCGGATCACGCCATCTTCTCCGATTCTGAAGAGGTAAGGATCCTCCCAGAAGTAGTGCTTCAGATCGGAGAAGAACTTGCGCTTCGCATGAGTAGCCATCCCCTTGGGTAACTGCTTTCCCACCAGATAATTGGCAAAGTCAGAATACCAAGGGGCCACGCTGTCCACCAGTGTCATCGCCAGCAATCGCTCACCCGGGAAGGAGTCGTCGATCTCTTCCACGAAGTTGTCCACCGGAGGGGCTTCCAACCGTGAGAGATGATCTGCAGCAACATTCTCGGATCCTTTCTTGTCCCGGATCTCGATGTCAAACTCCTGCAGCAGCAGGATCCATCGGATGAGCCTAGGCTTTGCATCAGCCTTGCTCATCAGGTAGGGAATCGCCGAGTGGTCAGTGTAGACCACCACATGGGAGAGCACCAGATAGGGTCGGAACTTGTCGAATGCATACACCACAGCGAGGAGCTCCTTCTCTGTGGTGGTGTAGTTCTCCTGTGCATCGTTCAAGGTCTTCGACGCGTAGTAGATGGGCTGGAAGTGCTTCTCGCGTCTCTGACCCAGAACTGCTCCGACTGCATAGTCACTCGCATCGCACATCAGCTCAAAAGGAAGAGACCAGTCAGGAGTTACCATGATGGGTGCATGGGTAAGCTTCTCCTTCAGAGTCTCAAATGCAGCTGTGCACTCGGGAGTGAACTGGAATGGTGCATCCTTCTCCAGCAGCTTGGTCAAAGACAGGGCAATCTTCGAGAAATCTTTGATGAAGCGCCGGTAAAAGCCTGCATGACCCAGAAAGCTGCGAATCCCCTTCACAGAAACAGGAGGAGGTAACTGACTGAGCGTCTCAATCTTCGCGCGATCTACCTCAATCCCCTGCTTGGAGATCTTGTGCTCGAGCACAATACCCTCACGAACCATAAAATGGCACTTCTCCCAGCTGAGTGCCAGATTAGTCTCCTCGCACCTCTTCAGAACGAGTTCCAGGTTATGGAGACAGTGAGTGAAGGAGTCTCCATATACCGAGAAATCATCCATGAAGACTTCCATGATCTCTCCAACCAGTCGGTCGAAGATCGCCAGCATGCATCTCTGGAATGTCGCCGGTGCATTGCACAGCCCAAATGGAATCCTCCGGTAAGCAAAGGTACCGAAGGGGCAAGTGAATGTGGTCTTCGCCTGATCCTCCGGTGCAATGGGAATCTGGAAGTAACCAGACATGCCATCCAGGAAGCAATAAAACTCATGGCCAGCCAACCTCTCCAGCATCTGATCAATGAAAGGCAGGGGGAAATGATCTTTCCTGGTGGCGTCGTTCAGGCGTCGATAATCGATGCAGACTCTCCAGCCGGTCATGGTCCGCATCGGGATCAACTTCTTCTTCTCATTCGGGGCCACAGTCATCCTGCCTTTCTTCGGGACCACCTGAGTGGGGCTGACCCACTTGCTATCAGATATAGCAAAGATGATCCCTGCATCCATGAGCTTCACAATCTCTGCCCGGACCACTGCCTCCAAGTTAGGAGACAATCTCCGCTGTGGCTGCCTGACTGGCTTCACCTCATCCTCCATCAAAATTCTGTGGGAGCAGAAGGATGGGCTAATGCCTCTGATGTCTGTGATCTTCCATGCCATGGCCCGGGCATACTTCTGCAGGAGAGCCACCAGCCTGCTCTTCTGCTCGGGTGTTAGATCCAAGCTAATAATAACGGGGAGCTTATTCCCCTCCCGGAGAAATGCATACTCCAGGTGAGATGGGAGGGGTTTAAGCTCCAACTCTGGTGGCTCCTCCAATGATGTAGCAAGCCGGGGCGAGATGAGGATCGACTTGAATGGTATCTCTCGCCCCTCGCTCGCAGCCTCGTCCAGCTCCGCAAGCTGCTCCTCCAGCTACACATCCTGTGATGCCTGTTCCCCTAGCAAAAGACAACGCTCAAGGAAATCATCAGTACCCGCACTCGTGATGGCGAGTGCGGTCTCAAAATCAGCAACAACATCACAGTAATCTAGATCATCATGGAGCTGGGGGTGTTTCATATTATCAGAAATAGAGAAGGTGATTTGTTCACCCCCCAGCTCTCAAAATCAGTTTTCCATCATTAACATCAATAAGCGCCTTGGCGGTGGCGAGAAAAGGTCTACCCAGGATCAATGGCACATCAACATCCTCATTTATGTCCAAAATGACAAAATCAACAGGATATGAAAATGGCCCTACTGCGACTATCAAGTCCTCTGCTATACCCCTAGGATGCACAATGGATCTATCAGTAAGCTGGATGCTCATCCTAGTATTACTAGGTTCACCTAGGCCTAGCTTCTTAAACAGTGAATATGGCATGACATTTATGCTAGCGCCTAAATCCGCCAAGGACTTCCCTACATGCAAACTACCAATCATGCAAGGGATAGTGAAACTCCCTGGGTCTTTTCGCTTCTCTGGTAGTTTGTTCTGCAGGATGGCAGAACACTTCTCGTTAAGCATCACCGTTGACAGCTCCCCAAGCTTCCTCTTGTTGGTGAGGAGATCCTTCATGAACTTGGCATACTTGGGCATCTTCGATAATGCCTCCACGAAGGGCATGCTAATATTCACCTGCTTCAGCATTGCCATGAATTTGGCAAACTCAGTCTCCAGTCGGTCCTTGTGCAACCGAGTAGGAAAGGGAAGCTGGGGTACATACTCCTTCACCACTGGTTGCGGTTTAGGAGCAGGCACCTCAACCTCCTTCTCCATTTCTTCCTGATTAGCTGGAAGTGCTGAAGCAGGGGTCTCTCTCTCCTCTGCCCGAACAGGTGGATCGGCAGTCACCTTGCCACTCCTGGTTGTGATGGCACTGCAGTTGGCATTCGGGTCCTGCGGGTGAGGGATGGTCTGACCAGGCAAGGTACCTGGAGTCCTCTGAGCAACAGCCTGGGCAACACTCCCAAGCTGAGTCTGTATATCTCGCAACACAACCTGTGTGTTTCTCTGACCAGCTTCTAGCTCCAAGAATTTGCCTGAAGCTTTCTCCATGAATTGCTTAATGTTATTGAATTTATTTGCACTGGAGGTGGCCAGAGAACCCACCAGATCGCTCAGTTCCGCCATCGGGTCACTCTGTACTGGGGCTGCAGGTGCTGCCCCTGCCTGCTGAAATGGTTGCACCTGTGACTAAGGTGGAACTGGCCCCTGTCTGGGCGGGTAGAGTGGCTGCTGTGGCTGCTGAAATTGCCCCTGTCTGGGCTGGTATGGAGGCCTCTGAAAACCGGGTGGTCCCTGGGGAGCTGGTGGTCTGGGTTTTGGCCCAGCCCAAGAAAAGTTCGATGCTGGCGCCACCCCTCGTTATAGGTGTTGCTGTAGGGGTCGAAGCGCCTGGCATTACCAATGAAGTCCACCTGCTCCTGGGGAGTAGACGATTCCCTCATCGCCTGACAGTCCTCCACGGTGTGATGGGAGCTCTCACACCACTGGCAGTGCATCGCCTGCGGCTGTCCTGAACTTGCAATCAAACCAGAACAATCGATAGCTGAAACCAGCTTCGATACCACCTGCACCAAATCAGATGACTGGGTGCCCACAGCATGCACACCCCGTCCTGGTGCTCGTCTCGATCTCCTGGCAGTGCCCCAATCGTACCCGTTCTCCGCCATCTCCTCAAAGAGTTGATTCAGCTGTGGCGGGGTTTTTGTCAGCATGTTCCCGCCACAAACCGAATCAATCAGCTGCTTGTCCTCCGGGAAGAGAGCGTGATAGAAGGTGCCCACCTTGAAAGCATCATTGAAACCACGATTGGGACACCTGAGAAAGAGACTGGTGTATCTCTCCCAAGCATCCCTGATGGTCTCATCCTCATCCTGAGCAAAATGTGTAATTTGCTTCTGCAGGTCAGCTGTCTTTGATGGAGGATGGTAGCGGGTGAGGAACTTGTCCGCCAGGTTGGCGAACGTGGTGATAGAGCCCGGTGGTCGAGTGTCTAGCCACTCCTTGGCCTGCCCCTCCAGAGTGAATGGGAAGTACCTCAGCTGGATGGCATCTGCTGGTACCTCATTGATCTTGATTCCATCGATGAGCTCGTGGAATCGCCTGAAATGTGATCGGGGGCACTCTCCCTCCTTACCACGGAACACCACCGAACCGCGCAGCATGGTGATTACTGAGGTGCTCACCTCAAAATTGTTGGCTGGGACTTGAGGGTGTTGAATGGATGACCTCATGTCCACAGCTCTAGCGGTCCAGTAGGATCCCATGGTCTGCTCATCTGGGTTGATCACATCATGGTTCTGTGGATCAGCCATCTCTCCTTCTTCTGCTTCTTCGATCTGCAGCCGTGATAGCGCCTCCTCCGCAGCCAGTCGCGCCTTTAGAGCCCGCTTGAAGTTCCTGCAGGTTCTTCAAGCTCCTGGTCTAATGGTAGTAGATCTCCCGACTGGCTACGGGTCATGCACTACCTGCACACAATTAGCAGAAACAACCCGTGAAGGCACACAGGTTGAAGAGAAAAATGCAATAAAGAAAAAGCTAGAGTAACAAATTCTCACGTTTCCCCAATAACCTAGAGGGGTCCCCGGCAACGGCGCCAAAAACTTGACACGCCAAAACACAGCACCAAACTGCGACCAAGTGTAATCGCAGTCGGGGAATGCAGTAACAGGCAAGTTCTATTATCAACCCGGGGTCTAGATCTACTGCTTACTCCGTGATTATCTATTATCTAGCAAACTAATTCGAGTGATTGTTGTTTAAAGCAAAAGCAGTAAGAAAGCAGGAAATGATTCGGTTTTCTAAAGCAGGTGAGAGTCACTCGGGAATGAGTCCCCCTAGCCCCTTGATTAGGTTCAATTGTAATTCCCCTGGGTTGATTCACTGTTGATTAGACTGCGGAAGATCCGACAGTAGCTTGGAATCTCTTAAGCTGACCAAGCCCTCTCAGTCTAACTACCCGGCAGACGACTAGTCTTCACCGGGATAGAAAGCTGAAGCAATAAGCACAGAACTCCACTACTGGAATTGAATTCCAGTACAAAGCAGTAAACTGGCTAACTCTCGTATAGCCAATCTCCTACTATCGAATGAAGAGGCTCTAACAACCTAATCAGATTCTATCTATCTCAGGTTGCAGCAGAAATCGAGAAAAGCTGATCAGACTTCAACCAATTCAATAAACATGCATCATTCGATTAAAATCAAACAGTATAATCATCCCAAGTCATTACAATCAAATCCCTAACACAAGGAACTAGGGTTCTTCATACCCAAGTGGGAGAAAGGTTCTACTCCATAGAGAGAGAAAGGAAAACAGAAATCAGAGTAGTCATACTCATAAAGATGAAGAAAATCTGCTCTGGGATGTCAATCTTTACTCCTGAGGACGCAATCTGGGCTTCAATGGTGAGAAATCCACTCCAAAATAGCTCATAGGGTTTGTTCTTCGCTCTTTCTCTCTCTAAAACTCTGTTTTTGCTCCAGAAACTCGAACACCTCTTCCTTGGCTCGAATCTGCCTCCAAAAACCCGACTCTGGGCGAATTACGGGCTGAATTATGGCCGTAATCACGGCCTGCCCGTAATTTTCCCCAAAACGCACGTTTCAATTAAACTGAAGGAGGAGGAGCTACGCCCGTAATTCCACAATTACCGCCAGTATTTTAGGAATTACGGTCGTAATTCTCTGGAGCTTGCCCGTAATTTTTGTGCCGAGAAGAATTATTTGGCAAAGAGGCTCGGCAATAGATTTACGGGCATGCCCTGACCAATTACGGTCGTAATTTGGCAGGGGCTGCCCGTAATTCCTCCTGTGAATCGCCATCTGGCCTCCAAATGACCCGAAACTTGCGCCTATGCACCTCTTTACTTGCTAGGACCTGAAATACGACAAAACAACACAACCTAGCTTAAAATAGGCCAAGGAACAATCAATTCGAGCCAAAATGGACAGGAAACCAGAGTGAAAACACGTGCAAATACGATGCTATCAGTCATCTATGAAGATGATGACATACTTGTCCAGGTATTCGTGAAGAACCCGCTTCATTAGTGCCATAAAAGTTGCCGGTGCATTAGTCAGACCGAATGGCATGACCAGGAACTCATAGTGGCCATACCTGGTGCGAAAAGCCGTCTTAGGTATTGAACCATCTGCCACTCTCAACTGATGATACCCTGACCGCAGATCGATCTTCGAGAACACCCTTGCTCCTTGTAGCTGATCGAAGAGATCATCTATCCTTGGCAAAGGATAGCAATTCTTGATGGTAGCCTTGTTCAGCTTCCTATAGTCAATGCATAGTCTCATACTGCCATCCTTCTTCTTCACGAACAACACCGGTGCTCCCCATGGTGATACACTAGGGCGTATGAACCCCTTCTCCAACAGCTCCTGCAACTGCTCCTTCAACTCCTTTAACTCCACTGGTGCCATACGGTAAGGAGGAATAGATATCGGTGCTGTGCCAGGAATCACTTCAATATCGAATTCCACCTCTTGCTGCGGCGGTAGCCCAGGAAGGTCTTCGGGAAATACCTCAGGGTATTCCCTTACGACAGGTACAACTTCTATCTTCTTCTCTTGCACCTCCTTAACATGAGCTAAATATCCTTCACATCCTTCTTGAATCAATGAGAATGCCTTAACCGCAGAGATTAAGTACCCAGGGATAAGCTTCCTAGTCCCTTTGAACAAAACAATGCCCTTTCCTTCTATATCCAGGCTAACCTCCTTCTTGTAACAGTCCACCTTTGCTCTATTCTTTGATAGCCAATCCATACCCAAGATAACATCCAACTCGTCGAAGGGTAGTAGAATTAGGTTTGCCTCGAATTCGTGCCCCGCCACGGTGATAAGACAATCCTGAATGACTGAGTCCACTATAAGGGTATCCCCCACGGGAGTCCTGACCCCTAAATTCTGCCCCAACCTCACAAATGGGACTCCTAAGGTTCTAGCAAGCTTGATAGAAATGAAAGAGTGCGTGGAACTGGAATCAAATAATACAAAAGCTTGCTGGTGGTAAAGCGAGATCATACCAGTCACCACCTCAGGTGCAGCGTCAGCTTCTTCTCTCCTCATGGCAAACAGTCTTGGTTGCCCAGATGCTTGAGATCCTTGCCCTCGATCTCACTCATTGCGGTTAAACCGCCCTGCATTGCCTCCCTGCTGGTGATAAGACCGGTTTGACTGGTTGCCAAACTGTTGTCCGGTCTGAGTTCCTCCTTCTCCTCCTCGGACTGATTGTTCGGACTGGGCTCTCCCCTGCCCTCCTCTCCTAGGGCATTCTCTGGCATAGTGGCCCGGCTCGTTGCAGTGATAGCAGATTCCTCCCAGGTGCACCTTACACTCTCCTGGGTGAGTTCTCCCACACTTGTTGCATGGGTCCCGAGGAATGTAGGTCGGCCCTGATCTGGTGGAGCCGGCCTGACTCTGGGTGGCCCCATAGTAGCTTTGGGATGGTCGCCTTCTCTGCTGACTCGGTTGTCCTGGCCCCTCAGACAGGCTAGCAGCCTTTCTCTTGTTGCCTTCACGTTGCATTCCCTCCTCATGCAGAGCTATATCCGCCCTCTCCAACCGAAGAGCTGCCTGATAAATCTCTTCCCTGTTGTTCCAACTCAGTATGCTCAGCTGGCGTCGAAAAGCAGGCTTCAGACTCTCTAGGTAATGGGTGCATTGAGCTGCTACATCCTGAAATTGAGGCCCTCCATAGGTAAGTAGCTTGTCAAACCTGGCCGTGTAATCAGTCACGCTTTCCCTGCCTTCACTGCCCCACTTCTGCCTGATCAACAGAAATTCCCTCTGCTTCCCGATCTGGTAGGCCTCCGGTATGAAGTGGTCTTTGAATAGCTGCACGAAATCTGGCCAAGTGATGGCCGGTGGGTCCTCTCGACTAGCTGGCTGGGTAGTCCACCAGGTGTATGCAGCGTCCTGCAGCAAGGACACTGTCAGCAGTACTCTATCCTCGTCATCAGCTCTCATCTCGACCAGCGTACGAGTGACCTTGGCTAGCCACTGCTCTACTTCCATGGGGTCCGTTGAACGCTCCCCCTTAAAATCTTCCACCTTTCTCTTCCGGAAACCTACATAGTCCGGTGGACGTCTCCCTGGTGGTGGTACCGGTGGTGTGGGGTTCTGGCCAACACTTGCACTGTAGATACACAGGGTCTCGTTAGAACTCAGTTATTTCTTCCTTAGTATGGTTTAGAGCAGACTGGAGATTCTAAATTTTTAAAAGAAATCATTGACTTGTTTGGCCAAACTTTGACTTAAAATATTTAAAAACAAAACCTTTAAAAACTGAGACCGACATTCCAGTATTTCTTGGGAATCAAGAAACAGTGGAAGACCGGCTCTGATACCAAAATGAAACATCCCACTACTTTGAACTTGGAAAAAGACATTTCTACCCCGGGGTATAATTAAAAATCTCAAATAACACAACTTTAAAATAAAATACCAAACTCAAACATCTTAATATCTCAAATCGAAGCCCTAAACACGTGGGCAAAACTTAAATCGTCCATAAGAAATGAATCTCAAGTCTTTAACTCTTAACCATAAAGTTTTAATAACTTGAAAAGTTCTTCGGTGCTTACTCTGACGCCTGCCTCGACATCTCTCAGCGACGATGATGTTGAGCTCCTCTAGCTTGCTGATCACGAACTAGCTGGTTAGGATTTCCTCTACGATATGGTGAGTGAGTTGGGGTCAGTCTACGCCCTTACGTTTGAAAACCCTAGTATTTCTTACTTGATAACTTAGCTTAAACTGGTGGATGATACTTCTACTCTTTAAAAATTTATACTTAAAGCTCAAATCTCAACTTAAATATTTGACTGACACTGGGATCCCTCACTAGCTAGTCCGGTTGCCAACTCATACGTATGAGAAGTCATCTAGGCTTTCCTGAAACTTAAACTTATCGTGGAAGGCTCTTCCTCCAAGATTCTCAAGAGCATAACTGCTGCTCATCTCCACGATTCTCAAGAGCATAACTGCTGCTCATCTTAAAAGTCTTAAGAGCATAACTGCTGCTCTATCTCAAAATCTCAAATGGCAACGGACTGGCGCTAGTGACTAAAACTCTTAAAACGGTTTCACCTTCTTGAAGGTGAAATACTTCTGAAAAGAAAGCGTGTTCTTAAACTTCAACTTATTTATAAATATAACACACATTATCATATGTATAACTGGAAGCATAAATCACACGCAATCACATGCATCAAACAAACACACAAAGGCATATATAGCACATAGAGGTCAACCTCAAAGCTGAAATACCGTAAGGCGTATAATTTACCCCCTTTACACTCACCTCTCAAGTGTCGATGCTTTAATTCGTTGGACGCGGAGATCGTTAACTTGATCGCTTCCTTAATCCTATCAATTGAGATTAATTACTCTTAGTCGGTATTCCTTAGAGTTTTCCGTCCTCCCAGCTTAGTCCCAAAATTCCTTAAAAAGACCCTTAATCACTTGAAATAATTTTCCTAAAACACTGAAAATCTTTCCCCAAATTCACAAGACTTAACCTATTACCAATAACATAAAAATCCATTAAATAAATCTACTAAATTTCCAACAAACCCTTTCCATCTTAAAAACTCCAAATTCTGACTTTGGATAACTCATAACATAAACTAAAATTATTAACTATAATTTACATAGTAATTAACCCCTTCTTCCTATTGACTTGCAACCTAAATATATTTTATATCTACATTAACAACATCTAAAATTCCCGATCTTAACTTTAAAACAAACTACCAGTATTCTAGTTTTTCAAAAAAAAAATTAATAAATTAATTAAAGATATGCAAACCGTTATTTAATCAATTAAAATTGACATCTTACAAATTTTCATAATTACAAAAATTGACTCTAAAAACACCCAAATGAATTATGGATAAACTCATGGGTATTTGAATTCTATTAAAATTATTAAATTAAACATACTCGCTTGAATAATATTCTATTTGGTTAAAACTTCCTTTTTACCTATTTTTTTACACTTATAAATAAAGCTCCAAAAATTCTCAAATTTATATTCATACATCCCACGAATATCCCTAGTTTATAAAATTAACAACTCATAAAAGTTCGTACAGTACGTGGACGAATAATAATAACCATGAGAAAATACTATTTTCGGCCCATTGTTATCTTTCAAAATACTAGGGACTAAGCTGCTCGAACCAAAAATATGAGGGACTAAACTGGACATTTTCTAGGAAACAAAATTACTGCCACAATCCTTATGCTTTTCGAATAGACAGATTAGTACATGAACTATCCGGTTCACGCCCCAAGCTTTTGAGGCTCGTATCTTCCTCGTCCGACGTTGAAATTCAATTCCGTCAAAACCGGGATGTTACTGAAATCCCCCTCCCCACGATGGTACCAAGGTTTCGAAGCTTTGTTAAGATCGACTACGCCGAGGCTGCCGTCGGAGCTACGATCATCGTGTGCATTCGTTGGGTTAAACAGAGTTTAAGGTTCGAACTTGGGACAGGGGAGATCGGGGACCTTATCTCTAAAACGCAAGAGGACACACTGTCGTCGATGGAGGCAGCTCTCTTGATGTTGTCTCTAGGCTTCTTGCTGCTACTGCTACAGATTGAAAAAGAAATGGTTGCCAAGGTAGATGGATGTGTCGCTATTGGTCGATTATTGCAGCTTCTGTTTTGCTAGGGCAGAGAGGACGAGAGATATGTGGTCGGGTGAATTCCTTTTCCACCGCCAACGTTTTTGTTAATTATAGAGGAGAGAGGAGAGAGATTGGTACGTTAGGAAATGGAGATTAATTTGGTGGCGTTTAATTAGATGGGAGCATAAGAGTGTAATGGTGTTTGAGTTTCTTCCTTTCTTTTTTTTTTGTCCATCCTTTTTGTTGTTGCTGGGGTAACGTGATGAGGATGGTTATTATTATTAGGATGGAGATAATAACAATAATAACATTAGTTATTAATGTTATTATTAATGATTATTTCTAATTTACGATTTTCATGCTTCGTACGTAATCGTCGATCCAATCGTTTGGTCGAACCTACACCCAAATATCGGGGTGTTACAGCCAACATCAATACCTGCGCAAAAGATCTCACTTTTCGAGGGATTACACTTCAAACCAGATATCTCATAGTCACTACCACTGCTTCCCTAGTGCCTTTGGTAAAAATTAGCAAATCGTCTGCAAAACATAAGTGAGATAATTCTATCTTGTGAGTCTGAGGGTGAGGAGAGAAAGTCTTGATGGAAAACTCTCTATTGGGCATCCTAGACAGAACTTCCATAGAAATGGTGAAGAGATAGGGTGAAAGTGGATCCCTTTGTCTCAACCCCTTCCTTGCCGGGAAATACCCACAAAGACTTCCATTAAAACATACACTGAGTCTAGTACTTTTGAGGCATTCCTTAATCCAATGAATAACGCGCTAAGGAAATCTCATGGATGCTAAGACAGTTGTTAGAAAATTCTAGTCCACACTGTCAAAAGATTTCATCACATCCACCTTCAGAGCACATCTAGGCGAGATCTTCTTTCGATTATATAGTCTTAACAACTCATGTGCAAGTAAAATGTTATTATTGATTAAGCGGCCTTTAATAAAAGCATATTGGTTCAAACTAATAACAGTAGGTAACACTTCCCTAACTCTATTAGCTAAGACCTTTGATATGCATTTATATATGATGTTGCAGCCGAAGATAGGCATGAACTGCTTCATATTATCAGCATTCAAAGACTTAGGTATTAGAGCTAAGTAGAATATACCTCTGTTAATAGCCGACCTGTTCTGAAAAATTCATAGATAGCTTTGGTAACGTCTTCCCCCCATAATATCCCAGTTGCACTGATAAAACCCAGCAGTGAACCCATCTGGCCCTGGAGACATGTCATTATTCATAGAGAACATAGCATTCTTCACTTCATCTCCAGAAATCGGAAGGCACAAAGAATCTGCCATCTCTGGAGAGAGCTTATGTTGCAGTAGTTGATCTATTAATCCCACATTCACCTACTTTACTTCGGAATTTATTGTACCTAACAATTTTCCATAAAACTCAACAACCTCCTTGCTCATATCCTCAATATTAGTCAAAGTAGCTCCCTCTTTAGTTACTAGTTTTTTTAATGGTGGAACGAGCCTGTCTAATCTTGACAGACGTGTGAAAGAAGTTACTGTTTAAGTCACCATTCTGAACCCACAACTGCCTAGACTTTTGTCTATATAAAGACTCTCATCCCTGAGCAAAATGTACAACCGTAGCTGACATTTCTTAACCTCTTCAAAAGTAATGGGAGATGGGTGAAGCAAAGATTCCAGTTGCTTGTCTTTCTTGTTCACTTGTTTTGGTGACGCTTTTTTCTTTTGTCGAGTGTAATTTACCAATGATAATGCTATTTGCCCTTTTGTTTCTACAAGTTGTTGTGCATATTTATTTATCTCTTTACAAACATGAATTTGTTGTGCTTTTATGATTTTGTGTGTTCATAATTTAGTGCGTGTTGCTAATTTCGTAGGAATAGGCGTTAAATGATTGCCGCTAAATTAAATTTTGTTAGGCGCACTAATGGCAGCCATGGTTACATAGTATGTTATGTTATTTCATGCAAATTTTCATTTGTGATGTGAACTAATGTCACACGTTAAACGATGTGAACTAATATCACATGTTAAGTGCTATGAACTCTTGTCACAAGTCTGCAGAATGTTTTCACTGCGTAGGCAATGATATTATACCCTAACTCTTGATGAGTGAACCCTAACTCATAATTATCTATATCATAGACCCTAAACACTAAAGTGGTGCATCTAATTTGTTGGGTGTCTTTTGACTCATGACCGTCGATCATTGTTTCTATTTAAATTGATCTTAGTGTATTAGATTTATAGAATTGAGACATAGATTTTAATATTTAAGGTTTTGGGTAGAGTACCATCTCCCAAACTCCGATCAATTCAAAGTCTAGATATTGTTTGATTACTCAGGGTATGTCGTACCTTTGATTTTAAGGGTTTGTCACACTTGCCTTATCGTACTATTGTCAAGTTTTGTTATTTAGACCATGAATTACCTAGAGTTTGGGGCATGATAATATACCCTAACCTCTAATGGGTGATTCCCAATCCTCAATTCTCTAACTCAAACCATAAGATTCATTTAATTAAAATAAAAATCAACGGTTCTGATTCGTCGAAATTATCAAATTATAAATAACTGTTGTGAATGCAGACGTATAGGGTATGCATGGCGTACACTAGCCTTTGCTATATATATTTATGGATGGTTATATCGTACACCAGGCAAAACCTTGTGTGTATATATATGGTGGCTTCTATCGTACCTTGGACCTCGAATTAACCGGATTTTTGGGCATGATACAATACCCTAACTCTTGATGATTGAAACCTAGTCCTTGGTTATCTAAATCATAGAGCCTAACCCCTAAGATTGTGAATGTAATTTGTTGCATATATTTCGACGAATCATAACCATCAATTTTTGGTTATAATGAAATTGATCTTAGTGTATGAGATTTATAGAATTAAGATCAAGATTTTAATCTTTAAGGGTTTGGGAATAGTACAAGATGCCAAACTCAGATCAATTCAATGTATATATATCATTTTCATACTCAAGGTATGTCATACCTTTGATTTTACCAAGGTACGATACAACCATATATATGGAAAAGGCTAGTGTATGCCAAACATATGCTTATCTTAGCGAACGCCGTCGAGTTTTGTTATTTGACCATGAATTCACCAAAGTTTGGGGCATGACACTATACCCTAGCCTTTAATGGGTGAACCCTATCCCGAATTTTCTAACAAAAACTGTAACATCCCGTTCCGTCAAAACCCATATATATAATATTATATATATAATATTACATTAAGCGGCCACTTATATAAACCCTTCCCCGTCATTTCTTTTAGCATCCATTTCTTCTTCTTCCATTCCGGCCGAGAGAAACAGAGAAACAGAGGCAGCTCGGCTAGAAGTTTCAAAGCTCAATTCTTGAGCTCTGTTGATCCAAAAATCCTGTAAGTAATGCCTAATCCATGCATTCATCGTGATTTATCGATTTAGAGCTTTAAAACGAGTTTTTGGTTCAGGAATTTCTCGAATTCCCGATAAGTCAAATTAGGGTTTCGGAGTATCCAGAATCCGGATTGAGCCCAAATTTCATATACGAGCTTCCTGCAGCGAGGTAATTAATCCTCTGGTTTTAATCCATGAATTTCGGCTATTAATTAGGTCGGAGCCGGGATCGCTGAATTTAGCTCCGGCCAGGGTTTGATGTGTTTTTATCAAGAATTTGACCCGGAGCCTAGAACTAATATTGACGGGGATATTGCAGGGGATATTAGGAGGGTCTCGGATTTTAATTCGGGGTTCGTTCGTGAAATTGACGTTTTAGTACGGGAGACTAGAACCGGTGTTTGAACGACCAGAACTGGTGAGGGATTAGCACGGCATACCGGGTTTGTCGTATCACGATAATTATATTGATGCTTAGAATTGACCTAGGTGAACTAGGATGACATGATTAGGGGTGTATGAACTTTTGTGCTATATGTTGAACCCTGGATTGTTGTATGATATTATTGACTTGCCTAATCGATATGATCCTTGTTTATGCTGATGATTGTGTATATGTTGCAAATTGTGGGCTTGACTGTTAATATGCTTTACGATGGTTCGAGAAGGTGATTAGGTATGATTTTTCATGATTGTTGTATTTGGATGCACAAGTGTGAAAATATATATTCCCTGGTGATATTATGATATTTAAGGAGGATGACTTGCACGAGGGTTTATCCCGAGGAAGTGCAATTATACGACTCATGGTTTACCTATGTTGAGCCAATTATGGCCAGGTCAAGTTCACGTGCAAGTAATGAATTATGATTAAGCAAGATGAGATATGAATCATGTATAAGGATACCAAATATGAGTGTTGTGGTCTCACGGTCAACTACATAGTAATTAGGGCTCCCTATGCTATTACTCTATTATGATATGTATGATAGTCACACCTCTCATGTGGTGGTGATTGAAGATTTCTTACGAGATATGACCACACCCAGAGCGGTGTCGGGGTATGACTACACCCATAGTGGTGTGGGGTATGTATGACCACATCCGACGGGATGTTGGGGTATGTATGACTACATCCGACGGGATGTGGGGTATGTTTCCTGGGAGAGTTAATAGCATGGGAGTAGCCAGGCGCCTATAAGTAAAACATGATAAGATGCATATGCATAAGTCAAGGTGGTTGAGTCTTTTTCCTATTGGGATGTCAGATGGCTGAGGTCTGATCCTAGTGCTTTGGCTTGTTTGCTAGATGTATGGTAGGGGTATGCTCTGTTATGAACTCACGATGCTATGATTATCTCACTCAGCTATGAGCTGACCCTCTTTTATTCTTCTTCTCTGCTTATGCTATGTGTAAGCAGATCATCAACAGCAACAGTAGATAAGTGTTAGGTGGGAGAGGAGCTAGAGTTGAAGCCAGGATGAGGTATGGTCTTCAACTATTCTGTGCTTGGACTACTACTCGGGATTTTGGCCAAGGATCCACACCTTTTTGTAAAAAAAATGTTTTGAGAACGTTTTTCATGTGCATACTAGCTTCTGATGTAGTGTGAGATATCCACAGGTGTGGAAAGTTGATGATATGTGTATATTGTGTAATTATGTAAGTTGTGATGATTATAGCATGTATCAGTATGGTTTGCAGTTGTGGAGTATGAAACTGTGACTATGGCTATGAAAAGCCAAGGCATATGGTTGTGAGTATATATGTTTGTGATGAATTATTTTGCAGGATAAGTTGCAAGAACTGTTAGCCCATTACGCGAGTAATTCATGTCGAAATTTAATTTGGGTAAATTTTGATAATTAGTGTAACACTCGAGATTAATTTCGCTGTAATTGTATGAACAATATGATTAGGCAAAATGTACAGGGTAGGGTGTTACAAAAACCATAAGATTCGCTTAAACTTAAAATGAAAATTAACGATTTTGATTCATTGAAATTATCAAAGTACAAATAATAGGTGTGAACGTAAACGTATAACATATGACAGGCGTACACTAGCCTTTGCCATACATACATACATACATACATACATATATACATACATATATATATATATATATACATATATATATATATATATATGGTGGCTACTTCGGTGCACTCACTTTTTTGGGTGCACTCAGTGTCCCATCTCTAAAAGTGTCCATAATACATCAAATTTTGAACTTTAATGAGTACTCTCAATCTAATATGATGATATGCCATAGAATCATAACAAATCAATCTATTACTCTACCCTTTAACCTTCAATTTTGAATCCCAATGCAAAATCCCAAATTGTAAACCTAAACCCTAACCCTAAACCCCTAAATCCTAAATCCTACAAATTAAAGTAAATTTTAAATAATTTTTTTTCAAATTCACGTGCTTCTTGTTCATAATATCATAAGCAACAATTCATACCGTTTTGACATGAATCGCATGCTCAGAATGATGATTATGAGGCGGGTGCACTGAGTGCACCCAAAAAAGTGGGTGCGCCGAATACGCCACCTATATATATATATATATATATATATATATATATATATATATATATATAACATATGACAGGCGTACACTAGTCTTTGCCATATATATATATGGTTCAGGCTTGCGTACGTCAGGCGTACATTGTACGGTCGTCGATTTTACTACTTACAGCATGAATTAAGTGAAGTTTGAGACATGATACTATACCCTAACCTCTAATGGGTGAACTCTGATCCCTAATTTGCTAACCCGAGCCACAAGTTTCATTTAATCTTAAAAATAATAATTGACGGTTTTGATTCAGCAAAATATATTGAAATGCAAATAACAAGTGTTAACACATGCATACAATGTACAATAGACGTACGCTATCGTACACCAGACATATACTGGGGTATGTCATACACCAGCAATCTCCACCGTCCACGGCCATATCAACGACCAGCATTAATACGGGTTCTATTTTTGCGGGATTAAAAAATAAGGGTACACCTATGGGTACACTTAAAGAACACAACACGTCTAGCACAAGCAATCACTTCAAAACTAAACAAAAAACAAAAATTAAAAGCTAGATTAACATAAACAAACTTTTTACGATAACGGACCGAAGTTCCACGACAACGGCGCCAAAAACTTGACTCACTCTGACTATCACAATAAAATCCCACCTAAGGGTCAAGTATAAATCTTAGATGGGTGCAATATAGGGCAATTATGTTTAAATATCGACCTGGGCCTGTCCATGTACCGCTACTTCGACTGTTTGAAACATTATCTAGCGGATTAGTTTTGGTGAAAACAAAGGTCGAAATCTAAATTGCTTTGCAAAGGTAAAATGGATTTAACACTAGTTGAGAAAGCTTCACCCGGGTGGTGCTCCCCCAAGCTAACAATTACGACTTGAAGAATCAAACAACCGTGTGTGGTTAGGGGGTCATAAACGGCGGGGAAGTCTAACAAGCAGCCAAAGCTACCCTCTTAGCCTCTAGGTTGAGAAATGGGATACGATTCAAGCCACTAATGTGACCCTCTCAACCTATCAACTAAGGAATGGTTAGACTTCACCATCGAAATGGAGTTCGAACGGCCACCCACAACCAAACACTAAGTGCTAATGCTAAATAGGAGGTTTGTCCTTTAACTAACCTAGCATAGGAGACTTAAAATGCCCAAGGAAACCCACCTCTAATAGAGCCTCTTAGGTTAAGGAGGGCTCTCTCTAAACTAGCTTTGGAGGCATTGAATGCCTAAGGAAACCCATCTCTAATAGAGCATCTTAGGTTAGGGAGGGTTCTCTCTAAACTACTTTAGGAGGCATTGAATGCCGAAGGAAACCTTGCTCAAATCGAGCCTATTTGGATAAAGTAGGTTTCATCTCTAAACTTGCCTAGGAGGCATGAAATGCCCAAGAACACCCATCTCAAATCGAGCCTCTTAACCTAATGAGGTTCTCTCTAAACTAGCCTAGGAGGCATGAAATGTCCAAAAACTCTCATCTCAAATTGAGCCTCTTAACCTAAGGAGGTCTCCTCTCTAAGCTAGGTTAGAATGGCAATTAGATTGATAGGATTTCACACAACACAATCATTTCAGAATAATACTTCCACATTCACATTAAAACACAACCACACAAAAATCATTCAATTCATTCAAGCATTCACATAATTGTAGCTAGGGTGCACAAACACCCAAGTGAAAGAAGGGACTACTCTATGCTAGGAGAAGGGAAAACACAAGAGAGGAAAAGGGAAAACATCAAGAAGATGCAAGCCTTGCTCCTTATGCTGTACAAATCCTCCTTTGGGGGAGGAATTCCCAAAACCTTGCTTGGAGATGAAACCCTAGCTTTTCCTCTTCTTTGGTTTGTCATTTTCTTACTCTAAAATCTGAGGAAGGAGAAGTTTCTCACAATATGTCTCTCTCATTATTCTTCCTTTCAACTGGCCTTTTAAGTTGAGACCGCGCCCAGTTCACGGTCGTGAACATTGAAACACGTCCATGAACTCAGGGTTGAGACCAAAACGCAACGCTTTATTGGCTTAGGTTCACGGTCAGTGGCCTCTGTTCACGGTCTTAGCGACCGTGAACAGCCTGGGCTTCAGTAACCTGCAAACCCTCTCTGGAAGCTCCTTGGTTCATGGGTTTGGCTCTAGTTCACGGCCCTGTGAGACCGTGAACTCCAACGTCACGTCGTGAACATTGGTTGTCTCCACCACTTTGCCCGGTCTTTGCTCCTTTTCTTCCAACTTTCGACTCTGGGTTTGGTTTTACCTGTTAGGATCTTAAACACACTGAAACAAAATCAACCTCGAGTAAAACCAATCTTTTTGGAGTTCGATTGCAACAAACATCAAAGAGAATCGGGGATAAAAAGTGTACAATTAGGCCCGAATCACTCCCCCACACTTAGACGTTTGCTTGTCCCGAATCAAACCATTTCACACAAGGTAATCTCTCAACCTAACAGAATGCTTTGGAGACAAATCAAAGGGCACAAAGTGGCAAATCTCAATGGTTATTGGCAATTAACACATGGATCGTTGCAAGCAATACCGACATTCACCACAAACGACATTCGAGGTCACCAAAACGGGTAAATGAAAAGTTCTCACCTTGTTCATGAATCAATGCAAGTCTCAACAAGATCATTTATCAACCACAACTAACCATGCATAACATTCAAGTCCAAGGAACAAACGAATGGGGAACAAAGGTCATAATTGGGGTATGATATGACATGCAAAGCAAGAATGAATCACTCATTGTTTTGATCAGTGGGGTCAGGAACTTTTTGGTGCAAAGAATGTGCACATTCATCAACACTCGGTCCTATCGTCTCTTCACCATGGCAGCAACCTCTAAATGTTAGAGTTCAGGGGACAGTTGTCATCACTAGCTTGTCCGGAGGTCTTAGACACGGGTACAAATGACTGGCAATTGTCTTGGACATGGGGAAAAGGCTTTATGGGTGGTGAAAAACACATCATGAGGTCCTACATCTTCACCCCAAACCCGGAGTTTCTGTGGTTTCGACTAAGAACCTTCCCTACAAACAATGTCCACTAGCATCTGCCAAAAACCTTGCTTCTCCCTTCCAACCTATCACCCATCATGAACTACCTTTAAGCGCTCTTCCTCGGTCTACTCTTGCTATCAAATTTCAACTTGGTAGTGAAGGAGTTCTAAAACAATGTGGGGGTTTCAATGACTTGAGTGCCAAGCAGCTTCACTTAGAGCATACTCTTCGAATCTTTTGTGTCAATCTCTACTTTATTGACCTCGTTTTATTACCTCTTTTTCTTTTTCGTTTTTCTTTTTTGTTTCTACTTTCCTTTTCTTTCTTTTTCTTTTCTTTTTTTGAGGGGTACTAGAGAGTTAAACACTTGCCACACTATTTTTAATAACCAATGCTCTTCTTCAATGTAGTCAAAAGCGAGTTTCTACGTGGAAACGTTTTGGTGATCTAGAAGCGTAAAATCGTAAGTTTTTAAGTTTTAAAGAGGAGTTTTTAACTACATAAGTTATAAAAACTGAGATTTTGTGAAGAAGTGTTTTAGTGACCTAGCAACGTAAAATCGAAAGTTTTTAAGTTTTAAGTTATTGGGACCAACTGGTTTATGACATGGTATCAGAGCTGGTTGACCAAGTGGTTGTGTGTTCGAATCTCCACGACCCCCAATATTAACAGTTGATTAAAGCACAAGGTATGGTGGACCTGTGCAAACTTCAAGCCCATGTGCTGGCTTTCGTTTGAGGGGACGTGTTAGAGAGTGGTATAAGATCCAGCAGAACCTTCTCCCAACAACTCGAGTTATTGGGAGCAACTGGTTCTTGAGGGAGATTTTGACTGCATTGCTCTCCTTTAAGAACTCACTCCAACACTACTCTTTTCTCTTTCATTCCTAGCAAGAACCGCGCACAATCCTCCTATGTAGAACCTCAATGGAACTCAAAAGCAAGAGCTCCGGGACACAAGGACAAAACACGTACAGACACGAAGAAAGGATGGGGTTCGTTCTATCAAACACCATCAAGCTCGCAAGCAAAAAGCTCCTATCATGAGAATGACCCCCAAAGTCACAAGGCTCAAAGAGGTTGACTAGGGGATAAAACATTTTGGGACAATCCACAGTTGGACGTGGACTAATCCTATGCCTCCATCATACTCACTAGTGACAACTGTGATGTTACTCGCCATGGTAAGAGGGATCTAAGCACACAAGAAGAAAACGATCAACTCAAAACTCACATGGCTACCTAGTCAACCAATCATTCATTCCACTTTCACACAACAAAATGCATGGCAGTTGTAATCAACAAGTAATCAAGTCAAGACATCCATTCATTTTTGCACACATGAGAACTAAACTTTTGCACTATCCTAATGCACCTCTCAGTCATCATCATAGGACACACTCGCTCACATGCAACAATTCAAGGTCAATGCCAATAAACACGAGATTCTCCTACATACCGGCCACTTTGATCATGAAAACATTGCTTGGAGCCCTCAAAATTTTCAAATTTGGGCATACATCAAGTCTCCAAGCACCATCAATCACACACACAAGCATAAGAATAAACTACCCACTCACACTTAAGTTTGGCATTGCCATCAATGGCGTAAGATAGGGGTAGAACAATGTTCTCGCTTTGCTTGGTGAGTGAAAGTTGGAATTGTTTCTGGGTTAGGAGATTAAAGCTTCTAGGAGAAGACAAAAAATACACATACACAAACACAACACGACTCGCTCGAAGCGAGGTTATTACACATCACAATATGATAGTAGAACAAGATAAACTTGCTAACCTCCATTGGGTTGCCTCCCAACAAGCGCTAATTTAACGTCTTAAGCTAGACGGAGACTTTGGACTAGGCATCTTGCAGGAACACCACCTCCTTTTGGGGCATTACCTCTCCTCCAAGGTAACGTTTGAGGTGGTGTCCATTCACTTTGAAATTTCCTTGCTCTGGGTGGGAGATCTCTACCACCCCATATGGAAACACTTGCGTTACCGCATACGGGCCAGACCATTTTGACCTTAACTTCCTGGGGAATAATCGTAACCGGGAGTTGTAGAAGAGTAGCTACTCTCCCGGTTGAAAATCCTTCCCTCCTTTCAGTAGAGCATCATGCAGGCGCTTCGTCCTTTCCTTTTAAATCTTGGTATTCTCATATGCCTTGAGACGCCACTCCTCGAGTTCAAGCACCTGCAACTTTCTTTCATTTCCACACAAAGTAGGGTCCATATTCAATAGCTGGGTGGCCCAAAAAGCCCTGTGTTCTAGCTCTACAGGCCAATGACACGATTTGCCATACACCAATTGGTAAGGCGAGACGCCTATTGGGGTTTTCTAGGCTGTGCGGTACGCCCATAGAGCACCATCGAGTTTTGCGGATCAATCCTTGTGGGATTGGTCCACGGTCTTTTCTAGAATCCTTTTCAGTTCCCTATTTGACAACTCTACTTGTCCACTTGTTTGGGGATGATATGCCATTGACTCCCGGTGGGTAACACCATAGCGATCGAGTAGTCTGTCAAATTGCCCATGAAAATGGGTTCCTCGATCACTGATGATGGCCCTCGGGGTCCCAAATATTGAAAACGTTTTTTATAAGAAATCCAGAGGCCCGTCTTGCATCATTGTTGGGGAGAGCTTGAGCCTCGACCCACCTCGAGATGTAGTCCACGACCACTAGAATGTACTTGTTTCCAAAAGATGAGGAAAAAGGACTGATAAAGTCGATGCCCCAAACATCGAAAATTTCACATATAATGGAAATCATTTGGGGCATCTCATTCCGGTTAGACACATTACCTGCCCTTTGGCATCCGTCACAATGACTCACAAATGTGTAGGCATCTCGGAATAGGGACGACCAATAGAATCCCGATTGAAGCACCTTCCTTGTAGTTCGGTTGCCACCATGGTGGCCTCCAGCTGGTCCCTTGTGACAGTGGCTTAGAATAGCTGTCATTTCCTTCTCCAGAGCACACCTCTGAATGACCCCATCTGCCCCAATCCGAAAAAGGTGGGGGTCATCCCAGTAGTAGTATCTAAGATCGGAGAAGAACTTCTTTTTCCCATTTGTATTCATCCCCTTCGGCAGTTGCCTTTCAACTAAGTAATTGGCAAAGTCAGCGAACCAAGGTGTGGCACTCTCAATAGTGGCAAACGCGAACAATCATTCATCGTGGAAAGTGTCATTTATCTCTCCTTGGGAGGTTCTTCCTCTCGGTCCTTCAAGTCGCGAGAGATGGTTCGCCGCAAGATTCTCGGCTCCCTTCTTGTCTTTGTCTCCACATCAAACTCTTGGAGAAGTAGGATCCATCGGATTAGGCGGGGCTTGGCATCGACCTTGTTTATCAAAAAGCGAATGGCGGAGTGGTCAGTTTAGACAATAACCTTTGAAAGCACGAGGTAAGACCTAAACTTATGAAAAGCAAAGATTATTTCCAACAACTCTTTTTCTGTAGTTGTATAATTCTTCTGAGAATCATTCAACGTCTTGAAAGCGTAGCAAATGGGTTGAAAATGCCTATCCTGCCTTTGTCCCAACACCGCTCCCACTGCATAGTCACTAGCATCACACATAAGCTCGAAAGGAAGGCTCCAATCCGGCGAGACCATTATGGGAGCATTCATGAGCTTCGCCTTGAGGATTTTAAAAGTTTCAAAACATTCCTTTGTGAAAAGTAAGGGAGCATCATTCTCCATAAGTTTTTTCAGTGGTAATGCAATCTTTGAGAAGTTCTCAATGAAGCGTCGGTAAAATCCAGCATGCCCCAGGAAACTCCGGATGCCCTTGACCGTTGTTGGTGGAGGGAGCTTGCTTATTTTTTCAACCTCGGATCGATCCACTTCAATTCCCCTCTTTGAAATTTTGTGCCCCAATACAATGCCGTCTCTTACCATGAAATGTGACTTCTCCCAACTCAAAGCCAAATTGGTCTCTTCGCAATGCTCAAGGACCTTCTCTAGGTTGGCAAGACAGTGAGAAAATGAATCTCCGAAAACTGAGAAGTCATCCATGAACACTTCCATTATCTCCCCCCACGAGTTTATCGAAGATGGCCACCATGCATCTCTGGAATGTGGCTGGGGCATTGCACAATCCAAACGGAATGCGTCTATAAGCAAATGTCCCGAAAGGGCAGGTGAATGTTGTCTTAGCTTGATCTTCTGGGGAAATTGGGATCTATAAATACCTTGACATCCCATCCAGGAAACAGTAGTAATCATGCCCATCGAGCCTCTCTAGAATCTGATCGATGAAGGGTAAAGGGAAATGATCTTTACGAGTGGCATCGTTCAATCGCCGGTAGTCAATGCACACCCGCCACCCAGGTCACCGTATTTGTTGGTATAAGCTCTTCCTTTTCATTGGCTACCATCGTCATCCCTCCTTTCTTTGGGACCAATTTTGTTGGGCTGGCCCACTATGATACGATCCTGGAATCGATCAAATTCCATTCAGGATTGATCGTCAAAGAGGCCAAGTCGAATTGCATGAAAGAAACAGAAAATTGTCCGAGTCAAATTTCGTGTTTAGTAGCCTATTTTGGAGGCTCGTTTCTCACAATTGGCTTGGTGAAAATTCAATATTAAGGGCTTGTATTGAATAAGAGTGTTTATCTACACATTGGTATGATTGGTTTCTCAAGGAGAAGTCAGGAAGGTTATTTTCCAAGCTCACCAAAAGCCTAAGTCAAAACTGGAAAACTGCCTGAAAATGGCCAAGGCAGAAAACTGTTTTCTGAAGCCTACTTTGGAGCTCAATTCGAGGAGCATGGGTCTGATTCAAGTCCAAAGGCTTCCACAACATGAAACTAGGTATGTTTGTATACAAAGGCAAGGAATTGGATGAAAGATTGGAGTTCGGGAAGGCCTCGAACGAAAGGCACGAAATTAGTACGAAAACTGTTTTTCTGGCAGTTTGCTTGTGCTAAAAGGCAGGTTGCTTATGCTTGAAGAAAGGAGAATTTTGGCCGAATTTTTTGTTCTTTTAGGGTTTGTTTTTACCTTAATTGTTTCCTAGTTCTATTAGGTTTGCATTAGGTTTTTATTGTCTTTAAATAGCTTTCAATTTCACGTTGTAAAGGACCCAAGTTTTAGTTGAATGAAAAAATTACTCCTACGTGAGTTTTGAGCTCTTTGAGTTGTGTCTCAAGAATCAAATCCTTGAGTTAGTTTTGTGTGGATTTCATTACTAATTCGAGAATTCTTTTCAAGCTTTTCTTTGAGGATTCCAGATTTGTTTAACAAGTTTCTTAGCAATCAAGTAAACACATTGATTGTGGCAAAATTCTACCTTTTCATCATTATCCTTGAAGAGTTCATTTGCTACATATTCTAGTAAAAACAAGCACCCCTTGTGCTTATATCAAGTGGTATCAGAGCCTTAGGTTCAAGTCAGTGGTGAGAAGGATTGATTGAGGTTGTGTTCATTGAATTAAATCACAAAAAAAAATCAGAGGAAAGTAGAGTAACAATGGCGGCAACAGAGTTAGCAAATTCCATGGTCTTAACACGTTGTTTAATCGAGGAGCAGCTGTGTTTAGTTCTCGTGGATGGAGGCAGGGAGAGGAATTTTATTTCCTCTAGGGTCGTGAGCAAACTAGGGCTGCAAACACATATACTTCCAAAGCCCTATGGTTTCAAATTACCATACGAAAATAGATTTGGCCTTGTAGTGTCTCAGGTGGCTGTGGAGTTTTCGATAGGCTAGTACGAGGATCACGTTACGTGTGACGTGGTTTAAAATCTCCCCAGCAACATGGTTCTTGGTCAGCCATGGTTCAGGAAAAGTCAAGCTAGTTTTGAAAGCCGACGGAGCAAGATGTTTCGAATTCAGAGATGCAACCAAGTATTCGTCATGACCTCGTTGGCTCCAGAAGAAGTTGCCAATGATTTGCAGGAGCTGCAACGACTCCTGGAGGAGTATCAGAAGGCTATACTAGCGAGACCATGGCCATGGAAGGTCGATCAAGCAAAGACCCAGCCAGAGCAAGACAACCCCTGTTTTTCGCCGCAAAAATAGAGCATCGACGCCGTGTTTACTGCCGACGAAGAGGAAGGGAAGTCGAAGCCCGAAGCGACCGGAGACACATCGGTGGAGGTGGAAGGAAGGATGGAGAAGCGAAGAGACCCCTGGAGCAGGCTGAGATGGACGAATCGTCTCAATGGCGAGTGTAGAAAAGTTCCAATCCGCCCCGACGAAACAGGGCAAGAGAGAGACTGAACCGGGGGAAGCACTCCAGACCATTTCGATCGAGACCAACAACGTTGATACATTCGTTGAGAAGACGGAAATGTGTATTGACAGTACTAGGTTCTTACCTTTCCTATTTCTATTAGGTTTGTATTAGGTTTTTATTGTCTTTAAATAGCTTTCAATTTCACGTTGTAAAGGACCCAAGTTTTAGTTGAATGAAAAAATTACTCTTGCGTGAGTTTTGAGTTCTTTGAGTTGTGTCTCAACAATCAAATCCTTGAGTTAGTTTTGTGTGGATTCCATTACTAATTCGAGAACCCTTGTCAAGATTTTCTGTGAGGATCCCATATTCATTTAACAAGTTTCTTATCAATCAAATAAACACCTTGATTTTGGCAAAATTCTACCTTTCCATCATTATCCTTCAAGAGTTCGTTTGTTGGGTATTCTGGTAAAAACAAGCACCCCTTGTGCTTGTATCACACTGACTATCCGAGATTGGATAGACAATCCTGGCATCCAAGAGCTTGATTACTTCTGCCTTCACTACTTCCTCCAGGTTAGGATTCACACGCCTTTGCAGTTGTTGCACGGATTGGCACATTCCTCCAAGAGGATTTTGTGCGAGCAAATGGTTGGTCCGATCCCTCGGATATCCATTATATTCCATGCAATGGCCCTCTCGTGACAACACAAGACCTCAATCAACTCAATCTTCTGCTCTGGTGTAAGATTGGAGTTGATGATGACTGGGAGGCAGAGGCTTCAACTCCAACTCATGTGGTTCCTCCAAGGAGGTAGGGATTTTAGGCATTGCGGGCAGGGCTTCCAACACATGTTCTTGTGGAAGTTGGTCTTCTTCCTCCGAAGACTCTGCAATGTTCGTCCCTACGAAACAACATTCTTCAGAAGGGTCAGAAGGGTAAGCACCCGCAGACGCGAGTGCCTATATGAAATAAAAATCTCATCATAATAATCAACATCATCATGATGGTGAGACAACTTCATGCTATCATCAATAGAAATGGTAACCTCTTCCTTCCCTGCCCTAAGCACTAACTTTTTCCCATGCACATCAATTAAGGCCTTGGCGGTATCTAAGAAAGGTCTACCAAGGATTAATGGGACATCAACGTTGTCATCGATGTCTAGAATGACGAAATTGGCCGGGTAAATGAGAGTCCCCACCTTGATAAGTAAGTCCTCAACAACACCCTTAGGTCGCACGATAGACCTATCCGCCAACTGAATATTCATACTGGTAGTTCTATGTTCACCCAGGTCTAGCTTTTGAAACAACTTATAAGGCATCACATTTATACTTTCTCCTAGATCCGCCAAGGATTATCCTATGCACATGTTGCCAATAAAACAAGGGATAGTGAAACTCAATGGCTCTTTGCGTTTTGTGGGCAGGTGGTTCTGCAGGATTGCTGAGCACTCTTCATTCAATGTCATTGTAGCCATCCCTTCCAGCTTCCTCTTGTTGGTGAGGAGGTCCTTCAAGTACTTTGCGTACTTGGGCATGTGCGTAAGGGCCTCCACGAAGGGGATGTTGAGGTGCAACTGATTCATTAACTCTATAAAGTGGGCAAACTATGCCGCCATGCGGTCATTGCGGAGTCGAGAAGGGTAAGGAATAGCTGGAGGTACCTTTTCCCCCCTCTGTTCCGGTGGAGGAATCGAATCACTCTTCTCCACTCCATTTGCACTTGTGCCCCCTTGTTGTTCGGGGAAACTACATGCTCCATCTTGCTTTTCTGCCACAAGTAGCTTCTTCCTCGGAGGTAGCTCCCTCGCTTCTCTCCCACTTCTAAGAGTAACTGCCTTTACTCCCGCTTCTTCGAATTGCTTCTGGGACCGAGCTTCTTGCGAGATAATCCCCACACTTGTGGTCAAGGTTGTCAAAAGTGATTGATGACTTTTCAACCCCGCCTCCATGGCCGAGAACTTCTTGGTCGCCTCCTCTATGAATCGCTCAATTTTTTCAAACTTCTTAGAGCTGGAGTCGACAAAGGAGGTCAATAATTCTTCCAAACGAGACATCCGGTCGGTGTGCACAGGGGAGATAGAGTTCAACTCCTTGTAATGGAGCGTTTCCTCGTTCATCACTTGGCACTCAGCTTCCCCATAGCCTGAACTTGTGCCCCAATCATATGGCACTAACGACTCCTTCTCTTGCTTCTTGCTCTCAAGGATCACCTAGATCAATTTGTCAAGCTTCGCTTCAAGTGTGGCACTTGCTCCAACACTTCACACTCCTCGATCGGTACTTCTCTTTCCACTTCTTGTCAAGCCCCAATCATATCCCTTAAGAGCCATATCTTCGAGAAACTCGGTCACTTGAGGTGGGGTCATGTTCATCAACCTCCCTTGGCAAAGAGAGTCAATGAGGATCTTGTCATCTTGAATGAGTCTGTCATAGAAAGTTCTATATGAAATTGCTCCTCCATCCATGGTGAGGGCATTGGAGGAAGTAGTCGGAGAATCTTTCCCATGCATCCCTCAATGTCTCATCCTTCTCTTGCTCAAAGTGAGTGATATTCTTCCTCCACTCGGCCGTCTTGGAAGGAGGACAATATAGGGTCATGAACTTGTTCAGTAGGTCGTCCTAAGAGGTGATGGATAGAGCCGAACGGTTGTTGAGCCATCGAAGTGCCTTCCCCGCCAAAGAATAGGGGAAGAGCTTCAATAGCAATGTCTCCTCGGGGTCGCCATTTATCTTTAAGCTTCCCGCTAGCTCAAGAAACCTTTGAACATGTTCTCGTGGTGATTCATGGGCAAGCCCGTGGAAGTAGGAATTTTGTTGAATCATCGTCACGAGAGAGGGCTTGATCTCAAAGTTGTTAGCAGCCATGGGTGGATGTAAGATGGGAGATTGGATATTCTCCGCCCGTGGAGCCATGTAATAGCCCATAGTCCTTGGCTCTTCCTCGGCTCCCACTTCCCCATTTGGGTTTGGAAGCGGATTAGCCACTCGGTGTTGATTTCCCACCATCTCACCTTCAACTTCTCCTTCAATTCCTTGAATTCAGGGACCAACTTGTTGTCCCCTTTCTTCACTTCTCCTTCTTGCCTTCGCTTGCTCCCTCACTTGAGCTAGAAGTCGGAGAGTCCGGTTGATGTCCTCGTCCAGTGGTGTTAAAGGCATCAGATTGCTCCGGGTCATACACCTCCCTACACACACTTAAAGAACACAACACGTCTAGCACAAGCAAACACTTCACAACTTAATAAAACCATAAATTAAAAGCTAGATTAACACCAAACAAAATTTTCACGATAACGGACCGAAGTTCCCCTGCAACGGCGCCAAAAACTTGACTCGCTCTGACTATCACAATAAAATCCCACCTAAGATCCAAGTATAAGCCTCAGATGGGTGCAATATAGGGCAAGTATGTTTAAATATCGACCCGGGCCGGTCCATGTCCATGGAAACCCATCTCTAATCGAGCCTCTTAGATTAAGGAAGGTTCTCTCTAAACTAGCTTAGGAGGCATTGAATGCCTAAGAAAACCCATCTCTAATAGAGCCTCTTAGGTTAAGGAGGGTTCTCTCTAAACTAGTTTAGGAGGCATTTAATGCCCAAGAAAACCCAACTCAAATCGAGCCTCTTTGGATAAAGGAGCTTTCCTCTCTAAACTAGCCTAGGAGGCATGAAATGCCCAAGAACACCCATCTCGAATTGAGCCTCTTAACCTACAGAGGTTTCCTCTCTAGCTAGCATAGGAGGCATGAAATTCCCAAGAACACCCATCTCAAATTGAGCCTCTTACCCTAAGAAGGTCTCCTCTCTAAGCTAGGTTAGAATGTCAATTAGAATGATAGGCTTTCACATAACACAATCATTTCTGAATAATACCTCCACATTCACATTAAAACACAACCACACACAAATCATTCAATTCATACAAGCATTCACATAATTATAGCTAGGGTTTACAAACACCCAAGTGAAAGAAGGGACTACTCCATGCTAGGAGAAGGGAAAACACAAGAGAGGGATAGGGAAACCATCAAGAAGATGCAAGCATTTCTCCTTGTGCTGAAGAAATCCTCCTTTAGGGGAGGAATTCCCAAAACATGGCTTGGAGATGAAACCCTAGCTTTTCCTCTTCTTTGGTTTGTTACTTTCTCACTCTAATATATGAAGAATGAGAAGTTTCTCACACTAGGTCTCTCTCCTTCTTCTTCCTTTCAGCTGGCCTTTTAAGTTGAGATCGCGCCTAGTTCACGACCTGTGTTCACGGCCGCGAACATTGAAACGCGTCTGTAAACTCAGTGCTGAGACCAAAACGCATCGCTTTATTGGCTCGGGTTCACAGTCAGTGGCCTCTGTTCACGATCTTAGCGATCGTGAACAGCCTGGGCGTCAGTAACCTGCAAACCCTCTCTGGACGCTCCTTGGTTCACAGGTTTTGGCTCCAGTTCACGGCCCTGTGAGACCGTGAACTCCAACGTCAGGCCGTGAACATTGGTTGTCTCCACCTCTTTGCACGGTCTGTGCTCCTTTTCTTCCAACTTTCGACTCCGGGTTTGGTTTTACCTGTTAGGATCTTAAACACACTGAAACACAAGCAACCTCGCGTAAAACCAACCTTTTTGGAGTTCAATTGCAACAAACGTCAAACAGAATCGAGAATAAAAAGTGTACAATTAGGCTCGAATCAGCTTAATATCAATCCATGATCATAGTTGCTTTAAACCAAATCGTATTTAAGACTTAACAAATTTCATAACAAAAAACACAATCTAAATCATGGAGTTCCTAGACCCAATTTACTCGAAAGCAAAATAGATATGACTTGGTCCGTCTAAAGCCCCAACTTACTTGAAACTCAGTTGTTGTTTCTAGAAGCTTGTCTTGTTTTTTTATATCACTGGCACCGGGGCCGACCCTTGGTCGGGAAAGTTTACCCACAAACTTATGAAAATAACCATGCTAACAATATAATAAGAAGAAAATAAATACATATCTTGAAGAAGGGAAAGCAAGCTTAACTCCTAAAATTCCATATAATTGTAGAAAGAACGAGTGAATTCCCAAATGACTCTCATGTCATGGATATAACCAGCAACAATATAGTTATTTCCCTACAATGAAACAACATTTTTAATGAAATAAGTTGAAATAATAGTGGTGTATGATTAGTATGAAGATTTGAAAAGAGGGTAATAGATAAATTTAAATTAACAAAGGTCTTACCATGACTGAAGTAGTTAATCAAAATGTAGTTAAGTATGCAATTGATCCTATTTTTGCTCGTTCATTGGCAATTTCATAAGAGACATCTTCAATGGTGTTTTGACACTCTGTAGTCTAGCATAAAGAATGACATATAGCAAAGTTATCTTTTGTAAATCTATAAATACTTTGCGTAATGTAATTTACTTATGGATTTAGTAATGGGTGCGAAGTAATACTTTCCAAATAATGATGAAGCAATTTCGTGATTGGATGATGTTCATATAAATGAGAAATGATAATTATTTTATGTTACAGTAAATGAATTCGTACAACAGAAATACCTCTTGTTTACTTCAGTATAATGAACCCGTACAACATAAATACCTCTTGTTTACTTCAGTATAATAAACTCATACAACAGAAATACCTCTTGTTTTCTCCATATATACTGAAGTAACTATACATACCACTATTGATTGAGGTTAATCAGGCCGTACTGCTTCAAATACAGGAATTAATGATCCTTTCAGTACCAATTAAATGACGGCTCCCCTAAAAGACACGAGGAAGTAAATTGATTTTGCTAGAGCATGTTGCAGTGAACATCGGATACAATAAAAGTTCGAGAACTCACTCTAGTATTTTAGGTACACAGATTCTGTGTTTTCACGAACTGATCCACCAAATAATTGGAGGGTTGGTTTCGTATGATCAACTTCACCAACTAAATTTGATATGATTATCATATTATCCATTCACACAACATTGGATGAGAAAGCCGTGAGTGATGAGTTAAAATAAAGGAATTTTTAGGTCGTTTTGCATACTTAGAATACATTAAAAAAAATTAGAATATATACGCATTGCAACAGGACATGGTCAATCATGATGAAGGATTTGGGAGTTGCTTAGAAGATCTTGGGTATGGAGATTTACATGGACAGGTCGAAGAAGAAGCTTTTCATGTCACAGAAGAGCTACATCCAGAAGATACTGTCGAGGTTTGGCATGTCTTCAGCAAGCCCTTAAATACTCCTAGTGCTTCAAATGTTCATCTATCCTCAGCTTATGCACCGCAGTTAGAGGCTGAGAAGGAGTACATGTCGAGAGTCTCATATGCTTGTGCAGTAGGTAGCTTGATGTACGCTATGGTATGCACTAGACCTGATCTTGCACATGTTGTTAGTGTTGTCAGCAGGTTCATGATACAACCCGGGAAATTGGCAGGCTGTGAAGAGGATCTTCCGGTACCTTAAGGGTACACCTGATGTGGGGACTAGCTTCGTAAGTGATACAGAGTGCTTGGTGTCTAGGTATTCTGACTCGGACTATGCTCACTACAGGAAAATTCACCTTCGATCACCGGATTTCCCATGACTAAAGAGCCAATTCCCGTGAGGGAAAGCATTTGTCACGGTATATTCCCGTGTCAAGCATGCCCGTGATCAAAGGATAATTGTCACGGGGATATCCTGTGACTGGTGATCATTGACAACGGGAAGTACCCCATGACAAATGGTTTCGATCATCACGGCAAAGTCCCGTGACTAATCATTAATCACGGGTAATAACCCGTGACTTTAAGATAAAATAGCCACGGGATTTCCCATTACAAGTTGTACTAATGGACACGGGATTTGACCATCAAGAGACTTCTACCGTTGACTTATTTTAGAAACTGGTTTACACGATGATAATTTGCTTATATTAATAGCATTTAAAGAACTAGAGAGTTATTTAGAACATCAATGTGAATGATACTATAAAAGTTCATTCATCAATGTTTACATACCCAATTAAGAGGTTTAATGCTCACAACATTCTAATCAAATTGAACATTACATAAATCCAATTGATCATTTCACTGTATCAAACATCCCGATATACTCACAAAGAAAAATCAGGAAACTTTTTGTGATCATCTACATCACATTGAAATACAACTACTTTATCTTGTATTCTCTTCCTGTCTTCATTGTCGATTGAAATCAGATGTTTCACAATAGTGGACTATGACATTATAGGTGAAGAGGCAGCAACTCGTTCAAATATGATCCTCTGCATACTGGATTAGAGGGAGCTCCAAAAGAGGGGCAGAGGCATGGTTTATCGGATCCTAGCTTAGTCTACCTCTTCTGCAACAAGTACTCATACATTTACATCAGTCCCTCTTGTTATAAAGTAAAACTCAAACAAAGAAGACACCTAAATCCTCCTGTAACCACCCAAATCCCAAACATTTGCATTCAACATGGAGAAACCTAAACCCTTCCTGTAACCAACCAAATCCCAAACACCAGTTCAACCAGCCCATAAAAAATCTAAGCTCAAAAGTTCATCATAGACATGAAGGTCTAAGCCCATTATTAAATTGTCGAGTAAACAATTATACAGATAAAATGCATATTCCAAGTAAAATGTATTAGTCGGGGAAAGGGTGAACTGAAAGCAGGGGAAGTTTAGACAAAATTTGGTAGAAACGGAACAATGAAAATAGAAATTCAGAAATAAAATGGATAACAAACCTCGGGGAGGTGAAGAAGCTCGATGCAACATTGATGGAGCTCGTCGAAAACTAATGAAGCTTCAGAGGGGTTCAGACATGCTTCATAGCTCATAATACTCCTTGATTTACTGGACCTATAAAATGGTAACAAAAACAAAGACAAGCCCGATCAGCCGCCGTTGGCTGCAAGTAACTCCATCAAGCCTCCTACTCCCGTCATCACCGCCATCGACCTACTGCACCTACAATCTCGCTGCCTCTCGCCGTCACTTGTCCACCAGCACTGCACCATCTTCGCCAGTTCGCCGTCACCGGTATTAACAGAAACTCCCGACTAGCTAGCCCTACAATCACCACCATCTTACCCTCTTTGTAGACCGGGTCCTCAATCGAGGCTCTGCCGCGTCGCCACAACTACGACCAGCAGCAGTAAACTGAGATCGAGCCAGAGGAATTTGTCGCTCTTTCTCCCCTGCCGCCGGATTCCAGGCCTGCTACACCGACCAAGATAGAGATCGAGACCGAGAAAGCCACCTCCGTCGCCGAGACCGTCGCCATCTTCCTTGCCGCCACATCTGTGCATCTGCCGTCGTGACCGACGAAGAAGTCGCTGTCGCAGATGGATCTGTCTCTGTCTCACAGGCCTCGATTTGGATCCATATAGTCACTGGTCGGCCTCTCCCTTCATGGCTTGTTCACTAGCGCCGCCATTCCTCTTCATGCCGGTGCCATTGACTTCCTAGATGGTACGCTGTGGGGAGAGGGGAAGTTATCTACAATCGAGCGCAAAGACTGGGTAGCGGTTGTCTTATGGCATTGATGCCGTTCACGGAACTCGTACAGCAGAAGAGAAACGATTTGTCTTTGTCCATGGGGGACAACGTAGCGGAGGCACGAGTGATGGAGCTCGATTTTCGGTTTCGTTCTTATGGAGGGTTTGGGAATTGAGATCTAAATAATTTGGGGGAGAAGCTCTGCTTCGTCTATCTCTCCTCTTTCTTCAGTTTATTTTATTCAAAATAAAAAACAAAAACTGAAGCCCAAAAGTTAAGGGCGAACACTGCTTGGACTTGCTGAATGTCTTGAGTGGGTGACTCCGCGCCTACGGGGCATTGATGGCGAGAGAGAGAGAGAGAGAGAGAGAGAGAGAGAGAGAGAGAGAGAGAGAGAGAGAGAGAGAGAGAGAGAAGGAGGAGAGTACATCAGAGATCTCAGAGGAAGAGGATTCAAGTCAAGGTGGAGATTTGTTGATGTGACTTGAATCGGACTATCAACCCCTGTGACTGGATTATTCGGGGGTCTCGCTGCCCAGGCAGCGAGTGGCGTCGAGGGGCAACGCGCCCTACCCGCGGTGTATGGACTCAATGTTATTTGGGTTCGGGTTCTGGGCCTGGTCTGTAACCGTTTCCTTTGCCATATTGGATTAGGTTTAGACCCACATGGAGAAGTACTATAAATATTAAATACTTCTCATACTCCACTGTAATCTGTAATCTCCTCGATATACTGAAACTGGCTCTCTCTCGCCCGTGGACTAGCTAACACACATCGTGTTAGTGAACCACGTAAATCGAGTGTTTGTATTTTTCGATTCTCGCTTTCATATTCTTACTTTATCGATTCCGGCGATTTTCCATTTCGTAACAGCGCGTTTATAACAATGCACTTTCTGATAAATCATCAATGCTATAAACAATCTATTATGATTTATGAATAAAAAAACCCACACCTAATTACGCACGCATTAGCTAGTTATTCATCTATCACAAGAGGCTATCCTGATCCCAGCTCCACCAAGCAAAGTAATGCACGGTGGGGTTACCCGGTCCTTGGACGACAAACTATAACGACGTCGCATCCAGTCAGTGGGATCAATCACTACTCACTAGACGGATAATGGAGCTGCCGGCCGGCACTAACACCTTCCGACTCTTGGGACCGTACGTTGATGCCAATGCTCGGGAAAATTCAGATCCAAAATCAGTTTTCTGAACTGCCCCATTCGATCTCTTCATACACCTGTGCAGGATTTCACGGTGAAGCTGTAGGGTGGAAGTTGTATTCAACGCTAAGGAAAAATAAACAAAGCCCAAAACGACGAAGCTGTCGTCGTCCTCGTCATCAACTCACTCACTTTCACTCTCACTCTTTCTATCCAAGTGTTCATCCTTTTTCTGATTTTAGTTATGTAGCCACGCCTCAATCGCTCTCTTCCTCCCGGATCTTTCCACAGTCAAGTTACGTTCCAGAGCACACAGATCGCCGTTTACAGACTTCATTTTCACTACCCAGCCCAGGTAATTAGCTTCCTCCTCTCACACTCCATTCCTCCATTCTGTTCAGTTATTCTTGAACGAGAATGAAAAAGAGGCATTAATGGTGTTAAAATCCTTGATTTCTGTTGGTTGGGTTCGCAGAGATGGGTGCTTTTCCGTTTGAAGATGTCTCCCACAGAGTTTGGGAGGATCCCTCTTTTATAAAGTGGAGGAAGAGAGAACCTCACGTGCCTTTGCGCTGCCATGAATCTGTTGAAGGTTGTTGCTTTGAAATTTCTGTTCCTGAAGGAACCTCTTTTTTCCCTTTGCGTGTTTCTTGATAGGCGAATTTCGCGGTTATTTAATGGGAATTATGGTTTCGTTTGTGGATTGGATTGACTTCTGTACTGAAATACCTCTTGTTTTGCCCGTTTTCACGTACTGTGCTCTTACATTGAATTAAAATGGTGAAACAGGGTTATTATGGGTCAACATGAAGTATTGAAGAATAACTGGAATGATAATTTTATTATTAAATAGACTTCCTTCTTCTGAAGTACGAGTTTAAATCTAGTTGGGAATTTTGATACTTAACAAACTAACAGAAAAGTTGATCTTTTGCTATGAGATGTGTTGTCTCTCCTCTCCTCTCCTCTCCTCTCCTCTCCTCTCCTCTCCTACCTTTCTTATTATCCTTGTGATGTCTTTTCTTGGGGTCATGACAATATGGCAATCATTGCTTGTGAACAGGATCCTTAAAATACTGGCATCAGCGTAACAAAGTGGATCTTTCGGTATTCGAGTCTGCTGTTTGGGATGATGATGCCGTCCAAGCAGCTCTTGACTCTGCTGCCTTGTGGGTCAAGGATTTGCCTTATGTGAAGTCTTTGTCTGGCTTCTGGAAATTTTTCCTTGCTCCCTGCCCTGCCAAAGTTCCACCTGCTTTCCATGATGTTGCATTTCAGGATGCTGAGTGGGGCATGTTACCAGGTAAGGTACATCCTTAGCATTGAAGAATTACAGGAATGGTAATCATTATAAAATAAATTTCCTTCTTTGCAGAAAGCTGAGATCATAATCACCCATAAAGCAACAGGAACATTATTGGCTAAATCTTTTTTATTGTTTGATCTGTTTATACTTATGTTATGACAAATTCATGTCATGCCTAATGTTTTTGATCCTCCACTGGCTGGAACAGTACCATCAAATTGGCAGATGCATGGATTTGATAAGCCTATATATACAAATGTCGTATATCCATTTCCTCTCGACCCTCCACATGTTCCACAGGATGATAATCCTACAGGCTGTTACAGAACATACTTCCAAATTCCTAAAGAATGGGAGGGTAACAACTATAGTGTTCCCTTTTCTCTTTGCAAGATTCTTTGCAGTTGCTTGTCTCTATATCTTCCTGTATAATGCCCTGCTAACTTTTCTTTTGCTCTTCGGTTTACATTTTCAGGTCGTAGGATCTTCTTGCACTTTGAGGCTGTTGATTCTGCTTTTATTGCTTGGATAAATGGCATGCCTGTGGGATATAGGTATGCACTCCATATCATATACCTTTATTCTCTCCTTGTCACGACTCAAACATAGAATCCAAATTCCAAACTATTATTTAATTTGGAGGTAGTTGCTCTCCACAAACCCACTCGATTATGTAGTTTGATATGCTTCAAGAAGTTCAACAAAGCTGTCATGCTTTATTCAGTAACTAGCCTTCTTACCGGCACTCTACCCCAGTCAGGATAGTAGGTTACCTGCTGAGTTTGAAATATCAGACAACTGCCATCCAATTGGGTCAGAAGAGAAGAATGTTTTGGCTGTTCAAGTGCTTAGGTGGAGTGATGGATCTTATCTTGAAGATCAAGATCATTGGTGGTTATCTGGTATCCATCGTGATGTGCTTCTTCTTGCCAAACCACAGGTAATTATACACTACTAAAGAATCACATTCTGTTATAAGGTTTTGGTCCTGTCTCTTTGGTGTCATTAAACAAAAAGGTAACATTTTGAACATTATGTACAGGTGTTCATTGCGGACTACTTTTTCAAGTCAAGCCTGGCTGAGAATTTTTCTTCTTCAGATATTCAGGTGAGTACCAATTTGAAGATTACTATTTTTTTCACTTGCAGTTAAGCTACGAAGTGATACGCAATGCGCTGGGTCTAATAACTTATTTGCTTGGTCAGTGGTGGAGAATATTTATGGTATTTTATTTTTGTCACTTCTTCTTGAATGCTTCTCCATGTTTGTTGATGACTCTTGAGTGTTGTGCTCTTGATGCCAAATTTTGCTCCACTTTTAGTTCTTATGCAAAGATCTTGAAACTTTGATCTGAAATTGATAGGCTAGGAGTGACCTCCTTGCTTTTATGCAGGTCGAAGTGAAAATAGACAACTCCAGAGCAAGTCCTAAGGATGACCCTTGTGTCAGCTTTAGCATAAATGCTGCATTATATGATACTGGGAGCTGGTATACCAGTGATGGTTCTGGTCTGCTTTCAAATATTGTGGTTAATTTGACCACCATTCCCTCATCTGATGCTATTTTGGGTTTTGTTGGTTATACACTCTCTGGGAAGCTCGACATGCCAAAGCTTTGGTCCGCTGAGCAGGTGAGGAGTGTGCTCGAATAAACTAAAGCAGTCTGCTGCATTTCTATTACCTCACTGGCTGGTTTCACATACCTTGCGCAACATATGGAGCTGCAAAGCTATCCTGCTTGCCTTATAAATACAATTTATGTTATTTCAAAAAAGTAGTTTGAGCCTGAGAAAATTTCTGTTTCTTTTCTTTGTTTGGCCTTCTAGTATGGCTTTTATTATGGCTTACATTTAGTTTTATTCATTCACAGCCAAACCTGTACATTCTTATTGTCACCCTCAAAGATGCATCAGGGCACTTAGTGGACTGTGAATCATGTGTGGTAGGCATACGACAAGTGTCAAAGGCCCCCAAACAATTACTTGTTAATGCGCAGCCAGTCATGATAAGAGGTGTAAACAGGCATGAACATCATCCGCGTGTTGGGAAAACTAACATAGAGTCTTGCATGGTTAAGGTGATGTTTTAGTCTTATCCTATCTGTTTCTTATATACTTTGATTATTAAATTTAAGTAGATTAAAGTGTTGGGTACGTTTACTATCCTTTCTCCGCAGGATCTTGTTCTTATGAAGCAATACAATATTAATGCTGTGAGAAACAGCCATTATCCCCAACACCCCCGCTGGTATGAGTTGTGCGATCTCTTTGGCATGTACATGATTGATGAAGCTAACATTGAGACTCATGGGTTTCATCTCTCTGGACATCTGATGCCCCCTGCAATGGAATCTGGTTGGGCTAATGCAATGGTGGATCGTGTGATAGGCATGGTAGAGAGAGACAAAAATCATGCCTGTATAATATCTTGGTCATTAGGAAATGAGTCCTCATACGGACCCAATCATTCTGCTGCAGCAGGTAACCAAAGGGATGCTTAATAGGTGCCTCTATCTTACCAACACATATGCTTAATATTTGTAAGGTTATGTGCTTTTTGGATAAATTAGACAAACAGTAGAATGAAGCTACATTTGGAAATTGACACAAAGCTGTTCAATCTCTTTCAATAAAAAAATCTATATCTTCCCAGGGCATGCTTCTAGAAAGAACATGAATTATAAGTAATTGTCTAAAATTTGTAAAGTGAAAACTCGCTATCTATAGATTCTAGAAGTCAATCTGGCATAAGCATCTTTCCTGCTGACATCACTAAGAAACGTAACCAAAATGAGACAATGGCATTAGATGATTCATTATTGTAGCTTTCAGTTTAAGTAAGACAAACTTAAGTTTGAAGGAGGATTGAAATTTATTTTTGACAAGGTAAAGCCAATGGGAGACAATAGGTAGCTGTGGTATTGAGGGAAGTAATTCTTGTTTACTAAAGGGAAAATGTTTATGTCTGAAGAGTTCCTGGCTGGCTTTAGATCAATCAGAAAACTTAGTTGGTGGCTATCAAAATCAAGGGAAGTAATTCTTCTTCACAAAGAATCATGTTTATGTCTGAAGGGCTCATGGCTTGCTTTGGTTCGATCAGAAAATTTTAGTGATGTCAGCATAATTGTCCAAGTACATGGTTGAAGAATCTCCACAATATCCTAAAAGCATATAGCTAGTTGTATTTCAATCTCCATTTGCTATCTTTTATCTTCCTGTCTAGGTTCATTTTGTGTTCTTGAATCAGTAGAATCTTCCATTCAGGTTGGATTCGAGGAAAGGATACCTCAAGGTTGTTGCACTACGAAGGAGGGGGATCTAGAACTTCATCTACAGATATTGTATGCCCCATGTATATGCGTGTTTGGGACATAGTGAAGATTGCAAAAGATCCATCTGAATTGCGTCCTTTGATACTTTGCGAGTAAGATTCCTGTATTTATTTGGAAATTTTATGTTTCTCCCCATCAGAGGAGGAACCTCAATTTGGCTTTTCAATTAATTCCTTGGCAATGCATCAAATGGTTGTGTCTCTCCCTTTGTGTTCTTTTAGTTCTACTTACGGGTATCTGTCATGTCCTAATGGCAGGTACTCACATGCTATGGGGAACAGCAATGGGAGCTTAGATGAATATTGGGAGGCGATCGATAACACATTTGGTCTCCAAGGAGGCTTTATCTGGGACTGGGTTGACCAGGTATGGAATTCATTTATATTTCCTTTGGTACGGTGAGTGATTTTTATTTTTATTTTTACGGTAAGTGATTGATGTAGAATATAAAATCATATTTTCTTGCCACTCCTTATTGTACCAGAAAACAGGATCCCGCCCCATTTTCTATAGGGCAGATGTGTCTGTCTGACTCATACTTGATGGGAATGTGATGAAAAACTTGACAGAAAGACATCATTGTAAAGTTTTTAGTGGAGGATGTGTAAGTTCAAACTCTTAGTAGAGGGGCGTGTTTGAAATCTTTTCGTAGTACCGACAGGGCATGAAGTGCCTAAAAGAAACTCATAAATAATCTTCCTACGTTAAGTGGGGTTGGAATGAATTAAGTTCTGGATCATAGGATATGCAACTATGGTGATCTTTATAGCTGAGCCGCAAGATTAGAGAGACTAAAGGTTGAGGCTGAGGAAAAAATACTCCGTTCCTTCTCATTCCTGAAGATGATGCTGGAGCTGGACACATCATTAAGAGCAATACCTTCCACCTGTGAGATTGACACATTCACAATTTATCTGCAGGGATTACTGAAAGAATCTACTGATGGTTGTAAACATTGGGCATATGGAGGAGATTTTGGGGATACACCTAATGATTTGAACTTCTGTCTGAATGGTTTTATGTGGCCTGATAGAACTCCTCACCCTGCTGTGCACGGTATAATGGATCTTGTGTCATATTTTGAGCCCCTCATCGATCAAATGTTATAACATCTGACTAATGGTGTAGTGGTTTCTGATTGCAGAAGTGAAACACGTGTACCAACCAATTAAGATTTCACTAAAGGATGGCAAGCTGAAGGTTCTTATGCTGAAGTATTTCAATTAGATTGGTCATTTCTCATCCTGGCTCCCTTCTCTTTTTTACATTTAACCCCGATTTAATTTGCAGATAACAAATACTAATTTCTTTGATACTACACAACTGTTGGAGTTCATTTGGGCTGCTTATGGTGATGGAATTGAACTTGGATCTGGAAAACTCTCTCTTTCCCTGATAGAACCTCAGAAAAGTTGTGAAGTGGATTGGGAGTCAGGTCCATGGTATTCCCTATGGAATTCATCAACTGCTGGAGAGATCTTCCTGACCATAACAGCTAAGCTTTTGCAGTCTACACGATGGTTGGAAGCCGGTCACATCATTTCCTCCAACCAATTACAGTTGCCTGGCAGAAAATCGATCTTACCTCATGTAGATTATTTTTCTTGGTCCAAAATTTATCTTTTCCTACTATCTTCCTTGCAACTGATTTGCTTTATGATTTGGACCCAGGCCCTCAAGACTAAAGTTGCTATGCTCTCCACCGTTGTTGCTGAGGACTTCATCACTATAAGCCATCAGAGTGTTTGGGAGGTAACATTCAACAAATCGAGTGGAGCAATTACGTGCTGGAAGGTGAACATCTGCACTTGGTGATTTCGTTAATTGCTTTCAGGTTATCCCATTGACTTGATCAATCTCATAATGCAGCATTTTGGCTGTGTTTGTTTCGGCTTAAAAAAAATGACGTAAAAAAGGCTAATTGATCTAAATGGTCACATAGATTTGACTCTTACAAAAAGTACAAAGTAACAAAAAGGTCATATATGTATCATACAAGCAATATTTGTCATTTCCAAAAATTCACTCGTTTTTATTATTAAACAAACCTCATCAATTCCTTTTTCACTACAGAAGCCTATCATACTAACTAAATGTTTTTCTAAACCCCCACCAGACACTTTTACTTCACTTTTACAGTTTTACTAGCACTTGCTGCACTTCAGGAAAAAAAAAAAAAAAAAGTAGAAGCAGAAGCTACAACAAAATCTCTTGTAAGGTTTGGCATCGTTTTAGGCGTCTGTTTCTTCATGTCCTTCTGCAGCATTGCTCAGCTTTTATGCTATTTAACATCTTCATAGCCAGTGAGCTCAACTTCATAGTGATTTTTGCGTCCCATAAAATAAAATTCACAGGTTAAAGAAGTTCCTGTCATGATCAATGGAATCTTCCCATGTTTCTGGAGAGCACCTACCGACAATGACAAAGGCGGGGAAGATCGCAGCTACTACTCCAAGTGGAAAGCAGATCATCTAGACTCAGTTGTATTTCAGACAAAGAGTTGTTCCATCCAGAACTCAACAAACGATCTGGTGAAACTCGAAGTGGTTTACAGTGGAGTCCCTGGTGACGGGGATGGTTCAACTTCCCTGTTTGAAGTGAATATGACCTACACTATCTATGGTACTGGGGACATGATCGTTGAGTGCAAAGCAACCCCGAGTTCTGAATTACCACCTTTGCCCCGTGTTGGAGTTGAGTTGCACTTAGAGAAGACCATAGACCAGGTCAGATGGTATGGAAGAGGGCCATTTGAGTGCTACCCAGACAGGAAAGCGGCTGCTCATGTTGGAGTTTATGAACAAAAGTTAGCTGACATGCATGTTCCGTACATAGTACCAGGAGAATGTGGCGGCAGGGCAGATGTGAGGTGGGTAACGTTCCAGAACAAGGATGGGGTAGGAATCTTTGCCTCAATGTTTGGTAGTTCCCCACCCATGCAATTAAGTGCTAGTTACTATTCCACTGCTGAACTTGACCGGGCAACACATAATGAAAGGCTTGTTGAAGGAAACGACATCGAGGTAATTTGCTGTCTTGCTTGCTAAATTTCACTCTTCCTCAGCTGGAACTTTGTGTTGAATAATCGCTCGCGATGTTTGGAATTTCTAGGTGCATCTGGACCATAAACATATGGGTTTGGGAGGGGATGACAGTTGGTCACCATGCGTTCATGAGAAGTTCTTAGTTCCAGCCGTGCCATATTCTTTTTCTCTCAGACTGTGCCCAGTCACTGAACAAACCTCTGGCCATGATATCTTCCAATCCCAGCTCCCGAATTAGCATCTTCCTCCTTATGCAACTGCAGTCGCTGCTTATTCCCGACCTTTCTGGGTAACTATTATGTATAGATCAGTTCTCTGTGAGAAGAAACTCGGTCTTTCTTAGTTTATGGTCTGTTTTTACTTATATTTTTTTCATCTGAAGCACTAAATAAGGAGGGAGGTGCATTGGGACCTAAACTTCACGGAGGGATGAATAGCGTTGCATGTGCCCTGTACAAATAATGACTTCATGTTGCATTTTCTGGATTTCGATGAACGAGAACTTAGGTTGAAATCGAAAATTTTTTATGCCAATAGAGGTGACAAATAATGAGTTCATGTTGATTTCTCTGTATTCTATGTACGTCGATGAGGTGAGAGTGAAAGACGTATTTCTAATGTACAAGGCATCTCCCAGTTAAAACTGGTTGAATGCCTTGCATTATACTCAACGGAGCTTTGGGTAATAGAGAGTAGCTTGTTGGTTTACAACTGAAACATGTTGACATTGACACTATAACTGCGACAACCCTCTCTTAAGCTAATTCCTACGAGAATTAGAAAATAGGGTAAATGCAACATTTACCCACTGAGATTACTACTAGAAAAAATTAATATCAATTTTGGCAATCAAATTACTAAAACATGTCACATTTAGTCACTTTCCCGTTAGCCTCCGTTCAATTGCAGTCACTCGAATTAATTTCTTCTTTTATGAATGTCACTTGAATTACTGAAACATGTCACATTTAGTCACTCTCCGTTAGCCTCCGTCCAACTTCGTTAATGGGGTTAGACGGAAAGTAATGGTAGAATAACTAAATGTGACATGTTTTAGTAATTCGAGTGACAAAAATTGATATTAATTTTTTCACGTGACTAAACATGATATGATTTAATAATCTCAGTAACCAAATGTGGCATTTACCCATTATAAAACTGAATAGCTATTCATCGCCCTAAAATTCAAATTTTATGGCTCTAAAATGAAACAAATTGACATATTTACCCCAACCCAATTTCTATTCTAGCCCTAACCAAATAATCCTTCCCCAACACATCCGCCGCCCTAACCAGAAAAAGAATCGTCCGCTCCCCTCTGCTGCTCCTACACCAGCCCCAATTTGCTGCCGCTGCTACTCGAGCGCCAGCGGGAAGGAGGAAGAAGAATCAAGCTGACCGCCACTGCTGCTACTAGACATACTGTGATCGTTGTTTTTTCTCAATTGTTTTTTGCGTGCTTGTGCACTCATTGAGATAATTGTGTTATTATGAACTTTTAGTTCTTCCGTTATGAACTCTTTGCTGCTGCTGACTAGCTGCTGCAAATTTTCTTTGAAGGCAAGTCATATTTGTAAGTGAAGGTCAATAATCAAAACAATGTAGTTTGTTTATTTCCTTTGTATTTTGTTATTTGGTGTAATATATGAGTTTATTTGCGGTTTAATTGTCTGAAAGAAAAATATTTTTTTTTTACAAAAGATAATCATGTATAGATTGAAACAAATAGATCGTTACATCCTGGAATTCAGCCAGGCCTGGAAATTAAAAGATCGACTTGTAGTCGGGAACAAAGATAGTGCATGCCTAGCTACGAAATGAGCTACCTTATTGTTTCGTCGACCTACAAATTGTACAGTAAAAGCCATGTTTGAAGCAAAAAAGTTGACAATCTCTTTCAGAATTGCCCCTATCCGATTATCCCGAACATCCTTTGGAGAATCTTCTCAATTACCACCTGGGCATCACCTTCAAACCTCATGATAGTGAATCAGTTTGCCAAGCACCAGATGATCGCCTCCCGGAGGACCAGAGCTTCAACCATCATTGGATCCACAAGGATCAGAAATTGAATCCCCTTTGCTAGGATGACCGCTCTATCCGAATTGAGGATAACCACTCCCCCCCCAGCCGCATGAGACCCAGACTGAACAACCCCATCCCACATACAAATTGCCATGTCAGCTCCATCTGGTGTTAGAGTAGGGGCAGGGGGACGCGCTATCTGATCAGTCCGATCCCTTGGTAAGCTAATCCACTCCTGAACTTGTTGGTGGAATTGCCGCATCAAGGCAGTGATCCCAAACTGTTTGCCTTCAAAGACTACCCAGTTACGGGATCGCCAAATCCGCCACAGAACATCAACTACAGACATCACCAAAGCAGAGTGATGCACCACAACCAACAATTTCTTTAGAAAGAGCGGGAACGTATGGCGAGGCAAACCTTCACCCATGTGGGCCAGCCCATAATGATCCCACAATGCACGAGCCACCGGACACTCCAAGAACATATGTTCGAGAGTTTCCGAAGCCGCCCAACACACCGGACACCGAGGCAAAACATCCACCTTCTTCTCTCGCAGCGATTCCGTAGTAGGAAGAATTCTATGAAAGATTTGCCAGATAAACACCCTAAGCTTCGGAAGGATATCCGCCTCCCACAACCTAATCCAACTTGCCTTATCCATCCAACTAGCCAAAGCCCTCCAATGACCATTCTGACGATCCAAATTCACTGCGACGTAGTACGCAGATTTGACCGTGAAATGCCATCAGATGTCGGATGCCATATCAATTTATTCTCAATATTCTGGCGAGGCAAAGGGATGGTCTTGATGGCTTTACAGGTCTCTGGATCAAACCATTGACTGAGTTTCTGATCATTCCATCGTCCCTCCCCCTGTTGGATCACCTCCTCGACCTTCAAACCCTCACCATCAGGAACCACACACAGATTATAGACTGGGTGAAAGGGATGTTGCTGAGGAATCCAACTGGATGTGAGCAAAGGAGCCTTCCGACCATTACCAATCTGCCATCGTAACCCTGACTCCAACAATTGGCGGCCAAAAAGGATACTCTGCCACCCCCATGAGGGATGAGAACGAGCCTGAGCAGTGAGAAACGTCCCATTGGGAAAATATTTTCCTTTGTAAACCTGGGCAATAAGGCACTTGGGTTCCTCAAGGACACGCCAACCAATTTTCGCTAGCAATGCTTGGTTGAAATGCTCAAACCGGCGAAACCCCATGCCCCTTCATGCTTACTTTTGCACATATTCCTCCTGGAAATCCAACGAATCTTATATTGACCCTCTTCCACCCCCACCAAAATCGGGCTACATGCTTGTCAAGAAGGCGACAAAGAGCCAGGGGCAGCTTAAAATAGGACATAACATGCAGAGGCAAAGCTAATGCCACTGATTTAATCAATGTTTCCTTAGCAGCCCACGACAATGTTCGCCTCTTCCACCCCTGCAATCTAGCCAGTAGTTTCTCCTCTAGGTAACGGGAAGTAGTCATTTTAGAACGGACTATCAGAGTGGGGAGACCCAAATACTTATCTTGGACACCTACTGCCCCTATTCCCAGGATTGCCGCCAAGAACTCCTAATCTGCTGTAGCTATATTTTTGCTAAAGCAGACAGCTGATTTTTCCAGATTCACTCTCTGGCCACTCAGCTCCTCGTATTCGTTGAGAACCTCGATCAAATTCTCACATTCTTGGAGGGACCCTCTAAGAAAAAGATAAGAATCATCGACAAAGAACAAATGTGAGATACGAGGTGCTCGAGGGGCCACTTTAACTCCTTGTAGTTTCCCTGCCGAGATGGCTTGACGAAGGAGAGCCGCGAATCCTTCCTTACAGATGACAAAAAGAAGGGGAGATAGCGGATCACCTTGTCTGAGCCCTCGGGATGGGGAAAAGAACCCAGGCGGGGTACCATTCGTAAGCACTGAAAAAGTCATAGATTGGAGGCGCTCCTGAATCCACCCTCTCCAGATCGAGTTAAACCCCATTTTTTCCAAAAACCCATAGGAGAAAGGACCATTCGACTCTATCATAGGCCTTTTTCATGTCAACCTTCAGAGCCATATATCCCTTCTTCCCACGGTTTTTGATTTTCAGGTAATTCATTAACTCATGCCCTAAAAGGATATTCTCCACAATCTGGCTCTCCCGAATAAAAGCATTCTGGCCATCGGATATAATTTGGGGCAATATACAAGCTAGTCTCCGTGCCATAATTTTAGTTATCACCTTATACACAAATTGACAGAGGCTAATAGGACGCAGCTGATGAATTGATTCAACTTGATCCACCTTGGGAATCAAAGTCAACCAAGTGTGATGAAACCTTCGGAGCATCCTACTAGTTTCAAAAAATGAGCTTACCGTTTGGATCACCGATCCCCCAACTATACCCCAAAATGCTTTGAAGAATTTGCCAGTAAATCCATCCGAACCTGGCGACTGCTTTGATCCCATAAGAAAACTGTATCCCGAATTTCCTTAGGGAGAACTTCAGCAGTCAGGTTCGCATTCATTGCTGGAGTAACATAGGGGTCTATGGGAAGACCTGCCACTCTCTCATACATGTTCTCAATCTGGTTTTCTGATGTGAATAGGGACTGATAGAAATTGGTGGCAATATCAGCCTTTCTGTTCTCCTCCGTGGTACATTCCCATTCATTAATTATATAGACCAACAACAAAGTTTTGCTTACGACGTGCCCTTGTGACCGTGTGGAAATATGCCGAATTTTAATCCCCCTTCTTAAGCCATCTAACGCGATATTTTTTTTGCCAATAACTTTCCTCGGCCTCCCATTTCCTATTCAATTCAGTTTCCAGACGGTTCACCTCTTGCCAATCAATAGGGTGAATGGCTTTTAGCCGATCAATCTCGCCTTGCAAGGTATGAATATTTTGCAGAGAATTCGTGGTACCAGCTCAGCTCAAATCATACAGCAAATGTCGGAGTTTCTTCAATTTTTCCCAAAATTGGAACATTGGGGGTACCAGGAACGTTTTCTTACCAAACGTACGACACCATAGCCTTGACTTCGGGATTATTCGCCCATCTTGCATCGAAACGAAAAAGAGGGCGACACATCCGAGTATAGGGCTTGTCTGAGAGTAGTAGTGCTCTATGATCAGATCCCTGATCCGTGAAGTGCGTAACAAGAGTTTCCGGAAATCGATCTATCCAACTCTGAGAACAGAGAGCTCTGTCAAGCCTTGCACGAATACAGGCCAACCCCATGCGTCTATTGGTCCACGTGAAAGGGTCACCCTGAAATCCGGGATCATGCAGACCTAGCATTTGAATGAGATTTCGGAGATCCAAAGACTGGGATGCATTCCATGGATTCCCTCCATCTTTTTCATTTTCACATAGCTCGCGCAACTGGGTTTACTGCATAGCACGTCTCGCAATATTGCAACTCATATAAACGCAGACCGCAACATACGGAAACCCATTCTCATTAATTCGAGTACAAATGCAAAAATTTGAATGAAAAAACACTGAAGCCTCAATTTCAGGGGACCAAGCTACTACTAAACCAAGCATCAACAAAGAAACATTGACTAGACATGAAAAAACATGATCTTGTTTCTGAAAAGAAAACAAGGTCCGGTTTATTTGAACGAACTAACCCTACTGTTGTTTAGAATGTGAGGGATGGTCCAATTCATCTCACATTCCATCCCAATATCCTCATTTATCCGGTTGAGGCCACTCTTGGCTGGCTTTCTCCACCATCACAGTACCATGTTCTTCTTCCACAAGTTGCTTTTTGGGAGTGGGTGTCTCTCCGACCTCCCCCTCCACCTCTTCAAGTGCACGTTTACGAGTCCCAGCCTCCAAATTGGACCCATACTCGTTAAGCTTCATGATCATTTCCCCTTCACCAGAGTCTAAGAGATCCTTCACTTTATTGATCACCATATTATCCTCAAAAGCAGCCACCACTTGCCGAACCTGACCCGAATGAATTTGCGGATCCTGTTCACGGGGGGGGGGGGGGGGGGGACGACTTTTTATTACAAATCGCTGGTCGTCCTCATCAGAGAGAAACGTCTCCGAGTCCCCTTATTCCCCCTCATCCTCGACCATAATCGGCTTCCCGTTCTGTTTCATGGGACGCTTCTCTTCAAGGGAGGTAGCTTCCTCCACTGCCGCCATATTCTTGTTTTTGAGCGAAATATTAGCAACCCCCTTCTTCTTCTGATTTGCTTTCTTCCTGGAGGGCGCAACCGCCTCCTTCGTTTTTGAAGCCGATTTCCCCTTACCCACTAAAGAAGATGCTGGACGTTCCTTGGAGGAGCTGGCGGCCATAGAGTTGCCACCCACCTTGACTAGACGACGGCCTTTCTTCTTTCCTTCATGCTCCGCAGTTTGAGCCAGGGCAGGAACAGTAGGAATGATGATTTCGTCATCTGAATCATCAAGGAGGAGTCGACGGCGACGAGACTCCATTATCGGGATCACCATCGAACTCGGTTCCAGCTCAAACTTTCTCCTTGATCACAGTTTCCATCATCAACCCGTGTCGCTTCACTTGGACTGGTTTCGCCTCCTCCTGAGTGCGCGAACATTCCCCATGGCACGAAAGAGACTCTCCCCGATGATGAGTTGCCGCGAGCGAGCTCGGATTCAAGAAGGCAGGCGGGCTTCGGCCGATTTTAAACTAGGGCGATTGAGGGATTTTAAAACCGCGCGGACTGGGGCGGCATATCCCCCCTTGTGGTGACATGGCCGCACGAACAGCTTGGTGCGTGGGCCGGTTCGGCCCAGGGTAGGCATCCTCCCGAGTTTCCCCATGAAACTTAGGAAATTTGGCTGCACCCAATCGGTCATGCTTCCTCTCCTGGAGGTTTTTATTCACCCAGAACGAGTTGTTGCCTCTAGGGAAGGATGGCTTCTGGTCCTCATTATCATAAATGCGGGTGCCAAGTTTCCTTGTTGACATGTGAGGGCCAAAGTTTTCCTTTCTGGTTGGTGGATCAAAGGAACAGGTCCAGAGCGAGTGCCCCACCCTGCCACACTGGTAGCAAAAACTAGGCAAATACTCTTACTTCAGATTCACCCAGAAGCATCCTGTATCATCGTTGGCCGCATGATTTGGCAGCGGAGCGGTTTTGTGAAGTCGATTAGGGCTTTCACCTTCACAAACCAGGTCCCCGTCTCTTGGCAGGTAAACACCCCGGATTCCAGGACCTTCCCAATAGTGGTATTCACCACTTTCCTACCAAATTTCTACGTACAACAGTCTTCCTTTACATCCCATAGCTGTATCCGGAAAGGAACAACAACAAGATCATAATAAATTTGCTTTGTAATGACTGGAGTCCATTGACGGAGATAGAGGATCTTATCATTGATCACCCATGGAGTGCGTTTAAGCACCCATATTTTAGCCTCCTCACTGGGTAGCATGAACTCGACCAACCCATTTTTAGCTAGCACCACCCGAAGGCGGCCTTGAATGAGCCATGGATCGAGCACCGCATCTCAGAGTTTCGTGGTCGAGATTCGGTTTTCTGTGAACACCCTTCCCAGCAATGAGTGTGCAGCTCGATACTTGGTAGATTGAACTTCTTCCATCGAAAACTGGACAAATTGGTCTGAGGAAACGTGCGCCATGGTGTGTACCTGAACAAGAGGGGCATACTTGGATTAGCTTTTACTTCCCTCTCAACAGGAATTAAGGTTCCCTTCCCATGCCTCCATAATTGATTAGATGTTGCTGAAGGGTACAATCATGCATGGGAAATGGCCTTAGGAGGCTCGGTCATGCACGTGCAACAAAAGAACGAAATAGATAGGAAGGTTTGATACCTGCGGTGGGGAGGGAACCGGGCGGGACTGGATTCTGATCACTTCTAGCCTGCTGACTTGCTCGAGGATGAGGAGAATTCTGAGAGCAAGGGGCTAGTTTGATCGATTTAAATAGAAAACCCAGTCCTGCAATCGGTTTGCCTCTTTCCAGCCGGTTTAGGGTTTTCATACTCCCAGCGGAAGTGGGGGACTTGAAATTTACAGCTGGAAGCTTGTTAAACAATTTTAGGATTATTTTATTATTATTATTGTTTTTGGTTTTTTCGTTTTATCCCAAAATCTTGACAGAATCTAGGATCCGATCGGGGGGAGAGAGACTCCTAACCAATTCCGGACGGTGCGGATCATCCGGTCGAGCAGACCTGTCGCCATCAAGTCGCCTAGGTTCCACTGCCTGCTTCCTGATCGGAGGAACCAGCAACTGCCTGATCGGAGGAACAAATAGGCGAGATGGGAAGGGAGATAGCCCTGATCTCCCTCTCTTTCGGGACCATTCTGGGTGAGAATGCTACCAACCCTTCCTTTTAAACTTCTTTCATGGAGGGAAGAACAAATCGCCCTACGATTCTATGAGCAAATCGCAAACGTTTACTTTCAGGGAGCACTGCCGAGTTATACTTACTCAAAACTTGCCCTAGATTTTTTTTCCACGTCTCTGCTTATGAATTCGAGGATGGTGACGATGCTGGTAGCCTGGTGATAGGGAGTTCGGTATAGCCTCCCCAGATTGTTTCCGCGCCTTCGCATGGGCATGAGATCGCCACCAGTTTTCCGGTTGTCTATCCTTCATTCGCTCTTGGTTTTTCTCACAGCGGGAAAGGATCGCCAACACCATCGAAATGAGAATCCGGCCGACCCATCGCCCTAGGCGAAGGAGAGAGGGGAGAGCTTCTCCCATCGATTTTATTTTTTGATGGTATGAGCAATAACAAGGAAAATCTGCCACCCGAAACTAGGCAAATACTTGTACCATCACCATGCGGTCAAAAATAGCAAAATTTCCCAAAAAACGCCACCCAAACCAGCGGTTTACACTAAAACCGCAGAGTGGGGGCGCGGTTTTCAATGAAAACCGCACAGTTAGGGAGCGGTTTTCATGACCGCTTGGGATCAGACCGGTTTGGTCCAAAACTGGTGCCCAGCCCGGCGGTTTTGGTCCCTTTTTTTTTTTGAAAAATCCTAACCTAGGTGGAAACTTCAAACGAACATATCTTTGTGTTCGGGTATCAGATCGTCGCGATTTTTTTTTATTCCGCATAAATTTTTGAGATCTTGCAAGCCACGAACTGCCATAGGCAGTTTGGTCCCGCCTTCGTCGCGTAAAAATATCGTTTGCTACCTCGAATGAGCTTTTTTCCGATTTCGTCAAACTTTGGACAACCATAACTTTGTGCTCCAAAATCCGAACGCCATGAATTTTTTTTCATTTCGCATAACATTTTAAGGACTACAACTTTAATCATAGACATAATTTCGAAATGTACGTGGATTTGTGAAAAGGGAAGGTAACCTATTCTCAAAATCCTGTACATCCAAAAATAATTTCTGTTTTGAAAATTCATTCCTAGTAAAAGTTGTTGTTCTTAAAAAGTTATGCGAAATGAAAAAAAATTCATTACGTTCGGATTTTGGAGCTCAAAGTTATGGTTGTTTAAAGTTATTGAGGATTTTTAGCGTTCAAGTAGTAAAACTTTTTCAATATAATATTGTTTCAAGAGAATAGTTGTAGTTGAGTGGTGTAGATGTTGTGTTAAGTTTAGTAAACTATTTATTATTTGGGTTCGAACCACCTATCACACAATATACTGCTTTTTTTAATCACTACTAAATAAAAAGATTTCAAATGAGATGGTGGGGATTCAAACCCAAGACTTATTACACACAATAAATAGCTAAACCAGTTGTGCCAAGAAAACTTATTACATTTATTCAGAAAAAATATATATTATAAACCGCCGGGTGGGGGTGCTGTTTGCAACCAAACCTCCCCAGCACCATGCGGTCAGCAAAATCTCCCCCCACCCGTGCGGTTTTTGTTGAAAAACGCGCCTTAGGTGGCGGTTTTTGTGAAACGGTGCTATTTTTGAAATTTTTTGGGGCTGGGTGCTGTTTTTGAGAAAAAAATTAAAACAGTGCTATTTCTGAAAAAATCCCAGAAAAAATGGGTATAGTGGGGTAACTTGAGTGGGAACACCCACAGTCCCACACTAGGGAACAAAAGGTGGAAATTTCCATGGAAAGGGAGCGCCAGGCGCTCGGCCCGGCATGTGTGGCCTGACATATTTTTTCTGTACTTTATTAATTTAATTTTAATTGAATATTTATTAACTTTTGGTTGAAAGAATATTTGTTAATTGTATTGAATGTTGGGTATTTAATTGTGTAGAGGTCTTTAGTGTTTATTATTTGTGGTTTTATGTGACTTTTATAGTTTGTAACATCTACATTTTAATGGTTATTTTTCATTGAACCATAGTGAGGATATACATGAAAACATAAATAAAATGCAGGAAAATATAAACAATATAGATAAAACGTAGAAAATATAGAGAATATAAGAAAACTCATTTCTACTCTCCAATACCTTTTTAGTTCCATAAATGCTCGCCCAAATAATATTTTAATGTGCGATGTGCTTAACGATTACGTGTCCTACCACGTTCTAGATGATGATGGTTGTTGTTAAACCACCATTGCTCCGACAATCATCATTATCTATTGACGTTGATGCTCAAGTTCGCATTCCTACTCCCATTGCCTATCCTCAGCTTGCCTTTCCCTCAACTCATTTTCTCTATTAGGAGAAGATATGGTGTAGAAATAGTCGTGTGGAGAGATGTATATGGTTGTCATAATGAAGAAAGTTGAACGGTGGAATGAATGCACAGAACAAGTCAAATTCTTATCTATAGGAACACAAGTCATGTTGATCAAGTTGGATAAATAGTTGATAGCACAACTCTTTCTAATAAAATTGGATGAACGATTGATGACAACATATTCTGATAAAGCTGTTTTAATGTTTGAATGACAACTCATTTTGCTAACCATGTGATCAATATATGATCATATGACCAATAATGCATTTACTTTAATGACGACATCATATTTAATTATCCTTTATTTATAATTTGAATAAAAAAGTACACTGAAATGTTCATCGTAATTAATTATGGCTAGCTATATAAAAATGATGACTAAATTATCTAACTAAAGTAACAAATTCAACTCTCAATTGACTTCGACTTTTTGTCCCTTCCCAGTTTTCCTATTGTGACTCTAGATCCAAAGTATCCACTTTTTTGTCTGAATTTCCCACTTTTCCCAATTGCTATTGTGGGTAGTCTAAGGGCAACAGAAGATAGAGTGCTTTATATGTCGGTATTATGCACTTGGGGTATCTTAAATCCTTATCTCATTGAATTGCTTGCAAATAGAGGTGTTCTGCTCATGGTGTTCAAGATTCAAGATGTTTAATTTGAAGGAGATTCATATGTGTTGGATCGTTAGGAGGTATTGGTTTAGATGTAATAGGGGGCCACTAATTTTTATTCATTTGACATATATTTAGGTTTCAGATAGTCTAGCATTGCCAACAGGGCTTTCCATGAAGTTGCATCTAAAGCACTTCCTCTTTCTTTTATAGAAATGGTGTTTATTGATTGTGTATCTATTTCATGGTGTAAACTTTTCGATGTTGTTTTGATCGATGTACCTCTGACTTCTCAAACCAAGACGACTGTTGCTACGATTCACACCTCTTCAAAACAACGTTCGAACAAGGGTGTTTGATTTTTTGGCAATCTACATTGAATATGGCCTATTCCTATGGAGATTCCACTATAGAGCTCCCCGACTAAGACTACAACTACGACTATGGAGAATCCTTCATTTAAGGAGAGCTCTGCGATAATGGAGTTATAGAGAAAATGTAAATTGAAACATAGTTGTCCTGTGTACTTTTTGTTTTTGGTTGTCCCCTCCTCTCTGTCTTTACTCTGTCGATTCTATCTAAATCATCTCTATGTCGCCGAGGTAACCACCCCTTCATTATCTTCCATGTACTCTTGATATGACCCTAATTCTAAGAGAATCTCGAATTCGGACCAAAACACTAGAGTTGCAGACGTCGAACTATTTAGGGCTTTTCTCTTTTGTTGAGTAACACAAGAAGATAGTTTGCAGAGATCGATCAAATAATCCCTGGCCTGTGGGAAAGACCAATCAATATAGTCAAACTCACCACAACTAGATGTGATCTTCTAGTTGGTAAGAGATACTCGAACCTCCCAAATCTTTAAAAGAAATTTAAGCAATTGTTCACAAATGAACACAGTAAACATTCTTTAAAATTGATAACTAAAATCTTAATGAACGACCTTCTCTAAATAGGCTTAAGAACCCAGAATTCAAACTACAAAGGATTATAAAATCCGACTATAAAAGAAAAACGAAACTTTAACAAACAAGTAAAATACTAAGTCAAACTCCTCCTTATTCCATGCCTTCAAATCCACCCCTTGTGTTTATACTTGAGATTCCATTCACGCCATGAGAACCCCTCATAGTCCGAATCCATCTTCCCTTCTTCCAAACCCATCTTCTCTTTATTCTAGTCCATAAATTGTAGCAATGTAATGGACTTCCGTTCTAGCAACTCCATGTTCAAGCCTTCTAAATTCTTACCCAATTAACTTGCAATTTGTTCTTGTAATGCTTTAGTCTTTGCACGAGTTATTAGGCCTTCTTCTTGAGCAGACTTGGTCTTGATGACCTCATCAGTCCTTCCATTTTGAAAAGGATTTGCCCTCAAATCCGAATCATCATCCGGAAATGGTGCAAGATCAGAAACGTGGAAGGTTTCAGTTAAGCCATACTCTTCTGGTAGGTCAAGCTTGTAGGCATTACTCCCAATGTTCAAAATCACTTGGAAGGGACCTTCACTTCTTGTCAGCAAGTTGGATCACCTTTGATGTGGAAATCTCTCCTTCCTCATATGCACCCACACTAAATCTCCTGCTTAAGGCTTTCTATGCTTGTTGACGCTATTCATAATCTGCTATGTTCTCCTCTCAATATTCAATCGTGCCTTCTCATGGAGATTCTTCACATACTCGTCCTTCTTTGCTCCAGCCATGTTGATTTGCTCATTCAAATGTAAAGGTGTATAATCCAATGGTGTAAGAGGATTAACCCATACACGAGCTCAAAAGGTGATTATTTTTTCGTCGAATGCACCATCCTGTTGTAGGCAAACACCATGTGTGGTAGTGTTGATGCCAAGCTAAAATAGCCGAACTCGAAAGTTGTAGAGTCCGGAGAGTGTTAACCTTTTGAATTTCGTTGGATTCCAGCTCTCGATATGAACACCTACAAACAAGGACCCGCCAGTTGTGGTCGGCTGGGAGCCTGGGACCTTTTCCAATTCGTCGAGAAGAAGTTCGTCTGGAATTCCCCTTTTTCGAACTCATTCAGAGATAGTAAGTTCTCTAGATTTGAGATGGATTGCAGAAGAAAAATAAATTAGTATCCTATTTATAGGGGTCTCCTGTCCTGGTGTGATGGTGTTTCCTTTATTAATCGTGAATAAATAACAAATTGAATTGACAAATTAATTGAAGGTTGAGAAATTCATCTTGGACGTGAGTGCATGCCTGTATGCATACCATTACTATTAGCACAATAAAATGTACAAGCTCACCTTAGTGGCGTACACGTGTAAAAGTATTGGTTTGGATGGGGTGAAATTAAAGTGTTGATTGTTGGAGATTTAGATTTAGTGAATGGGTTAACTGGTGGGGAGTACAAACTTTAATTCCACGTGTAATCTGTTTAATTGGATTCTTCGATTGGTGGGGGAGGGTTGTGACTCGTACGAAACTACACCACAATAAAGTCCGAACTAGAGCTCAAGTTTTTAAACTCTAATCGGGTCCAGTATAGGAAAAGTATTTAGATATCGACCCGGGCCGGTCCGTGTACCCCTACTTTAGTTTTTGAAATCATTATCTAGCGACAAACTTTGGTTTAAAGGTTTTCTAATTGAAACGAAAGAAAGCAAAGGTAAAAGATTTTGATAACTCTTTGGTGGAAAAATCAATCGGGTGTCGCTCCCCCCTTAACTGGCTAACTGCTACCATGCTATGTGAATCGGAACGATTGCTTTGGGCATGGTAATCGCAAACCGCAAAGGGATGCATACATTGTCGGAGACCACAATCTCAATTTCTAAACCGAGGTAAGAATGAAACGCCGTGTCACTCGACCCTCTCGCTTTAGACAATTGGTAATTGACTTACTCCCTCACTCAACCCTAAGATAGGATGGCTTGATCACGATTAACCGACTTGCTTAACTCAATATCGAGGTTTGTTGTTACACCCTAACATTTGGGTTCCGATTCGACCAATAAAAATGAACAGTTTGATTGACTGTTAGGTACGAAAGCTTGAAACAAACCGATATGAATTTCATGACAATTTTAATTAAATAGCTTTGGGATGCACCCGGGCCCCAGAAACCGGCCTTCTATTTTTGCAATTCGGGCCTCTTTCCATGAGGGACGTCAGATGAAATCCAATTTTTTTATGAGGTCTCTTTAGATTGAAATATATATGGGTATATAAAGAGAGATGGGATGGAAAACCTAGAGCTAAGAGCTTCCTACCGCTGCCAAACCCAATCTCATCGTACTTTTCATTCCTTTGTTGAAACCTATGGCACCACAATCCCTTTAGATCCCATAACAAGTAGAGGCTGGTCACCATAACCACCATTGACGATGAGGAGGGAGAGAAGCAGTGGCCGGTGAGTTCGGTGGGGAACCCAAAGACGGGACGACGAGGATTGTGACGAGAGACTATATTCACAACGTGGGCGGGGAGAGAAACGCCTTGATGAGCGACCTCATGGCTTGGCGATTTAGTTGTATAAAATGTTCGAGTTCATGTGCGGACCGAGTCTAGGTTGATACCCACGAGGATAAGTCCGAGAGGTGATTGAAGAGGCGACTCGTGGGAAAGTAAGAACGTTGATGAAAGAAAGTCTGGCCGATCCGAGGTGGCCGACCGGTATGGTGATGGCGCTGGGGTTGGGGCTGAATCTTCTATACGGGCGACGATGATGGTGATTTGGTGACAATGACGGAGCGGTTGGATTTGGCTGGCGACCTCGACGGGAGGTAAATATATTATTGTCGGTATTATAGGTAGACCGACATTATTATATGCATGGAGGCGTAGTGGCATATTAAATTGTTGTTGACGGCAGATTAAATGGGATATGCCATAGGAACTATACGCGAGGTACGCCGGCATGGCTATGCAGAAGAGATCAAGTTCCAAGATGACCACGATGCAACCTCTTTACGTCGAGATTTGGTTATGTGTTTGAGGTGATTGTAAAGGGGGTAAATTCTATGCCTTACGTATTCTTTCAAGTATTAGATTTTTCAGTATTTTTGTGGAGTGTTGCTATAGTTGTTTATGCTCATTATTGATGATATGTGCTTGTTTGAGCTGTGGTTTATAATGAATGTGTGTTGTTTGCTTTAAAGCTTTACGTTTATGAGTGATTGTTAAAGTTAAGAACAAATCTTTTTGTTTTAAGATGTACTTCACCTTCAAGAAGGTGAAGTCGTTTTAAGTGTTTTTAGTCACTAGCGCCAGTTCGTTGCCATTTGAGATTTTCAGATAGAGCAGCAGTTATGCTCTTGAGATCTTTGAGACAACAACAGCAGTTATGCTCTTGAGATATTTAAGTTGAGCAGCAGTTATGCTCTTGACATTTTTAAGATGAGCAACAGTTATGCTCTTGAGAATCGTGGAAGAAGAGCCTTCTACGATAAGTTTAAGTTTAAGAAAAGCCTGGATGGGCTCTCATACGTATGAGTTGGCAACCAGACTAGCTAGTGAGGGATCTCCGTGTCAGTCAAAAGTTCAAGTTGAGATTTAAGTTTTAAGAATGGAGAGTAACTTTAACTCCGATACAATTTAAGAGTTAAGATTTTTTAGAGTGGAAGTACAAACAACTTCCACTAGTTTAAGTTAAATATCTTAAGTAAGTGCTCAAGTACTAGAGATTTAAAAACGTAAGGGCATAGACTGACCCCATCTCACTCACCAGTTTGAAGAGGAAGAGCTAGAAGAGCAGTTAGAAAGCATCGAGTTTGAGAGGAACAGTTCGAGGGAAACCAATTAGAGGAATGCGGTACAAGAATCACAGAGGATGCCCAGTTGGGGTTTTCAGTAGCAGCACCAGTAGAGACTATTTGGTTATTTTTAATTTTATGATTACGAGTATGGACTGGAGATCAGATTAAAGTTTTTAAGATTTGAGTTGGCCCAAGTGTTAGGGCTACGTGTTTAAGTAATGATAGTTCTTTTTACTATTTATTAAAGTTATTTATGAAAAGTCTCTGCTATTTTTCCAAGTATTTTGAGTTCTTATTTTATTTCACGGTTTATCAAGGGTGTTTTGGTAAAAGTAGTACCCGGCCGGGTTAGGGTGTTACATTTGCCCTAACTTAACCTAGCTTAGGTGGCTTAGAAAGTGGAAGGAATACCAACTCGATTGAGTCTCCCTTGGAAGGGGATTTTCCTCTCTAAGCTAAGCTAAGGTGGCTAATTAGATTGCTAGCACCTACATGCACAAATCTAAGGGTGCTAAGCACAAAACATGCACAACCCCTAAGTTGCTAAGCACAAGCATGCACAATCATGATAAATAATGCCTCAATCATTGAATTGAACAATACCCAATAACAATCATCCAATACACATAAAAGAAAACTACATAGTAGAGTTAGGGTTTCACAACACCCAAGTGAAAGGAGGTCTACTCCATGCTAGAAGTGGGAAAAACAAAAGGGAAAGAGATGGAAACCATCTTTGGAGGATGCTCTCAGTCTTCTTGGCCCTTGAGTTGAGCTTTCCTTGGAGGATATCTTCTCAAAATCTGCCTTGAAGCAAAACCCTAGCCTTCTTCTCCCATTGGTTCCCGTTTCACTCTCTAGAATGTAGAAGAAGGCTTTTCCGCCAAATGGGCTCTCCCCTCTCCCCTCCTTTCAGCTTATCTTTTAAACCAGAGATGAGTTGAGTTCACGGCCGTGAACCACGAAACGCATCCGTGAACTGCAGGCGTGCGTTAAAACGCGTCGCATCGTTCACTCGAGTTCACGGTCTTAGTGACCGTGAACTCACCTTGCGCCAGTAACCTTCACTTTGGCTCTGGACGCCTCACAATTCACGGTCAACTCCTCTTCTTTACGGTCCTGCAAGACCGTGAACCCCCTTTGTTAGCCGTGAACGGGCTCTTTTTCACCTCTTCTCCCGGTTTGCAATCCTTTTCGCCAATCTTTCGACTCCGAGGCTGGTTTCACCTGATAAATCCTGAAACACACTCAAACACAAAGAACCTAGCGTAAAACCAACCTTTAAGGAGTGAATTTGGCACAAACACCTAAGAAAACGGGGGCAAAACATGTGCAATTATGCCCGAATTACTCCCCCACACTTAGACGTTTGCTTGTCTCCAAGCAAACCATTTGACACACACGGTAATATTTCAACATATTTGGGGACAACTCAAAGGGCACAAAACGGGAATTCTCGATGTTTCTTGACAATCAACACATGAACCGTTGCAAGCAATACCGACATCCACCATGAACGACATTCAAAGCCACCAAAATGGGAAAATGAAAAGTATTCAACCTATTCATGGGTAAATGCAAGTCTCAACAAAACTACTTATCGACCACAAGAAACCATGCATGGAATTCAAGTCCGAGAAACAAATGGAAAGGCAACAAAGGTCCTCACCGGGGTATGAAATGGTAAGTAAAACAATAATGGATCACTCAGTCTCAAGACCAGTGGGGTCGGGACCTTTTTGGTGCAAAAGATGTGCACAATCAAAACCTCTCGTCCCTATCGTCTCAATACCTCGACGGTAACCTCTAAACGCTAGAGTTCCCGGAATGGTTGTCACCACTAGCTCGTCCGGAGGTCTTAAATACGGGTTCAGATGACTGGCGATTGGCTTGGACATGGGGAAAAGGCTTTTTGGGTGGTGGCAATCATGACGTGAAGTTCTACATCTTCAACCTAAACCCGAAGGGTTTATGGTTTCGACTAAAACCCTTCTCTTATCAAAGGCCACTAGCATCGGCCAAAAACCTTATCTCTCCCTTCCAACTATCAGCCATCATAAACTACCTTGAAGCACTCTTCCTCGGTCAACTCTTGCTAGCTCTTTAGGGTTTGGTAGTGAAGGAGTTCTAAACAATGTGGGGTTCTGATGGCTTGGTTGCCAAAAAACCCCTCCTAGAGCATGTACTTTGGTTTTTCGTGTCACTCTCTACTTTATTTACCCCATTTTATTACCTCTTTTTCATTGTTCTTTTCTTTTCTTTCTATTTTTTTCTTTTTGAGGGGGGTACTAGAGAGTAAAAAACTTTCCAACTAAACATTTAACGACCAATGCTCTCTTTTTGAGGAACTCACTCCAACACTACACTTCCTTTTGCATTCCTAGCAAGAACCGCACACAAACCTCCTATGAAGAACCTCTATGAAGACTCAAAGGTGAGAGCTCCGGAACACACGTGCGACTCATGTTTAGACACGAAGAAAGGATTGGGGGTCGTTCTACTAACACCTTTACGACCCACGAAGTCACAGGGCTCAAAGGGGTTGACTAAAGGATGATACATTTCGGGCAATCAAATTTGGGCGTGGACTCATCCTATGCCTCCATCATATTTGCTAGTGACAACTTGTGATGCTACACACCGTGGTAAGAGGGAACTACCACATCGGAAGAAAACGATAGGCTCAAAGCTCATAGGCTACCTAGTTACCCAACCATCTATTCCAATTCACAAACACGATGCATGGCAATTGTAAGCAACAAGTGATCAAGTCAAGACATCCATTCATTTATGCACACCTAAGAGCTAAACTTTTGCCTATCCCAATGAACTTCTCAATCATCATCATAGGATATACTCGATCACATGCAACAAATCAAGATCAATGCCCAAAACCACGAGAATTTCCCACCATCCGGCCACTTTGATCATGCAAACATTGCTTGGAGCCCTCAAATTTTTGAAATTTGGGCATACAAAAGGCTCCAAGCAACATCACACTCAAACAAGCATACTAGTAGACTGCCCCCCAACACTTAAACTCGGCATTGCCCTCAATGGCGAAAGAAAGGGGTAGAGTAATGTTACCGCTTGGGCTTGGTGAGTGAAAGTTGGAATCGAACCGGGGTAGGATTATTGAGCTTCAAGGAGAGACAAAAAAAAACACACACAAGCACAATACGACTCGCTCGAGGCGAGGTTATTACAAGCACAATACATAGTAGTAGTTTATGCCCCCCCCCCAACACTTAAACTCGGCATTGCCCTTCATGGTTACAAGTAGAGAAGTGGGGTGAAAGAACTCCGCTCTGCCACATGTCTCACTCGTCGGCTACCTCTCTCCGGTGGATGGACCCTCTCCATCATTGGGTAGGATACCCTGGTGTCGAGCCATGAGCTCGAGGATTTAGGACTGCCGCTCGAGGAGGGATGAGAATCCCATGAAGCTCGTCTCAAGCCGATCCACCCTCTAGACGAGGGGACCGCCAACTCCTGGTAGAGGTGGCTGCTGTGCAGGGCGCGGGAGCGCTGGGCGCCGGTGGCGGCCGGGTGCACTAGTAGGTGGCTGCTTTGCTGCTGGTGGGGCCTTGGGGTTGGGTTCCATTGGAGCCGGTGCTGCTGCAGTTCGGATGACTCCAGAAGGTCGGACTCCTTCAAGGTACTCCACTCCTCTCTTCCCGTGGAGTACCAACTTTTTGGTTATATAATGTCTCCACTAGGAAGGGCTCCATCCTTTCGACGCTAGTGCAGCGGGCCAGATCCACCTGGAAGTGTCAGGCGATCCTCGTGATGATGCCCCCCATGTGCATAGTGTCCACTCTGTTCCTCCCCAAGCACCGGGCGAAAGAGGTGGCGATCAATGATCCCAGATGGATCGGCTCAGCTAGACTCCTCATCGAGTAGAGGGCAATGAACCCTCTATTCGTCATCAAGTGGCCTGACTAGAGGCTGGGGACGACGGATCTGGTGAGCAAAGTGGAGAATCCTCCACTAGGTCTTCAGTCTCACCGCATTGGTGCGACTCCCCTCAAACTCGTCCTGCTCCTGGTCTGGGCGGCAGAGGACTCGGAATGCGCCCTGATAGTTGAGGTCGACAGTCATCGTCATGTGGGCGGTGTCGAACCCTATGGCCTGAGCAAAACCATCATAGGTCAACACTCGTGGGTGACCTCCTAGCATAAACTCTACTTGTGGTGGGCTCTTCTTACTGGCCGGGACGATGTGTGAGAAGGTGGAGTAGAAATCCACGGCCCACGCACAGCTCATGGAAGATCTCCTCGTCCATGGTCAAGAGCTGGCGCCACTAGGGATGGCAGAGCACCCCAGTCATGGCGGCTCAGCACCTGAACAAGTTAAACATGTCCAGGTCCAGCCGCCAGTGAGGCCCAATCGGGCTGCCACTCTGGTAGGCGAACTTGTCGCCAAACTCCGGGTGGTTCACTAGATAACTGATGAACTCGGGCTCCAAGTTAAGCATTCTGCACAAGCACAAACACAAACACACACCATACTGGAAATAATCGCGTCATATACCGCTCATTGGGAGGAAAAGAGATCCCCCCCCCACCACACTTATTTTCCCACCATGGTTCTCAAACATTTAAGCTCAAACCACCATGGTATGGTTGTGGGTATTTCACGATTCAAGCACACAAGAAATTGAACTACAACCCTAACCAAGGTGGCTACCATCCACCAAACAAAAACAAACTCCACTTGCATTCATAACATAGCACTTAGTGGGCAAATTCTAAAAATAAACACAATTCGGTTCAAACACACCCACCAAGGCTCACTAAGCTTATGCAAAAATCAATCCATCATTCATTCGACCTAATTAACCTAATTCCTCGCCCTAAATCTAGATTCAATCATGCAAAGCACAAAAACTCAACCTCACTTCACTACCTAATCCAATTCTCCACAATTGACAAATGTAAAGTCGAAAAACAAACCTGGAGACTCAAGTAGGACGAAGGGGGAAGTGAGGTGCGGGCGAGGACGGTCGGAAAACTGACCGGAGAAGGGCCACCAGAGCTTCGTCGGAAGTTCGCCGCCGGTGACTTGGCTGGAAAAAATGTGCTCCAAATCTCCCCAAATTCACAGCACAGGTCGGGTTTGAGGAGAGGAGACTGGGTATGACGTTGGTTTTTGGTTTTGATTGCTGGAAATGGGGGGGGGGGGAAATCGAAAAACCGACGAATTTTCGCGATTTCTGGCACAGTTTTGAAATTTTCTGGCGAGATTTTGGTCGTGCAGTGAAAAGTCGTTGTTCACGCTGCTTTTATAGGCACAACTCGGAGTTCACAGACGCGTTGCCCAGTTCACGGTCTTAGCGATCATGAACTCTCAAACGTGTCCTTGAACACGGAGTGGTTGACAGGTGGTAAACATGCATTAATACCCAGTTCACAGACGCGTTTGCTAGTTCACGGTCTTATAAGACCGTGAACTCAACAATCCGTCCGTGAACTCAAGTGAAAACAGGGCAATTATACAAAAAAAAAAAATTTGACTCAAACTATTCCTCCGTGCCTCCTAATTTTCACAACACAACCATAAACCACATAACCACAACACCCGACACGGGGACACGGGGACACCACTTCACCACTCGAACTCTTCACAAGACACTAAAACGAAAACTAAGGAAAAGAAAACAAACCTCCGTTGGGTTGCCTCCCAACAAGGGCTTGTTTATCGTCATTAGCTTGACGGTTGGGGATCGATCACGACTTCAAACGTGATGCCACTGAGAGCGGATCCACCACACTCTCGGGGCGCAGCTTGTAGCCTCACATCTTAGGCTCCTTGAGTTGACCCTCTTGGTTGGCCAACATTGCTTCGGCCTCCCCCATCTTCCGGGCCAAAACTGCCTTCATCCTTCTTCTCCAAGCACTCATCCTCCATCCTATGGGCTTAGGACCCTTCTTAACTTCCTGCTCAACATCATCAAAGCCAACACAAGTAACGATGGGGTTTGCCTTGAGAGGCTCTCCTCCACTCTCATTCACATAATTTGAAATCACTCCCTTCACTTCATCACTCCTAACCCTATGATCAATTTCAAGCTTGATTCTCTCTTTACCATCCCTCAAAATTAGGGTTCCCTCATTAACGTCTATCAATGCCTTGGCGGTTGCAAGAAAGGGACGACCGAGGATGAGGGGCATATCCGAGTCCTCACTTATGTTGAGAATCACGAAATCGGTCGGATAGCAAAACTTGCCCACTCTCACCATCATGTCCTCCACTATACCTCTCGAGCTAATGACCGAACGGTCGGCTAAGGTGATGCTAAGCTTAGAGGTATTAAGTTCACCTACTTCTAACTTTTTGAAAAGCATGTAGGGCATCACATTCACACTAGCTCCTAGGTCCGCCAAGGCATTGTCTATATGGTGGTCACTAATATCAAGAGGGATAGTAAAGCTACCTGGGTCGGACCGCTTTTTGGTCAAGCAGTCAAGGAAGTAAGCCAAACACTCCTCGGCAAGAGTGACGTTGGTGAGGCCTTCAAGCCTTGGCTTCTTGATGAGGAATCCTTTGAGGTACTTGGCATATCTTGGCATTTGAGCCATGTTTTCAAGGAAAGGGATGTTGAGGTGGAGGTTGCGGAGCATTTCCATGAACCCTCCACACTCGTTCTCCAACCTCTCCTTGTACATCCTTGTGGGATAAGGAAGAGGTGGCACGTATCCATCCTCCGGCAATGCCTTCCTTGCCGCCTTCCTCTCATTCCTCGAGGGCTTCTTCTCTACCTTCTTCGGGATGGTTTTTTCCTTGTTGGAATCTTCCTTCTCTATCACTTCTTCCGTGGCGACTTCCGAAAACACCTTCACACTTCTCACTTGAAGCGCATTTACCCCGGGTTGGTCCTTGGGGTTCACCACGGTTTGGAAAGGTAAAGCTCCCTTGGGTCTCTCAGTGTGGATACCGGCAAGGTTGCCGATTTGCACCTCCAAGCTTTGAAGGCTCGCTTGATGAATTCGGAGACCCGCATCAACCGAGGTAAACTTGGTAGTCTCCACATCCATATATTGTTCAATCTTTTCAAACTTTTGGCTACTCGTACTCACAAAGGTGTTCACTAGGTCTTCAAGCTTGGATAACTTGTCGGTTTGATGTTGTTGTTGAAACCCTAGGGCATCTTGTGACGGTTGTTGGAAATTTGAGCCTTGGAGTTGGGGTCTTTGTTGGATGAAGGTGGGCCGAGGTTGGAAGTTTCCCGTGGGGCCTTGGAGTCCCGGGGGCCTCGGATTAGTTGGTGATGACCAAGCAAAGTTGGGGTGGTTCCTCCGTCCGGGGTAATAAGTATTAGCCCTCCATAGAAGGTTTCGATCCGGAACTGTTCTTGAAACCCGTGGTGAGGGCACTGAAGAAAGTAATTGGAGTACCTCTCCCAAGCATCCCTCAAGGTCTCGTCCTCTTCTTGCTAGAAATGTATAATCTTCTTTCTCCACTCCGCCGTCTTCGAAGGCAGGTAATAACGAGCCATAAACTTGCTGAGGAGGTCATCCCATGAGGTGATAGACCGAGGTGGGCAGTTGTTTAGCCACCTAAGTGCTTTCTCCAAGAGTGAGTAAGGGAAAAGCCTTAGTTTCAAAGCTTCGGCCGGCACACCCTTAATTTTCAAACTCCCCGCGAGCTCCAAGAATCTCTGCACGTGCTCTCTTGGTGACTCGCTGTCAAGGCCGTGGAATAGAGCATTACTTTGTATCATAGTCACTAGAGCCGGCTTGATCTCGAAATTTTTTGCCGCCACTGGAGGATGTAGGATTGGCGATTGAATATCTACCAGCCTTGGGGACATATAGTACCCCATCGTCTCGGGGCATCTTCTTCCCCCGCCGCATCATTCACTTGACGGGCTTGAGCGGCTCCATCTTGCCTTTGGTTCCGCGCCATTTCCACTTCAATGACGGGTTCAACTTCCACTTCTTCAACTACTTCTCCACTAACACCGGGACCCAAACGTTGTCCCCCTCTTTCACTTATTTTCCTTGCCTCCGCTAGCCCTCTCTCCCGTGCTAGGAGTCGAAGAGTTGGGTTTATGTCCTCGTCAAGCGTTAGCAAAGGTGTCAGGTTGCTCGGAGTCATGCACCACCTACACACAATTGGAAAACACACCAAGTCTAGCACAAGTCAATAACACACACCTGTGAAACTAGAAATTAAAAGCTTGATTAACAACCAACAACTTTTTCAGGATAACGGACCGTTGTCCCCGGCAACGGCGCCAAAAACTTGACTCGCACGAAACTACACCACAATAAAATCCGAACTAGAGCCCAAGTTTTTAAACTCTAATCGGGTGCAGTATAGGGCAAGTATTTAGATATCGACCTGGGCCGGTCCGTCTACCCCTACTTCAGTTGTTGAAATCATTATCCAGCGACAAAACTTTGGTTTAAAGGTTTTCTAATTGAAATGAAAGAAAGCAAAGGTAAATGATTTTGATAACTCTTAGGTGGAAAGATCACTCGGGTGTCGCTCCCCCCTTAAATGCTACCATGCTATGAGAATTGGAACGATTGCTTTGGGCACGGTAATCGCGAACCGCAGAGGGATGCATATATGGTCAGAGACCACAATCTCAATTGCTAAACCGAGGTAAGAATCAAAGGTCGTGTCACTCGACCATCTCGGTTTAGACAATTGGTAATTGACTTACTCCCTCACTCAACTCTAAGGTCGGACAGCTTGATCACGATTAACAGACTTGATTAAATCAATATCGAGGTTTGCCCTAACCTAGCTTAGGTGGCTTAGAAAGTGGAAGGAAAACCAACTCGATTGAGTCTCCCTTGGAAGGGGGATTTTCCTCTCTAAGCTAGGCTAAGGTGGCTAATTAGATTGCTAGCACCTACATGCACAAACCTAAGGGTGCTAAGCACAAAACATGCACAACCCCTAAGTTTCTAAGCACAAGCATGCATAATCATGATAAATAATGCCTCAACCATTGAATTTAACAATACCCAATGACAATCATCCAATACACATAAAAGAAAACTACATGGTAGAGTTAGGGTTTCACAACACCCAAGTGAAAGGAGGTCTACTCCATGCTAGAAGTGGGAAAAACAAAAGGGAAAGAGATGGAAACCATCTTTGGAGGATGCTCACAGTCTTCTTGGCCCTTGAGTTGACCTTTCCTTGGAGGAAATCTTCCCAAAATCTGCCTTGAAGCTAAACCCTAGCCTTCTTCTCCCCTTGGTTCGTGTTTCTCTCTCTAGAATGTAGAAGAAGGATTTTCCACCAAATGGGCTCTCCCCTATGTCCTCCTTTCAGCTCATCTTTTAAACAAGAGATGATCTGAGTTCACGGCCGCGAACCATGAAACGCGTCCGTGAACTGCAGGCGTGTGCCAAAACCCGCCTCATCGTTCACCCGAGTTCAAGGTCAACTGCCTTTGTTCACGGTCTTAGTGACCGTGAACTCACCTTGGCTCTGGACGCCTCGTGATTCACTTTGGCTCTGGACGCCTCACGATTCACGTTCAACTCCTCTTCTTCATGGTCCTGCAAGACCGTGAACTCCCTTTGTTAGCCATGAACTGGCTCTTTTTCACCTCTTCTCTCGGTTTTCGATCCTTTTCGCCAATCTTTCGACTCCAAGGCTGCCTTCACCTATTAAATCCTGAAACACACTCAAACATGAAGAACCTAGCGTAAAACCAACCTTTAAGGAGTGAATTTGGCACAAACATCTAAGTAAAACGGGACAAAACATGTGCAATTAGGCTCGAATTAGGTTGCTCATTACACTTAACCTTACATTGTTTCTTTCGTTTGAGAAAAATGGGCCAAGTGGAAGGGTGGCTTAGTATAAGTGGGAAACCAAGCAACACCTTCTTAGTTTAGTTTATTTACACGTGTAATTGGGGAAGTGAGTTGTCTATTTTGGTGGAATACTGGAATGTATCCTCTCTTTACCTAATAGCAACGTGCAGTCAATTAGTGATGGTTTGGTTTTGGTGATATTAATGTATTGTTATCAAAATGCATGGTAATATAGTAAATTAATGTATTGATATCAATGCATGTATTTTTTATTCGGATCTAATTGTACATATTTTTTCCATATTTTTGTTGGGCGTTTGTAGTATTTGGACTCTCAAAAGAGTGGTTTTACGCTAGTTTTGTACGTTTTAGTCTGTTTCAGTTTCCAATAGGTGAAACCCGCTCCGGAATCGAAAGTTGGACGAAAAGAAGCGAAGACCGGGCTAAGAGGGTGATCCAGGGTTAGTTCACGGTTTATCATGGGAGTTCACGGTCCACTATGGGCGTGAACTGAAGCCCAAAATCGGGAACCGCGATGCGTCCAGGGAGAATTATGCAGCTACTACCGCGGGACGCGTTCACGGTCAACAAGACCGTGAAGATTGAGGCCAAACCGTGAACTCCTGATAGCGAAGCGGTGCGTTTCGACATCGCGCTCTGTGTTCACGAACGCATTGAAGAGTTCACGGCTGTGAACTAAGACCGTGAACTGAGCCCGATTCTGGTATATAATGTGAGCTGAAAGGAAGAGAGAAGGGAGAGCCCAAAGTTTGAGAAAGTGTCTTCTTCATATTTTAGAGAGAGAAAGGACAAACCAAGGAAGAAAGAAGCCTAGGGTTTGCTCTAAGTGGTCGATTGGGAAGATTCTCCCCAAGAGAAGATCAACACAAGCTCAAAGGAGATTGGAGGCATCACCATGATGGTTTCTACCTCTTCCTCTTGCGTTCTTCCCCTTCCTAGCATGAAGTAGTACTCTTTTTCACTTGGGTGTTATGAAACCCTAACTATTTGCCATGTAGTTGTAGGGTGAATTGAATGATTGTTTATTGGTGCTGTTTAATTCAATGATTGAGGTATTTTCATGTTGATTGTGCATGTTTTTGCTTAGCAATCCAATTGGCCATTTTAACCTAGATGAGAAGGAACCCCCCCCCCCCCCCTTTTAAGGGAGGCTCAATTGAGTTGGGATTCCTTAGGCTTTTTAAGTCACCTATCTAGGTTAATGTAGAGCAAACCTCTATGTTGAATTAATCAATTTGGTTAAGCGCGATTAAGCCGACCAAACATCGGGTTGAGTGAGAGAGTAAGTCAACCATCGATTGCCTTAACCAAGAGGGTTACTTGAGTAGCCTATAATGTATCCCTAGGTTTGGAAAACGAGAGTGTGGTCTACGACCATAGTTGCGTTTCCTAGCGGTACGCGGTCCCCTTGCCTGTAACAATTAATTCAATTCCTCGTGCCATGGTAGTAGGTAGGGGGAAGCGGCACCCGAGTGATCCTTCTCACATAGAGCTTTCAAAACCGTTTACTTTTGCCTTGCTTAACTTTAATTAGCAATCTTTTCAACCAAATCCGATTCGCTAGATGATGTTTCAAACAATTGAAGTAGGGGTACACGTACCGGCCCGAGTCGATATTTAAACATACTTGCCCTGTATTGCACCCTACTAAGGTTTATACTTGGACCATAGGCAGGAATTAATTGTGATATTCGGGACGAGTCAATTGTAATATACATGCAATTAAGGAAAAAATGATGTAATTTAGTTTCCATTGTTTGGTTTTGATTTAGGTCACACAATTCGTGGGCCTTGGGCCCACGCTCCCGCTTCAGAGCGCAAAAGCACGGATTGGGGAGAAATCGTACAAAATTCACGAATTTAATTTTTCCAGAGCGCGAATTATTTTATAAAAATCGCGATCTGTTAAGGCAACATTTGACCTACACTAGCGTTGATACCCAAAACCACCACAACTTCGTCGCCAGCAAGGTTCTCACCGGCCGTGGACGGTCTTTCTTCTCCCTTCCCTCAATCGAAGACCAAAACCAAAAAACAAATGGGGTAAGAACCCTAAAATTTACCCAAATCAAAATCAAACCAAAAATTTGAACATGCGTGCCTCGAAAAGATTACCTGATTCGCGATTCTCTTGTTCTTGTCGCCATTGACGAGAGGAGGAGAAGCAGATTCGAAGCTTCCTTCAATCATCTTCATTCTTCGTAGATGGGAAGATAGTCGGGGGTAGGAAGATGAAGAAGACGATAGATAATAAGGTTGGAATGATTTGGCGTCCTTTCCTTATTTATGTTTACATGATTTGCAGAATGAACTAAGAGGGCGAGGAAGGTTGAAGTTGAGGAGAGAAGACAGTAGATGGCGGCCAAAAAAATGAAATGAAATATTAGGCTTTTAGTTTGACATAGGAGACTTCATACCACCCTGTTATTGACCGTTTTGCCCCTAAAATGTTTTTAGAACCTGACTCCTGCCACTGAGCTCTAAAAATAAGAAATCAATCATAAATTCATAATGTAATAAAACAGTCGCCTAGTGAATTGAAGTAGAACCACAAGTCCACAACCCTCCAACTTGAAACAAATCCAATATATGCTTTATAGTTTATCATAAGAAAATAATTTTTTTTAAAATACATCTAGAAAATAATTAATAATAATATAATATTCACGCTCTGACGCTCTCGCTCCCGCTCTCGCTCCACGCTTTGGTTACCTAAGTTTTGATGATAATTCTTTTAGTATTCAACAAGTTATTTTACTTTTTGGTGAAAATATCACTTTTTCCCTTACTTTTATTAGAATATATATATATATATATAGTGGCTACTTCGGTGCACCCACTTTTTTGGGTGCACTAAAAGTGTTCATAATACATCAAATTTTGAAATTTAATTAGTAGTCTCAATCTAATATGATGATATGACATAGAATCACAAAAAATCAATCTATTACCCGAACCCTTTAACCTTCAATTTTGAATCCCAACCCAAAATCCCAAATTGTAAACCTAAACCTTAACCCTAAACCCCGAAATCCTAAATCATTCAAATTAAAGTAAGTCTTGAATGAATTTTTTTTTCAAATTCATATGCTTCTTGTTCATAATATCATAAGCAACAATTGATATCGTTTTGAGATGAATCGCATGTTCAGAATGGCGATTATGAGGCGAGTGCATTGAATGCACCCAAAAAAGTTGGTGCACCTAATGCGCCACTATACATATATATATATATGGGGAGTTCTACGGTACCCAGGGTGAAATCCGGGGTATTGCATACCTTGAGTAAGAAAACGCTATCCAGAACTTGAATTGACTGATCTTTCGGACATGATACTATACTCTAACCCTTAAAGATCAAAATCTAGGTCTTAACTCTCTAAATATTATACCCCAAGATCAATTTAATTAGAAAGAATAATCGACGGTTATGATTCGTCCAAATATAGGCAAAAAAATCAATGCACCATCTTAGGGTTTATAGTTTATGATTTAGATAATTAGGACCTAGGGTTCACTCATTAAGGATTAGGGTATATTATCATGCCCAAAAATCCTGCTAATTCGAGGTCTAGATAGCGTTTTCATACTCAAGGTATGCGGTACCCCAGATTTCACCCGGGGTACCATAGAAGGCACCATATATATATATATATATATATATATATGGTGCCTTCTACGGTACCCTGGTTGAAATCCGGGGTACTGAATACTTTGAGTATGAAAACGCTATTTAGACCTCGAATTAGGAGGATTTTTGGGCATGATACTATACCCTAACCCTTAACGAGTGAACCCTAGGTCCTAAGTATCTAAATCATAAACTATAAACCCTAAGATGGTGCATTGATTTTTTTGCCTATATTTGGACGAATCATAACCGTCGATTATTGTTTCTAATTAAATTGATCTTGGGGTATAAGATTTAGAGAATTAAGACATAGATTTTGATCTTTAAGGGTTAGAGTATTGTATCATATCCGAAAGATCAGTCAATTCAAGTTCTGGATAGCGTTTTATTACTCAAGGTATGCGGTACCTCGGATTTCACCCGAGGTACCGTAGAACTCCCCATATATATATATGGCAAAGTCTACCGTACGCCTATTGAGTTTTGCTATATAGACAATGAATTAATCGGAGTTTGGGGCATGATATTATACCCTAACTCCTAATGGGTGAACCCCAGTTCGCAATTCACTAACCGAAAGCATAATATTCAGTTAATCTTGAAATGAAAATCAACGGTTCCGATTCATCGAAATTATTGTTGATTTTCATTTGAAGATTAAACGAATATCATGATTGGGGTTAGAAAACTAGGGACTAGGGTTTATCCATTAGTGGTTAGGGTATAGTATCATGCCCAAAACTCTGGTTAATTTATGATCTAAATAGCAAAACTCAAATGGGCGTACGGTAGTCTAACGTACGACAGGCCGTACGCTAGCCTAAACCATATATGTATATATATGGTGCCTTCTACGGTACCCCGGGTGAAATCCGGGGTACCGCATACCCTGAGTATGAAAACGCTATCTAGACCTCGAATTAGCAGGGTTTTTGGGCATGATACTATACCCTAACCCTTAATGAGTGAACCCTAGGTCCTAATTATCTAAATCATAAACTATAAACTCTAAGATGGTGCATTGATTTTTTTGCCTATATTTGGACGAATCATAACCGTCGATTATTATTTCTAACTAAATTGATCTTGGGGTATAAGATTAAGTGAATTAAAACTTATATTTCGATCTTTATGGATTAGAGTATAGTATCATGTCCGAAAGATCAGTCAATTCAAATTCTAGATAGCGTTTTTTTACTCAAGGTATGCGGTACCCCGGATTTTACCCGGGATACCGTAGAACTCGCTATATATATATATATATATATATATATATATATATATAACTGGAACAAAAAAGGAACCCAACAATCTTCTCAAAACAATCTCAACAATCTCAAGTTTTAGCATAGATATTACTATCACTTAGTTTGAGTGATAGTTTCCATCACATCAAACAAACAATGTATGTATTGTTTGTGCAGAAAATAAAAGGCAAAATACATCTGTATAGCCATAACTTTTGCGTTTTTTCCAATAATAGCCACTTTTAGAGAAATACCAGATATAGCCACTTTCGTCCAATTCTTTAACGGTGTCATCTAACATGCTGACTAGACTAGCAGAACCGATTGACGTGGGGCATGTTATATTCAAAATTAATGCCACGTGGAAAACACTCAAAGTTCAATCCTTTTATTTTAATTAAATTAAAATCCTTTTAATTTAAATAAATCTGGTCTCCTTCTCATCGTCCCAACTCCACACCAAATATTCACCTTCTCATCGTCAAAACCCTCACGTCGCTGCCGTCATCGTCGAACTCCACGACTAACTCCTCATCTCCATGTGCCCTTCGATGGCGACAACAACAACAATTCGTCCATTTCTCTCCTCTTCTCAGACACCAGCCGTTCCCGACCACGCCTAAAAAACCCAATTCTTTCTGACCTTGATTCAATCTACATGGGTTGGAAGGTTGAACTTGAGCAATACCCAGAAAAAATACAGAGATAAGGGAAATTGGTTAGCGACTAATTGGAGGGGTTTTTTGGTGGAGCTGCAAATTGGGGGATGGAATTTAGATTTTCGGATTAGGTTTTGCTATTTGGGGATGGGGGATTTGGTTTTGCGGTGGCGGACTTGACCCTTCTCTCTCTCTCTCTCACTAGTCTCCAAAAGCAATTAGGTTTCTTGCTCGCCTTGCTTCCACCGCCGCCGCCTCCGGCTGCAAAGCTGTAGCCTCTCGTACGAGACATATCGCAGTCGAACCCACCGCCGCTGCCAGAGGATTCGACTTTGGAAGCAACGCACTTGAAGTTGGTGGAGTTGTGGGCTCCACAGTTGCTGACGGTGCAGAGCTTCGTCCTCCGCGCCGTCCGAAGAAGAAGAAGAACCATCGCTGTCGGCGGGGGCCGGGGGTTCGTTGTCGTTGTGGCTTTCTTCGACGGCGGAGAGATTGGATCTGAACCAAACAAAGAAAGAAGTAAACTAAAAAGGCTATGCACCGGTAATTATTAAATATAACTAAAAATATGATTATTAAATAAAAATTAAAATATGACGTGTCTTTTTCTGCTTATTTGGCACTGACATGTACACTGAGTTGGAGCCTAGTCAGCGATTTTTTTTAAAAGTTAACGGTGTTTCTAACACCGTTAAAGTATTTAACGGAAATGGCTAAATTTGTCATACAACAACTAGAAAATCTGGTTATAAGTGGTATTTCTCCAAAATTGGCTATTATTGTCACAAACGCAAAAGTTTTGGCTATACAAGTGTATTTTGCCAAAATAAAAATAAAAACAATGAATTGTGTACAATACATGCATTGTAACTATCCCAACCAAACGACTCCATATGACATGGGTATTGGGGGTAGTAAGGGGAATGACTTGATGAAATGACTTGCCACGTTTCTCACCCCTCTTACGTGGAATGACTTGATGAAATGTTTAATTGATGGTGGAGGGAATAAGGGGATTCCATGAACTGTTGGATTGATTAGGTGGGGGAACAGATATGCACCACTTTATCTTTTGACCATGTGTAATAACAGGAAGTTCATATCCTTAACTTCAGGGTAAGTTCTCCCACCAACCTAAACATGAATGCGTGTAAATGGGAAAGCAGGAGGTGGTGATCCAAGGAGGCCTTATTCAACCAAGCAATAAGAAGTGGGGGTCAAATAAATTGCCACATTTCCCAACTTATTCCACGTGGATCAGGTTAGTGTGGTGCTATTGGTTGCTTGATGGATAGGAGCAAAGTGAAGGGCTCATCGGGTAAGCAGTTTTCCCAAAGTTTGATGTTGCTATTGATCACTACTCGCAGCATTTGAGACAATACGATTCATCACTCCCGTTTTTCCATCCGTTTGAGGATGACAAGTCATCAAAAATAAGAGTTTCGTCCCTAGCTTGCTTCACAATGCCTTCCAAAAGTAGCTCAAGAACTTTGTATCACGATCAGACACAATGGTACGTGGCATCCCATGCAATCTCATGACCTCTTTGAAGAACAAATCAGTCACATTAAGAGCATCATCAATTTTATGGCTGACTCGCACGAAACTACACCGCGAATTAATCCTGACTAGAGCCCAAGTTTTTAAACTCTAGTCGGGCGTAGTATAGGGAAAGTATTTAAATTGTCAACTCAGGCCGGTCCATGTACCCCTACTTCAATCGCTTAAGTTGTTATCTAGCAAAACGGTTTTGAGTTTACAACTATGAGAACTACAAAGCAAAACAAGCAAGTAAAGTAAATCGAGGGGAATTCTATATGAGAGGACCTCACTTGGGTGTTGCTTCCCCTTAACTAACAATTAGGACTTGAAGAATCGAACGACCGTGTGTGGTTAGGGGGTCATAAACCGCAGGGAAGTCTAACAAGCAGCCAAAGCTACCCTCTTATCCTCTAGGTTTAGGAGGGTTGCCCTTTAACTAACCTAGAATAGGAGGCATAGAATGCCCAAGGAAACCCATCTCTGATTGAGCCTCTTTAAGTTAAGGAGGGTTCTCTCTAAACTAGCTTCGGAGGCATTGAATGCCCAAGGAAACCCATCTCGAATGAGCCTCTTAGGTTAAGGAGGGTTCTCTCTAAACTAGTTTAGGAGGCGTTGAATGCCCACGGAAACCGAGCCTCTTAACCTAAGGAGGTTTCCTCTCTAAACTAGCCTAGGAGGCCAGAAATGCCCAAGAACACCCAATGAAACTCCTAACCTAAGGAGGTCTCCTCTCTAACCTATGTTAGAATGGCAATTAGATTGATAGGCTTTCACACAACACAATCATTTCTGAATAATACCTCCACATTCACATTAAAACACGACCACGCACAAATCATTCAATTCATACAAGCATTCACATAATTGTAGCTATGGTTTACAACACCCAAGTGAATAGGTAGGCTAATCCATAGCTAGGCAAAGAAAAACAACAAAAAGGAGAGAAAGAACCATGGAGAAGTGGAAATCTTCCTCCCTTGTTGCTTGAATCTCCCTTGAGAAGAAGAAATCTTCAATCTCCTAGTTTGAATTGAGCCCAATCTCGTTTTTTCTCCTTTGAGTGTCACTTTCTCTCTCTAGAATGGGAAGGGGAAACCAGAATCTCTCACTAGAAACCCTACCTCCAAGCTCACTTATTCGTCCTTTCAGCTCTGCATTTATACTGAGATCGCGCCCAGTTCACGGCAGTGAACACCTAAACTCGTCCGTGAACTCAGTGTTGTGGGCCAAAACGCACCGCTCCACTCTCAGAGTTCACGGTTTGTACTTACAATTCACGGTCCTAGCGACCGTGAACTCACAGCTCTGGCCGTGAACTGTGGCTAGTTCCTGGACGCCTCTGCTTCACTGTCATGTGACGTTGTACTTTTCTTTGGTTTTTGCGCCTTTTGAACTCCAATCGTCCTCAATCCTTCCAAACGTACTAGGACCTGAAATGTATTAAAACAAGCCAAACCTAGCGTGAAATATGTCGAGGAACGAGGAAAGGCAAAGTCAAACTATCAAGAAATGAGGGGTAAAATGTGTACAATTGTACCCGAATCAATGGCATAGAATGAAATATTCCATCTTCGAAAATCAATCCACCACCACAAAGATTGAATCTCGGCCTCTGCTAGTTCTCCGCAATCCCAACAAAAAATTCATAGATATGTTGACCCATGGTGACGATGGAATGGGTAGTGGTGTGTCCAATCCAGATGACTGCACCTTCGATTTAGCTTTCTTGCACTCCACGCATCTAGCACACAAGCTCTCTATGTTATTTTTCATATGAGGCTAGTAGAAATGCCTTGTAAGAAACTCTATGTCTTGGCTACACCAAAGTGTGCCATCAATCCTCCTCCATGAGCTTCTCGTAATAGCAACTCTCAAAGTGAAGTATGTGGTGTGCAAAGTTGATTACCACGAAATAAGTAGCCTTATTGTTGATAGTACTTCCCTTCTCCATGCTTCTCATATAGCTTTTATATCTCTCAAAAATCAGAACCCTCCTCATAGATGCCTCTGGTTTGCTTGAATCCAAGATACTTTGCATCCATGGTAGTGATCAAAGTGTATCTTCTCGATAGGGCATCAGAAACAACATTCTCTTTGCCTTGCTTGTACTTGATGACGTTGGGCTTTCAAATATGTGAGAGACTGATGATCAGCATGATTAATGAATTCTCCAAGTTGAATAATTAAGTGTAGCTCCACTCAACTTCTCGCTAATATGAAATTGGCCTCTTCTTTTGCATCAATACAACACCAATGCCAAATCCTAATGCATTACACTCCACTTCAAAGGTCTTGTTAAAATCGGGTAGCATAAGAACATGAGCATGATTAAGTTTGTACTTGAATAGCTCTAATGCCTTTTCTAGCTCTTCTCCCCAATAAAGCTTGATCGATTCAATCCCTGCAATTCATTGTCAATAGTTAGCACGTCTCAAAAACTACCCCATCCTAGGGCAAGTTTAACCTAGAGTGGCGTTGCCATTTAGTGGCAATCAAGGTCGTATTTACTCGGGTCTAGGTACCCTAGCCTACTTCCCACGTTGATGTTATCTAGTCGGCCGGTTTAAGGGTTTTTGATAGAGGATTTAAGCAGAATACTAGTAGAAAGAGCGAATAAGGATAAAAGTAGGTACTTTGGGGAAATATCCCTCACCCTAGCCTAGGTCTACTATGCAATGTCTAGATAAACAGGGTTTGTCGAATGTGGTGAGTGAGCTCTTTTTCGTTTGCTTTCGTGGTTATCCACACGCTTCCAAGTACGCCTGTCCTAAACCCATGTTAGTCAACTTGATCTAGGCTATCATATCCGGAGGCATTAAGCGCATAGCTCCTTTCAATGGGTACTACCCACCGTTCACACTGAGGTTTTATCTCGGGTTCTATCTAGGAAGGCATTCCTATGGTAGGGGTACGATCGCGCCGTCCACCATAGGATCCTATTCATACATCTAACCTCAAGTTGCTTGAAGGAGCATGCCCGTCTAATCCTAAAACTCCATACCCAGCGTAGAAGCTCAAGTAGGCTTGTAGAGAAGATTATGGCGACTTACCCAAAAACAATCAAAGATAGAGATCGCGATCAAAGAATGGAGAATTTTTTGGCCGGATAGCATGAAGATCGCGATCGCAATCGCCCACCTTGAGGCCGTGATCTGCCGCCGGTGTTTTGGCCTTCAGGCACGAGGAGTTGGATGGCTGACTTCACGGTCGCGATTCGTGAAGTGCGGCCGCGAACTTCCTCGCGGTCAATATGAACTGTGGTCTTGAACAGACTGGGGAAACTCTCTGTTTCTCCTTGTTGGCTTCTTCGCGAAGTTCGGGCCCTCAACCTCCAAGATTGCGGTCGTGATCTTAGGTCCTCAGACCGCGATCTTTGCCTTGAGTTTGTCGTCTTTGTTCTCGGCCGTGATATGCATCTCTAGGCCACGATCATCAATATTCTGCCCCTTTTTCTATAACTGTGTCCATTTACGTATCTAATTCGCACGTATTGTTTAAAGCACCCTAAAATCATATCATAATCAAATAGGAACGAAATAGGGATGCAATCGACGCTATTCAAACGATTATGCACATGATTGACACAAAATAAACCTCATTATGAAGGGTAAATCATACCGGTTTAGGTGCTATCCAAACGTCACATTCTTCTTAATGATTGATGTCAATGGCGCAACAATGGTGCTGAAGTTGGGCACAAATCGTCGATAGAAGCCAGCCAACCATGGAAACTCCTTACTTCACTCATGTTTGTAGGAGTATTCCATGCTTGAATAGCCTTCACCTTCTCTTCACCCAATTCAACTCCATTAGCACTAACAACAAAGCCCAAAAATATCACACTTGGTGTGCAAAACGTGCACTTCTTTAGATTGGCATAGAGCTGCTCCTTTCTCTAAGTCTTCAACACATCCCGCAAGTTCTCGAGATGCTCCTCCATACTCTTCTACTATATCAGAATGTCATTGAAGTAGACAACCACAAACTTCCCAATGAATGCTCTCAACACGTGATTCATCAACCTCATGAACGTAATTGGAGCAATTGTCAAGCCGAAGGGCATCACCATCCACTCATAAATACCGTGCTTTATTTTAAAATCTTTTCCCCATTCATCCCCTTCCTTCATACGGATTTGGTGATAACTTGACCTTAGATCAATCTTTGAAAACATACTAGAACCATGTAACTCGTCAAGCATATAATCTAGGCAAGGTATATGATGATGATACTTGAATTTGATTTGGATGACTGCTCAACAATCAACACACATCCTCAACTTATGTTGGGACTCATGCTCTCTCGAGCATGTCCTTTCTCCACGAGCTCATCGATCTGCCTTTGTAACTCCTTTGTCTCCTCTGGATTCGTCCTATAAGTCTCCTTATTTGGGATGGTGGCTCTAAGAATGAAGTAAATTTGATGCTCTATCCCGCAGATTGCAGGTAAGCCCTTTGGAGATTCCTCGGGAAAGTCATCTTCGACCTCTTCTAATACCACTCATGCCCTAGGTCGTATTTCTTGAATTAATCTTGGTTGAGTAACACACCCTTGCATAAATGATATTGATTGGTTCTTGATCATTTATAGCTTGCTTCATGTCTCCACTTTGTCCTAGCATCAATGTCTTGAGCTCCAGGTTACTCGAACCTTTCATTCTGCTCCTCGTGGCTTTAGCTTCCTCTCCTCCTCTAGGTTCTGTTGTATTTGAAGTTAGTATTCATAAACTTCTCTAGGAGATAGGAGCTTTGACACAATCGTTCGACATTGATGCAACAATGTGTAGTTGTTGGTGACGCCATCATGTTGTGCATTTCGATCGAATTGCCACGACCTCAAAAGTAGAATATGAGCCACTTGCATAGGCACCACATCACACATTACCTCCTCCTTGTATTTCCCAATTTAAAACTTAAGTAGAGCTTGATTCTCCACCTTAATCAAGCCATCTTCATTGAGACATTGAAGAGTGTAGGGTTTTAAATGAATTTTGGTCATTAACCCCAACTTCTAGACACAACTCGCACTCACCACGTTTGCGCATCTCCCTCTACTAATCGAAAGTAGCTTCCCATCCAATACACACCTCATATGGAAGACGTTCTCTCTTTGCTTAAGCTCTTCCTTAGGTTGAATGTTCAATAACCTTCGAGCCACACATAACTTGCCCAGAGGTGTTTCCATCTATATAGCCTCATCAATTTTAGAATAAGATGTATCCTTCGTTTCATGTGTTTCTTCTTTAGATCCAGACACATGCTCACCATTCTCTAACAGAATCATTGCCCTCTTGTTGGGACATTGCAAAGCAATATGCCCATGCCAATGACACTTAAAACATTGAATCCCACCAGATGATGCTCCTTGTTTGGCGCTAGGGTTTGGAGCTTCAACCTTTGGCCCGAGTTTTCGTGCTTCTTTTTGAGGGATACTCGACCTAGGATTTGTTGTAGGATTTGGAGTAGGCCTAGTGGTGCTTGTGGAAGGTAAAACCTTCTACTCTTCTATTTCCTCTCCACTTTACCACACTACAAGAAACTTTGCTTTCTGCGATGGAAAAATTCGTCGCAGAAAGGCCTAAAATTCGTCGCAGAAGCCTTCTGCAACGAATTCTTCCGTCGCAAAAGTGAAAACCCCATCGTCGCCTATACAGCGTCGTAGAAAGTTCTGCGACGGAAAAAACCGGTTGGTTGCAAGAAAAACCAAATTCGTCGCTGAAGTGCAATGATTTAGCAACGATCATTTCGTCGCAAAATGATAATTTTGCGACGCCAATTGCACCGTTGCAGAAAATAAGGGTATTTTACGACGGATAGTTCGTTGCAGAAAGATGGCCATTTTTTATAATTATTCACAATTTATTTTTGGGTTAATTTCAATATAGGTCACATTTTATATCCGGGTTAATTTCAGTTTAGGTGACCATTTATTTTTCGTTTCATTTTCTGGTTCCTTTGTCAACATCAAATCTGCACCTCCAGATTTGCCCAAAATACACCATCAATTCCTCATCCAAAATCCAGATCTGCAAGTCCGAATGCCAAACCTGCAAATTAATTAAAACAAAAATCAGATTTCGTAAATACAATAAAAAAACTAAGGAAGTTTTCTAGGAAAACAATTTTATTCTGACAATTATCACTGCACATCTATATAATAAATTACCATAAAAAGCATATATGGTTTCTTTCTTTCCCTTTTCTTGTCGGAAGAGCAGATCTGGTTCATCCGTCGGCAGTTGTAGCCGATTCACCACGCCCAGACGCGAGACGTTGAACCATCGAGCTTCCTTCAACGCGGCTGGAGGAGATTTGAGATCCGTCGAGCTTCATTCATCGCCTTCAACATTTGATGCCATTGGCGAACCCCATTTCTTATTCCCACTTTTGAAAACAAAATCCAAAATAAAAATGTCTCAATCTCATTCTTGAGCCAGAAACCCTCAAGAAAAACACACATGCAGTCCAGATCTTACCCGAATCATCGCTTTTCCGATCGAGAGGAGCTGATTCGCCGCTGTCAGATGCCAAAACCCATGCACTTTTCGATCTTCCTTCATCGCCATTGACACCCGAAGCACCGGCAACCCCTTTCATTATTTCTCCCACTGTCTTTGTTCCACCGCCGCCGAGAGGATTACAGTCAGGTTGTCGTTTTGGGAGAGAAATAGAGAATACGAGAGAGAGGAAAAAGAGAGAATGAATAGAATGAGTTTGGGCGGCTAGGGTTTTCTAGCACTCTCCACTCTTCCTTTATATACTAACCCTCTCTTTATTGATTAAAATACCCTTCCAAACCCTTTATAAAAAATGCTCATTATGGATTCGATCTACCGACCTATTGTTCACAATAAACTTATCACTACCAATCTACCATGTGAACCAATCCGGCTACAAATAAAGCATTTGTCTTCTACAATTGCTCAGTTGTATTTAATCCTTAATCAATCTTAATAGGAAAATCGTAAGAGTAAATAAATTCAAAATAATAGCCAAACCTTTGATAATACAAAATAATAATCAAACCTTTTATACCTGTCTAAAATTTTAGCCACTCATAACACCGTTAACCAACAATCCACCTCAGCATCCACATTAGTATATTTTTACTAATTCCAATTAACTTGGAAAATTCATCATAGCACTTTAAATTCTTCGGTTAAAACCAATTCCAATTATCCTCGAAATTCTTAGCTCCAAATATAAAATATAAAATTGATTCCAAATATAAGCCTTATGTTAGATAATTAAGTCCAAATATAAAATTTCATGAAGCATTATACAATGACTAAAAATGGTCTCATAAAGTCTCAAACATTCTGCGACGACAGGCCATCGTCGTAGAAAGCTCCCAAACATTCTGCGACGACAGACTATCGCCGCAAAAAATCTACATACATTCTGCGACGACGAACAATCGTCGCAGAAAGTCTACATACATTCTGCGACGACAGGCCATCGTCTCTACATACATTCTGCGACGACAGAAAATCGTCGCAGAAAGTCTACACACATTCTGCGACGATAGATAACGGTCGCAGAAAACTCCCGAACATTCTGCGACGACGGGCTATCGTCGCAGAAAGTGTACATACATTCTGCTACGACAGACTACCGTCGCAAAAAGATTTCACACCATTTGCAACGAAAAAGTGAAATTCGTTGCAAATTGTACACTTTCCGCGACGAATTTCCTAGCGTCGCTGTAGAATTCGTCGCAGAAAGTGCAGTTTCTTGTAGTGCCACACATAGCACAAAATCTTCAAGCTCGACAAAGGGCTGGATCTCCACTATGTTTCCAATTACTCGATTAAGCCATTTAAAAATCGAGCTATGGTAGCCTCCCTATCTTCACGAACATCACCTAGAATCATCAGCATCTCTATCTCTCGATAATAGTCCTCAACTCTCTTGTTGCCTTGTCGGAGAAGTTGCAATATTTGGTGCATCTCACATTGATGATAACTTTGCACAAACCTATCTCTCATGATGCCTTTCATATAGAGATGGCAATTTGAAACCACCCCGTTGGGTATTATCCAACCTGACTAGCAATGGGGCGGGTATAACATGAACCGTACTAGTGACTCGCTACGATACAACACCTAACAATGGCCAAGTGTAACCAATGAAAGGGACTACAATATAGTGGCACAAGTAATAAATATCAAATCCACGGGTGTCTAGAGTTACTATTACTCAGTTTCAGTTCATTATCTAGCAAACTAGATTAAGGATTGATTTATTAAACTACTCTATTAACTACTCTACTAATTACAAGTTGGGAACTCACTTACGTATGATTCCCCCTAGCTCCTCAATTAGGTCCAAGTTGCAACTTGACTCGCTACGACACAACACCTAACAATGGCCAAGTGTAACCAATGAAAGGGACTGCAATATAGTGGTACAAGTAATGAATATCGAATCCACGGTCTCTAGAGTTACTATTACTCAGCTTCAGTTCATTATCTAGCAAACTAGATTAAGGATTGATTTATTAAACTACTCTATTAACTACTCTACTAATTACAAGTTGGGAACTCACTTAGGTATGATTCCCCTAGCTCCTCAATTAGGTCCAAGTTGCAATTACCTTCGGTTGATCTACTGTTGATTAAACTACGGAAGATCCTAAATTAGCTTGGAATCTCTTAAGCTGACCAAGCCCTCTTAGACAAAATTCTCGGCAGGCGACTAGCCTTCACCGGGATAGACTGCTAAGGCGATTCACACAGATCTCCACTACCGGAAGGAATTCCAGTACAAAGCAGTGAATTGATTGACTCTCGCACAACCAATTCACCACTATCAATCAAGGAAGCTCTCTTAACCTAATCAGATTCTATCTATCATAGGTTAAAGCAGAAATCAAGAGAAGATGATCAGGCTTCAATTGACTCCATAAATCATACCTCAATCGATTATAATCAAACAATATAGCATCCAAAACTTCATACAAGAGAGATCCTAATACATGGAACTAGGGTTCCTCAAAACCTAAGTGAAGGGAAGTTACTCCATAGAGAAGAGAGAGACTGCAGAAATCCGATCTATATCTTCAATCTCCATCTCCAAGCTTGATTCCCTAGCTCCAATGGCAAAGAAATCCTCCAAAATTGGTCCAAGAATGATCCCAAGTAGCTCTTCCTCTCTCTAGGGTTCGTCCCTTGGGTGTTTGGGATCCAAAACCCAGCTCCTCCTCTCCTTTGGCTTGAATTTGCCTCAAAAACCCGATTCTGGGCAAAACACGATCTAGGACACGGCCGTGTTTTACTTTTGCCCGCCCGTGTTTTGTCCCAAGAAGCCCTCACGACACGCCCTCGGCAGTAAAAACACTAGCGGGGTCAGATAAAACACAGCCGTGTTTTTCGGGTAGTCTGCCCTAGTTTTTACTGCCGAACCTGTTCCCCTATATTCAATGCTTCTTTCCTCCCTCGTCCAGAATCCGAATCAGTCGCCTTTTGATCCTAGACGCTCGTAGTCTCGTCCTCTTTCTTTTAATCACAAGCTTGTATGATTATTTGTCCATAAATGAGGTATAAATCCATTCTTCTTCAGGTCATGCCCGAGTTTCTTCTCTCGAATCGCCAATTGGTATCCGATTGACTTGAAACTTGCGCCTAGCCTTTCCTACGACGCTTGGGACCTAAAATGTGACAAAGAAACACAACCTAGTTTAAAATAGGCCAAATAAGCGATAATGCAAGCTTAAACGATAAAGATACAAAGGGGAAAACATGTGCAAATATCGAGTCATCAAATCCTCCCACACTTAACCGTTTGCTTGTCCCCAAGCAAACCTGACTCAAACCAATGCAACTCTCCAGAAATTTATAGCAACATGCCACCCCGATGGTTGGTAGAGAATTTCCTAGATCATTTAGCAGCTTACGATGTCAACCGATGCACAAGACACCTCCTAGCTTCTTCGGCGAGAACTCTATTCTCGAGTCGGCATCATGGCAAATAGTGATCAGAGGACAAATGAATCGTGGACGAAGGGACTCTCAAAAAAGGAAAGATCATGGACTCACTTTCTTTTTAAGGTGCTCTATTTTCTTCTTGAAGATGGTTGGAACCCTTCTTCTTCTTCTTTTTTTTTTTTGTTGTTTATTTCTTTTTCAAGGGTCCCAACCTGTTATTTCCAGAAAATGGGGCTCCCACCTATTAAAGGTTTTGAGTTACACACTTTCACCCTTTTCGCACGGGAGACGTTATTTTAAAAGCACAATTTAGAGCACCTTTTTTCAAAACATGATACAGGAGTCCATGACAGGTAGAGAATCCACAACACCACACAATTCAAGGGTCCTAAAATCACTAATTCACACAATCAACCAGCACAATATGAAGAAGAAATGAGACTTCTTAAATGCATCAGCATCCTCCATAGTGCTACACTACCTCCCTAGGTTGCATATTACTATAAAGACTGCCAATTCAAAGCATACTGAGCAGGCAATTGCAAAGAGCACGTGCTTGGAGCCCTCAAATCAAAATTTGGACAGTGGACTAGGCTCCAAGCACACACATACAGCCAAACATTCACACGCATACATAATCGAACATCCCCCCACACTTAAGCACGACATTGTCCTCAATGGAGGAAAGATAAGGAGGGTAGAACGAAGTTACCAGATCAAGGGTGAATGATGGTGGGCGGGGCAGGCGGTGCATTCTAGGAGGAGAGAGTAGTCGGAACACAAACACCACACAAAATCTCACAAAGGTTGAGTTATTGACTCTAAAATCAAAGAACAAAACTGACTCCACCGAGGAGAGATAGGGAAAGAAATGTGAACCGACTAGTTGAGTTGCCTCACAACAAGCGCTTCTTTCATGTCGTGAGCCGGACAGTAGCTCCTAAGTTTCGGTCCATGCTAGAACCTCTTTGAAATTGAGGTTCTCATCTATGAGGTGGAGTCTCAAGTCACGAGCAGGTGGTGTGGCAGGTGATGAAGGCTCGTGCACTTGATGCAACTAAAGTCCCCACCCTCGAGACCTCTTCCTTGTTTCTTCTCTTGTCTCATTGCCCCAAACCAAATATAACTGTATCGACTGACCACCATCGCGTCCACCAAGAGGGACCGATGTCGATCTGGTCTTGGTCTGGCAAAGAGACACTGCAAATGGGTCCTTGCTAAGCAGTTCCTCGAAGTTTGGTGGGGATATTACTTGTATTATAGGGCCGGTGCAAGCCTCTTCCACCTCAACTTCATCCTTAGCCTGGACACCACTCACTTCTTCAACCCCCCTTCCTTCTTCAAAATGTGGTCTCTCTCCTTGGAAAAGATCAAGAACTACCTCTTCTTTGCTTTCTTCCTCATCCTCCACAACTTCTTTCCTCACCCTTTCTCTCTCTTCTTCTTCCATAAAGGATTGGAGAGCAAGTTGCCATGCAAGGTTCTCTATAAGTTCAGCATGCATCTCCTCGCTCAAGCCCAACATGTCAGAGCGGAAATGGGGAAAGTTGTGATCTACTTCCAGAGGATACACGTGATCATGATTATCATGGGAGCATTCCGTGACAACTTCTGTATGCTCCTCAACATCCTCATAATTGCCTTCTTCTTCAACCTCCTCTACTTGTATGGCAGCATAAAGGTTATCTTGAAAAACTTTGAACAAGCTTTCTCAATGACCTTTATGGGCTTCTTTATGCTCCGAAGGGTATCCTCTGTTTCACGGGGAAAGGAGAAGTCGGTTTGGGCAATGGTCTGGATATGAGGATCCATCTCGGGAAAGGATCTCTCAAGTACTCGAGCAATCTGCTCCACGAGAAGCTTCAAGTGATAGTTTAGATCTGGCTCTGTTGTGTAGCATGGCTCTGCCGGGTGGCCCGTGAGGGATGTGGCTAAATCAAGATCTGATGGCCCTTCTGGTTGTGGGAGGAATTCTTCTTGATAAGGAGGTTATTCTTGATATACCCAGGGGTCTGATTGTTCTCCGTAGTAAGGGGGTTGGTACTGGAACCCGAATCCATAGTCTTCTCCTCCTTGATTGATCCAGGAAGTCTCGGGGTAATACCACTCAGATGGTGGTGGATACCCCCCACTGGTTGGCGAAGCCATTAGGATCCATGATTCAGATCTGCACCAACAAAAACAAAAACACCCAAGTGAAAAGCAAGGGTGGAAAAAAATGCTAAAGTAAAAACTTGACTCGTTATGACACAACACCTAACAATGGCCAAGTGTAACCAATGAAAGGGACTACAGTATAGTGGCACAAGTAATAAATACTGAATCCACGGGTCTCTAGAGTTACTATTACTCAGCTTCAGTTCATTATCTAGCAAACTAGATTAATGATTGATTTATTAAACTACCCTATTAACTACTCTACTAATTACAAGTTGGGAACTCACTTAGGTATGATTCTCCCTAAATCCTCAATTAGGTCCAAGTTGCAATTACCTTTGGTTGATCTACTATTGATTAAACTGCTGAAGATCCTAAATTAGCTTGGAATCTCTTAAGCTGACCAAGCCCTCTTAGACAAAATTCCCGGCAGGTGACTAGCCTTCACCAGGATAGACTGCTAAGGCGATTCACACAGATCTCCACTACTGGAATGAATTCCAGTACAAAGTAGTGAATTGATTGACTCTCGCACAACCAATTCACCACTATCAATCAAGGAAGCTCTCTTAACCTAATCAGATTCTATCTATCGTAGGTTAAAGCAGAAATCAAGAGAAGATGATCAGGCTTCAATTGAATCCATAAATCATATCTCAATCGACAATATAGCATCCAAAACTTCATACAAGAAAGATCCTAACACATGGAACTAGGGTTCCTCAAAACCTAAGTGAAGGGAAGTTACTCCATAGAGAAGAGAGAGATTGCAGAAATCTGATCTATATCTTCAATCTCCATCTCCAAGCTTGATTCCCTAGCTCCAATGGCGAAAAAATCCTCCAAAATAGCTCCAAGAATGATCCCAAGTCGCTCTTTCTCTCTCTAGGGTTCGTCCCTTGGGTGTTTGGGATCCAAAACCCAGCACCTCCTCTCCTTTGGCTTGAATCTGCCTCAAAAACCCGATTCTGGGCAAAACACGGTCTAGGACACGATCGTGTTTTACTTTTGCGCGCCCGTGTTTTGCCCTTAGTAGCCCTCACGACACGCCCTCGGCAGTAAAAACACTAGCGGGGGGCAGATAAAACACGGCCGTGTTTTTAGGGTAGTTTGCCCGTGTTTTTACTGACGAACTTGTTCCCCTATATTCAATGCTTCGTTTCTCCCTCGTCCGGACTCCGAATCAGTCGTTGTTTGATCCCAGATGCTCGTAGTCTCGTCCTCTTTATTTTCATCACAAGATTGTATGATTATTTGTCCATGAATGAGGTATAAATCCATTCTTCTTCAGGTAACGCCCGAGTTTCTTCTCTCGAATCGCCAATTGGTATCCGATTGACTTGAAACTTGCGCCTAGCCTTTCCTTCGACGCTTGGGACCTGAAATGTGACAAAGAAACACAAACTAGTGTAAAATAGGCCAAAGAAGCAATAATGAAAGCTCAAATGATCAAGAAACGAAGGGAAAAGCATGTGCAAATATCGAGTCATCAACTAGCCTGGGACAAGCATGGGTATCTACTTCTACCTTGCCCCTTTGTTTACCCATTCTATCACAATTTCTTATAGTATCTATTCATATTTCTTCTATTTTGGCTTTTTCAACTAGTTAGACTTGATCTTTCAATAACTTAGACTCAATTACCCATTCTATAAGCACTATTTTTCATTCATAGTAATTTCACCTTCATTTTGTCGTAAAATTTAAAATTTTGCGTGTATTATTTTCAAATGACATGTAAGAGTGGGTCATCCCGCCCCGCTCCGTACCCGTGCGGGTACTACCCGCCCCGACCGGTAGTAGCGTGGGGCAAGGCATGGGTATTGAGGTCCCAGCCCCATCCTGCCCCATTGCCATCACTACCTCTCATATCATCCCACGTCTCAATAGGCCTGCGCCTATCTCTCCTCCTCTTTGTGCACAATTGATCCCACCAAACTAATGCATAATCCATAAATTCGAGCCAAGCTAGAGTTACCTTCCTCTTCTCCGGGTAATGATAGCTGTCAAATATTAGCTCCATCTTGCGCTCCTAATCTAGGTAAGCATCTGGGTCAATCTTTCCTTTAAATGATGGGATGGTCACCTTATTGCCTCGTCAATCATCATCTTCCTCTTGTTGATAGGCAACTCCATCATTTCGTACTCCTCGTATCCTTTTTCGTCATAGAACGACTATAAATTCTTTCTTTCAACTCGCAGTTCCCTCAAGGGTTGATGTCATCGTACATGCTCATATAAAGGTCTTTGTATAGCTAAACTCCCCTTCTTTCTTGTCTTCGTTCCCTAGGGTTAGGGTTAACATTATTGGCATATTGAGCTTTCTCTTGCTCTCATTGTTGAGGATGATCATGATCGTGCCTCTCCAACGTCTCGATCTTAGCTTTAGTTGCTGCTTGTTCTTGAAGTACGGTTGCTAGTTGTGCGGTTATTTATTGTAATGTGCCCACTTTGATTTTCCTCCATTGTTTGATTGATCAAGAAGGCTCCACGAACTTACTCCTCCAAGATAACCTTATTGCCGCACAAGAAACCTTCAAGAACGTCCAAGATTCACTTTCTTGACGTCCAAGACTCCCAAGAATGCTTCAAGAACCGCCAAGAACTCCAAGAATCTTCCTCTTCTCCACTTCATTTGAATTGGGCTCTTGATACCACTTGATATTACCTAATTCAAAGAGAACCTCGAATTCGGACCATAACACTATAGTTGCACACATCGAACTATTTAGAGCTTTTCCCCTTTCTTGAGCAACACAAAAATAAAGACAGTTTGCAAAAATCGATCAAACAATCCCAAACCTGTGGGAAGGACCAATCGATATAGTCGAACTTGCCATGAGTATGGTTGCTTTGATTTTGGTTTTCCTCTCTCTCTCTATGGAGTAAATCTCCTTCTCACTTGAGTGTGAAGAACCCTATTTTCATGTATTAGGATCCTTCTTCTATGAACCTTTGGATGTTATACTGATTGTTTTATTCAATTGACTACCCACAAATAACAGTTAAGGACCTTTTAGTGAGAGTGGGTCCGTTGGCATATCTAGTAGATTTTGCGGTTTTGAATATACACAAGATGACGAGACTAATCCCATTATTCTGGGAAGATCTTAGAAACTGGTGAATGGTAATCGAGGTGCTAGATCGATGAGTCACTCTTAAGTTTGGGTAAAACAACTTGTGATAAATATCTCGGACGATCATCAAGGGGTTTCACCCTCATTTTTAGCTAACACAAGGTCAGAGCAAAGGCCCCTAGAAACTCTACATTTGATGTCCAAGGTATGTGAGGTAAATCATGATTTGTTCCCCACTCTGTCAATGTGGAACATCAAAGGTCATTCTATTGAACCATCGCCGCAGTCTCAAAAGAAAAAAAAAATGAAGCTGAAGGAGCACGGGAAAGGAAAACTTTACTCGAGTAAAGAGTATGAATTTCAAGGCCCTAAGTGAAATTCACGTTTGTGATCTTTCAAGCTCACGACAGGAACTAAAAGATCACAGTCGCGATTTGTCATTGCTCAATCACGCTCTGCCATTGCTTAGTCGTGATATGTCCTTGCTTCCACACTCAAATCTCATTTCTCTTGAGTGAAGTATTCATCTTCGAATCTCGTAAGACTATTCACTTCTTTCATTAATTCACTTTGTTAATGGTTGTGTTCTCTTTATCTTTAGGTACTAGTGGCCTTTAAGTTCATGGAAGTAAAGTGGGTTCAAAAATCATTTTAGTATTGGGTCGGTTATTGAATATAATTATAGAATAGAATATCATGTCTCTTACTCTCTTCTTCTTAAACATTTATACCTTTCTTGCATGGTGGATTGTCAAGCAAAGAAATCAATCAATCAATTCATATCTTTAGCATGCACATAAAGTGTTCGACAAAATGACTAATGACTTTTTCTTATATGTAAATGTTTCTTTTCATATCTTATCAATTGATTTTTCTTGCCATCATTAATGTTTTTACTTATTTACCCTCCTAGTTGAATTGATATCCAATTCTTTTCAAGTTTGAAGGGGTAAACCCCATCGGAATGAGACGTTTTATGTATGGTTAACCTTACTCATGAAGCAAATTTAACTTACCATGCTATATTCCTGGTTTTCTTTCCAAGATGGGCAAGTCAAAGGAGGCTCTTGAATCATCAACTACTGTTCAAGGAGGGAGAAGAATACCTCACCCTTTCCTTCAACTACCTGGTCAAGATTTGAGGAATACAAGTACTATTCAATCCTAGAATTCAGGGAGCATTGATGTGTCGATGGGTTGCTCTACTTGCAGTAAATAAACCGGGTTGGATCCTGTCCTTAAACCTCATTTCTTAAGGAGGATCTTAAACTCATTCTAGCCAATAGAAGAAGGAGAGAGGTAAGCAATAGCAATGATTGATTAACTACCCAAAATGGCACGGGAGGAATAAAAAAAATATTTAATGTCATTAATAATTAAAATTAATAGGTTAAAAAAGGAAAACCAACTTCCCCTTTTACATTCGGCAGCTAATTATTACAACAATTACAAATCAAAAATAGAAATCCGAAATTGATTTTTAATATTTTAAAGATGAAATTTTAAAAGAGAAAATATCTACTCTCTTTGTAGGGACTTGCAATAGGCAATAGCATTATTAATGTTTTCACTAGTATTATTAACGCTTATGAAATAAATAATTAATAATATAACTATTATTATTAACTATTTCAACAAGCCTATCAATGTTTTACAATTACATTGTTAACAATTTGGATCAATTGTGACCGATTTACATTTTCGTCACCAACGTTTACGATGAAATTATTTACGTTGTACCACATCATTATTAATGATTAAACCGTTGTTATCATTGACTTACAACATATTTCCACGATAAATCTCCACGTCATGACCTCTTACAATGACTTCTAATGACATTGTTAACTTTTTGGGATCAATTGATATCATATTGTCGCTTTACATTATCATTCTCAGTGATCAAAAAACACAATATTTATTTTTGACATCTTCTATACTTGTGACATAGTGCACCTATGTGAAATATTCAATAACGAGATATCAAATCATCGATAACAAAATTGTATTTCATTGAAAATAAGCACAAAAATGTTTAACACAATGTTGTATTTTTGTTGGAAACAAAAATAATATTTTTAGGGATTGCACAAAACATATCAATGCTTTAAAATAGTTAACAATTTTAGATCGATTTGTTAACTATTTACATTTTCATCATCACCACTTATGAAAGAATTATTATAGTTATGTAACATCATCATTAATGAATGAATAACACTATCATTGATTTACAACATCTTTATTAACAATTCACGTTAGCACGTCAGGTTCATAACTAGCCAATCATGGCCTCTTATAACGACTTTAAATTACATTATGATTTATGAACGTTTATGTAATGAATTATTAATGATATACCTATCATTATTAATGATTGTATATGCTAATCAATGCTTAATATTATAAGAGTTTACATTGAAATGTGGATAATGACAATTTTAATCATTAATAAATAAGATGTGTGGGCGTTGAAATTATAAGTAAATTTATTGATAATGATCGCATCAAAGGGAAAAACCACCATAAAACGAATGGAAGAGGAAATTGTTGATTATGGTGGATAAAACATTAATAATACGGAAAAAATAAAAAATAAAAAGGAATTTCAAACTTTAATAATTACACATTGATAACTTAACAACGCAAGCAAAAGAGATTCAAAGTTATAAACGAAGCTATAAGGATAATAATGACACCGAAATCAATAAATATTGACAGCGAACGACAATGGTAATGAAGGAAACATTAATGACGTAATGCAAAATTGTTAAAAATAGAGACCAACATGGTTAATAATATAGTCTCATTAGCAATAGTTATTAAATAATGCGGAAAAAATATCGAATGAGAATTGCAAACATTAATAATTACACATTAATAACTTAACAACCCAAGTAAAAAATATTCAAAGTTAAAAAAGAAGCAATAAGGGATAATGCAGGGTAAAATCAAGACGGGATGGACGCCGGAAGGAAGCAACGTCGGACGGGAATGATACCGAAAGCCAGAGTGAAGTCGATGTTGACAGAACCAATACACTTGCTGTTGAAGGAACTCAGACAAGAGACAGACGTAACGGGCCGACGGCAAAGGGAAAAGGATGGGGGCGATGCCGGAAGCCGGAGTGACGCCGTTGTTAGGGAACTCGACGACAAGGAGAAACTCGGCGGGCAAAACGTAGACAACTGCAACAGAGAAACGCAGGCCAAATGAACGAGGAGAGACGAATGCCGGACAAAGAGAGCGTGATTGAGGGACAAACGATGAGGGAACCGCAAGGTAACAACAAAATTTGAGGAGACCTGCAGCGGTGGCGTTGGGTATGAAGGAAGGAAACATGGGTGAATAGGTTATTAAGGTTAATTATTATAGTTTTAATATTAATTATAATTCCCTAAATATCCTTTCTAACTAATTAACCTATAACTTCCTAATAACTACATAAAAGCCCAAAATCAATAAATTGTTTTAAGTTTTTCCTTAAAAAATAGGCTTAAGGACTAGAACTTAGGTCGTCTTTCCTTCTACCTAGGAGGAGTTGAATGGAGATATGATTATGAATCGATTCGCTGAAGCACTAGGTGTCTATCCACCCGGTTTTCTCCACTCCCTAGATGGGAAAGTACTAAAGGATGAGATAGTTGAACGATTTCATCGGTGAAATGATTCAGGCACCAGGCTTGTCTCCCTAATCATCCTACAACCTATGATGCAAAGAAGACAAAGAGTGCATCTCTCTGGCCCAAGTGGAGAATCATCCACGACACCATGTCACACATAGTCTCTCCCAATGAGAAAATATCTAGTAATCTAATCAAAAGAGAAATCAATATGCTCTAATCCATGATTTCCGAGCATCACTTACACCTGGGGTGGTAATTTTAAAAATTTCTAGAAGATTGTGCACAACACTATTATCAAAACTATCCCTGGAGGAGCTTATTTGACTCGACTAGCTCAAAAGTTTGGTATTGACCCTGTTGCAAGTAGATGCACAATCATTAGAACATCTCCCCAACATGAAGTTAACCGAACGGATTGATGGTGAGTCGCACGAAACTATACCGCGAATTAATCCCGAATAGAGCCCAAGTTTTTAAACTCTAGCCGCGTGCAGTATAGGGCAAGTATTTATAATTTCGACCCGGGCCGGTCCATCTACCCCTACTTCAATCGCTTAGGTTTTTATCTAGCAAGCGGCTTTTAGGTTTAAATCTAAGAGCTAAGAAAACTAAAAATTAAACAAACAAGCAAGGAAAGTAAATGGAGGAGAATTCTACTCAAGAGGACTTCACCCGGTTATTGCTCCCCCTAGTCTCATGCTAAGAAGCGACAAACAAAGCTCTAGTGTGAAGGACGTGTTCATACACCACGAGGTGGGTGCAACTAGCTAGGGACAAACTCCCTTAGTCGATCAATGAAGGACAATCAACAAATATAAGCTAGGAGAACTAGCTCTCTTAACCATTAGATTAAGGATTATGATTCATCGCTAGGGAACCTAGCCCTCTTCACCGATCAACCAAGAAGATCCCTAACTCTCTTAGTTAGCTAACTGAGATTTGTTGCAACAAGTTAGAAATCTCACTCACTTAACCTTTCGGCTAAGGGTGACAACGATAGGCTAGGAGACCTAACTCTCTCGACTAGCTGACTATGGATTGCAAACCAAACACTCGGAACTTAATCTGGTCGGTGGAGAGACCAATCCTGATGGAATCACGACCCTACTCCGATACTTGAGATTTTGGTCTTAAATCGACCTAAAGGAGGTTACCTGAGTGGCTAAGAAGTCTAGCTTCCTATTGGATCAAAAGGGAATTTCCACCCTCTAGGTCAATTTTACCCAATATTAAGTTAAAGCTAGCACACTCAATCATTCATGAATAATACCTCAAATATCATATAAAACACTCAATCGACACAATAGGTTCATGTTCTTACATCCTAAAACATAGAGAGACTAAGATTCACAATACCCAAGTGAGTAGGTAGGCTATTCCACAGTTAGACAAGAGAAAACAACAAAAGGGGAAGAAAGAACCAGAAGTGATGCCAATCTTTCCTCCTTGTTGCTTGAGACACCCTTGAGATGAAGAAATCTTCAATCCTCTAGCTAGGAAAAAGCCCAAAGCTCCTTCTTTCTCCTTTGATTTGCACTTTCTCACTCTAGAAGAAACCCTAACCTCTCACTAGAATCCTCTTTATTCTAAAAAATGAAAACCTAGAAAAAGGCTCCCCTTTCTCTCTCCCAGCAGCCTTCTATTTATAGAGCCCGACAGTCACTCCTCACGGTCAGATGTCAAGGCCGTGACATTGGGTCTTTGACCTCGACATTGGACCAAAACACATGTCAATGGTGTCATTTTGGTCCATCTTCACGGTCAACGGCTGATTTTCACGGTCACAGACCGTGAACCACTCGGACGTCAGTAACCTCAGAACAGGCTCTAGAAGCATACAATGTCACTCCCAAAAGGGAAATTGTTACGGTCATAAGACTATGACATTGGACCTTTGCCCTTGACAATTGATTCTCAAGCCCAATGATCAATTGTCAAGGTCTGTTGACCGTGACATTTGACATTTGCCCTTGACATTGGATTGTTCTTCACTTTACTGCACTTTTTGGCGCTTTATCGACTCCAATCATCCCGAAACTCGTCCTCGACCTTCCCACACGTACTAGAACCTGAAATATGACAAAACAAGCACAACCTAGCGTGAAATATGTCGAGGGACGACGAATTGCAAAGTCAAACTATCAAGAAATGAGGGATAAAATGCATACATTTAGGCTCGAATCAGATAGAATGATGTGCATTAAAGGGATCATACCCCAAACACTTCCTCCTCTACTTCAATTGCTTCATCCTGGATTTGCAGGTAATGACACTAGATCTTCCTCCATCCCACCTCAAGAAACTTTAATGAATCAAAATGCAAGACTCATTGCCCAAAATAGTGAGCTACTTTCCAATCAAATGAACACTGAATCCTCCTCAAGCGAGAGAGGGACGCCCAAAGAGATCTAGCAGCCAACCACCTTATACTCCTGCAAATGGGCATTGCTCATACACCCACCTTTCACCTTATCCCCGCAGTGTGACGGGGATAACATTGACTCAGATGGTATGGAGGTTAGTGAATAAGAGGACTTCGATGTCAATGATGATGATGACGAGTGATACTTCTTTTCATTCCAGCAGAAACACTTATTATTTCTATTTAGAATCTATGCTTGTCCTTTAATTATGTTCTATGTGTAATAACCCCCTTTCCTATTGTTTGAATGTGTGCGCTTCAATACTTCCTATCTTTTAGATCTCTAAAGAAGACGTCACTTGTGCACCATTTAACCATTGAACACAACCCCTATGGTAATGATCTGAGACCTCATCTTTGAACTCCCACATTGCGGAAAATGTGTATCTTAAGTGTGTGTTTGTGGGGTAGGGGGTTAAACATTGTATGTTTAGAGTACCGGATGTTTAGAATGAATGCCATAGTCGTTTGATCACTTATCTTGAATGATGATGAATGTTTGATATAATTTAGTGTGAGATTTTGAACAAATGGAATGGATTTTGATGGTTGAATGGCGTGATAGGAATTTACTTGGAACCTAGAATTTGCTCCAAATTTCAAGTTTTGAGGATTCCAATTAAACCCCATAGCATACAATGTGACTACTTGCTTTAAATCCTTGAGGTTAGCTTCTCCTACTCTATCAATCTCGAGGAACGTAGTGTGTGTAATGTCATAGGATGAAGTGCCAAGTTTGACTCTTTAATGTGTCATGTTTGTGTGTTTGAAGAGTGAATGGATGGGTAGGTTGCTTATTTGGAATGCGTGAATCCAAGGTGTGGGTTTAATGATTGTAGCTTGGTTATGTGCTTTCTCCCAACCTTGAGTTTTCATTTAAACAAATAGGGTTTTAGCTCATTCTTTAATTATCTACGTGTGATGCAATTATTGGATGATTTGACATGTTCATAGTAGTAGTAACGCAAAGCGTTTACCTGATCGAGTATGAATTAGAGGGTGATGCGCATGGGGGCCACCGTTAGTTTTGGCTAGCTACCGTACGAAGGTTGGCCATCTTCAGGTTGTGACCCTTCCATACGAGGCCGAGTTATAGGTAGGTGGAAAGAGCGCTAAAAGCGACCCCCCTACTTGCCTGATCCAAGACAAAGCAAATTTTAAAAGTTGCTACAACCCCAAAAGTAAATTTAAAAAAGGAGAATAACGGTTGTGGAGAAAGTTGAGAATAGAACCATGAAAAGCATTCGGTCATTTTACCTACATCTATGGGTCAAAATAGTACATCTTGAATCGGTATCCAATCACCCAAGAACACTCAAGTCGTGACTTTTCAAAAATTCAAATGTTGGCATGTACACCATGCATTTCTAGTCTCTAGTAAACCATATCCTAAGAAAATATTGAGGAGAGAGGCTAAGGACTTCGGGTTGCATGTTCTGGCGTCACGTGGTTGCTTTGGGACAAGCAAATGTCTAAGTGTGGGGAGTTTCATAACACCTAAAATGGTGTTGTCTAGCCCTCTTTTCTTGGATTTTTTTTATTATGGATTGGAGCGTACATGGAGAGTTTAACTCTTGATTTGGCCTAGAAATGCTTCCTCTTGTGTGTTGGTCGTGTTTTGAAGTTTTAAGCATTTTTGGAAAAGAATCTGAGCTCAAGTTTAGGGAAAACGTGTTAAATGGTGAAGATAGAGGATCACGGCCAGAGGGCACAGTTCATGGTTGAGATGTCAAAGGTTGGGAAGAGCTCACGGTCGCGATTTCATATCGCCTAAGCCGCGAACTTGGAGAAGCTGCTCACAAGAGCACAAAAGGTCTCACAATCCATTTTATGGGCCCTCATGATCGAGAACAATAAGATCACAGTCGTGACTTCCAGTTCGTGACCATGAAGTCAAGGCTATGATCTCTCCTTCCGAGCAGCCGACCACGCTGTCATTTCAACTTTGCAGCTTGATGATGAACCTTGTAACAGCGATCTCTTGAATTCCAACCACGATTTGTTTGTCCCTCGGAATCTCAATAAATAGAGGGTTGATCCCCTCGTTTCGGAAGACTTTGAAAGCTGCAAAACCCTGGAGAGGGGAACTAGAGAAATAATTTTCTGCCTTAGAGAGGAAGAGGAGAAGAAGGGAAGAAGGAGGAGTTTCATTGCACAAGAAGAAGCCATTACTCATGTTTTCTTCCTTCCTTTTCATAGCTCTCCTCTCCCCTTCCATGGGGTAATAGCCTAAAGTACTTGGGGCTTTGTCCCCCAAACCCTAACTAGAGTATGATGTGTAATTGAATGTGTGTAGTTAATTTAATGTTAATTTGAGATTATCTAGAGTTTTTAATGCTTCTTTCTAAGCTTGGGAGGAATCAATGTTTGTGTGTCATGTTTAGCCTAGGCCACTTATGGATGAATGCATGGATGCCATTTTTTAGCCTGGGTCATTTTAGGTTATAAATTTATTGTATGTGAATGACTACCTTTAGCTTAGTTAGTTGATCTTAAGTCCTAGTTGGTGGACGAGGTGACCATCACTTGCCAACTACAAGCTCGCCTAGGTAATACTTGGTACTCGAGCGCATTACCATCGACTAATTAAGGACCTTATGTGCGAATGGGTGTAACCCGTTTAGAGAAGATAGAGCGCTATCCCTAGTCACTGAACCCGATTGTGGTGATATTGGGTCGACAGATGTGGCTAGGATGGGAATAAGTGGCGTGACCATTGCATCGGTCCCGTATTAGTGATCTTCGCTCCTCAATTACCTTGAGTTGCTATACCTGTTGATTTCATGTCTACTCGATGTTAGGGAAAGGGCGGTTTGCCCCGGGTATCGTTCTTTTCATTCTTGTTCCTTTCGTTAAGAAATTCCTAGTATCAAAAGCGACCAACTATTGATTGGATAACAGTAGAATTTAATAGGAGTAGGCTAGGGTGTCAGCGATCTCTAGGTAATATGATCAATGTCGCTATACTCGAAGCATGGCAGTGGTATACTTTGTCATTGTCAGGTTCAATAGTTAGCGAGCTAGTATCGTTAATTAAAGCTCGATCTCGCGAGGAATCACTATTTTTTCAGCTAACATGTTAACAATTACACATAAATTGACATTACATAAATAAAAAATTACTAGAACGAATAAAATTGGATAAAAAATAATTTCATGACAATATTATATATACGCTAAATATTATATTTGCTGAAAAAATATCAATTTGATAAAAATACATATGCTTGCCTATAACTAAACGGGTTCGGGTTTGGGTAGGATATTGAGAAAGGCATGCCCACTCATTACCCTCAATATTCAGGTTTTTGTTTTACCCATACCCGTTAAAAATTCTTCAGTTAGGATTTTACTCTACTTGATATATCAAAGTCGGACGGATATCCATGAGTATGATTATTTTTGCTATCCCAAAAATTTTTATGTTATTTATGGTAATGTTCCTATATATTTGTATGGATTGTTAAATTGTAATTGATATGCATTCCCAAAATTGATTCTATGGATCGAACAAATACGGGATCGGTTAGCGTGACTACCCCCTAAAGGGGTAGTGATTTTCAACACCCAGTGTCTTAACCGTCCATTTTAGATAGTCTTAATCTAATGGTCATTGCAAACAGTTGGTAATTGTAATTAATTCAGCAATTAATTACATCGAAAAAGAGAAAGAAGTAAAAAGTGGGTTCCCCCACTCATAATTTAAAATTCATTCCCTCTTACCTTTTTTAATTTCACCGTTTCAGTTTCCTTCTATATCTCTGGCTTCAGAACCCGCAAGCAACCCTTCGCCGCCGACTCATCAAATCGCCGCCATAAACCATCATCTCCTTCACAAACAGCGGTCGGCCCATCCCTCCCGTAGGAAGTCGTCTGTCTTTCGTCCCGAACCATCGACTTCAGAACCCGCCCGCAACCCTTCCCCGCCGATTCATTAAATCACTACCCCCGCCGTAAACCATCATCTCCTTCACAAACAGCGTCGGCTCATCCCTCCCGTCGGAATTCGTCTGTCTTTCCCCCCGAACCATCGACTTCGAACCCGCTTGATCAATTCCCGTCGACGATAGTCTAGCTGCGACAGAGGCTATATAAGCCGATAGGGGCGCCGGCGTGATTTTCCGCTTCAATTCGTCCTAACTGAGGCAAGTATACTTGAACGATAACAATTCACGTCACGAATGCTTTTATTATTGTCTGTCTCTTTCATTACGCTATTGCACGAAAGTTGTAGATTTTTTTGCGCAATGGTAGTTCAAGTAGTGGTAGTTCTAACACTGTAGTGGTAGGTATATCACTCTAGTGGTAGATGTGTAAATATAGTGGTATATCTATCATTATAGTGGTAAATCCTTCACATGCAGCGGTAGATCTATCGCTGGATTGGTTCAAATATCACTAAAGTGGTAGTTAGTTGTAAAGTTTATGTTTAGAGGGCTATCACTGCAGTGATATTTACAAAATCATTTTGGTTCTTTAAAGTACCACTACACTGGTACTTTTGTTAGTTCGTAGTATTGACTTATCTTCCAATGAAACCAGGAATGGCAAGGACGAAGAGAACGGGTCCTGAGATGCCAGCATGCAATCAACTTGCGAGGCAGAATCCTGGGGGCCATAAGGATGCTGGCAAGAAGCCTGCAACCTATGTTTCCAGGCAGGTTGAAATTGGGGTAAATCAGTCTAGTTCCTCTAGTGAGGGTACCAGCAAGAAACGACGTCGTAAGAGCAAGGAAAAAGAAGGACAAGGTCGGAACAAGAGGAATCGTAGTGATGATGTATCCGGCAAGAAGTGCAGCCCTAACTCTATAATTGAAGTGGTGAATGATGGAGTGTCAAACGAGAGAAGGGCTATACTGAAGAAGCTGGGTTTGGGTGTTGTTTTTGAGCTGCAAATGAGAAGGTTTGACAAGCCGCTTTTGAATTGGTTGGTAACCAAGTTCAATGCGGATACAATGTCCATCATCATGGACGATGGCACTGCATTGCCATTTACAGTTGATGATGTTCATCGAGTGTATGGACTTCCTAGGGGTAAAAAGACGGTGACGACTTTTGATTGGGACAGGTGCAAGGAGTTGCGTGATGAACTCACTGGTATGGAAGGAGAAGACCCAGATTGGCACAAGCTGTGGGCTTTGAAAAAGCTATTACCAGCAATTCAGGATGACAAACTGTGGGTACGTTTGTTTGTCATTTCTGTTTTGGATACTTGTTCAAACCAAGCACCAAGAATGTTGCTGAATCTTTGGTGTTGGCATATCTAAAAGACGATGAGTTTAATGAGTTTGCTGAATACAGCTGGTGCCATTATCTGTGGAGTTTTATGAAGCAATCATTTCGGCAGAATAAGACTACAAAATATAAAAATGGAGATCTACATTTGTTGATGGTGTGGTACCTAGATAGGACCGTAAACAGTCAAGAGATGACTACTATGGTTCCTTCCTGCAAGAATTGGACACATACTGCATGCTTCAACAGACGGGTCGAATTGATGGCTGCCTACTCATCATTGGGTTCTGCTCCTTACATTCAGCCACTTGCTGGGATGAAGAAGAAGGACCCCTCCACACGTATAAGGGACATGATGACAAGGAGATTAGAGGCTGTGCAGAGCTTGACCAACGAGGGGTCCCCTAATCTTGAGAGTCTATGAATCGGGACAATGAATCTTTCAGAGGTAAGATACCGCTGAACTGGTATATGTACCACTGAACTGGTATATGTACCACTGTTCTTTAATTTTTATTTCTATATATTTAACGAACGATGTGTTTTGTGTGTGTACAGGTTATCGGGCTCAGGAAGGGCTTTGTATACCAGCAGTCTATTCTATCTCGTCGGGTAGCAGAATGCGACAGTCGCATTGCCGCACTACAAGAAAAAGATAATGAAGCTAAAGATCAAAATGTTGGAGAACTGAAGAAGATGAGGATGGTAGTGATGACGACGGCAGTGCGCCAGAGGGCGATGAAGGTGATGAGGATGAAGAAGAGGGTGATGGGTATGACGAAGGTGATGAGGATGAAGAAGAGGGTCCTGATGATCAAGCCAGAGATCGGGATGATGAAGATGGTGGTGATGGAGTAGACAATCAAGCTGATGTTTTCAGTACGGTGGATCGTGAAGAAGAGGGTCGTGATGATCACGTAAGTGATCGGTCTGGTGAAGGTGGTGATGGCGATGGATTAGGTGATGTCGGTAGTGGTGGAGATGGAGTAGACAAGGAAGCTAATGTTTTCAGTCCGACCGTCGTGGTCACTCCGGTGGGTCAGAGAGATAATAATCAAGGTAACTTCTACTGGTTATATCCTTGTATTTAGATACCAGTGGAGTGGTACATGTACAAATGGAGTGGTATGTGTACCAGTGGAATGATACGTGTACAGTCACCTAACGAGCATAGTTTTTAATGTCCCACATTTTCTCATTTGCAGGTAGTTCTGTCGGGAAGGAAGGTACCATGGTAGAATCAGATGGTGCTGTCGTGGTCACTCCTGTGTTTGAGAGAGGTAAGATTCATGAAAACTTCTATTTTGTATATTCTGTTTTTTTTTTCACAGTGTAGTGGTACATGTGCCAGTGTAGTGGTACATGTACCAGTCGTCTATCAAACGTAATTTATAATGGCACACAACTTCTAAATGCAGGTGGTTCTATCGGGGAGGATGGGAAAACCAGGGATGGTGGCGTTGTGGTCACTCTTGTTGTTGAGATAGGTAAGATTCATGGTAACTTCTATTTGTTATATTCTGGGTTTTCTATGCCAGTGTAGTGGTACATGTGCCAGTGTAGTGGTACATGTACCAGTCGTCTATCGAACGTAATTTCTAATGGCACACAACTTCTAACTGCAGGTGGTTCTGTCGGGGAGGATGGGAAAACCATGGATGGTACCGTGGTAGTATCGGATGGTGGCGTTGTGGTGACTCCTGTTGTTGAGAGAGGTAAGATGCATGGTAACTTCAATTTGTTATATTCTGGGTTTTTTATGCCAGTATAGTGGTACGTGTACCAGTGTAGTGGTACACGTACCAGTCGTCTAACGAGCGTAGTTTCTAATGGCACACAACTTCTGAATGCAGGTGTGACTGTCAAGGAGGATGGGAAAAACTTGGATGGTACAATGGTAGTATCAGATGGAAAAGCAGTCCATAGAACACCATTGTCTGTTAAACCGGTGTCTGTGGTGTTTGATGCGTCAGCAATTATTGCAAGGACGCTGAATCGTATTAAGGCTTATATTCTTGGCGGAGAAGCAGGGGAGGCTGGTGATTGGGTTGATGATTTTATGGAGCATCCACATAGGACTTATAACCTACGAGATAAAAAACCACCGGGAAAGTTTCTACTTTCGCCATATTGCCAAATGAATCGCAAGAAGTTGAGGGCTGATACTGTTGCACTTGCGGTTTCTCCACATTTGGAGCCTGATTTGGTGAGCCAGTTGCGATTTGAGTATGCTATTGCCAAAGGATGGTATGTTGCACTTATATATATACCACTGTATTGATACTTTCATAATTTCAGATAAGTCATTATACAACTGCATTGACACCTTTTACCATTGTCAAAATTATTGTTTAGGGATGGAGAAGAAGTGTTGCGTAAAGGGATCGGCAACGACTTGACTTTGAGAAGGAAGGATGCCCAATCTGTACTCCCAGGAAATCGCATGAATCGGAATTTTGTGGATTGTTATGGTGATTACCTAAACAGAATGAATTCTAGGTGTGGCACCATAACTAGATGGGTGTTCCCAACTTACTTTGCGATATGTTTTATCACTTGCTCTTGACAGATTATTGTGAGTGTAATTAACCTTTAACTAGTATACTGGCATAAAAATATGAGGATGCAGCCGTGAGTGCATTTGGGAAGTGGGATGGTGCGAACACACAAGGAGATTATTGGGGCGAGTCATGCAATCTTTTCGAGCATAACACGTGGATGGATCAGCGTTCATTGCGTGATTGCAAGTTTGTAAGTAAAAATGTCGTTGTAGTAATAACTTAACTCATACATGTACCAAATTAGTGAGACTTACATTGTTTAGTCCTTCAAATGTACTAGTTAAGCTAACTCATTATATTATGCCTCATGTTTTCTTTAAATGTGTGCAGTGGTTCTTCCCATTCAAAACAAAAACCAAGTATGTTCTGTTCTGTGTCAATTTGAAGGACAATAAGTTCGAGTTTATGGATTCCTGTGGGGGAAAATTCACACCGTACTTGGTGGAGGTTGGGAATAGGGTTGTCCAGTTTGAAACCCGGTACATTATGAAGCAGCTAGAAGGGACGTACGACTTCGAGAAGTACAAATGGCGAATTGTTTCTTTAATTCAAAATAGTGATGACAGATTTGGGAGTGTTGGATGTCTCAACTATTGTGAGCTTTGGCAAGGTCGTCTGCTGAGTGAGTGGAAGAAGGATTGGCAGAAAACTAACTATTTCCTTAGCAGGACTGTGGAAATAGTTACAAACATGCTCGAGGACGAGAGTAACCTCATGCTTGAAGAGTTGACAGTTAAAGCTTCTGAGGCACACGAAACATTGTTCCCTGCAGCTACTCAAGTGACCCAGCCATCCTTCGCCAACTGATTCTCTTTTGCTTATGATTCTAGGGGACTATTTGTTTATTTGAATTTGAAGGATAATTTGGTCTTTGTTTACATTTCGGACACCCAAATTGAAACAACGTTATGGATCCTATGGATGGGAATTGCCTATTATGGTGTCTTATTTAATATTTTTGTTGTTTGAAAAAAATTATATACGCGTACCAGTACTGTGGTACATCAAAACAGGTATCGGTTTAATGGTAGTCTGGAACATGTGCCAGTGTAGTGGTAGATCAGAATGTGTTTTTCTTACTTCAACCATAGTTACCTGTCAGAGAATCAAAAATTCAAGCAACAAACTTAAAATTCAGCACACACTATAATATAAAAAATAAGTTGTGATAAAAAACCCAGAAAATAACCAATAGAATTGAAGTTACCAGGGTATCATTACACTGGTACATCTATCACTCCACTGGTACATGTACCACTCCATTTGTACATGTACCACTCTATGTGATAAAAATAATCCAGAATATAACCAATATAAGTTATATAATATATCTCTCTCAACCACAGTGATTAAAAAATTCAGCACAGTTCATAATATGAAAAAAAAAACAGGATATAACCAATAGAAGTTGACAGGATATCACTATACTGGTACATCTATCACTCTACTGGTACATGTACCACTCCATTTCTTGCAACCACAGTGATAAGAAAAAATCAGCATACATCATAATAGGGGAAAATAAGCTGCAATCCTACTGTGTCTTAGATTTTTTTTATGGCTCATCTCAGCATTCAATTGTCTTGCTTTCTCTGAAGCGTATTCCGAAGCACGTTTCATTCGCTTCTTAGTCCGCGTTACGTCTGTCCTCTTTTTAACTGTTTTCCCTCTCGCCTCTAGTTCATCAATGTTTGGCGCACCTTCTTCAGGGATGTCAGCAGTGGCCGACCAAGGTTGCTTTCCTGCACAAAAATTGTTTTTTAGTAAAGTGCACAAATGTTTAAGATAACTGGTAAGAACTACCAGTGTATTGGTACAAAAATGAGTGTACATGTATATGCTATAACAACTTACTTGCAGCAGTATTCACGATTTCCACACCAGACACCTTTAATTTCTCCAAGCCTTCAAGTAACATCTGGTAAACCTCGTCATTTGAAGAAAGACGGATGGCCATCACATTCATCATCCATGTCAACTTTTTTACCCTTGCTACTAAAGAAGATTCATGCGGTTGACTAGGTTGTTGTAGGTTAAAAGCTATGTCTTCCCTTGCATGCCTAGTCCATCTTTTCAATATATAATCCTTGTTGATCTCCTTCAGTTCTTGTGTCTCCGGTCGCGATCGTAAGTGGTCCATTATTTTTAATATGTGCTTATACAACCAGCCCCATGTTTCAAAATGGTGGCAACTACATCTAAATTTCCGCTCTTCAATTTTGACGTGGACCGTCCTCTCGTCAGTCTTATCGAAGCCAGCACCTTCAAATGTGTACACGTCAAATGCAATCCATCCCTCCTCGTCTTTTGCAACATTTGGACAAAGCAAATATGCGAGACTTTTCCCGTACTCATTCAGGAATTCTTTGAGTACTTTATATGTGTACAAATTCTTTACTTGGTCGATAAATGGACATTTTGAGTAACGCACAGGAGGTGCTTCATTGACCAACTGGTAATCCCTTGCTTTTTCGTTTTCTCTTTTCTTTTCAAGCATTCTGTCGAACTGCTCAAAAAATTGGGAGTAGTTGTGGTCTGACTTTAGATACTTCCGTAGGTTGCTGTTGCATGATTCACTGAGTTGGGAGCTTCTCATTCCATTTGTTCTATGCTCTCGCAGACCCAGCCTAGACCATTTGTGCCTGCAATGGTGAAATATGGTACAAAGTATACGGTTAGTGGTAGAAACTACCACTACATTTATAGTCAGCATGATACAACACTACAAAGTATCACTGGAGTGGTACTTATATAATAACCCAATGAAAGCAAAACAATTAAAGAAGGACAAACAAACCTGTGTTTACATAGCTTCGCTAACCAGCGATGTCCGTCTAGACCTTTCCCTTGAAAAAAAGTTTCGATCATTCTGGTCCATACATGAACGAATTCATCCTCCGTGTCAACGTTATACATCAAGATTTGAATCTCTTGCCTTACTCCAGAGTTGTAAAGTGCAGGGGTAAGTTGAACCATCCCATTTTGATGAATATGCCAGGTGCAAAGACCATGAAATGACTCACAAAAATGTTTCTTTATTGCTACCGCTATTGCTTTGGCCTAATCGGTGAATATAGAAACCGGTTGCTTATCAGACATACACTTAAGGAATTGTTGGAAAATCCATGAGAAGTTTTCTGCTGTTTCCTCGCACATCAGGCCCACACCAAAAATGCACAGCTCTTTGTGATTATTAAAGCCGACAAATAAAGCTGTAACAATGGACATGTATCACAAATGTCAGATGACAACTACCAAAACAATGAAATGTATCAGTACTTTGATAGTTGGTAACACTAATTAACGTACCTAATGGTCTGCATCCATTGTTGGTACGATACGTCGTGTCAAAACTGATTGCATCCCCAAAACACTCGTAATCAAACCTCATTTTACCGTCAGCGAAAAAAATGGTTGAAATCTCATCTTTCTCATCAACTTGCATCTCGCTGAAATAGGACGGGTCACATTTAGCCTTGCTCTTGAAATACTGATGAAACATGTTAGCCTCGCCCCGGGTGAAAGGCTTTTTACTTGTTTTTTGGATATAGTTCTTCAAGTCCGTTTGAATAAAAGGCAGATTTTCCTTACCTCCTGCCGCAGCAGCAAATGAATCAAAAGTATTCGAAACCGGGATCCCAGCATCATTTATTTTTGCAAAAAAAGCATATTCAGCAGTTACTTCCCGATTCGAGCGCAAGAATCATCGTGAGGCCTCATCATGTAACTCATGGTCGTGGACGTCCGTCCATTTATAAATTCTGTAATTTCTGGTGTTGTGCTCATACCTGCACCTTGCAATTGCTTTGCAACCAAAACGAGTCTCGCCCCTATCCCTTTCATTATCACTGTCATAATCCACGACATCTTCTTTATTTCTAGGATCCAAAATGCTGCCTTCTTTGTAGCCCCCTTTGCTGCACCTCCCTCCAAAGTAAAATATAAATGGATGTGGAAAGTATGATCTTCTCTTGTAAATTGCACCAGTCTTTCTAACTGATAAGCCTCTTTCATGAGCAAAATTCTTGTAGAACCTAATAAATTCATCCTCGTCCTCAAAACGCAAATGCTTCCATGTCGACTCGTCTTCTGGGACCACGGTGCCAACCACACCTAAGTTTATAACAAAATTGTATCAGAAGAGCTTTTTGGAATTGTGCAATAAATTGTAAAAGAATACCAATGATGAAAAATACCACTACAGTGGTACTTATTGCACTATCACTTCAATGATGAAAAATACCACTACAGTGGTACTTACTAAGACAATTATGTTGTTCCTCCACGACTCCAACGGGCTCGACATTCACAACGACGATATCAGGCGCATGCTCCACGGAGGCCGGATCGTCCAGATCTTCAGGATGTTGGTAAGAGTCGTAGCTGGACTGCCCAAGTTTTAAGAGATCGTCGTCGTTGCTGGTATACTCTATGTTGAGGTCAAATCCAAGGGAACGTTTGGCGGCAGACTTGTGTACACAGGGACCTCCGCCATCCAACTGGACGATGTAATCATCCATTTTTGAAACTGATGGATCCCCGCCAGCCGTGTAGTGATGAACCAGAACTATGGTTCTCCACGGCAATGGAAAGAAACAAGGGGAAATAGCAGAGGAGGGAGGGGAAAATAGAAACAAAGGGAAAGGGAGTAGAAAAGCCACAATTTCCATCCATGGATCCAGCTAAATTGCCCCCTTCCCGTGCATAATTAATATGACAGTTATTCCTTTCTCCATCCATATTTATTTGGGACAACCATTAATACTTGTCTAATAATTAAGTATAAAACTGACCAATCAAAAGGAAGGTGTCGAAAATCACTACCCCTTTAGGGGTTAGCATAGTATCCGACCCCAACAAATACATACTAGTATTGCTTGAATGTGTACTAGTATCAAATGACCTGATTTTTAAAACAATATATATCAAAGTGGATCTCATAGGTCATAATTAATCTTATTTTTTTATAGAAAAATATTTAAAAATTTAAAATTCAAATGAAAGAGATATCATCCACTATAAATAATGAGAGGATTAAATATTTATCCATGAATATTATTAAACCTATAAGGTAGTATTACTTGAGCCCTTTTACTATACTATAAAGTATTGGTGCTTTAATGTACAACTTGAAGTTGTATCATAACATTAAATGTATAAGTTTAAGTTGTACCATAAAGGAATTTGTACTCTTATGTTATGGTACAACTTTACAAGTTGAAGTTGTACCATCACATAAAGGTACAAGTTCAAGTTGTACCATAAATAATATGTACAAAACAGCGTAGGCATAATCTAAAACTGTGCCATAACATTGAATGTACAATTTCAAGTTGTACCATAAAGGTAAAAACCTATAGCACCAATACTATATAGTATTGTAAAATTCCTCGTATTACTTTCACCATTGTTTTTTTGACAATTTGTATTTCTTTTCATTAGCATGGAAGGAGTTGAGCATTTGTTAATTGACATGTGCTAGGCAAACTATTGTCGCACATATGTAAAAATTTGTGTTCTTTAAAAATTTACGAAACATGTTTGATATTGTTTCTGAGAACGCTCATGACCCGAAATGACCCGAAACCCGATTGGTTGGGTCAATTTTTGACCCGAAATCAGCAAACTCATCATGACCCAACCCGTGAATACCCGAAACCCTATGGGTTGGGTCAATTTTTGACCCGAAATCAGCAAACCCATCATGACCCGACACGTGAAGACCCGTAACCCGAGATTCCGAACCCAAAATTACCTAACCCGACCCGATTGCCAGGTAGTGAGCATGATAAATATGAAACCCTCTTCCCATAAAAAAAACTAGCATAGAACTCGACCCGTTGATCGGGAAAACTTGATACTTATGTGTAGATATATCCAAATTTTACATATGTGTGCGATATATGAATCCTTCACAATTTTGGAATTAATAGCATTTCCAAAGTCAAGTTGTTTTACATTCTTGAATAAACAATAACTATATTCATAAAATAAAATAAAATAAAATATTCTTAAAATTTTGTGTTTGAATTGTAAGCGGGCCGAGTAACAAATTAAAATGAAGCCCATGATTATATTCTTAGTCGAACCCAATAGAAGAGGACACGACCCTTAACCTTTTTTTATGAATTGTTGAATTTTATTCATCAAAATAGTGGAGGGTCTATGGGAAGTAGACTAACTCCATGAATAAAAGGTTAAGTACAATTAAAAAGTAAAGAAGAAAAGGATCAAGGAGGTTGGAAAGCAGTGCTAGAGATGGTTTCGAAGAACAAAGAATACAAGTTGGTAATATGTTGCACATGGACAAGCTTGTGAGCCAAAGCTAATTCGCAAACAACACTGCAAATTTTGTTGATAGTGGAGGTGGGAGTCTCTCTTTCATCCTTGAATATTCTTGCATTCCTCTCAATCCACAACTGTCAAAAGATTGCTAATGGGAGGATGCGAACAGCCTTCTTGTATCGAACACCTCTTGAAAGATACGTCCATTGTTGGAGTAACTCGCTACAACGTTTTGGTTTGGGACCTTGAAGTTGCAGCTGCCAGAAAAAAAATCCCATACTTGGTTTGCATAGAGGCAATGCATAAGAAGGTGATCTGAGGACTCTCCTGCAGCATAACACATGCAACAAAAATTGGGCAAACACCATCCACGAGTAATAAGTTGATCGAGAGTAAGGATTTCCCCTTGGAAAACCAACCAAGCAAAAGCCGATATTTTTGGTGGTGCAATCTGGTTCCAAATAATCTTCCCCGGGAAGTTCTCACCAACTTCCATAAAAGCCTCTCGAGTAATGTATGAGTAGGTGCTCTTGACAGAGAACCGCTTATCCGGAAGTAAACATTGTAGAGAAGCTGAGTCTGCATTTAGCCACTGAATAGATATAGCATTGAGGAGATCTTGAAAAAGTTGGTACTGACTTTGCATATTTCCCCTGAAGCTATTATTGAACTCTACATACCATGTAGTAGTGTCATTCTGAATTTGGTACGCTTCAGAAAGTAGACAGGAGCGGTTGGAAGCAGCCGCATAAAGGGAAGAGAAGGAGTTAGCAAGGATGATATGTGGAATCCATGGGTCCTGCCAAAAAGAGATAGGAGAGTTGTACTCGGGTTTGATCACTGCAATACGCCAGAATTCATGCTCAACCTTCAAAATTCTTCGCCAAATTGAGTTGTGCATATGGCTAGAGTTTTGTTGAAGAATCCAAGAATTTGAGCTGTAATTGAATTTGCAAGAAATGAGAGATCTCCACCAAGAGTTTGGCTCAACATGGAACCTCCAAAACCATTTAAGGAGTAAGGAGGTGTTGAAGCTATTCTATATCTTTGATAGACAATCCTCCCATAGAGAGTGGCGCCTTGGTGATCTTCCAATCAACTAAGTGAATTTAACACGACCCTTAACCTTAAGCACGGAGGTGGGATTGCAGTGCAGAAAAAATTAATAGTTCAAAAAGACCAATATGTCCTTCCATTAGTTGCACAAGAAGCTAGGATTTTACATTTGCATATGTTCCCACGCGGAACGTGCATATACTGTTAGAGGATATAAATAAAATAAAGATAAAACTAGGAGTGACTATTTGGTTCGGCCTTTTTGGTTTTACTCGAAATCGGATTGTATAACCCGGACCGAGACCGAGACCGGACCGGGACCAGATAGTAAACAATCTAATCCCATCTTCGGGTTTAGATTTGAGGTAAAAAATTGTTCGGGACCGGATCAAAACCAGATAAAGACCGGATATGTGAGCCCAACACCCAAAATTTAACCAACTCCTCACCCTTTCAGGCCTCAGACCACTAAAATCTCCACAAGTTCAATCTAAAATCAAGACTGAATTGGGACCGGATCGGATCAAGACCGAACTGTATCCAATCCAATCTTTGGTGCTTATATTCCCAAAAAGATTGGTCTGGAACCGAATCAATTCGGACCAATTTAACCGCAGCGGTCCGTATAGCCACCCTAGATGAAACCCCTGCTTATCCTTCTCAATTCTCAATACTTTTTCCTCCTTTCCTTTAATATCTTTTGCTTCCTATTTCTTCTATGGTCAAATCTGATCAAATAACTACCCCATTTTTCGATGATCAAACTGAGGGGAAATCATATTCGAGAAAAAAAAGGGCAAATGGGTGAATCGACAACGTGAGTGATACAATTTTGGATTGGATAGATAAATTGATAGCTATGAAGAACAAGAGGTCAATTTCTTCTCTTTTCTTCAATATGGGGGATTTCAATCATGTTCAGATGGGAGTTGGTCGGACAGTACATGGCGAATTGACTGTTAGTCAACTATTTTGATCGTCAAACATAACGGTCAATTCTTGGGTTTGATGAATTAAATAAAATTTAGGATTAGTTCAGACCACGATATTATATATTAATGTGAAAGATGAAGAAGTTTGGACCAGACAAAAATATTAACTCATGGAGAAGAAATTTATTTAGAATGAAGGGACTTAATCCCTAGAAGCAAGCGAAATTTATCTATCTTGATTAGAAGGTTGTGTTGTTTTTGTGCAAATTGTTTAATGTGATTCACTAAAACCTTTGATAAGATTATCGAGTGTATGAACATGCTTAAGTTTAGTAGGGCTCTTTTCTCTTATAATACATTTGTCATCATGATTACTTGCAAACTAAAACAACGAAAGGAAAAAAAATTCAATTAACATTGATGCATGGGTTAACAAATAACGATCCAAGAACTCTTATAATATCTTTGCCGTCATGATTACTTGCAAACTAAAACAGTGAAAAGAGGAAAAAAGCCAATTAACATTGATGCACGGGTTAGCAAATAACGATCCAAGAACATCACTCAAGCCGCAGCGGAGCGCGGCACAAACTTACCTAGTATCCCTGTACAATCAGCTCTTAGGAAGACGTCGAGTGGAATCCTGCAATGTACAAAATCCATTTTTCCCTACATCTCTACACAATTCTCCATTTCCAATCCCAAATCAAAAAAGTTTTCATTCATCACTAGCTTATAACCCGGCCTGTTGGCCGGAATATTCATATTTCATTATTTATATTTTCATATTACGTTTAAATCTATCAACCCGTTTAATTTTATTGACAATCCTTCGATCGAGATGATACATAAAAAAGAATATATAGATCGAACATTCGCAATCCTACATAAAGTTCAATGCTCTCGTTTGAAGAACAATATGTCACTAATCAAAAAGAAATACAGAGTTGTTGATTCAAATAAACTATATGCTAACAACTCAGCTAAGATGGGACCATCACGACTTGAGAGCAAACGCCAAAATTAGGGTTACCTCCAATATACTAAAAGACTCAAACAAAGTAATAAGGAACAAAATTAGACACTCCTTCTCTATCAGTTCCAGTAGGTTGAATAAAGAATCGACCTACCTACTTCAGTAAATCATTGGATGATTCCTCGTTTTAAAATAGAATTAGGTTGCGATAGCTTTAAAAACCATAAACCTAAAGATCCAAAAGCCACCACTCTCCATTGTACAATACAAAATTTATCCACTCTATCTTCAATCTCAAGAGGCATATGTTTCAACTAAAAATATAATTTTTAATCCACCTTCTGCACCTCCATTTATTGAACTAAATTATATTTGCCATGGGTTGATATCATAGTTGAAATCTTTTACTTTCCCCGTTTAAATCCCCAAGAATAAAATTATAGTGCCAAGAGACTGGAGACTGGGGCGCAAACTATTGCACGATATAGGGAATTTCAGAGGAAGTTAGAAAGAGATAAGAACAATGATAAAAAGGTACAAATTTAAGTATAAATTGAAAAATGAAAGGACGCAACACGTAGTAATAGAATTAATTTCTTCCATGTTGGCCAATTACCAATTTACCTTTAGCGAATATTAAGGAGAGAGCAATGATTTTAGAATTGAGAAACTACATGAAACTCTGTTATGAAAATTACGGTATCAAGCACCCTAAAATACGGTAGACTTAGTGCGCTTGCTAATCATGATGAAAAAATCCTCTAATTTTCAGAGTGTCTCTTTGTGTATGTTTGTATTAAAAAAGATACAAAAAGTTTGTTTAGTATAATTGGTTGTGATTGTTGTCTTTGTTTGAAGAGACTTGGGTTCAAATCTTGATATATTAACATTTTTAATATGGAATAAATAATTAATTGTAAAGACAAAAATGTACTTACTACTTTCACTCTCATTGCAAAAATTTTGAAATAGAGAAAAGTAAACAAAACTCTGCTATATATTATTGGAGGGTAAATGCCAAATTTGGTCACTAAGATTACAAAATCATGTCACGTTTAGTCATTACAAAAAATTAATAACAATTTTGGTCACTCGAATTACTGAAACATGTCACATTTAGTCACCCTCCGTTAGCCGTGACATTCATAAAAAAAAAAAGTAATTCGAGTGACCGAAGTTGGACGGAGTCTAACGAGAGAGTGACTAAATGTGACCTGTTTTAGTAATTCGAGTTGCCAAAATTGATATTAATTTTTTCTAGTGATTAAACATAACATGATTTAGTAATCTCCGTGATAAATGTGGCATTTACCCTATTGGAGGATTGGACTTAAACCCTACATTCCTCCTAGCTAGAGACAATGAATTGAAAGAAGCTTCAATCGTCATGGCGCTCTATTGAACAAGACTTTGCACTTTGCTTGGAACTATCATGAAGAAATCATCGGAGAGCTTCGTATGGTAATTGATGGATAATCTTTGTTATATATCCAATTCCAATTGGATGCACTCAAATATAGAATTGGCTACACAACCAAGAACTTGAGTGGCAAAACAAAAATGTTTCTGGACAGGGATCTGGATACTGGGAGTAACTTGACGACACCGATGGGAGGAGATCTACAAGTGTCCAAAGAGTTTGTGTGTCAGAGAAAACATTTTGTGTGATAATTGCTTTTCAATTTTAATTTATATTTTTAATGGTTTGTTTTTAACTTCTTAAGATAAATAATTTTGTGTTACGGTCTAACAAGAGATGGAGGAAATTATAAATGGATTCACAATTCATTGACTTTCATGGTATCTGGTGCCCTATTTTCACTTTAGTGGTACTCTCCCTTAATTCTCATAATTTAGTGGTATCTGGAGTATTTCTCTCCGTGTTTGTAATCAACGGAAAAAAAATCTAGTAATTAAATATTATAATAATTAACCAGAATTTTATTTTCAAATCTAGTAACCAACTAAATAGGTTTTCATTTTTAGATTCTAGCTTCAGAATCATAAAAGTAACAAACAAACATGTTTTTATCTCAAGAAACAGTAGCATTTTTCAAGATTGATTTTTTGTTGTGCCAACCACAGAAAAACGAAATGACAAGTGCACGGCCATAATCCAACTCAAATTAAACAAGTATAGGCATATTGTCTCGTACACCTATCTATTTAACTTGAATTTTGGATTTTATGTCCAACTTAACTAGATTGGTTAGAGGTTGGACAAAATTGTCATCATTTAGCTCTGATGTTGAGTTATTCGGTTATTCCATTTGACAGTCACGTAACAACACAACAAACTATTTCAACACCCTTGATTTCACCTATTTCTGCGACAAACTTTTGAACCTGAAACCGATGAACGTCAGCAATGAGCCATATTTGTAGAGGCAACTCAACTTCCAAGAAAAAGTTATCGTAAAAAATTGGTCTCTAGCTCTTTTTATATCCAATAAATTAAACTCATGAATGTCATGCAAGAGTAGCTCAGAGTCTTTTCCAACCGGCAGACCGATGAATTCCCTAGTTAGCTCAGACACTATTATTTATCTTCTTCCCGTCAATGTAGCTCTGAAAAAGTCGGCTTTCTGCTTAACAATAGTGAACAAAGGAAAAGCAGATTCCAACACGCAACTATAACCAAACTTTTCTTCCTGCGTAAACAATGTGAAGAAGGTTGCAGTTAAGCTAACACATGGACAACTACCACGACCAAATTCCAAGTAACAGCACAGCCGGCTAAAATGGCACAAAGCAAAGTATATAGCACTACTCTCACATTGGCAACTTCTTACCATAGCCAACAAGAAGAAAAGAATAACAAACAAAGAGCTGTCACTACAAAGGGACAAAGCAAGGAATACGGATATGCAACTTCCCAATGCAGCTGCTCAGGTTAAGAAAAGAACAATCAAAGTTGAAACGACAAGAAACGAACATATGTACAACTTCTTCTAGTTTCCAAGTAAAGGGGTTAAGCTGATGGATAATAGATTAAGAGCAAGCAGTAAGTAAAAGGCAACTGTTCTTGACATTCATGTGCAGAGTTATTCTTACAAAAGGACACTGATAATGGTTAACCTACAAACAGAACGTCCCCTTTAGCATTCTTTCATCCTCATGACATGGCTTCTTTCTTGGTCAGGGAAGGGAACGCCCTTACCCACGACCTACTTAGTGAGAAGCCAACAGGGTATATTGACTGTACAGACCAGGAGAAAGGGGGGCAATAAAAAAGAGTAAGCAGATATGCAATCAGTGGCTAGTCAAAACTCGATGTGCGGCTCCACCTCCCTTGTAAATAGTCTTCTACTGTGACACCATGTTCACTACTGGTGATGGAAATGGAATCATCCTGCAGATCTAGCAATGCAACATTAAGATGGGATTGAATGCCGCTTGGATCTGTTCCCCCTTTAGTAGCATTACGATGCTCTGATTGAGCGATTTCTTGATTTGCCCAGTTTGTTACTTCACTATCACCTTGGAGCAGCTTCAGAATCTGCCAGTCACAGAAACCGCATCATGAAAAAAGGGGCCAATTTTGGAACTAAACATCACACATATTCTTATAAGGCTAAAGCTTCACTCACAAGGCTGATTTGTGGCCGAGATTTGGGACAACTTCTGATGCAAAGAGTCGCAGCCAAGACCATTCTGTCAATCTCATCCTCTGCATTCTCAGTTTCTATATGCGAATCCAGGAAATGAGACTGTTTACCGCCGTGTAAAATCGGTCTTGCCTAGAAAACAAATTAAATTCTAGAATTAGTAACTATCTTCAAAAGCTAATCCACATTACAGTTTCAAGTTAAACATTCAGTTGGCATTTATCAAACAGATTATAGAAAGAATTTGCACATGACTAACATACTTGATAGCACAAAGTCTAAGGAGAGGAGACATGGAACTTATCATCCACAACATTTCAATTTGATTACTCTATATCCTTATCCATTCAGATTGAGTTTCGTATCAGCATTGGGGGTACAAGGGTTGCAGTGTTGAGAAACCATACCCACATAATAAGGCTCTCTTGGCACTGACTATCTTGACTCGTGATTGCCATTCTGCCAGAGAGAAGCTCAAGAAGCACAACACCAAATGCGAAGACGTCTAATTTGTCACTCATTCTGCCATGCATGAAATACTCCGGAGCCAAGTAACTGCAATTGGCCAATTAGGAATCGTGAGCTATAGCCCTGTACAAACTCTAGAATAAATGACAGAAATATGTTTATGAAGAGGGTTAATTATTCACCCAAATGTTCCTACAATGTCGCTGTTAGGCCCTTCTGTCAAAGAACTCATCCAACAAGCTAGTCCAAAATCAGACAGCTGATCGGACATGCCAAGTTAAAGAGAAAATCAGATAGAGGCATAGCTCAGTTTTAAGAGAAACAAATGAAGTTATAGGAGGGATTTTAAGTAGCAGGATATAGAACCTGTGGCTCAAAATCATCTGAGAGAAGAACATTTGAAGATTTCACATCCCTGTGAATCACAGGATGATCACAGTGGTTGTGTAAATAGTCAAGGGCTTCAGCTACACCTACAGCCACCTTGTGTCTCTCTTGCCAACCAAATGTTCTCACGTCCTTCTTAATGCCTTTCAGTTTAATGCAACAATTGGTGGTTAGGAAACAAATAAACAATGAGGTAAGAAATATCCAATGCATAGATCATTTACCGTGAAGGTTCTCTTCCAGGCTTCCTCTTGATAAAAACTCATATACCAAAAGTAATTTACAGTGATCAAAATAGAAGCCGAAGAGTGATATTATGTTCTTGTGATGTAAAGTCGTGATCATCTCAATTTCCACAATGAACTCTTTTACCACATCTTCAGATGGCTTCAAGATTTTCACTGCCAATTCCTTGCCACTAAGAAGAAGGCCTTTATAGACATGACTACTACCACCAGTTCCAACCATGTTCTCTGGAAATAAATGAAAGAACAAATAAGGTGGGGAGGCTACGATTTTCTCTATTAAACTTGGTAGCATGAAATTTAGGGGAAATGGTAAAATACCTGGAGCAAAGTTAGAGGTGGCTACCACGAGTTCTTCATAACTGAACCATCGACACATTGATGAATATTTTTCATATAAACCCTTCAACTCCTCGGGAAGGCTATCTGAGAAGGAGGGTGAAACAGGTGATAACGGTGCCAATCCCACCTTAGACCCTATTGGTACAATAGTACCGCTCTGTCCTTGAAGAATTGCCGACTTATCTTTATGTGAACGAGAACCACTCTGCCTTTGATCAGGATACACAACTGATGATGAATTCTGGGTTGGTAGTTTCAGGAACCGTCTTACAGCCTTTGAAGCATGAAATCTCTTTGTGTTTTCTTGCTTTCCTGAAAAAGTCTGGCGAACAAGCTTCCAACCCAGTTTGTGATGATCTGGCAGCAATTCACTCCTCACATTAGAATGTGAAGTTGACTTACTCTCACTCCCCCGATACGGCACCAAAGCTCTGGAACTACGGGCTTTATGAGCAAGACAAGATACTCCAGCTTCCGTTTCATCCTTCACCAACAAGCTTGACCCGCAATGCAGAGAATTCACAGCCAGCATTTTCTGAGAAGAACTAAGCTTTTCCTGGATCGATCCATCTGCCACCACAAAATAGGATTCAGACCAGTTACCAACCCACAGTTAATACGGAAATTCATTGCTACACTTAACCACATTGGAGCATGACATAGTTAGATCCAAAAGAGTTGGTAGGAGAAATTCTGAAACCTTGTGAATGATCCCCATTTGCTGCTCTCTCATACATAACTTTGCCATTGCTAATAGCAAACACGGAGCAAGTACTCGACAATTTCTTGGAGCAGTACTTGGCTATGGTGATCGTAGGACGGATTGTGTGATTTCTCTTAGAAGTCCCAACAATGATTTTTGATGCACCATTAACTTTCGCCTCCCTCACCAGAACTCTCTTTACGGAGTCACCCCTGCACACTTTAAGCTTCAAATCCACCTGAAATCCAACATTTTCCCAGATCATTCACCCAGAAATATCATGAAATAGTCAATTTGATTAGGGAGAGGAGGGAGAGAGAAACAGAAGGAAGTTACCTGCTTTAAGTTGCAGAAACCTTCGTAAACCGCCAACAAACAATCAAATGTCTTCACCAAAGCCAGAAGCGATCCCGTTCCTCCTTCAATTTCTGCCACACCCAAACGAGAAACCAAAATGGAAAAAAAAAAAAAAAAAGGAAATTGACGTTAAGAAGATCGGAAATCAAACAAACACGGAAAGAGAAGGTAAAGTTTATTTAGAATCAACCTGCGGAGGCGGTGGAATTTAGGACATGAAGAGCAATGACGCGGTCCCCTGGTTTGGTCGCTTTCATCAGAGCCCATGTGAGCAGCTCCTTGCTCTGTGAGTCCAACCTCACTCCAACCAACACCACTTCCTTTCCCCTACTGCCGCCGGCGTTACTACTGCCGCTGACCGCCGCCGTTTCTTCGTCCGTGAGCTTCATCGCTCAGTGTCGTCTGGGTTTCCCAAAACTGGTCTGTGAGGAGGTTGGGCAGTCATGAGAAATTAATAATAAGAATAAGAATGAAAATACGATTACCCATGGAGGCAAAACTCTGCTTTTTTGGCCATTTGTTATTGCGGGCAGAGGCAAGATGAAACAAACAGGGAATCGGATCCCCGTTGCTCGCGGGTTGCAGAGAGAGCATTAACTATTTTCAAAGCTGTCTTTTCTCTCTCTTTCAGATTACTTCTTGAATAATGATAATCTCCTTTGTTCACCAAATAACATCTAATAATCTCGAATTATTACCTCTCTTTTCATAATCGAACCACGAGCTGAACCGAAAAAGTTAGTGGTTTAGGGTTTAATGGTTAACCGTTACAAAATCGTTGATAAACCGTTCATGATATATAACATACAAGACTTGTATATCACACTAATTTAAGAATGAAGTTATCATTGATCATAAACAATTTTAAATTCATATCATCACCAAAATATCTAATAAATCATTGAAACCGTCTCATAGAAGAAATCATAAGTTTTTTAATTCAAGTTAAAAATCATGGTGCCAGTTGGTAGTAGATCACATAAAAACGACAACAAGGTTGAAAAATGAGAAGACGTATATAAAATATATAATCATGGTGTGATGGTCTTAGTTTACGTTAAAGTATTTTTTAAAAAACTTTTTGCTTAAAATAGTTAACTAGTGGACTAGTTAAACCGCAGTGGTTCATCTAGTTTTATGTTGAACCGTGAAAAATTGTTTGGCCCATCAATAACCGTCCAAGCAATGAACCGGACCGCTATCATAACTGGTTTGACGGTTCTACTGGCCCAACCGTTGATCCGGTTCGGTTCTTATAACAATGGGTATTTCTAATATCATTTTTTTCGTTGAATATAATAACATTTTGTACCCCTCTAAATTTTTTAACTAATATAATCTTCTAAAATTAAAACGTAACAAATTTATCCTTTCATCCAATTATCTGTTAAGTGGCCATTAGATGTGAAATGACTCAATTACCCCTCATTTACCCTTAAATACTCCTAATTTCACTTTTAGTTATTTTATGTTTCAAATCAATTAATTAATAAAATAAAATAGGCAAAATACAGCTGTATATCCACAACTATCAAGTTTGTGACAAATATATCCACAACTATCGAAATACACGAAATATCTATTTCCGTCCACTCCGTTAACTCCGTCAGTTAACTCGATGACTGGGCAAACGGTAGATGCTTAGTTGGCGTGTTTCTAACCCCACTAAATGATGTGGATTAAAAGAGAAAAAAATTATGCAAAATACAGTTGTATATCCACAACTATCAGGTTTGTGACAAATAGATCCACAACTATCGAAATACACGAAATATCCAAAAATCGGAAGGTTGTGTGACAAATCTATCCACTCTCGTCTGAAACTATAACGGCGTGTCAGATGACGTTAAATTGACTAACGAAATGTTGAATCAATGTCATCTCACCTGCCACATAAGCCAAAAAGCAACAAAACTTTACACCGCTACCTGTTAGACCTCACTGCTGCAGTCTTCTCTGTTGGCGATTTGGTTAGATTCAAGTTTTTTTTGTTTGAGATTCAAGCTTGGTATCACCATGGCGCTGACTGCATGGAAGCCATCGGAGTAAAAGGGAGGCAATGGTTGGAGATTGTGGCTGGAATCGAAATCTGGGCTTGGGGTAGGGTTATTTGGGGTGGAAGCGTTGATCGGAGGAGGATTAGTGGTTATCGGGCGTGTTTTTGGGTTGGATTTTTAGTCTCACCGTCTGTGGTTTTAGGGTTTTTAAATTTTTTTCTCTTTTAATCCACGTCATTCAGTGGGGTCAGAAACACGCCAACTAAGCATCCTAAGCATCCACCATCTGTCCAGTCATCAAGTTAACTGACGGAGTTAACCGAGTGGACGAAAATGGATTTTTCGTGTATTTCAATAGTTGTTGATATATTTATTACAAACCTGATAGTGGTGGATATATTTGTCACAAACATGATAGTTGTGGATATACAGCTGTATTTTGCCTTTATTCAACTAGCCTATTTGGCATCTGCGTGTAAAGTTTTGTTGCTTTTTGGCTTATATGGCAGGTGAGATGGCATCGATTCAACATTCCGTTAGTCAATTTAACGCCGTATGACACGTCGTTATAGTTTCAGACGGAATTGGATAGATTTGTCACACAACCTTCCGGTTTTTGGATATTTCGTGTATTTTGATACTTGTGGATATATTTGTCACAAACCTGATAGTTGTGGATATACAACTGTATTTTGCCAATAAAATAACCCAAACTAAATCACACCGAAGCCGCTCAAGCTCTTCCTCAAAGCCGCCGCAACCCCCGCCGTCTTCCTCCGACATCTCTCCCCTCGATCTGGATATGGTGGTTTCAATTAATTGTTTCTCGTCGGCGAATAATCGATAGGGTTCCCCAATTGTTTGCCTTCTCGATCATTCCATAGGAGAAACACAGTTCCTTTCTTTTTATTTGGTGGTTGTGCGTCTCTCTTTCTTTTCTAAATATTGTTTTGACTTTTGTGGTTCTAAACTCATCCAACTGTGCAAATCTGTGGGTTTTTGGGAGATTAAAATTGGGTTCTTTCTCAATTTTCCCAATTCGATTGGGATTCGATGGAACAATTGAGGCTTGCTTTTATAGAACTGAATGGCTAAACGTCGCCCTAGTTTTACTATAATTGCCCTAAATTAAAACTGGAAATTACATAAATGTCCAAGAAAAAATCACAACCAAACACATTCTAATATACCCGTCGACCTCCACCCCCATCCACCGCCACCCAATCTGCCGCCGCAGAATCCCTCCCGTCAAAGTCGTCGGTGTGTCCACGTCCAGCCCCAGCCACCACCACCCAATCCGCCCCACAGAATTCCTACCTTCATATATATTAATGTCGTCCACCTGCCACCGCCAACCATTCCATCGTCATATCCAATTATCTACGTTTTTGCCTCTTATGTTCTACCGCCACCGTCTTTCTCATCGACGACTTGGTAAATCATAAAAAATGACATATAAAAGTAACTTTGCTTGGTTGGATTCATTCCTTGCAGGCGGCAAGGTGCAAATTTATGAGAGATTTTGGGAATCTAAGGTGTTGGAAGGAGCCCCGCACACACGACGAAATAATTGGTGGCCATTCGTGGAAATTAGTGGCGGCAGATATTGTCAATTTCTTTTTTGTTGGATGATTTGTATATGTTTGGAATAAAATATTTTTTAGCACTACACGAAGGATGAAAACGTATTTTAAACTTTTAAATTAGGGCGGTTATAGTAAAATCTGGGCGACAATTAGCAACTCCCTTATAGAAAGTTAGAATTTTCTTGGAATCGACGAAGCAGTCCATGAGGTCAACCGAGTGAAGTGATGGGAAGAGGGGAGAGATGTCGGAGGAAGACGTTGGGGGCTATGACGACTCTAGGGAAGAGCTTGAGCGGATTCGGTGTGAATTAGTTTAAGTTATTTTATTAATTAATTGATTTGAGACATAAGATAATTAAACTAAAATTAGGAGTATTTAAGAGTAAATGAAGGGTAGTTGAGTGAGTTCACAACACATTTAACGGCCATTTAACATATAATTGGATGAAACTGTAAATTTGTTACGTTTTGATTTTCGAAGAGTATGCTTGTGCCAAAATTTAGATGGGTAAATTTGTTAATCTACCATAGTAGAGGGGTACAAAATGGTATTAATCCTTCATAATAACTTACTTCGGTTAGTTATTCTGAAATCTCACATTATTTTGGTCTGTTCCAAACTTATCCTCTTTCTATTCTTCACCCACCCTCTTCGCCGTCCAGTTCATCCTCCTCCGGTTTAGAGGTAGACAAGATTCGCTCTCTCTCCTCATCTTTGTTGTCATTACTCGTTCTTGCCATCGTCGCCCTCTCTCGCCGCGCCGAATCAATCACTCGTCCCATCCTCCGTGATTTTGCCGGATATGTTAGAATAAAGAAAGAGGGGATCCAGGTACTAAAGCGGGTTGTCGACGACATCTTATTGGCGGCATCTAAGCCATATTCTTGCTTTGGATTTCTGGGTTGAAGCTCGGAGGTCGAATCAAAGTCGAAGGTTGAAACTCGATATCGATTTCTTTCGAGCACGAAGATCAAATCTAGGTCTCTGAGTTGAATCTCGAAGGTTGAATCAAAGTCGGAGTGTGAAGCTCAACACCGATGGAAGGGGGAAATGTATCAAATATGAGAGTGATAAACACTATAAATAAAGTGTCATCAACCTCCACTAGAAGAAGAGCAAGATGCCCCCACCATTCAATAGATCTTGGATGACTTCATCAAAGAAGAAAATTCATCTAGCTCGATGGAGGAAACTTCAAGCCACACCCATCAAGAGTTCAACTCAATTTGGGAGGAGAAAACGGAGGAAGACTGCACCTTGGATCTTAGAAAATAAGAAACCTCTACATCACGATCCACAACAAAAGAAGAAAAGCACGAAGTAGCCATCCCGCACTATTCATAGAAGAACCAAGATTTAGAGAGGATGAACCCATTCAATATCTCATTTTATCACCTTTTCAAGGATCTACACAACCCTTGGAAAATAAGAATCTTGAAGAAGTAAGAGTTTAGTATAAAGAATTCACCATTCATACGAGCATTCTTGGTGGAAAGATAGAGGATGTTCCTTAAGTTAAAGACCCTAAAGACAATTTTGAAATCAAGGTGGAGATGCATCAAGGGGCCAAGCCATATCTCGATAGACTACTTAATGAGGATCCATATGCAGTATTTATGGAGTGCCATGAGACCATAGTGTCATATCTAACCCAAAGAGGGGAGTATATGAGTTACCTCTACCACATGCCTAAAATTCAAAGTGTGGGGTAAAAGGTGCAAAGTGGAGACTAAGGTGGTTGTTGCTTCAAACAAAAAGAAGAAGAAAGTTGGTATATACTTGGAGCCTACAATCAAGACGGTAGACTTCAAGGAAGCCTTAAGTTGGGGACCTTGAAGGATGAAGAGCTATGCCTAGCTCAAAGGCATAAAAGAAAGAGTGCTTCATGGGAGGCACCCATATCTGGCATCCAACTTATTAATGAGGTAAAATAAAAGTGCTATTGTGGAGAAGGTTCGAATTTCTAAGTTTATTTTAGTTTCAACTTTATGTTGGGGAGGAGAAGCACTTGCTTCCCTTTGCTTTGTTAATTTGATGTTTTTATTTTGTTTTATGAAATTCATAGAAAAATAAAGGGGGAAAAGGAGAAAGGAGATCCAAATATGCTGAAATTGATGAATCTCCCGATAACAAGGAGAACACACTCAGAAATGGAGCAGGAAATAGAGCAACAGTTCCACCCGTTGCACCACACGAAGAAGGATTTGACGCTGAAATTCCTTCTCCTACAAAAAGAAGGATTTGAATAATCCGTTTCGAAGAAGAAAAATAACGACGACTCGACCTGCCACTATCACTCACCGCCCCATTTCCTTTTCCTTAGCGCATAATGACTCAAAATAAACCAAATCCGAGAAGGAAATTATTGGAGCTGCCCGCGGATGCCCACCCGTCATTCACCTATAAAAGAGAGAAACCCCCCTATTCGTTTTCGTCACATAAACTCACGAAGATTTAAGAGCATTCAGTGCCAAAAATCGGTGAAGCAACTCGTGGAGCTCAATTCCAAAGAGATTTTTCAAGAAAGGAGTTGTGAATACCCATCTTTGTAAGATGGTGGAGGAAAGAGAATGAGCATCAAAGATAGAAAAAAGAGGGAGAAGGCCATCCAAGAAGATAAGAAGATGAGAAAGAATTCGATGGAGCTGCTTAAGCCCAAACAACGGAGGCATCTCAAGCCAAGAAGGAGAACATAAACAATGACAACCTCAAAGGAGATGGCAATCCATGAAGAAGCCTCTCAACATACCTCAACGGTGGAGAAAATTATGGATGCTTTAGGAGGTGAGGAGAGTGTTATGCCACTATTGGAGAGATTATTTCTATGGAGAGACCAAGGGAGAAGCCCGGGCAACTTATGGAGAAGAAGAGTATTGAGAAGACCAACATCAAATCAACTCCTTATGGACGTAAAGAACTCATTCAAGTATATGAAAAAAGGAGGATCTTGGTCATTGCGCAATCAATTACCTCCTAGATAACCATAATGTAGAGTAAGGATTGATGAATTTTGATTCTAGCATCAACATCCTACCACTACCTCTCTATCAAGATATGGGTCTAGCTGACATGGAGGATATTGAAATGGAGACAAGATGGCATATAACACCCCATGTCAACATCTTGGAGTAGTTCGAGGATTAAGAACCCAAATTGGACCATTCGTCTTCTTTCTTGACTATGTGGTGATTCAGATGAAGATAGAGACCCCATATTCCCTAATCTTTGGAAGACCATTTCTGGCCACTTCCGGTGCTATGATCAATGCAGCAAAAAGAGAGATCACACTACAAGTAGGAGAGATCATGCATAGAGTACTAGGGTATATTGAAAACAAGGAGAAGGCCGCCAATGATGACACTCAAAATAGTCCGTACAATGCCGAAGATGCTGCTAGATAAGACCGAGGAGCTGGAGTATGAAGCATTGCAAGATTTTCAGGAGTTCCTACGACACCCCCCCCCCCCCAATTGAGCTTGCCACAATAACACCAACTAGATAGGGAGACGAAGAGATGTCAAAACTCAATTGGCAATCCAATGAGGGCATGTTCTTCAATTGGGAGTAACATCTATCCCTTTGTTTTTCTTTGGATTTAGGAGTTGAACACTTGCTCTCTCCTTTGTTTGCTTTTGTTTGTTTTGTTTGATTTAGAGTCTCCCTAAACATAATAAGTGTTAGTAACCTAAGCCTTCTATCTCAAAAATTGAATGCCAAGTTGAGTAAAGTAGTTTCAAACTTTTCCATAGCTTACTATCTTTTAGTCCATTGAGGACAATGTACATTTTAAAGTGTAGGGTGGAATTGGGTGTTACATGTTACTTGTCTATGCTTGATTCATGATAAAATATTAGTCATTTAATCTCGAAAATACTAGTTTTATGATCCATTTGAATTTTAGTTTAAAAAAAAAAACTAAAGTTGTTTTCCATCCAATAACTTTTAGTCGTCCCCTACAAGCTTTTCACTACTCATCTTACTTTGAATAAATGAGTCTAGTGAATATCATTTAATATAGGGAGGATAGGTAGTGACTATTGATAGGGCAAAAGCGTAATGCCAGTTCCTATCTTGTAGTAAAACCGGAAATCCGGGTATCCTCTCCCAGGGACTGGTACAACCTTATAATTTATCAATTCTGCGGAGCAAACTATCGGTGAGAAATGGTTTGGTTTATGAGATTATTAACTAATAGCAAAATAACTAAACTAATTAAGCAAGTAAACTTGTCGGGAGAAATTCAATGGGAGAAAGCTCTGGCAGAAATACCGGGACTCGCTACCTATCATATCCAAATTAATTCACATATTCCAATCAATTTAATCCATATCTCTACAGCCAGGATATCACGAATGTGTTAGCTATCCCTGTCGGGAATTACTAAGTACTAAACAATTAATTCAAATCCTACTGTCGTAGCTCAATGAATTAACTATTTAGCCTGAAGAACGATATCCCAATCAAGACCGCATTTATTTAATCCACTGTCGCTTCGATAAGTTACTATGTCACATGAAATAGGTTCAGTTATTAGGGTTTCACTGTCGCTAATAACCTAATTAACTACAATTCATTGTATTGGTGGCCAGTCAACACAAAGCATTAAGTAATTTCATGCAATAGAGATTGGAAGAAAAGAATTATGAATCAATCCATCAAATATAGAAATAGCTACATCCTATGGTGTTTCCCCCAGAAATTGGGGTTTAGTTCATGACGAAACTGAGATAAAACAATAGGGTTTTGTTCATCATGTTCTAAATCAACAATAAACAACTAGTTCGGTCTAGAAAATCCAACCAAAGTAATCGCTCTCGTTGAACTCTGCTCAAGCCGCCTTGGAAAACTGATCGTCGAGCTGTTGTCTCCAAATCGCCGCCTACACTAACCTGCGCTGCGCCCTGCTGCCTTTCTTTTTCCAAAATAGATTTTCCCCCAAATCCAATTGCCCCAACCGCCTTTTCTTTCTTTCTTTCCGTGCCCTGGTATTCGGCCCACTTCTTTCCTCTTCCTCCACAAATAATTTGGCCCAAAAATTCCCCCAGAGACTTTAGTTCTGTCCCCAGTCCAACTCCCCCTCGTCCTCTCTTCCACCTTGTGTCCAATTCCGCTGGGCCATGAGCCCAATAATTCCTCCACCTAAACCCTCCAGCATCCTCCCACAATACCACTTCCGGACCATTTAGGCCCACTGCTCCCCCTAGCCCAAGTGAGTATTCCACCAGTGATTCGAGCCCGATTGATTGCTTGTGCACTAGCTTCTTTTTCGTGCTTTCTTTACCTGTAACATATCAAACTCATGGCACTAGGCAGTAATGGTTTTTCAACCATTCACGGGTTAGCGAGCTCGAAAATAGCACCAATTGGCTTAAATATATCATGGGATAGTCACATAAAGTTCAAGAATCAGATATATTAAAGCCGATTATCACAACCCCACACTCAATTGTTGCTTGTCCCTAAGCAACGACTCAAACAACACAAACACATAACCATCCAAAACAATGACACACCACAGACTCACCACTAAAAAAAACAAAATTTTCCTTGTACTCTTGTTGTAATCAGTAGTTTCTTTCTCAAAGGACAAGTTGTGCTTTAATGATCATACGTTTCACCCCACACTCAAGGTCTTTGCAACCCTTAACCATTGACTGACTCAAATCCATCAGAAACTCAAATAGCAACACTCAATTCCGATAGTCGGTAGTGGGTGATTAACAACTTATGGTGTAACATTTATTAGGAGAATCTAACCACATCAGTGAGGTGCATATCTCGTGAGGACAATCTGGCTTACTCACACCAATCGTAAGCAATTAACAAAGCAGGAGTCTCAAAAACTAATGGGGGAAGCCTTTCGCAAACATAATTTTAACTTTAAGCACATCACTACCTTTTATGACAAGGAGAGGCTTTCTCTCTTTTGATTTTGCTTGCCGAGTGGTCGTATTTAGTACAAGTGGGATTTGTTTCTTACTACCGGTGACCGAGCAAGAGCAATTTCTGCTTCTTAGCACTCGCATAAGGGCTTCTTTTAGCTCCTTTTCCTCGGTCCGTGTGGAGGGTCATTGCACATCCTCTAATGGCACTTCACTCAACCGGGGATCGTACTTGATAAGCAACATCGTACGGTCGCGAACCGATTCTCAATTGAATCTTTCCTAATCCCCATGTGCAATGAGTGATTGCCTCACACGATTTTGGCATTTTACCCACACTTTAATTGTTATGGCAACTTTCTTATATTTTACTTGTCAGTCAGTGTTTTCTTTTATGAAGATACAGTTCACCCCATCATAAAACAATCAAAACAGAGAGACTCGTTGCAAAATCAAAAGCTCACAATTTATGCAAGTAAGCACGGTATCCAAACATATCGGATGGTCAATGTTCTCCACCTAACTACTTCACCACAAGTCATTACACTATCCTCACAAAAGAGAATGTTGCTAGAAGAGTTTGCTCATTCAAAGCATATCAAGTCAGTCAAAGCATCAAGTTCATTGTGAAGAACTATGCAATTCAACACTACTGGGGTAATTTCGATGATTTCATTCAAGCACAAACTCATTTCACACGCATCACGGTCATTTACATCATGTTACCACAAGAGTACAAGGTTTTGTTTTTAATTTTCTGATATTTAGGTGTTTTTTTAGCCATTAGCTTTGCACAGGCAGACTGCACCAACACAGGCAAACTGCATGCAGTTTGGCTGTGCTCAACCTAATGGCAATTTTTTTTATATGACATACACATGACGAGAGACTGTGGACAACTAAGACTTGACACCTTAACATAAAACACGACAAGAACACAGACCATCCACCCCACACTCAGGATGGAGATTGTCCATAATGTTTGCTACTACACACGACACACCAACAGGTTCACCTAGCTAACATTATTACAGAACATCATCCACTACGAGAAGTATTCACAAAGAAAAGAAAAAAGAACCTCGGGACAAGCTCCTATGAAGGAGGGGTCGATGAAGAAATGCCGAACTTCTCATCTAGACGCTGGTTGAGCTCCTTGATCTTCTTATCTTTCTCTGTGTCTCTTCCAAGATAGCTATTATGGCTCTGAGATCGTCTCCAGATGATAGTGAAGCTGGTACAACTGGTGGAGTAGCTCTTGGATGCGGAACTGGAGGTGAATGTGATGCTGACTCTGACTGACACTCGTTGCAGAGTGCCCTACTGCTGGTACTGGTGATGATGAACAAGCACCCAGAGGCATGGCTGTTGGAGCTGGAGCTGTTGTCGGAGTGGCTACCGATGTTGCTGGAGATGATGCTGAAGTAGAAGTTGATCTAGCAGCCTTTGCTGCCCTTTTCCGATTGTTCTCACTCTTCCACTCCTTATATTTGGCAATGGATAGATATTCACCACGACATCCTGCTTTCCTCAGAAAACCCAATTTGCCTAACGCTGTTTCCCCAAGCAGCGTCGAGCCCTCACTTATCTCCAAACCCGTAGGGTTCTCGGTAACCCCCAGTAAGCTCGAGCTAATGCAGTAATGATTCCCCCACACATAATAGCTCCACAAGTTTTGAGTGATTCATTTTCAAGCATCTTACCCACCATGTATCCAACACACAATGGTGCTCCAGTGACGAAACTGTGAATGTACCTGAGATTGGTGGTGTAGACACCACTAGCATTGGATCCCTTTCCCAAGACAGTTCCAGCCAAGTAGTCGTGTACTAGTGGGATCACAGGGTCTCGGATAGATGCTCTCCTCGAAGAACTAGGATTGAAGTCCTTTCCATTTGTCACAATTTTCTTCCAAAACTCTCCCAAATCCTGTGTTTCATCAGGAATTGCATCTGTTGCACCATCGAAGTAAAGTGCTCGGTTCACTTGGCTCAAAGTGAGGGACTTGGTTTGCCCGGCCAAAGTACTCTAAAGCTTGCTCTCAACCCCACTATCCTCGAAGCTGTAGGTGCCCAAGAATGCTCTGGTGAGGTATGGATAGGTGGGGAAGTGCAGCTCCGGAAATCTTGCCCAATTCATCCTGCGGAAATACGCCATCACCTCCTCAGCCTGCTCGGTCTTCTACAATGCTTCATAGTCCATGAACTGAGATGGGATGACCTCTCGTTTCATCATATCTGCATAATCCTCTTTATGTTGCTGGAGCTGGAGAGGTCGACCGAACATCTTAGAGACGTCCTTTGGAAGAGAAGAAGAAGCCTTCTTCTTGCTTGCAACTGGGGTAGTACGACGTGGTGTTGTGGATGGTGCAGGTACCAAAGAAGAAGGCTTCCTCTATGGTCGTGAAGATGAGCCCGGTTGCTGGAGACGAGTCCTCTTTGCTGGCCTGCTCTCAGGTGATACAACTGGTGTGTTGAATCTGGGAGTGGAGGTTCTTCAGGAGGCATTTGAGCAGGCTGATGTGGTGGAGATGCAGCTGGAGAAGTCATCTCAATAGTACGAGACCGCATCGTGGGTCCAACCAGGCCAGTGATCACCCTGTGAAACCGAGATGGCATGTTGACTGCTTGAAATCGTGGGGGAACTTCGGGAATTGGACTGTCTCGATCAGTCACCTTGTGGCTGTCTTCAATAGTCCATGAACGGTACACAATCTTCCCATCCACACTTTGATCAGTGACCATGAATTGCCGAGGTGGAGGGGTATATCTTCGACGTCCCATACCTGCAACCAAGGGTGCAAACTGGGAAAACACAAACTTATTTAGCCTTCGCTCTGCTTGAATCACCAAATTTGCACACCTCTATTACTCGTCTTCCCAAATTCTAGTTCAATGCCACCATAATCAGAAAATCCCCAATTCTGGAACCTCAATTCACCCAATTTCAAGCTGAAATTTCCAATCAAAATCACCAAACGAAGCTGCAAATCGAATCCAGCACCTTTTCTATTTGAAAAATGTCTTCTAACCTTCTTCTAAACAACAATCCTTCTTCAATTCGACCAACCAATCAACCAATTTTGACTCCCCAGATGAGAAATTGCACAAAATCCCCAATTTGAAGAACCCTAATTTTTTTCTTCTTGAATACTCAACTGCTCTAGGTTTTGCAAATCAAACCAATGGAGAAGGGGGTGATTGGAGCTGGTGGAGGGTCGGATGGGGAGCTTGGTGCCGGCGACGACCGCCGAAGGTGGCGGCGGCGCTGCTTGATGATGCGGCGATGGTGGCGACGCGCAGTCGCGGGAGGCTACGCGAACTCGCGTGAGGAGGACTAGGAGCGCGGCCGGCCGCCGGCAAGCTGTGGAGGGACGAGCCGGGTGGCGGAGATGTGAGGGCGGCATGGAGGCTGGTCGCGGGAGGCTGGGAGGGCGGCGCCTCTGTTCGTCTCTGCTGCTGGGATTTCGAAGGGAAGGAGGGGAGGAAGGGGGAGGGCGAGAAAGCCCGACCCCGATTTCTAATTTTTTTTATGAAATACGGAGAATCTCCCTTTCAGTCCCCCCTTCCTTCTCAAAAATTTCAGATCAGTCCTTCCATCTCAAAACTTTCAGATTAGTCCTCCCCCCATTTGCGGTTTGCTTGTGCGAATTTTGCAGCCTCCCTGTGCTTCTGCAGCCTGCCCGTGCATCTACAAAACACCAAATAATACCTTCCTCAAGGCTTTTGGAGCTGAAATTTGGCTGAGGGCCTCTAGACACACCCTAAAACTAAAAAATAAATAAAAAAAATTGAAAGAAAAACTCACCTTGGGTTGCCTCCCAAGAAGCCCTTGTTTTTCGTCGCTAGCTTGACGTAAAATAGCTCATTCCAGATGATATGTTGAGATTTCCAGGACGGAAACCCTTTCAATATAGTGCTTGAGCCTCTGACCATTCACCTTAAACGCCCCTTGATCACCAAGAATCTCGATTGCACCATGTGGGTACACTTTGGTCACCGTAAATGGTCCGGACCACCTTGACGTCAATTTTCCAGGGAAGAGTAAAAGTAATACCTTCTCTCCCACCTTGAACTCCCTTCTCAGTATGTGGTGATCGTGCCACTTCTTGGTTTTCTCCTTATAAATCCGAGCATTTTCATAGGCATTAAGCCTAATCTCATCGAGCTCATTCAGTTGCAACAGGCGCTTCTCTCCAGCAGTTTGTAGATCAAAATTCAGCTTCTTGATAGCCCACTACGCCTTATGCTCGAGCTCGACGGGCAAGTGGAAAGCTTTTCCAAACACCAATCTGTACGGAGACATGCCTAGAGGAGTCTTGAAAGCAGTTCGGTATGCCCAGAGTGCATCATCTAACTTCCTTGCCCAATCTTTCCTTGTTGAATTCACTGTCGTCTCCAGAATGTGTTTCAGTTCTCTGTTGGAAACTTCCACTTGCCCGCTGGTTTGTGGATGATAGGGTGTAGCCACTCGATGCTTAACCCCATATCTGGCCAACAACGTGTTCAACTCCTTTCCCATGAAGTGTGTGCCCTCGTCAATGACGAGAACTCGAGGGACTTCGAATCTGGTGAACACGTTCTTCCTCATGAAATTCACCACCGTCTTTGAGTCATTGGTGGGCAACGCCACTGCCTCCACCCACTTAGATACATAGTCAACTGCGACTAAGATATATTTGTTGTTGAAAGACGGTGGGAATGGCCCCATCAAATCCACTCCCCATACATAAAACATCTCTACCTCCAAAATCGAGGTATGCGGCATCTCCATCCTTGCAGATATGTTCCCTATTCTTTGGCATCTATTACATTGAGCAAAAAATCACGGGCATCTCGAAATAGAGAAGGCCAATAAAATCCAGATTGTAACACCTTTGTTGCTGTCCTATGAGGTCAAAAATGACCTCCTGTGGCCATACTATGACAGAAATTTAGCACCGACTTTACCTCACATTCAGGAATACATCGTCTTACCATCGTATCAGCACAATGCTTATACAGGAAGGGGTCTTCCCATATATAATTCTTGGCAATAGTGATCAACTTCTTGCGCTGTTGTCAGGGAGCTTACCTGTGGCGAGATAGTTAGCAAGGTCTGCATACCAGGGAGCTTGTTGGACAAGGAGAGCATAAAGCTACTCGTCTGGAAAAGACTCATTGATCTCAACCTTGTCCTTAGGAATTGCCTCAAGCTCAAGTCTAGAAAGGTGATCGGCTACCAGATTAGCCGAACCTTTCTTGTCACGAATTTCAACGTCGAATTCCTACAAAAGAAGAACCCAACGAAGCAATCTCGGCTTTGCCTCCTTCTTTGAAAGAAGGTGCCTTATGCATGGTCAGTGTACACAACTGTTTTCGATCCCAACAAATAAGATCGAAATTTATCAAAAGCAAACACCACAGCAAGCAGTTCTTTTTCAGTAGTGGAATAGTTCAATTGTGCATCATTAAGAAGCTTGCTTTCATAGTACACCGCGTGCAACTTACCTTCCTTCCTCTGCCCCAAAACTGCCCGACTGCATAGTCGCTAGAATCGCACATAATTTCAAATGGCAAAGTCTAGTCGGGTGCAGTGATAATGGGAGCAGAGGTTAACTCCTTCTTAAGTCGATTGAAGGCCTGCAAACACTCATCAGAGAAGTTAAACGCAGTATCTTTTGCCAACAAATCACATAAAGCCTTGGTGATCTTTGAGAAGTCTTTAATAAATCTCCGGTAAAAACAGGCATGACCTAGAAAACTTCTAATTCCTTTGATTGTGCTGGGAGGGGGAAGTTTTTCAATGATTTCAATCTTAGCTTTATCAACTTCTATCCCCCTCGCCGAAATTCGATGACCAAGCACTATACCTTCTGTCACCATGAAGTGACATTTTTCCCAGTTCAAGACTAAATTGGTCTCTTCACATCTCTGCAAAACTCTAGACAAGTTAGCCAGCAATGTTCAAAGCTAGTACCAAAAGTCGAGAAGTCATCCATGAAAACTTCAAGACTTGATTCTAACATGTCAAAGAATATGGAAGTCATGCACCGCTGAAAGGTTGCTGGTGCATTACATAATCCAAAAGGCATTCTACAATATGCAAAAACACCAAAAGGACATGTAAAAGCAGTTTTCTCTTGATCATCCGGTGCTACTGGGATCTGAAAATAACCGGAGTAACCATCTAAGAAGCACTAGTGAGAATGACCCGCTAATCGTTCGAGCATTTGATCAATAAAAAGAAGAGGGAAGTGATCCTTTCGGGTCACCTCATTCAACTTCCTATAATCTATGCATACTCTCCAGCCCGTAACAGTTCAGGTAGATATCATCTCATCCTTATCGTTTCTCACTACTGTCATTCCTCCCATTTTAGGGACAACATGCACGGGACTAACCCAAGTACTATCAGAGATAGGGTAAATGATACCTGCATCTAATAGCTTCATTACCTCCTTTCGCATGCGGGTTTAGTCTCCGTTGTGCCTGAATTGAGGGCTTAGACTCCTCCTCTAGAAGGATCTTATGCATACAAAATGATGGACTAATGCCTTTGATGTTGCCAATTGTCCAACCAAAAGCTTGTATGTGCTGGCGTAAGACCCTCAAGAGCTCCTGTTCCTGCGAATCAGTCAGTGTAGCAGAAACAATCACAGGTAAAGTGGAGTTTTCCCCTAGATATGCATACTTAAGGTGACTAGGCAATGGTTTTAGTTCCAATTCCGGAGGCTGGATCCGTGATGGAACTATTGGCTTTGGAAACCCAGCCTTTTCATCACCTTCCACCTGCATAGGCAATGCTTCGAGCATTTGTGCCCTCTTTGACACGGTTAGCTCATCAAGTTCATTATCAGAATCATCAAACTCAGAATCAGCATCATAATCATTGTTCAAAATAGCATCAGTGCATGATTCTATGACATCCACCGCAAATACATCACTAGAGTCATTAGGGTACTTACTTGCATGGTATACGTTGAATTTTACCTCTTCCCCACAGACTCTGAATGTCAGCTCGCCCTTTTGGACATCTATGAGAGTGCCACCCGTAGCTAGGAAGGGTCTCCCAAGGATGAGAGGCACTTCCCTGTCCTCCTCCATCTCAAGAATGACGAAGTCGGCGGGGAAGATGAATTTTCCCACCTTGACTAGCACGTTCTCCACCATGCCTTTGGGGACCTTTACTGATCGATCAGCCAGTTGTAGAGTGATTCGAGTCGGCTTGCTTGGAGTCCCAACTTCTTATAAAAAGAATATGGCATGAGGTTTATGCCGGCTCCAAGATCACAAAGCGACTTTGTGAACTCCGTCTCACCAACAATACATGGGATGGTGAAGCTCCCCGGATCTTCCCTCTTCTCTGGCAATTTATTTTGGATCACTGCACTACACTCTGGTGTGAGTGTTACTTTCTCCAGATCACTCCATTTTCTCTTCTTTGTCAACAATTCCTTAAGAAATTTGGCATACGTGGGCATTTTCTCAAGAGTCTCAGCTAGCGGAATGTTGATGTGCAATTGCTTGAAGAGATTCACAAAATTTTTGAAGTTCGGGTCCTCCAAGGGCTTCATCAACCTTTGAGGGAATGGTGCGGGTGGGTCATAAGGTTTTAGCTCCTCCCTCTTCGCATTTTCCCCTGCTGGTTTTGCACGGGCAGAATGCTTTTGCACAGGCAAACTGCTGTCAATTTGCTTGTGCAAGGCTGATTACTCATTTTCTGCACAAGATCCTTCTCCCGATGCTTCGTCTTTAGCCTCTGGTGCCTTTTTCGAGCTGCTAGGATCTTCTAAGGCCTTGCCACTTCTCAATGTCACCGCCACAACTTTGGCATCTTTTGGATTCCTCTCGGTATTAGCCGGTAGTGTCCCCGGGATCCTTCTTGCATATCCGCCAGAGTTTGAGCCATCTGTCCCATCTGCCTCTCCATAGCTAGCATAGACGATCGTAAATTATTGTTGATGGCTAGCTGTTGAGTGACAAATTGATCTAGGCCCTTCAGATTATTGTCGGTTTTCTGCATGTGAGCCAAAAGCAATTCTTCAAGTTGTGGTTTCTTCTCTGGTTGAGGTTGTTGTTTCTCCAGGCCTGGAGGTGGAATGTTGCGAGCACCAGTCGGGTTGTTATTTTCCCAGGAAAAGTTAGGATGCTTCCTCCATTATGGGTTGTAGGTATTTGAATACATACCACCCTGGCCTTGATTTCGCTGATTGTTGACATAGTGCACATCTTCCAACTGATCAGCTACCAGTGGACATAGATCCCTATGATGAGCACCTTCACATAATTCGCAAAAAGCAACCTCCTCTTGTCTACCAAGAGCCATCTTAGCCAGCCTTCGTTCGAGTGCATCGAACTTGGAATCCAACTTAGCATCAATCTTTGCTTCTAAACTTGCAACTCTGTCTATCTCATGCAAGCCTCCTCTCCTTCGAATGCTGGTCTCACTACCCCATTCAGTATCTTCAGAACATATCTTCTCTACCAGTTCATATGCTTCTGGTGCTTCCATCCTTGTGAAACCATTTCGGGAAGCATTATTCAGAGCATCTCGGAATTGCCTTCTGATTCCGTTGAAGAAAATAGAGATCACGTTCCAATCTTCAAGACCGTGGCTTGGGCATCTCATTAAAAGCCCCTTATAGCGCTCCCATGCCTCGGTCAGACTCTCGTCTTCAGCTTGTTTAAAAGTGACAACTTCCTCTTGCCTCTTCATTGCCTTGGCAGGAGGAAAGTACTTATCCAAAAAGGTCTTCTCAAGCTGACCCCATGTCGTGATGGAACGGGGTGTTAAGTTCTGGAACCAGTGTGATGCATTCCCTAGGAGAGAAAATGAGAACATCCGAAGACGGATTGCATCATCAGACACAGTCGGGCTCTTCATCGTATCACAAATGCTCGCGAACCGACGAAGATGTTCATGAGGATCCTCAGTGCTAGCCCCTGAGAAAGTGTACCCATTGGTGATCATATTGACGAATGCTGGGGTAATTTCCATGGTTGCATCCCCAGCCGGAATGACAACACATGAAGCTCAGGCTCCAGTCCTTCGATTCAAACGAGCCTTGATTGATCGATCCTCGTCTGCCATGATAACAGGCTCAACGTCACAAGGTGGTGGTGTCGGTGGTCTAGGGACGACAGGTGATGAAGCCTGCCCTCTCTGTTGACTATTCTTGGTTAGGGAAGGCCTAGGATTTGTGGTTGTGGTAGGCTGCTTCCCTAACTTGACATGCTTCCTGTTCTATCGGCAAGTCCTCTCTATCTTTGGATCAAGTGGCAGTAAATTGTCTCCTCCTTGGCATGCACGAGGAGGATACACCTGAAAAATTCACCTGCACACTAACACCCAGATAAAAATAGTTCACTCACAAAAATCAACAAAAATAAGGTATGGCAGTCCCCGGCAACGGCGCCAAAAACTTGATAGGGCAAAAGCGTAATGCCAGTTCCTATATTGTAGTAAACCCGGAAATCCGGGTATCATCTCTCAGGGACTGGTACAACCTTATAATTTATCAATTCTGCGGAGCAAACTATCGGTGAGAAATGGTTTGGTTTATGAGATTATTAACTAATAGCAAAATAACTAAACTAATTAAGCAAGTAAACTTGTCGGGAGAAATTCAATGGGAGAATGCTCTGGGAGAAACACCGGGACTCGCTACCTATCATATCCAAATTAATTCACATATTCCAATCAATTTAATCCATATCTCTACAGCCAGGATATCACGAATGTGTTAGCTATCCCTGTCGGGAATTACTACGTACTAAACAATTAATTCAAATCCTACTGTCGTAGCTCAATGAATTAACTATTTAGCCTGAAGAACGATATGTCAATCAAGACCGCATAGTACCTTATTTAATCCACTGTCGCTTTGATAAGTTACTATGTCACATGAAATAGGTTCAGTTATTAGGGTTTCACTGTCGCTAATAACCTAATTAACTACAATTCATTGTATTGGTGGCCAGTCAACACAAAGCATTAAGTAATTTCATGCAATAGAGATTGGAAGAAAAGAATTATGAATCAATCCATTAAATATAGAAATAGCTACATCCTATGGTGTTTCCCCCCAGAAATTGGTGTTTAGTTCATGACGAAACTGAGATAAAACAATAAGGTTTTGTTCATCATGTTCTGAATCAACAATAAACAACTAGTTCGGTCTAGAAAATCCAACCAAAGTAATCAATCTCGTTGAACTCTGATCAAGCCGCCTTGGAGAACTGATCGTCGAGCTGTTGTCGCCAAATCGCGCCCCCACTAACCTGCGCTGCGCCCTGCTGCCTTTTTTTTTTCAAAAGAGATTTCGTCCCCCAAATCCAATTGTCCCAGCCGCCTTTTCTTTCTTTCTTTCTTTCTTTCTTTCCTGTGCCCTCGTATTCGGCCCACTTCTTTCCTCTTCCTCCACAAATAATTTGGCCCAAAAATCCCCCCAGAGACATTATAGTTCAGTCCCCAGTCCAACTCCCCCTCGTCCTCTCTTCCACCTTGTGTCCAATTCCGCTGGGCCATGAGCCCAATAATTCCTCCACCTAAACCCTCCAGCATCCTCCCACAATACCACTTCCGGCCCATTTAGGCCCACTGCTCCTCCTAGCCCAAGTGAGTATTCCACCAGTGATTCGAGCACGATTGCTTGTGCACTTGCTTTACCTGTAACATATCAAACTCATGGCACTAGACAGTAATGGTTTTTCAACCATTCCCGGGTTAGCGAGCCCTAAAATAACACCAATTGGCTTAAATATATCATGGGATAGTCAACTATGAAGGAAGTGATAGTCAATGGGATTAATCAATATTTGATATGTTTGAATGTTATGTGGTTTGGTTCATTTGGTTCATTCAAAGATTTCTGATCATGCAAAAGAGTAGTCCTCCACTTTTTAAAAGTTTTTTTGTGTAAGAGTGAACTGTACTTTCTAGAAAAATGCAAAATCTACCTATCAAGACATGTTTGATTCATTTGAAATTTGCCATGATATGCTATATTAAGAAATAAAGTGTGGGATAATCTCAATGTGCGAGTCATCTTTGATTACACTAAAATCGAATTTTGGAAGAGATACTAGTTGAGCTTTAGTGGGGAAGTCCTACAAGGTGATGCTAGTTCCTCTCAAATACAAGTAAAATTTCCACCCGATTAATTGATTGCCAACTTAACGATGTGTTATTAAGGGCACAGATAAAGCTTGTGAAATCCCTTAATTTCATTGACCTCTACCCGAGTTGAGGAATAGGGACTTCTAAATTATTGCTATACTACTAAGGGTAAAGTTAGGGGTGGAAATCGGTACGGTATCGGTATCCCAATACCAAATTACACCTTAGAATCAATCCCAATCCCTAAATAATTTTGGTATCCCAATCCCAATCTCTAAATATTTCGGTATCCTAATCGGTATTTTGGTATCCCAATCGGTATTATCAAATACGAACTTAATTACCTTTATAATTATTAATCAAATGTATAAATTAGATTTGATTGTTTAATATAGAACAAAGAGACTAAACAAGAGTTTTTAGTTTGGCTAGAGCTAGGATATGGATAAGGAGAATGAAGTAGAGGTAACATCTCAAGTTTTTGTCATTAGTAATTTTTAATTTGACGAATTGGAGGCTGAGAGAAGCCTAATACTAGTGTTTGCTTTTTGGTGTTATCAAAATAATGATAGGTTGGTGGTTGAGGGTAGTGTAGTAGTGAATGAGAGAGTCTAGTTGAGAGGATAAAATACTCACTAACTTATATTTCGGTATTGTTCGGTATTTCGATATATAACATTACCAATCCCGTAATCCCTAATACCAAAAACAATTGAAATTGAATCTCAATCCCATGAAATAATACATGTATTTGGTAATATGAAATATAGACAAATTCTGTACGGTATTCAATATATCCCAAATACCGGTACCAAACTTCCAGCCCTAGGTAAAGCCATAAAAAGCTCTCAACCATGAGAAAACTTAGAAAAAAGAAAAATAGTTGGTTGAAGGTGAAGAAAAATCAAGAAAAAAAAGAGTTGTGGTTATAACGTCAAAATTACTTAAAAGGTATGTCAAGTTGATGGTAAAAGCATTCAAAGTTTAAAAATGTTTATCAAAAGCTTTATTCTTGAATGTTGATGTGGTTAGGATTCTCTCGTGCTATTGTTGACCTTGTAAGTTTCTTATGATCCACTGCCTAAGATCGAAATTGAGTGATATTCTTTGGTTTTCATTCAGTTGTATGATTATGAGTAGTGTATTCCTGGGACAAGCAAAATTCAAGTGTGGGTATTGCTGATGACACACAATTGATAGTATTTATCACTCTCATATTTGATACATTTTCTCCTTCTATTAATGCACATTTAGTGGGTTTGACTATATTTCATATGGAATTCATAAATATTTTACTAATGTGCTGCTGATAGACCTTGAGTGTGTTTCTGTACTATTTGATGCATTTATGGTGTTGCTTTATTCCTTTCAAGATTATAAACCATTCAAGACAAATATGAATCACCAAGGGACCTAACGGATTAGAATCAGGATGATAATACAAACTCATGGGCTCAAACTAAGATGGATTTGGACATCAGATGCTTACTTTATGGCCAAACAAGCAAAACTGGTAGAACAACAGACCGAGCTTGAACCAATGCTCACGAAAAAATCTATCAGTAACCGTCGTTCAACAAATTGGAAGTGGATTCAATTGGGCCAAGAACTATCCAACCTAAGTGAAAGGAGAGTGTCGGGCCAAGCAACGGTGGCCACCGCTGCTAGCCCTAATTCGCCTTGGAAACTTCCTTTGCAAGCTACTTTGTCTGGAATTCGAAAAAATTCAAGTTCAAGTAGTACAAGGAAGATTTTGGCCGGCTTTAGGAGGAAAAAGACTAAGAACCCCTTTGTTACTAGTATAAATAGAGGCACATGCCTAGAGTTTCGGACAACACCTTTTACCAGCACTCTGCCCTATGGGCATGGGAAGCAATCCATAGAAGAGGAGGAGAAGTCCTACTAGATCTCGACTAGGAAGAATTCATCATCGATGCCTATATCAATTGTGATCTCATTCCACTCTCTTTTGTGTTTCAATTTGATATGTTTAGGGGTGTGAATTCTATAATGATTGTGCATTACTATCTATGAGTTAATAAGTTGTTTATCTCGTTTTAAGCTATGGTCATCGAGGCTTGTTCCTTTAGATGCTTATTGTATTCTTGATGCTTTAATCACCTCTTATGCATGATCGTTGATGCTTTGTTTCATATGATGTTTTAATCCATTCTATGTGTGTGACCCTACTATGATGTTACTATAGTATAGTTTATACTACTATTATTGGAAACTAATCTCGTGTAGTAGGCATCCTTCTTAGGCATGTATATGAGGATTAGCTACCCTTCTATGCATGACTAAGGATGATGCTTGCCTCTTAAATTATCAATGTTATAGACTATAATTATGGTTCGTAGACTATAATTAATGATATGATATTCTAACTTCCTTGTTCTTCATTGATTAGGTGATGACATGAAGCGAAAGCACGCATTAGATAGTCAAATCTCTATCGCAAGAGGCGTCTGCACGGGTAGAGAGTGCCCTTAGAGGAAGGGATAGGGCATCACAGTAGATGATGCATAGATGCATCTTATTGAGGAGATTGTATGTGTGGACATCTATAAGGAGCTACCTAACCATTAATTTTCTTGCGTGCATCTTTGTTTGATGGTTTCTTCCATTAATAGAGTAGTACACGAGTAGAGGGAAACTCAACTCACCAAGGTTTACTTTCTTGCATTGCATATATCGAATTCAATTGGTTAGGTTTGAGTAATTACTAGTGAAAAAACCTGTGGAATAAGACCCTAGACACCTCTAGGAATTTATCTCTTGACTACTACATCACTCAAGTTCATTTATCACCCGTCTTTTCTTTCCACCTTTGACATCCCCACACACCATTACTTGGGTGGAACTTTCTGGTTCCTTCACTGCCGCATACATATTGCCAATTTTCAGGTGCCCTCCTTCTACAAATTGTTCAAACGTGGCATTTGCTTTAATGTACATCTTGTGCCTACAGGTGGGAATCAACAGCGGACAGAGGCATTTCAGCTGGTCAATAATTGAAATCTGACACATAAGCAAACAAACAAAACATGGGAAAAGTTAATAAACATCATTAAAGTATACCATTAGCCATATAAATAACACCAGAAACTGGAATTGCACGCAAAAAAAATGCTAAAGCACCCTACAGTAGAGGGAAAGGAAACCAAACCACAAATATATTAAAGAAAACCAAAACAAGACAAAGCAAACCTCAATGTACTCTAAAGCACTCCAAAAGAACCACAAAAAGGACGACACAATGATGACACTTCCCATTCTTGATACATCTTCCCCTTCTATCAAAGCATCTTTAGTAATTTCACCAATATTACCTATCTAAATCACAATTATTTGAACAATGAGCCTTTAATAGACATGGATTATGCTTTTGTACTCTTTAATGCTTTCTAGGTATGTTTTTATGGTTTTGAATGTAGAAAGTAACCTGAGGAGGATTGGATCAAGCATTAGAGAACTCTAGAGGACCAAAGGAGCTATAAAGAGACGAATATGGAGTTTTGTGGGAAAGTTGAGATCCAATGATGGAGAAGTAAACTAGAAGTCGCTTAATAATCTCAAGACGATCCCATATGAAGAAGACTCAACCCAAGATGATGAAGAAACCTATGGCGGCCCAGAATCTTGTCCAACCGCCGCTAAAGGAGGCTTGTTCAAGAGGCTTCCAAACTGCAAGGAAAGGTAATCCAAGGTCCAAGAGCCCATCCCACAAAGAAAAAGAGAGGTGGTTTCAACCGCTGCAAAACCCTAACCTTGTTGGGGAAGTTTACTTAGTCCACTAGGTTTAGGAGACCCTTTCCTAGTTGGTTTAAGAGATTTTAGTCGGGTTCTTCCCTTATAAATAGAGGCCATGACTCATTAGCTTAGGAAGACTGCAAAAATATCCAATAATAGCTAGTTAAATTTACATAGCAAGATGCGCATGCACGGATAGATAATGGCTCTAGTGGAAGGGATATAGTGATTCTATAGATAAATCATCGATGATATTGTGATTGAGCCCCAGTATTCTTTTATGCATCTATAAATCGAAAACACCTAAACAACTTTACTATTCTTGGTTGCTTGTTTGGTAAGAGAAAACCCTAAATGCTTCTATGATTTTCGTGTGAGGCTTGATGGTTCGGTGTGTAAAGTTATGCATTAGAAAACCTCGTGGAATACAACCCTAAACATCCCCTAGGGCTTTTAAGACTTCGATCTATACTGTACATCAAGTTTTTGGCACCATTACCGGAGATTTCTAATCATATATAAAAGCACTTAACCATCGTGTGTCTTTCTTTAGTTTTAAGTTTCTTTAGTTTTGCATAATTTCGCATGAGTCCAGTAAGTACTAGAAGGAAAACCAAAAACCTAAAGATCATGCAATAGATAGTTCAAGAAGGAGGAGCATCAAGTTCATCCATATTGAAGACCAAGGAATGAACATCTAGCTCAGGAGAAGAAGATCCCTCAAGCCCCACCAATATCGAGCAAAGCTTGGGAAAGGAGGACAAGATCGATGAAGACAACTTTGATTCGGAGGAAGAAGGAGCCTCTTCAATTTCTTCAACACCAATGATGGGTGGAGAAGGACAAAGAAAAGTGGTTGTTGCAGCTACTCTCTATGAGTATTCAAGGCCAAAAGCATCCAACATGACCTTCAGAGTTGTTGTGCCAACAACGACCATAGAAATAAGAACTCAACTTATCTAGATGGTGCAACAAACATGAAGATTTTGAGAAAGGAATGATGATGACCCAGTGCAACACTTGAAGACATTCTTAGAGATTGTCAATTCCATACTAGGAGGTGATGCTACCAATGATGGAATTCGGCTACGACTTTTCCCGTTCTCTCGTGGAGGAGGAGCAAAGCAATGGCTCGACTACCATCCACCAGAAAACTTCACCACATGGGAGACCCTTGCACAAGCATTCATCGAGGAGTACTTTCCACCATGGAAGATGGAGGAGCTCAAAGATGAGATTACTATATTTCAACATAATGAAGGAGTGACTTTTTACGATGCTTGGAGGAGATTTTAGGAGTATTGGTCGAACCCTCGTGCGGGTCATGTCAATTGTTTGCACAACCTAACTAACTACCCCATTTCAAGCCAAGTATAACCCGAAATGGCGTTGCTAATATAGTGGCAACCAAGGTCGTATTTCACGGGTTTTGATACGTTAGGTTACTTCTCATGTTGTTGATATATAGTCGATTAGTTTAGTTTGGTTTTTGGAGGTCGATTGAAAATACTGGTGGAGAAAGCAATGATACTAAGCAGGTACTTCGAGGTAATTCCCTCTCTCTAAATTTAGGTTTGTCACGCAAATGGTTGATTATGTTGAGTTTGCAGGATAAGGTAAAGAACTCAGTCAACTGAGGGTTTCAATGATTACTTCCCTCCTCCTAGTACACTCCTAGAGAACCATTGTCACCTCAGTCAAAGCTCACGTACTAAGGAATGACCACTAGTTCTTCTCAATAGGTTCAACCTATCATGCACACTACAGCGATGGATCAATGACGCTTGCATCATCTCTAACATTGTCTCAGGAAGGTAGTCCTCTATTAGGGGTACGGTCACCTCGTCCACTAAAAGGAACACTAAGATCATTCATCTACCTTTAATTAGCCTTAAGGCGCTCAAATCCATTCTAACCATAAAACTCCCACCTAGTTCTCAAACTCAGTTGTAGGATAGTATAAAAGAGTTGGAGAGACAAGCCCCAACATAATTAAGCATAAATGAAGCATATAATCACTGAAATAAACAAATCTATACACAAAGCCTAACACAATCACATCTACATTCAAAACCTAATTCTAGGGTTTGGGGATTTAACCCCTATTGCATTAGAGGCAATTCTAAAAAACCCCTAGTACATTATAGGCAATTCTCAAAATTGATTATCAGCGAGCGACATGCAACTACACGAGATGAGCGAAGAGTAACTCTGAAAGCGCGAAAGATAATGACGGCGATGACTAAGGTCGTGAATTACGACAAGTCGACAACTACGGAGAGCATATCGAGCAAAGGAAATCAAGATGAGAGAGAAAGTTGAAAACGACGACGATGACTAAGTTCGTTAATTTCAAATTTGTTGTAATTTACTAAACTGTCCATAATGAATGATGTTGATACAATCAGTGTCGTTAAGATCAAATCTAATTGGCCAGTCGACCAGCAAAACTGATACTTCAGTTCCACTCGTATCAAAGAAAGGGTCAATAGAATTGGGCCAACCCACGAGCAACCGAAATGATTAACCGCTCGAACCGTCGGCCCAATTCTCAATTTGTAGCTCAACCTAGAGTAATGCACAATCAACTCGACTCATTTGTAGCTCTAATCCTCAGAGCAACAAACTACTCCAAAGCATGACATCCATCGCCCAATTTACTACATCCTCACAGCAACAAACATGTCCCATATCCGTCTCCAACATGCCAAATTCCTTGTTGCACAATGGCTTACAACAACCTCGCAATGTTGAAAATCAATGGGGGACAAAAAACCAATCTAGCAACCTCATTAAGTTTAACATCATTGACAGCACAACAAAATCAGGGAAAAAAACAGCGAGGCAACAAAAAACAGGAAAAATCACCCTGGCAACCGACTATGGATGGTTTGATATCATTAGTGAGGCAACAAGAAAAAAGAATCAACGACTGTACAAGAATTTCAACCTAATCGAACATGCTACTAAGGGTTACCATAATAAACAACATTCACTTTCAACATTCACTTTAATTCCTGATGCAAAAACTAGGAACAAAGAGAGCAAGAGTAAAAAAAAGATAAAAACCTTTCCAATCTCCGATCTTACATATCCAACTCCAACATCGAAATGTACAATACATTGCAACCAAGTATTCAGCAACCTGAGTTGCACATCATTAACAGGTCACAGCAAGCAGAAAATTTGTCGCAAAAAGCAATGGAAAGAATTCAACCAAACTAGTCACCTAAGCATAAACCCTCAAATAATAAAAGGTTCGGATAAGAGGAAATCATGGGCAGCTTTTCAATCTACATTGCTCAGTTGGTTAAATAAAAATGAACCCAATTCAATCGCAGTCTGAAGTCATCAACTTAGCCCATCATCGAACATCCAGAATCACAAACCAGCAACACCAAAATTGTCACTGTAAGCAGATTTGTAACACAGATCTGGCTTTGCATGAACATAAAACCTCATTCATAACAAAATCATCAAAACATTGGTCGCTGAGTGATAAAAACATTTATAATAAGAAAAGGAAATAGTTCGATTCTCCCAACAGTTTCAACGTTGTATAGATGAGAAAATTGAAAAAAGCCCTAAAGAAAGAAGACCTCTAGTTCTAGGCAGTGAGGACGACAGCTCCGCCGGCTTCCTTAATCTTCTTCTCAGCTGTCTTGGACACGAGCTTAGCCTTCACAACGATGGGCTGATTTTCAGGCAAAACCCCCTTCCCAAGGACCTTGAAGTAGCCAAACTGAGTGACATCAATCATCGGAGCGCCATCCTTTCCTGCCTTATCCTTCACCTCCTGGGGAATCATGGACCAGAGCTTGTCGATGTTGACGATGGGGCAATGGAACCTGTTCTTGAGCTTGTGGAAATACCTCATACCGACTTTCCCGAAGTAACCGGGATGATACTTGTCGAAGAGGATCCTGTGGTGGTGCATACCTCCGGCGTTACCACGACCACCGGGATGCTTCCTGTGTTTCCCGATACGGCCGTGACCGGCACTGACGTGGCCTCTCTTCTTGCGGTTCTTCTTGAAGCGGGTCGTCATCTCGGCAAGCGAGAGTGGGTTGTGCGAAAGGGGTATTGTGAAGGCGGCAGCTGCGAAGAGAGCTAGTCCTAGGGTTTCAGAGTTACAGTATTTATATATGATGGAAGGAGGACAGGAAGCCTTGGGGTGGGTTTCGGTTTATTAGGGTTTGAGGGCTTCTGCTAAGTGCTAAATCGGAGGTGGGGTGAGAATTGGGCTGAAAAGTTTTGTCAGCTGGCCTTGAGTAAGAAATTCTTTTTGTGTATCCGCTTTGCATTGGGCCTTTAGTTTTTTTTTTTTTTCGTTGAATAACCTTTAGTTTTATGAAAGCCCATGAACAAGAAAATAACGGGTACATTCGAAACTTGGGTGTCAGCTTCTAAACTACGGTATGTTTTTTTTAAGTAATGACTATTTATTAGTCAAATTTATTCTTTTTTATTAGTTAAAGTGAAGGATTTTTTTTATTGCATGTGCTCGACAGTCAACTTCTTCCTGAAACAGGAATTGTACGGTAACTAAGGCTTCTATTGAATTACAAATAATTAATCAAATGTTAACTTTCAGTTAGTAATTTTTGTTAGTAATATTGACTTGTCAACATGATACTAATTTGAAAAAGATACATAGAAGTTAACATTCCAAAATTTTAGTATTTTAACTTTTAGAAAAGTTATAAAATTATTAAGGGCAATGTCTATTTTTTACCCAAACCTTTTTCAGATTCTTTTATTTTAACCAAACCTATTGAATTCCTAAAAATTATCCAAACGTTAACTCTCCGTCAACTTTTCTGTTAGTAATGCTGACTAAGTATGACCATAATGAGTTGACTTCCTACGTGGCGGTCAGAATACCATCATTTACTATTTTTAATAAAAAGATTATCAAAAAACAAAACAAAATCTCACCTCTCACGTGGACGAAATAAGTAACGGTAACAGAATGAATGCCCAGACTTTGATAAATTATAATACGTTTGGATAATAAATAGAATTTCTATAGGTTTGGTTAAAATAAAAGAATCTGAAAAAGGTTTGGGTAAAAAATAGACATTGCCCAATTATTAACGATAACGTAAAATTGGCTAATATTTTGATACATTACAAAACTTTTGGCTGATTTTTAGTATTTTGATAAATTTGGTGACTCGCCCCGAATACCACAATAAACATCTCAATCAATGCCCAAGTATAAACCTTAATTGGGTGCAATATAGGGCAAGTATGTTTTAAAAGTCAAACCCGGGTCGGCCATGTACCACAACTTTGATTATTTGAAAAGTTATCTAGCAATTTGTTTTTGGTTGAAGCTACGATTTACACTAAAGCGATTGGAAAAGTAAAGTGTAAGAACACTAGTTGAGAAGGCTTCGCCCGGGTATTGTTCCCCCTAGCTAGTTATAAAGGTGAGTTAAACCGAATGAAAGTGCATGCTGAAGGTGGTTGCTAACCGTAGGGAAGCGCAACAAGTGAATTGGGTTCACTCTCTTGTTTTGATCAATTGGCTAAGGGGCTACAAGCAAAACTACCTAGGTGACTCTCTTAGCCAAATCGGCCAAGAGACACAAGTAAAGCTACCTAGGTAACTCTCCTAATCGTCTAAGGGTTGCCAAGGCTTCACCCTCGAATCAAAATTCGGACGGCTAAATCGCAACCAACACAAGGTTCTTAAACATAGTAAGAGGTGTGCCCTAATTTTCCCTAGGTAGGTGACTCAATTAGGCCAAGGAACCTCAACTTTTGAAAGCCTTTTCATAAGAAGGAAGTTTCCCTCTACCTAGGTCAAATTGGCAAAGTAGTTGAAAATGGAAAACACAACACAACATCCAAACACCACCATACACAAATCATTCAATTCATACACACTTTCACATGTTTCTAGCTAGGGTTCACAAACACCCAAGTTAAATAAAGGACTACTCCATGCTAGGTAGAAGGAATACACAAAGGAGAGAAGAGAAAACCATCTTGGAGATGAATGCTTTCTTCCTTTTGTGTGGGGATCAACCTTGAAGGTGGAAATTCCCAAAACCTTGAGCTTGGATGAAACCCTAGCATCCTTCCTCTTCATTGCTCGTCACTTTCTGTCTCTAGAACTCATGAAGAAGAAGAAGAAGTTATCTCACTAGGATCTCCCTTTCTTCCTTCAGCTCAACTCTCTTTAAATATCTAGATCGAAGGCATTTCACGGGCCCAGTTCACGGCCGTGAACATTGGCTGGGGATCGTGGTCTTTAGCAAAGGTGCACCATTTCACTAAGGCACTTCATGGTCCAAGGCGAATGTTCACGGTCCTATGACTGTGAACCAGTCGAGGTCCAGTGAGGTGTGCAAAACCCTGTTGGAACTATTGCGTATCACGGTCGGGGCTCAATCTTCACGGTCTTGGAGGTCGTGAACTGATGGCTACCAACGTGATCAGCCTTTGTTCTCTCCTTTTGGCCTGTTTTTGCTCCTTTGCATCCAAATTTCATTCTCGGGGTTGATTTACCTGCTAGGATCTTAAATATAGGGAAAAAAGTACGACCTAGCGTAAAACCAAACCCTATTGGGTGAAATTGCCTCAAACATCTAAGAAAAAAGGATGTAAAATGTGTGCATTTTGACCCGAATCACTCCCCCACACTTAGACATTTGCTTGTTCCCAAGCAAACCAATTCCAAACAAGGTAATATCTCAACCTATGGGGACATATCAAAGGGCTCAAAGTGGGTAAATCTCAATGGCTATTGAACCTCAACACATGAATCGTCACAAGCAATACAGGTATCCACCACAAACGACATTTGAATGCTTTAAGAACGTGCAAACAAAAAGTTCTCACCCTGTTCATAAATCAAAACAAGTCTCGACCGGGCTACTCATCAACCACGACTAACCATCCAAAGAACTCAAGTCCAAGGAACAACCAAATTTGCAACATAGGTCCTCACTAGGATAAGATATGAACATGCAAAATGAGGATGAATCACTCACTCCCGACCAGTGGGGTCAGGACCTTTTGGTGCAAAATATGTGCACAATCATCAACACTCAACCCCATCGTCTCTCCATCACGGCGACAACCATACTAGAGTTCACGGGATAGTTGTCGTCATTAGCTTGTCCGGAGGTCTTAGACACTGGCTCAAATGATTGGCAATTGTCTTGGACATGTGGAAAAGGCCTTTTTGGGTGGTGGCAAGCAAAGCATGAGGTTCTACATCTCCAACCTAATACACAAGGTTCTATGGTTTTAACTAGAATATTCCCTACGAACAAAGGACCCTAGCATCGGCCAAAAACCACACTACCCTTCTTCCAAACCACTACCAATCGCGAACTACATTCAAGCACACTTCTTCGGCCTATCTTGCTATCCACAATTCAATCATAGTAGTGAGGAAGGTCAACAAACAATTAGGCATTTCAATGGCTTGAGTGCCAAAAAACCCTTTCTAGAGCATACACATCATTTCCTCATGGCAATTCTTTATCTTTATTTACCCCATTTATTACCTCTTTTTTTATTATTTTTTTTCCTACTTTCCTTTTCCATTTCTTTTCTTTCTCTTTCTAGGTCAAAGCAAGAAATACTGGAATTTGATCAGGATTCATGCAATTCAGAAAATCATGCCTCAATTGAATATAATCGATGTCAAAGAACATGTACTTGGGTTCATAAAACCAAACATAACATACAAATCTAGGGTTCTTTATACCCAGGTGAGGGAGAGAGTATACTCCATAGAGAGAGAAGAGAAATCAGCTTCCGATGCAAAAATCATTCTGTGAAGGATGAAAATCGGCTTCTGGTTATCAATCGACACTTCTCCAAGCTTCAATTGAACTACAATGATGTTGAATCTCGATCTAGGTCACTTGGAGGCTTTGTTCGTCACTTTCTCTCTCTAGGTTTTCGCTTTCTTTCTCCAAAAACTTGGGTCTCCCTCTCAAAAACCCGAAAATGGGTTAAGATCCAACTATCCACGATTGCACGGTAAGGTCGCACGACCGTGCAACATCCTTCGCCGCCCGTGCAACCAAAATGCCGAGTTTGAATTAGTTCCGCGAGGGGATTGCATGGCACTTGCAATCCGAGGGCCTGACCGTGCAACTTCTCGCATAATTCATCACGACCAAAAAACATCATGCACGATCGTCAAATCCTGGCCGCGCATATTCTCTTGCACGGCCACCATGCACGATCGTGCATCTTCCCGGACTGGCCGTGCAACTCGTCTACTCTCCATCCTGGAGGCATTCGCGTCTGCGGGTGCCCTTGCTACTAACCCTTTTGAGGAGTGTTGCTTGGTAAGAACTGACGCCCTAAACTCCCTGGAGGATGATATCCAACCGATGCAAGGCCAAGAAGTGGAGGCATTGCCCTCCATGCCGAAAATCCCTACCTCTCTGGAGGAAACCCCCGAGTTGGAACTAAAACCGTTACCTCCCCACCTCGAGTATGCCTTTTTTAGGTATGATGGGAAGCTTACAGTCATCATCAATGCCAATCTCACGCCTGAGCAGAAGGTGGAATTGATTGAGGTCTTAAGGCGTCACGAGAGGGCAATAGCATGGAAGATCACAGATATTCGGGGAATTGGGCCAAACTTTTGTTCTCACAAGATCCATCTGGAGGAGGGGGCCAAACCGGTTTGGCAACCGCAGAGGCGAGTGAATCCTAATCTAGAAGAAGTAGTGAAGGCAAAAGTGATCAAGCAGCTGGATGCCAGGATTATCTACCCTATCTCGGATAGCCAGTGGGTTAGCGCAACCCAGTTGGTCCCTAAGAAGGGAGGAATGATGGTGGTAGCCAATGAAAAGGAAGAGCTTATACCGACAAGAACGGTGACGGGGTGGAGGGTGTGCATTGACTATCGAAGATTGAACGAAGCCACTCGAAAGGACCACTTCCCTTTGCCTTTCATTGATCAAATCCTGGAGAGACTCGCTGGGCAGGGTTACTACTGCTTCTTGGATGGGATGTCAGGATACTTCCAGATCCCCATTGCCCCAGAAGATCAAGCCAAGACGACATTCACATGCCCCTTCGGGACCTTTGCTTACCGACAAATCTCATTTGGATTGTGCAATGCCCCGACAACATTCCAGAGGTGCATGGTGGCCATCTTTGATAAGCTAGTTGGGGAGATAATGGAATTATTTATGGACGACTTCTCAGTGTTTGGAGATTCATTCTCTCACTGTCTGGCCAACTTGGAGAAGGTCCTCGAGCGATGTGAGGAAACCAATCTAGCCTTGAGTTGGGCGAAGTCCCATTTTATGGTCCGGGAGGGCATTGTGTTGGGTAACAAAATCTCCAAGTAGGGGATTGAGGTGGATCGCACCAAAGTGGAGACAATAAGAAAACTACCTCCCCCTACCATAGTTAAGGGCATAAGGAGTTTCCTTGGGCATGCGAGGTTTTACCGCGTTTCATCGAAAACATCTCGAAGATCGCATTGCCTTGACCAAGCTTTTGGAGGAGGAGGCCCCATTCCTTTTTTACAAAGGAATGCTTTGATGCTTTCAACATCCTTAAAGAGAGGCTCACCAATGCCCCCATAATGGTCTCACCAGATTGGAACCTCCCCTTCGAGCTCATGTGTGATGCTAGTGATTATGTAGTGGGAGCAGTTTTGGGTCAAAGGAGGGGTAGACACTTCCAACCTATTTGGTACACCTCAAAGACACTAAATGATGCTCAGGAGAACTACACAACCACATAGAAAGAGATCTTAGCAGTAATCTTTGCTTTCGATAAATTCAGGTCTTATCTGGTGCTCTCCTAGGTTGTTGTCTACACAGATCACTCTGCCATCCACTTCTTGATGAGCAAGGCGGATGCCAAGCCTCGAATGATTTGATGGATCCTGCTGCTGCAAGAGTTCGATGTGGAGATCAAGGATAAAAAGGGGGCCGAAAACCTTGCAACCGACCACCTCTCGCGACTCGAAGGGCCGGGAAGTAGCGCGCATCCGAGAGAGATAAATGACACTTTCCTCGATGAGCGTCTACTCGCCCTCGCCGCTGCAGAGAGTATCGCCCCTTGGTTCGCCGAATTTTCCAATTACTTGGTTGGAAAGCAGCTATGCAAGGGGATGACTACCCATGAGAGGAACAAGTTCTTCTCCGACCTCTGTGCCTACTTCCGGGACGACCCTCACCTTTTTCGAATTGGGACCGACGGAGTCATTCGAAGGTGCGTATTGGAGGAGGAGATGGAAGATATTCCGAACCATTGCCATACGGGGCCGGCTGGGGGTCACCACGGAGGCAACCGAACTACAAGAAAGGTGCTCCAGTCTGGATTCTATTGGCCGAGCCTTTTCCGGGATGACTACAAATTCGTGAGCCATTGCGACAGATGCCAAAGGACAGGTAATGCTTCTAATTGAAATGAGATGCCCCAAACAATTTCTATCACTTGTGAGATTGTTGACGTTTGGGGCATCGATTTTATGGGACCTTTCCCCTCGTCTTTTGGTAACAAATACATCCTTGTGGCCGTAGACTACATCTCGAGGTGGGTTGAGGCTCAAGCTCTCCCCACCAATGATGCAAGACGAGTCTCTGGATTTCTGAAAAAGCTGTTTTCACGGTTTGGGATCCAGAGGGCCATTGTTAGCGACCGAGGAACCCATTTTCAAGGGCAATTCGATAAGCTCCCCGTTCGCTACGGTGTCACCCACCGGGTATCCATGGCCTATCACCCCCAAACTAGTGGACAAGTCGAGCTATCAAATAAGGAGCTAAAATGGATCCTGGAAAAGACCGTGGATCAATCCCGCAAGGATTGGTCCGCAAAGCTCGATGATGCTCTATGGGCATACCGCACGGCCTACAAAATACCAACAGGTATCTCGCCTTACCATTTGGTGTATGGTTAAGCGTGCCACTTACCCGTAGGGCTAGAGCACAATGCTTTGTAGGCCATAAAGCTTTTGAATATGGACCCTAGTTTGTGTGGAAATGAAAGGAAGTTGCAGGTGCTCGAACTTGAGGAGTGGCATCTCCAAGCCTATGAGAATACCAAGATTTACAAGGAGAGGACGAAGCGCTTGCATGATGCTCGCCTGAAAGGAGGGAAGGATTTTCAGCCGGGAGACCAGGTTCTCTTGTACAAATCCCAGATGAAGTTATTCCCAGGCAACTTAAGGTCGAAATGGTCGGGCCCGTATGTGATAACACAAGTATTCAAATACGGGGGCAACCCAACGAAGGTTAAAAATCATGAATTACTACTACTATGTATTGTGCTTGTAATAACCTCGCCTCGAGCGAGTCGTATTGTGCTTGTGTGTGTTTTTTGCAGTCTCTCCTTGAAGCTTCAATTATCCTACCCCGGTTCGATTCCTACATTCACTCACCAAGCCCAAACGGTAACATCACTCTACCCCTTTCTTATGCCATTGAGGGCAATGCCGAGTTTAATTGTGGGGGGGGGGGGGGTAGTCTACTAATGTGCTTGTGTGAGTGAGATGTTGCTTGGAGCCTTTTGTATGCCCAAATTTCAAAAAATTGAGGTCTCCAAGCAACGGTTGCATGTTCAAAGTGACCGGATGGTGGGAAATTCTCGTGTTTGTTGCATTAATCTTGAAATGTGCATATGATTGCTCAAAGCATATGATCACTCTACCCCTTTCTCGTGTTTGTGAATGGGAATAGATGGTTGGGTAACTAGGTAGCCTGTGAGCTTTGAGTCGTTCTTTTCTTTCGGTGTGATAGTTCCCTCTTACCACGGTGTGTAGCATCACAAGTTATCACTAGCAAGTATGATGGAGGCATAGGATTAGTCCACGCCCCAAAAGTTGGTTGTCCCGAGATGCATCATCCCTTAGTCAACCCCTTTGAGTCGTGTGATTCCTTGGGTCGTTCTCAGTTTAGGAGCTTTGTTCGTGTGAGCTTAAAGGTGTTAGTAGAACGACCCCCAAATCCTTTCTTCGTGTCCAAACATGAGTTGCATGTGTGTCCCGGAACTCTTACCATTGAGTTTCCATAGAGGTTCTACATAGGAGGTTTATGTGTGGTTCTTGCTAGGAGTGCAAAATGGAGTGTAGCGTTGGAGTTAGTTCCTCAAAAAGAGAACATTGGTCGATAAATGTTTAGGTGGCAAGTGTTTTTACTCTCTAATACCCCCCTCAAAAAGAAAAAAAGAGAAAGAAAAGAAAAGAGAAACGAAAAAGAGGTAATAAAATGGGGTAAATAAAGTAGAGAGTGCCACGAAAAGCCAAAGTACATGCTCTAGGAGGGGTTTCTTGGCACCCTATCCAACGGAACCCCCACATTGTTTAGAACTCCTTCACTACCAAACCTTAAAGAACTAGCAAGAGTTGACCAAGGAAGAGTGCTTCAAGGTAGTTCATGATCGGTGATAGATGGAAGGGAGAGATAAGGGTTTTGGCCGATGCTAGTGGCCTTTGATTGAAGAGAAGGGTTTTAGTCAAAACCATAGACCCTTCGGGTTTAGGTTGAAGATGTAGAACCTCACGTCATGATTTCCACCACCCAAAAAGCCTTTTCCCCATGTCCAAGCCAATCGCCAGTCATATGAACCCGTGTCTAAGACCTCCGGACGAGCTAGTGGTGACAACCATCCCGGGAACTCTAGCGTTTAGAGGTTACCGCCGTGGTATTGAGACTATAGGGCCGAGAGGTTACGATTGTGAACATCTTTTGCACCAAAATGGTCCCCACCCCATTGGTCTTGAGAGTGAGCGATTCATTCTTGCTTTGCATGTCATATCATACCTCGGTGAGGACCTTTGTTGCCTTTCCATTTGTTCTTCGGACTTGAATTCCAGGCATGATTGGTTGTGGTCGATAAGTGGTTTTTTTGAGATTTGCATTTATCCATGAATAAGTTGAGAACTTTTCGTTTTCCCATTTTGGTAGCTTTGAATGTCGTTTGTGGTGGATGTCGGTATTGCTTGCAACGGTTCATGTGTTGATTGTCAATAAACATCGAGAATTCCTGCTTCGTGTCCTTTGAGTTGTCCCCAAAGCATTTGTGTAGGTTGAAATATTACCGTGTGCGTGAAATGGTTTGCTTGGGGACAAGCAAACGTCTAAGTGTGGGGGAGTGATTCAGGCCTAATTCCACATATTTTGACCCCGGTTTTCTTAGATGTTTGTGCCAAATTTGCTCATTAGAGGTTGGTTTTACGCGAGGTTCTTCATGTTTGAGTGCTTTTCAGGATTTAACAGGTGGAACCAGCCTCGGAGTCGAAGGATTGGCGAAAAAGATCGAAAACCAGGAGAAGAGATGAAAAAGCGCAAGTTCACGGCTAAAGGAGGGAGTTCACAGTCTCGTAAGACCGTGAAGAAGTGGAGTTGACCGTGAAGAGCAAGGCGTCCAGAGCCAAGTTGAAGGTTATCGACGCAAGTCGAGTTCATGGTCACTAAGACCGTGAACACAAGCCATTGCCCGTGAACTGCCGTGATCGATGCGGAGCATTTTGGCGCAAGGCGTGAGTTCACGGACGCGTTTGAGAGTTCACGGTCGTGAACTCAGGCCGTGAACTCAGCTCTTCTCGTGTTTAAAAGCTGAGCTGCAAAGAAAGATAAGGAGAGAGCCAATTTTGTGAGAGAAACTCTTCTTCTGCATTTTAGTGAGAGAAACAGAACCAAGAGAGAAGATGAGGTTAGGGCTTGGCTTCAAAGGAAGTTTTGGGAAGTTTTCCCTAAGGAAATCCTAGCTCAAGGTTGAAGAAGAGAGTAGGCATCCCTAAAAGATGGTTTCCACCTTTTTCTCCTTTGTTCTTCCCACTTCTTCCATGGAGTAGTCCTCCTCCCACTTGGGTGTAGTGAAACCCTAAACCCTACTATGTAGTTTTGTTTTATGTGATTTGAATGATTGATCTTGGGCATTGTTCAATTTAATGTTTGAGGTATTTTTCACCATGATTTGGCATGCTTGTGCTTAGCAACTTAGGGGTTGTGCATATTTTGTGCTTAGCATCCTAGGGTTGTGCATAATTGTGCTTAGCACCCCTAAGTTTGTGCGTTTAGGTGATAGTAATCTAATTTGCCAACTTAGCCTAGTTTAGAGAGGAAAATCCCCGGTTTTTAAGGGAGACGCAATCGAGTTGGTTTTTCTTCCGCTTTCCAAGCCACCTAAAATATGTTGAGTTAGGGCAATCCTCAATATTGAATTGAACAAATCGATTAATCGTGGTTAAACCGTCCAACCTTAGAGTTGAGTGAGAAAGTAAGCCGAATACCGATTGTCTAAACGGAGAGGGTCGAGTGACACGACCTTTCATCCTCACCTCGGTTTAGCAATCGAGACTGTGGTCCCCGACCACATTGCTTTCCTCTGCGGTTCACGATTAGCGTGACCGAGGCAATCGTTCCAACCCACGTAGCATGGTAGCGGTTTAGGGGGAAGCAAAACCCAGGTGACTTTCCCACAAAGAGTTTTCAAACCAAATTACTTTTGCTTTCTTTCATTTCAATTGGCAAACCTTTAAACCAAAGTTTTATCGCTAGATAATGATTTCAACAACCAAAGTAGGGATAGACGGACCGGCCCGGGTCGATATATAGATACTTGCCTTATACTACACCCGATTAGGGTTTTAAAACTTGGGATCTAATTGGGGTTTAATTGTAGTGTAGATTTGAGCGAGTCAACGGTCAATGGCCCCAGTTCACGGTCTTAGAGACCGTCAACTCCCTTGGCGTCAGTAACCTCTGAAATCTCGCTGGACTGCTCGATGTTCACGGTTTGTGGTCCATGTTCAAGGTCTTAGGAGACCGTGAACTGCCTTGTCGGACCGTGAACTGCGGCTATTTCTTGGACGCCTTTACTTCACTGTGTCGGGGCAATTGTCACGGTCTTCGGACTTTTCTTTGGTTTTTGTGCTTTTTGAGCTCCAATTATCCCAAAACTCGTCCTCGAACCTTCCACACATGCTAGGACCTAAAATGTATCAAAACAAGCACAACCTAGCATGAAATATGTCAAGGAACGATGATATACTAAGCTAAACGAATAAGAAATGAGGGGTAAAATGTTTACATTTGGTCCCGAATCACCGACTCTTAGCTCGAGAAAGAGAGAGAGAAAGTTGAGGCAGGCAAGAGAAAGATTAGCAGGTCGGGGACAACCACAAGTAGCTCTTGAAGGTAAAGTGGAAGTAGAAGTTGCTTTTGCAGAGGAGTTTAAAATGGAGAAACCTGACATGGCGGAACCACACGCCGAAGGATATGGTGAAGCAAGGACGATGGGCTACTACATGGCACCACAGGTGCTAGATATTCAATCAAGCATCTTACATTCGCCTATGGCAGCCAATAACTTTGAGATAAAGCCCGACCTCTCCACAAGAGAATTTCAAGATATTTTTAGAGTTAGAGGGAGGCTTGAAGATCAATGGAGTGCCCGAGGAGGCCATTAGGTTGAGTCTTTTCCCCTACTCCCTAAGTGGGAAGGCCCAAATCTGGTTGAACAATAGGCCACCACTCTTAATAACCTCGTGGAATGATTTGCTAGACCAGTTCATGAATCACTATTGTCCACCTTCTAAAATGGCGGAATACCAGAAGAAGATCACTCATTTCTGCCAAGAGGAGGACAAAACTTTGAGGGATGCATGGGAGCGATACTTTGATCTTTTTCTCTAGTGTCCACACTATGGGTTTGGAGAGCAGTTCCAGATGGAGACCTTCTACAACGGTCTCCTTCAAGAAGATCGGATACTTATTGATTCATTATGTCAAGGGAACATGCTCAACAAGACTCCGCCCTAAATGACTGGCTTATTTGAAGACATGGTTGCAAGAGGCTATGATTGGGGGTTGAGAAGGTGTAGAAGAAGGATGCAAGAAAGAGAAGTACACTCCACCAAAGCTAACCCTCCACTTGCGGAGAAGGTTGATGAGTTAATCAAGGTGTCTTACATGATAGGAAGCAAGGGAAGAGCCCAGTTATGGTTTGTGATTGGTGCTCAAGTCCAAACCACAAGGTTGAAGAATGTCAACTTATGAGGAAAGCGAGCACTCTGGAAGAGCAAGTGAATTTTATTTCTAGTGTTAGGGGGGACAACTCTAACAACAACCCATTTAGTAATATATACAATCCAGGGTGGCGCAATCACCCCAACTTTGCATGGTCTTCATCAACCAATATGAGGCCATCCGGTTTTCAAGGACCAACTGGAGGTTATCAACAAGACCTCCCTTCATTCAACAAAGGCCACAATTTCAATCCTCAAACCTCAACCAACAAAAAATTCAACCACAAGGTGTGCAAGGGTTCCAACAACAATAACAACCCGATAAGGTCTCTAAATTCGAAGACCTAATCACCACATTTGTGATTACAAGTTCTCAAAAGTTTGATAAGATTGAAAAGTTTATGGAAGTCGCAACATACAGGTTCACTTCGGTTGAGGCGGGTCTAAGAAGCCATCAAACTAGCCTACAAAACTTGGAGACTCAAGTCGGCAATCTTGTCGGGATCCTTACCGAGAGACCGCAAGGAGCTTTACATTCTCAAACCGTTGCCAACCCTAAGGATCCAAGAGCCAGCATGCATGCTATTCTACTAAGAATCAGGAAGGTAACTCAAGAAGTTGAGAACAAAGAGACAAATGAAGAAGAATCCCCTCCAAAGGTCAACGAACAAGTACTTTTGGATGGACATGGTGAAGAGGCTAAGAAGGCATCATCGACGCCACATCTTGTGGTTGAGTACAAGCCTCCGCTCTCTTTCCGTACAAGATTTCACAAGGACCGTTTGGAGGCGGAATGCAGCAAATTTGTGCTGATGCTCAAGAAGTTCAATGTCACAATTCCTTTCTTGGAAGCGATGGCACATATGTCATGGTATGCAAAGTTCTGCAAGGGTCTTATTGCAAAGATGCAAAAATTTGAGACCTCACCTTAGTCACTCTTAGTGAGGAGTGCTCGACCATCATCTAAAACAAGTTTCCAAAAAGCAACAGGATCCAAGTAGCTTCAATATCCCTCTTTGCATTGGAATATGTCATATAGAGAAATCCTTGGCCGATTAGCAGCAAGCATTAATGTCATGCCATATAAACTTTACAAGAAGCTAGAACAAGGTGAACTGAAACCAACTAGGTTGAGTGTTACTTTGGCTGACCGTTCTGGGTGGGAACTTTCTACTATCCAACAGATTTCATTATCATAGATATTAGCGAGGATGTGGATATGATCCTTATCCTAGGAAGACCCTTTCTTGCACCTCCAAGGCTCTAATCAATGTAAATGAGGGCACACTACTTTTGCGAGATGGTGAGGAGCAAATCACTTTTTCTATTGAACCTAAGGATAAACTTGATAATGCTAAAGTAATAGAGTGGAATAGTGTGTTGGTTAGTGGAGGTGAGCCTTCCAAGGAAAACCCCATTGGTGCTCCTTGTGTTTTTGATAATGTGAAGTAGGATCCTAAGGCGGGCGTTGAACCCGAAGTGAAGAAAAAAAGGTGTGGTGGCAAAAGATGAACCGTTCCTTGGCCCAAAGGAAGGACAAAGGGTAAGGACAAAGGCAAGCGGCCAAGAGGGCCACCCTTCAGAAGAGGAGATTCAAGGTGGAAACCCTTGCCTCGGGAGTGTGTAGGATCCACTCTCGAAGGCCTCATGAACGTAGGAATGATGATCTGGACTGTCTAGTTAAGGGCGTAAAACAAGCGCTTGTTGGGAAGCAACCCAACGACGGTTCGTATTTCTTTTCATTATTTTTTTTTATTTTGTTTAATGTTTGAGTAAATTGGGTGTGTTTTGAATGATCACCATGCCATGGTTTATGTGTTTCACTGGTTGAGTATTGACAATTGTGGGTTTAGCCAATTTTTGGTATATATCACGATCTCAGTGGTATTATCACAGTCTCTAGACCCTGATAAATTTTTTCAGACCATGATGTCGCCAGGCTTTTCTCACGATTTGAATTCATCACAGTCAGTGTGGGATTGATACTTAACCTACTTGACGATGGCCCAAAACCGACCATTTTCGGCCGAGATCACATTCCGCGAGTTATTATCACGGCCAGACGACCGTGAAAATAAGCCCAACACGAGTGATGTTGACCCTCGAGCTGTATAAATAGATCGTGATCTCTTCCCTTTCATGCGACACAGACCGTCGGAATCCTCCAAACTTTTTGTCATAAAATGTTGCCTCCGACGAATTTTTTACATTTTGATCTACTTCTAGCCATCCAAATTAAAAACCAAGCACATACCCATACTCCCCTAGCCTAGGCACTCATTCCCTATGATTTTGGGGGAGTTTGGTTTTGTTTTTGTCGCCGGCAAAGTTGCCCCGATGAGACTCCGACGAGCTTTAGACGAAGCTCCAACGGCTCCCTCCAATCACTTTTTGGGCTGATTTTTGAATCCCTCACCTTGTCCTCACCTTCCTCTTTGGTCTTACATGTGTCTCCATGTGTGTGTTCAACTTTTACTTGTTGAATTTTTAAGATTCGGATCTTGGGTTCTTAGGTGAGGAGAATTGGGAATTTTTCATGAATGATGAAATTGGACAAGGGAATTGATGAATGATAAGGTATTGCATGTTGTTAGAGTGTTAGATGAGATTTATATGTCTTGGTGGGCATGATTTCGCATGTCATAATGATTGATTTGAGGAATGCGCACCAAGCATTTGTTTAATTGCCTATCCTTGATACCCTTTATGCATGTTGAATGGTGGCCACCAAGGCATGATCTAGGCTTGCAAATGCAACATTTTTAACTATGAAACACCTAGTTTCATGTCTCGGTGTGCTTGTGGATTATTTGAGCTAAATTGTTCTTAATCCGAGCTTGTGAAAAGCCTATGAAGGCATGTTGCCCATTGATCGCCCATAACTAACAAATGAAAAATAGGCAACGGTACCCATCGTTCTAAGATAGTATATCAGGAAGCAAGGTTGTATCCACAGAGACTTCGTGTACTAGTACTCAACTTTTACCTATTATCTAGTCATTCGTTTTTAGTTGATTTTCAAGTATAGGATTTCACACATACAGTAAACAAGACAAACAAACAATTTCAAAGTAAAATCAAGAGGAGAAGGCGTTGCCCCAAAAATGAATCCCCCTAATATACATAATACAAACAGGCCGTTGAAATCAACGTAGACGTGTGTTCAAATCTTAGATCATGAAAATTCCCAATTTAGTGTTAACACGTTCGCACATGTATTAACACCCTTTCGACTTTAAGAATCATGTACCGTGGCTTACAAGACTCTTAAACCAAAGCATTAACCAAATTTGTAAATTTATGTATTAGGTTTTTAAGCTAATCCAGAGGAACTACGTGACCCCATCGCTGGTGGCTCCGATCAATTCCTTCTATTCACGAGAGATCTATCATGCAAAATTACCTCGCAGTTTCATTACATGTATCAGACAACAATAGACGCGCACTATTGATACTTGCACATGATAAGTCGAGAAAAGATCATAAGACGAGAAAAACAAGTTTATGTTAAAGATACCACTTAATCCATACAAAGCATATTAGGGTTCATCAAATCCAAAACAACTAAGAGATTAGCCGGATATGATGAGGTTTAGAAAGATGGAGGTGGAGAGAGTTACCATGATGATGATGACGAAGGATGGAAGAGATGAGAACGTCGACAAGGTGGTGATGACGAGGAACGGAGGAGATGATAATAAGGTATATATATATTGGGTTATAGACTATGCTAGCAATTTTTCAACGGGGAACAATCATGGGCGAAAAAGGTGGAAACTGATCAATCTACCACCTCAAATGATTATCAAAACCCAATAGATAGGATTTCACTTCTGTAATCTCAATAACGCAATATACTACGGTATTCCCAACTTTGAACATGAACATGAAGAACACGATGGAAGAAGTACGAGATGATGCTGATCAATACAATTATAATGAGAGTTTTGACGGGAAATGAAAACAACAACCCTCTAATATGAAATAAAAGAAATGAGGATAGAATTTGGGCTGGTTTCTAGGCTATAGTGAAGGTATTTTCCAGCTCCCCTTTCTTCTCTGCAAGGCTCTATTTATAGGTAGCAGCAGGCTGAACACACCCTAGAACTGTGACAATTGCGTCCAAATAGTGACTTTGGACTTTTCTTCGGATTTTGCACTTTTTGACCTCCACTTATCCCAAAACTCGACCTCGACCCTTCCACACGTGCTAGGACCTGAAGCGTATCAAAACAAGCACAACCTAGCGTGAAATATGTCAAGGAACGATGAAATACTAAGCTAAACAAATAAGAAATGAGGGGTAAAATGTGTACATTTGGGCCCGAATCATCGCTCTACCCCTTTCTTACGCCATTGAGGGAAATGTCGAGCTTAAGTGTGGGGGGTCTTCTACTTTTATGCTTGTGTGAGTGTGATTGATGCTTGGAGCCCGAATTTGAAAATTTTGAGGGATCCAAGCAATGTTTGCATGATCAAAGTGGTTGGTTTGTAGGAGAATCTTGTGGTTATTGGCATTGACCTTGAATTGTTGCTTGTGATCGAGTACGTCCTATGATGATGATTGAGAGGTGAATTAGGATAGTGCAAAGGTTTAGTTCTCATGTGTGCAAAAATGAATGGATTTTTTGACTCGATTACTTGTTGATTACAATTGCCATGCATGTTGCTTTGTGAATTGGAATAGATGGTTGTGTGACTAGGTAGCCATGTGAGCTTTGAGTTGATCGTTTTCTTCTTGTGCGCTTAGATCCCTCTTACCATGGCTAGTAAAATCACAGTTGTCACTAGTGAGTATGATAGAGGCATAGGATTAGTCCACACCCAAATGTTGATTTTCCTGAAATGATTTATCCACCAGTAAACCCCTTTGTGCCTTGAGACTTTGGGGGTCGTTCTCATGTTAGGAGGATTTTGCTGGTGAGCTTAATGGTGTTAAAGAACGATCCCCCATCCTTTCTTCGTGTCTATACATGTGTCGTCCTTGTGTCCCGGAGCTCTCGCTTTTGAGCTCCATTGAGGTTTTACATAGGAGGATTGTGTGCGGTTCTTGCTAGGAATGAAAGTGAAAGGAAGAGTAGTGTTGGAGTGAGTTCTTAAAAAGAGAGCATTGATCGTTAAAAGTAGTGTGGCAAATGTTTACCTCCCTAGTACCCCGCTGAAAAAGAAAAGAAAAAGAAAGAGAAATGAAAAGAGTTAATAAAACAACTTAAATAAAGTAGAGAGTGCCACAAGGAATTGAAGAGTATGCTCTAGGTGAGGTTTCTTGGCACACAAGTCATTGAAACCTCCACATTGTCTTAGAACTCCTTCACTACCAAATCAAAGTGTGATAGCAAGAGTGGACCGAGGAAGAGTGCTTAAGGGAAGTTCATGATGGGTGATAGTTTGGAAGGGAGAAGCAAGATTTTTGGCCGATGCTAGTGGTCGTTGTTTGTGAGGAAAGTTCTTAGTTGAAACCATAGAACCTTCGGTTTTAGGGTGAAGATGTAGGACCTCATTATGTGTTTGCCATCACCCAAAAAGCCTTTTCCCCATGCCCAAGACAATCGCCAGTCATTTGAGCCCGTGTCTAAGACCTCCGGACAAGCTAGTGTTGACAACCATTCTGTGAACTCTAGCATTTAGAGGTTGCCGCCGTGGTGTTGAGACGATTGGGGCGAGAGTTGATGATTTTGCATACTTTTTGCACCAAAAGGTCCCGAACCCACTGGTCAAGAGAGTGAGTGATTCATTCTTGTTTTGCATGTCATATCATACCCCGGTGAGGACCTTTGTTGCCCATCCGTTTGTTCCTTGGACTTGAACTCTATGCATGGTTAGTTGTGGTTGGTAAGTGATCTTGTTGAAACTTCCATTGATTCATGAACAGGGGAGAACTTTTCATTTGCCCATTTCTAGTAGTCTCGAATGTCGTTCGTGGTGAATGTCGGTATTGCTTGCAACGGTCCTCGTGTTAGTTGCCAATAGCCATTTGAGATTCTCCACTTTGTGCCCTTTGAATTTTCCCCAAAGCATTTTGATAGGTTGAGTTTTTACCTTGTGTGAAATGCTTTGCTTGGGGACAAGCAAACGTCTAAGTGTGGAGGAGTGATTCGGACCTACTTTCACACATTTGATCCCCGTTTCCCTTGGGCGTTTGTAGCATTCAAACTCCTAAAAGGGTGGTTTTACGCTAGGTTTTGTGCGTTTTAGTGTGTTTTAGGATCCCACAGGTGAAACCAGCCCCAGAGTCGAAAGTTGGACGAAAAGAGGCAAAGACCTGGCCAAGAGGGTGATCCAGGCGAGGTTCACGGGTTAGCATTGGAGTTCACGGTCCCCTATGGCCGTGATATTAAGCCCAAAACCGTGAACCGCGATACGTCCAGGGAGAAATCTGCAATTACTTGTGCGAGACGAGTTCACTGTCAACAAGACCGTGAAGATTAAGGCCAAACAGTGAACTCCTGATGGCGAAGCTAGGATTTCGACATCGCGCTCTGTGTTCACGGACGCGTTGAAGAGTTCACTGCCGTGAACTGAGCTCGGTCCTGGTATAAAGGGTGAGCTGAAAGGAAGAGAGAGGGAGAGCCCAAGTGTGAGAAAGTGTCTCCTTCTTCAGATTTTAGAGAGAAAAAGGATGAACCAAGGAAGAAGGAAGGCTAGGGTTTGCTCCAAGTGGTTATTTGGGAAGAATCTCCCCAAGAGAAGATCAACAATAGCTTAGAGGAGATTGGAGGCATCACTATGATGGTTTCTACCTCTTTCTCTTGTGTTCTTCCCCTTTCTAGCATGGAGTAGTACTCTTTTTTACTTGGGTGTTGTGAAACCCTAACTATTTGCCATGTAGTTGTAGTGTGTCTTGAATAATTGTTTATGGGTGTTGTTTAATTTAATGATTGAGGTATTTTTCATGATGATTGTGCATGTGTGTTCTTAGCAATCTAATTGGCCATTCTAACCTAGGTTATAGGGGGAAAACCCCCTTTCTAAAAGAGGCTCAATTGAGTTGGGATTCTTTGGGCTTGACAAGCCACCTACCTAGGTTAATGTAGTGCAAACCTCTATCTTGAGTTAAGAAACAAGGTTAATCATGATTAAGCCGTCCAACCATCAGTTTGAGGGAGAAGGTAAGTCAACCCTTAATTGCCTTAACCAAGAGGGCTACTCTTGTAGCCTATAATGTATCCCTTGGTTTGGCAATTGAGAGTGTGGTCCTCGACCATAGTTGCACCTCCTAGCGGTTCATGATTTCCTTGCCCATAACGTCCCATTCGAGTCCACGTGCCATGGTAATAGTTAGGGAGAAGCGACACCCGAGTGATCCTTCTCATCTAGAGATTTCAAACCATTTACCTTTGCTTTGTTTTGATTTAAATCTCATAGTCTTCAACCAAAAACCAATTCGCTAGATAATGCTCAAAACAATGGAAGTAGGGGTACACGGGTCGGCCCGGGTTGATATTTAAACATACTTGCCCTATATTGCACCCATCTAAGGTTTATACTTGGGCCTTAGATGGGAATTTATTGTGATATTTGGGACGAGTCAACTTCTAAGGTACTAGGGGTTCTAAATCCCAAACCCTAGTTTTAGGGTTTGCTATGTATATATGGATATTTTAGGGTTTGAATGAATGCATGTGTTTGTCTAGTTGATTTTAATGCCACTTTCTCCTAAATGACGACGCTTGGGTAATTTGCCCTAATTTTCCTCTTAGCCTACTTTATGCTACCGCGCTCGGTACATAGTTCTAGGGTTAGACGGGTATGCGCCAACTGGCAAGTTTAGGTTAGATATGTGAATGGGGGCCTATAGTGGTCGAGGCGACCGAAACCCTTCTATAGGTAGCCTTTCTAGATGAAACCCAGGATGAAATCTCGGTGTGGACTGTGGATAGTGTCCATTGAAATAAGCCATAAGTTTAATGCCCATATATGATAGCCTAGATCGAGGTGACTGGAACATGGGTTTAAGGGAGGCGTGTCGATAACCACGAGAGCCCACAGACTCACCACATTTGATGACCCTAAGTATCTATATATGCATAGTGACCCTAATCAAGGGGGAAAGATAGTTCCCCAAAGTACCTGCTTTTAGCTTTGAACAACCTTTAGACTAGTGTTTCCTCATATCCTCTACTATAAACCTTAAAAACCGATTTACTAATTAGCAACTAGGTGGGAAGTGGGATAGGGTACCAGGACCCGAGTAGAATATGACCTTGATTACCACTATACGACAATGCCGATCTAGGTTAAACTTGCCTAGGATGGGATAGTTGTTGATACGTGCTAACCTCTGACAATAACCTGCACGGATTCAAGTGATCAAGCTTTTGAAAGCTTTTTGACTTTTGTGGGCGTGATCTTTAACGTAGCCATGTTGCAGGGTGTGTTGATGTTGATGTAGTCTGTTAACATGGGCATGTTGATGCACACGTTCGCCCTTTTGACAACTTTTCTTTATGTTTAGCAGGAGGCAATATGACTCTGCAGTTTGCAGTTTGACTCTGCATTGTCAATTACCTCTCTCTCTTAACCATAATACGTGGAGGGTTTAGTATGTTGACACCAAAAGGGGATGCGGCTGGAGTGGTGTGACTCTTAGACCTCGCCTGGGACGTCCCAGGCTCGAGTTCCAGCGACGTCAAATATTGAACCCTAACCATCCTTTTATTATCCGAGCACCAAATTAGTTCATTCTTTCTTCTTTTTGGATGGAATAACCTGAGACATCACTTAAACATAAAACCAAGCGTAACATCGGAAATCGAATGAACTTAGTGCAATTTAGATCATTTTAGGATGTAAAAGTGTAGGTGAATATATGTATAATTCAGGTGTTATCACCGATGTGGAAACTTGAGTGTGGGCGAGTCAACTTCCTCCCCAATGTACATTGTTTGAAGAATTGTTTTCATGTATGGTGTGCTTTTACCGGTATTTTGTAGGATGGTTGATTCGCGGAGTCCATACATCTGCCATTTGGTAGATCACTCTAGGTATGGAGAGAAGTACAAGGCATGGTGCAGCAAGATAGATTTGGACATGTTCGACATGTTCCACTGCCGAGCAGCGGTTTCTGCAACCATTTCCCATCCTTAGTGGCGCAACCTTCTTAGTATCAACGAGCCAATACACCGTGAGATCTAATTGGAGTTCTACTATCACATCATGACATCTCAATTTCGACCCCAGTGGAGGATCCTCCACATGATCCTCATGCACTATATGATTCTGTGTCTTTTGGCTTTCAGGCAAGCCACTCTACGAGGGATGGTAGCACTGAATACCATGAGTCGACCTCGAGAGGCACTTCACCTCAATTCAGTAGTGGCAACTTTGTTCTCAAGGATAATAGGTCAACCACGAGTCTACACGATGCATGGGGGCCATCATCACTTGCATTTCCAGATATTGTGGGGTGGACTTCACCAACTGCTCCATCGAGGCCATGTGCCCCTCAACTATATTGAGACTATTTATGGAAGAGGCATTGGAGAGCTAGAGTCACGCCCACTGAGGGGACCTAACTAGCCACCACGCCGTCGTGGTCACGCCAAGGCATCTTCTTCATCAAGAGTTGGATCATCTTCCTCGGCTAATATAGAGGGTTGTGTGACTGCCCTTGAGGACCACTTCATAGGGGTTTCTACCCAGCTCTCCCGAGAGTAAGACGCTTGGCGTCATTCTCATCACGTGCTTGAGGAGCTTGCTCGAGCTTAGGGTACCAAGGCCCAGGATAATTCGAAACAATCTCTGCCTTGCGAGAGGTAGTCGACACTTGTGAGTCATGTTGGCCGAGTAGTACTTTCACCCCACTTCTGCACTTTGTTTTCCTTTATTTTTATGTGTGTTTGTTTTTGTTTTTGTTTCCTTGTGAAGATATCTCCTCTTCAATACTAGCCTAATGTTCGACTTTCACTTGCCCAATGTTAGGTAACTTCTTCACCTTTCCCTGACTCAATTGAGGATAATGTCATGATTAAGTGTGGGGGTGTATTCTTATTTTTGATTGGAGGGTGAAATTTATATGAATGCATGATCATAGTGGCAGATTATGGAGGATCTTATCGTTATTATCATTGTATATGGATGGCTTATTTGTTATTGAGTTCAACCTATGATGATGATGATTGAGATATACATTAGGTTTGTGAAAATGTTCAGTTCTCATATGTTAGTGAACCAATGGATGTTTTTGATTGGCTGCTCATTGATTATAATTGCTTATGCATCAGAATTTGGAAGTTGGAATGAATGATTGAGCATCTAGGTATCCTTTTGAGATTTGTGCCGCTCATTTTGTTCTTGTGTTTTAGATCCCTCTTACCCTGATATGCAGCATTCACGTTGCCACTAGGAAGGAAGATGAAGTTATAGGATTATCCCACGACCCAAAATTGACTTGTCCAGATTGCATTATCCCCTAGTCAACCTTTTGAGTCGTGTGTCCTAGGGTCACTCTTGTGTTGAGTAGCTCCCACTATTTGAGCTTCATTGATATTCGGTAGAGTGACCCTTACTTTCTTAGAGTCTACACCATGGTCAAGTCACCCTTGTATTTAGAAGCTCCCATCATTTGAGCTTTATTGAGGTTCCACATTGTGAGTCTTGCATGGTTTTTACTAAATGTGGAAGTGAGTGTTGGAGGTAGTTCTTAAAAGTGAGAATTGTTTTTAAAATTCAAAGAATGTGGCATGTTTTGTCTAGCTCTCTAATAGCCCTTAAGGGGAAAAAAAGCAAAGAAAGAAAGAGAAAAGGAGGAAAATGAAGTGAAAAAGAAAGTAATAAAAAGGTGAAAGAAGAAAAGAGAGTTTGCCACAAAAGATTGTTTATGCTCTCAGGGTTAATAGTATAAATTGCCCCTCTACTATAGTACTTTCTCAAACTTGTCATTCTATTATGATTCACATCAAATTTGCCCATCTACAATTATCACCTAATCAAACTTGCCTTATGTGATAGTTTCTGTCCCAGTTATGTTAACAACGGTTGAACCGGGGCTGGGTGAATGAGAAAAGTCCATTTTATCCCTAAGTAAAAAATGAGAACTTATCATATATGTTTTTGTCGAAGAGAGAAGGTATCTTTGCCACAAAAAAGGAAACAACGACCTCCATCTTCTTCGTCTTCTTCGATGAGAACTCTCTCAACCCATCCATTGAACGAAGCGGTGGCAGGACGACAAAAGATATCACGGTTCTTCATCTCTGCCATCTCCTTACTCAACTTTCACCATCATTGACTTGTGAACCACAAGGCGATTAACGAAAGATGGGGTTATGGGATGTCCTGCGGGAACAGCGACTAACGGTAAGGGGCGGTCGGTGTTGGGCAATCAGCAAGTCGGGTAGCTTCTCCGGGTTTCAGATTAATTCATAGATCCGAATCCTAATTCCTAATTAATTCCCAAATTTGAAAATTGTGAATTCGAACCCCTAATTTGAAAATTCTATTTCCTTCCACTGAAGATGAGTTTAGGTTCAATGAGGCGGAGATGTTCATTGTTGTTTTCATCTTGGGATTGTATAAATTTGTTTTTTTTGCCTCATACGGATTCAAGCCCTCTATTAAAAGAAAGGGTGGTTGATTTAATTTGGAAAAGTTCATGCAGAAAGATGGACGGTGCTGGCGACGCCATGTCTCGCTCGTCGTTTCATGCCTTTCATCGACCACTGGTGCTGATTTGGGAAAATTGGAAATCAGGGTTCACGATTTAGAGTGACGATTTCCGGAAAGGAAAAGAGTAATCATGTTTGGGTTTCTTGAGAAATCGAGTGATGGAGGTGAGTCTAGACGAAGACGGTGCCGACACAAAGGATGCGAGGAAGCCTGGATTCGTGGAGCGAGGGAGGATCAATGGAGTGATCTGCCACTCTGCCTTGTGATTCTCTTTCTCTCGATGGGGAGATAGCCACGAAGAAGTTCTGACTTTTGAATGGGAATTTAGAAAGGGTGTATCTGGAATTTCTCCTCTCTTTTGTTTTGGTTGGACAGGTCCGATCGTGATTCAACTATGGTTGACAGAATTATGATCGAGTTTGTCATAGAAGGCAGGTTTGAGAATGTGGTAATAATAAGATGGCAAATTTGATGTAAATCATAATAGAGGGGCAAGTTTGAGAAAATATCATAGTAAAGGGACAATTTATACTATTAACCCATGCTCTTAAAAAGTGTTTCTTGGTAGTCAAGCTATTGAGACACTTACATGTTTGTTTACCTACTTCACTCTTGTGCTTGAAAGGTTTGATAGAAGATTAAGTGTGTTGTGAATGTTGTTCGAGATTAGTTGTATTTTGGAATGGCGGAAAGTGTGGCTATTGGTTGTTGTGAGTGGTCTTGTGTTGTTATGCTTGGTTCCTGATTGAATTGTGGAACCTCATGTTATATGTGCCACCACCAAAAAAGCCTTTTCCCCATGTCCTAGACCCTAGCTATTCATCTGAACTCGTGTCTAAGACCTCTGGACAAGCTAGTGGTGACACTCATATTGTGAATTCTAGCATTTAGTGGCTACCGTCATGGTGAAGAGACGTTAGGCTGAGCGTTTGAGTATGCACATTTTTGTTTCATTAAAATGGTCTCAGACCCACTGGTCGAGAGTGACTGATTCATTTATCTTATCTTGTTCATATCATATATCCTGGTGAGGACCTAGTTTGCTCGATCATTTGTTCTTATGACCCGATCTTTACGCATGGTTAACTGTGGTTGGTGAGTCGTTTAGACAAGTTGTGTATTGGTCTGTTAACAAGGTGAGAACTCTTCATTTCCACGGTGTTAATGCATTCGAAGATCATTTGTGGTGGTTGCCAGGATTACTATTGATGGTGTCCATATGTCGATGCCAAATTAACATAGAGATTCATCCACTTTGTGCCCTTTGAAATTTTCCCGAGTTATTGTGTTATAGGTTGAAAGATTACCTTGAGTGTGATTGGTTTGCATGGAAAAAGCAAATTTTCAAGTGTGGTGGAGTTTTATTATGGTGTAATTGCCCATATTTGTACCCCTTTATCTTGTGATGTTTGTGGCGTTCGCATCTTTCGAGGAGAAATTTTACGCTAGGTTTGTGTGTGTTTCAACATGTTTCAAATCTCATCAGGTGTAATTAGCTCTAGGATCAAAAGTAGAATGAAAGATGGAAAATTTTGAGCAAAGATGGATAAAAGGCTATGATTGCTTTGGGAGATTATAACCGCCAGCTAATCGTAATGATGGAGCTCAGCCCATGACTTTAGACAGTGTCCAACAGGTTTCATATGTCTCGCTAGCAAGTCAGTTATCACGGTCCCCAGACCGATATATTTTCTAGCAGTCCGTGATGTTAGTTAGTAAAATGGTGCGTCTTGCACCGAGATCACGTTCATCAGTTCGACATCATGTGACTTCTGATCATGAAATGAGCCCAAATGGAGTATATAAAGGAGAGAGAGCTGAAACCTAAGAGATAGTTCTAGAGAGAGACTTGGGTCTTTTTATTCAAGATAGAGGAGAAAGAAGAAGGATTGGACTTACCCAAGGCTAAAGGGTTGAAGATTTCTTCTCCAAAGGGGGAATCAAGCAAATAAAAGGAAGGAGAATAATCTTGCTATGGGTTTTTCTTCCATCTTGTTTGTATTTCCCTTCCTAACTATGGAGTAGTCTCCCAATTTCACTTGGATATTGGAAACCCTAGTCTAGCATGTATTAGATTGTAAGAATTGAATTCTATGTGTTTTGGGTTAGTGATTAATATAATGTTTTAGAAATTATTCATGAATTTTGGGTGTTGTTTATCACTTCTCAATGCGGGGTCAATTTGACCTAGAAGGAGGAAATCTCCTTATAGCCCACATCTTGGCAATTCGGGTAACCCCTTCTAGGAAAATTCAGCACAAACCTCAAACATCGGATTAGTGTCATGATTTTCTCTTGATTGGTTACTTTTCCACGTTGCGGATGAACTTCCGAGGGATTGGTTTTTGCAATCCTTAGTCAATCAGTTAAGAGAGTTAGGTTTCCTAACTTATCGTGACAATCCTTACTTGATCGATTAACAGAGTTGGAGTTTCCCAACTAATTGCATCCTCACGATATATAATCATATTTTTCACAATAGAGTTCCATTCGTTGTATCTAAACACGAGACTAGGGGAACATTATCCTGGTGAAGCTTTGTCAAAATTGAACTCACCACAATTTACTTTACTTGCTTGTTTAGTTGCAATTTCCTTAGCTTTAACCTCAAATGGTTTGATAGATATTATATAAATGATTGAAGTAGTGGTACATAGACCACCTCGGGTTGATATTAAATCAATTGCCCTATCCTACACCCTACTATAGGTTGCACTTGGCTTATAGTTGGGAATTGTGTAGATAGGTTCGAGTTAAGGTGACCTTCACTTCCATTTTTTTCATTAATAACCTTCAAAATATTCCTTGACAGTAATCAATAACTACTCTCATCTTTTAGCCTCTCAACCTTGACCAGGAACCTACACCTCGTCTTATATGAAGAAGCAAATATTTTTTTTCCTTGCTTGGATTAAGATTTTGAGCCTTTAGCTTTTTTTCTTATCTCGAATGCAATTCAAACAATATCGCCGACTACCTTCATTTAGGGTTTTCTTCTTCGACTCCCCCACAAAATAAAACTCTAAAATCTTGGAAATCTTACTTGATGCTTCATAGCCTACTATTTCTTTTTTACGGGGAACCTAAGAGATATATTAGTCAGAGGTTGCTGCTACATCGTCCAGTTTTATTTGATCAACAATAAACACTGGAGGTCTATCTAACCAGACTTGACGTTCCTCCCAATTCGTCATAGAGTGTGCCATCTTATGCGCTACCTCGTTAGCTTCCCGCTTTATATGCTTGTAATTGCCACCTCCAAGCTCCCTCATCATGCGTCTGATGCTTCTGCAAAAACTCCAATTTCCGTTTCTATATGAAGCCTGCTCTGCAGCTTCTGAATCAAGGAGAGACAATCACTTTCCAGTACAGGGTTGGAGACTTGCAAGAGGGATGCCATTTGCAGGCCCCTATTTTGCTGCAAGTTTCTCTGCAAATTCCGACTCTCATTGCCCTTTAACGCACTTCGCCGCAGCCAGTAGGAACCGGCCATCGCTGTCTCTTATGACCACGCCCAGCCCTGCACCGCCCTCGGTGAAAATTGCTACATCCGTGGTGACAGAATGATGGACAAATGCAGGCCTTCTCCAAGACGTACATGCTGGTTGCAAAATTCCTAAAGTAGTTTGTAAAAAAAAAATTCATTCAACCTAACATGACATTCATCATATAAATTCTTTGTGCAATTCAAATTAACATAAAAATCACCCTAACTTCAAATTGAATTACGAATTGAATTTAACATAATACTCAAACGTATAATATTAGTTAAATTAATAATTAAATCTAACAACCACTCTAACATCCTATAAGGAATTTAATATTCATCATACACAACATATACCATAAAATTCATCCATAACAAAAATTCATTATAAATAAAATTCATCCGCACAAAAAATCATTCTAAACTTTAATTTTTTATGCATAAATTCATATGTAAACCAATACAAAAATAGAAAGGAAAATGACAAAAAAAAACACGTCATAAAACGACGGTCAAAAGGGTTTTTGGTTTGATCATGAACCAAACTGTAACATCCTGAACCTTTTCCCGACAAGATATTGTCCGCTTTGGGCCTCTACACCATCACGGATTTGTCTTGAGGTGCAATTCAAGGTGACTTCCCATAAGGTCACACATCCTTGTTGTACTCCACATTTAACTTCGGAGTTCTCACAAGAACTCCTCCATTTCACCCCAAAATGCGTCTTGTCAGTTAAGGTCGGTTTCTTACTTATGAACCATGGATCTCTTCCGTGCTTTGTCAATGTGGGATTCGCTTAAGGTGTTACACAAATGGTCACTGAATTCGGTCCTCGCATTGTGGAACACAAAATAGAAATATTTTTCTCTTCTTTGTCTGTTTATAGACGTCATTTTGAAAGAAAAAAAACTAAAAAATATAAAGTAAATTTAACAATATTTAATGACATAACAATTAAATTTAACTATATTTAGAAATATTTAAAGTAAATATCAATCCTCTATAATATAAACCCCAAATGATTAGCATACTATCTAAGTACAAAAGTCACCAACTTTAAAACGCGTTTCAACAAATAGACAAAAAACTGAATAATATAACCACGAATGATAGAAGAAAATTCATCCATCGAAAATGACAAAAAAAATTAAAATTAGTTAATGCAGAAAAAGCAAACAAACGTTGAAGAAATCAACAAATTCGAGTAAATAAATAAATATCAAAATTAGTCTTTTTAAAAAACTAATACCAAATTAGACTAGTGTGCGTTCATGGTGTAGTTTTATTTTTTGCAGCACAATTACAAAAATACAGAATACTTTGCATTTTGATTAATAATGGTTAGCCACCCTTTGTTGTTTTCCGTTCATTCCCATCGGCCGAACCAACACGGCTCCTCCTCCACATCACAGCGGCCCATGATCTGACCACATCCCTCTTTCCTTATCATCCCCAATAACAAACAAACAAAACCGATCAACGAACCGAAATAAACCTTTCTCTCTCTTCCTCTGTTTCTTGCCAAAAATTCTTTCTCATCGCCAAATTCTCAGTTCTTTTCTCTCTCTTTCTTTCCGTGTTTTGTTTTTTTCAAAAATAAAAACAAAAAACACAAAAGATAATAAGAGAAAACGATAGGGAAACCGAAAGGCAATAGAGGATTCGGAAAACCCCATTTCTCAAGCAAACTCAAACCTCCTCTCCCCCCCCCCCCCCCTCCTCTCACACATCCAACAAAACCCATAGCCCTCCACCGCCCACCGCCATCTCCCATTTTCCTCTCTTCATTCCTCAATTTCGCCACCGCCTCTCTATTTACTGTTTTCAGGGGTTCCTCTTCTTCTTCTCAATTTCGTCGCCTATCGGTTTTCATTTTCTTTCAAAGCTTTCAATTTATCGACCCTATAGGTTTCTTCTTTTCTTCTTCCCCTTCAGTGAGTTCCGATTTCCCTCCCTTTTCTTTTCTCTTGTAATCAAGATCCTTTTTTTATTGGGAGAACGAAAAGGGGGAACCCACCTTAAAATTTAGAAACTTTCTCGTGCTTCATAAACGGGATCCATGGCGGAATTCGACAACAACATGGACTTGGCGGTGAAAACTAGACCAAGCCCTAAATCCAGCCCCACCTCCTCTGCCACCTCCTTCTTCCACCGCTCTTTTACAATTCAGTCGGCTAGAGCTACACCTAAACCTTACGTTCCATCCCCTTCAAGATTCACCAGCTCCTTCGAATCCATGAAGGGCAAGGTTAGAGTGCTCCGGAACATGTTTGAAGCATCCAGGGCTCCCAAAGTCAAACCGGATGAATCACAACAACAATCCCATATCTCAACGCAGTTACCTCCTCCCGGCAAGTTAGTCTCGCATAAATCAATGGGGGCTGACCATAATCGGTACTCTTACATCTTCAGCGGCAAATGGGTACCCTTGTTGCCAGGTACAGAGGATAGAATTGTGGTTTATTTTACCAGCTTGCGTGGGGTGAGGAGAACCTTTGATGATTGTTATACTGTTAGGAGGACCTTTAGACAGTTTAGGGTTTGGGTTGATGAGAGGGATATCTCCATGGATACGGCTTACAAAAAGGAATTGCATAGTGTGTTTGGGGAGAAGGGTGTGACATTGCCGCAGGTGTTCATTAGAGGGAGGCATGTAGGTGGTGCCGATGATATTCATCAATTGCTGGAGACCGGGGAATTGACCAAACTTCTTGATGGGTTCCCACGAAGGGAGCCTGGTTATGTTTGTCAAGGTTGTGGAGATGCGAGGTTTGTAACCTGTGGATTTTGTAATGGTAGTAGAAAGATCTTTGACGATGAGGAGGAGTTCTCCAAGCGGTGTTTAGCATGCAACGAGAATGGGTTGATGAGGTGCCCCGAGTGCTGCTCATAATCAATCAGAGGATCAATATTGATGGTGGATGGCATGCAACGAGAATGGGTTGATGGTGGATGGCATTCTAGTGATGTGACACAAACAAAGGATGGTGTGTTATGCATTCATCGGATCTAAATTGCTCTTTGGATAAGCAGTCATTTCATCTTTCTCATGTTGTTAGATTGTCTGCTCAGCATTGGTTGTGGGGCCGATTTCATTGTTTGCTGTTTGAGCACTTGGCAATGGAAAATGAACAGTTTTATTGGTTATCAAGGTAACTGTGTGTGTTAGCGGCAGTGTTTTGGTCAGGTGCCATGGAAGGAGAGTGTGTTCTCCTACGTCAAGGGAATGTGAATATTTTAGCGGTAATGTAAACAAATCTATCTCTCTGATATGCATCAACATACTGTCGATGGATTGTAATATAGATGATGTCTTTCATTCATACCCATGCCCTGATTACCTTTTCTTGGAATGCTTATTTTCTTCAGTTTTAAAACTTTTTTTTACACTACACTCGGCAAGTTTTTATATGTTCATTATTCAGTTTTGAAGCGTGATGGTAGCACAATGCAGGTAGAGATTTCCTTTGAGCTTGTTCTAAGAATGTTTGCATAACAACAACTGATAGTATTGTGTATAAACATAAGCAGAAAATGGTGAAGTGGAAGTGTAAGGTATCATTGATGAGAGCATATGTGGTGTTCTTCAGAGTTTATATCTCATCACATGACTTTGCTTTGCCTACCTACGTCTTGAGCTCGATATCCATACTTAAAAAACTTGGCCCTAGATATTGGGAGTGGCCATTGGTGGGTTGGGTGAAGTAATTGTAATTGGCACAATATATAATGAATATATCCAATATTAATTAATAAAATAGCTTAATTATAATAGGTATATTTGCAATTTCAAAGTCTATGGTAAGGATATGGCGCAATTAGAAAATATGATAATATTTAAATAGGGGTAAAATACAAGTTTGATCATTGGGATTACAAAATAATTACTAAAAAATTCATGTTTCTTCACTAATGATATCTAATTTAATTTATGATCACTAAGATTAGTTAAATATTTTAAACTTGGTTACTGTTAGTTACCTTCTGTCAATCTTTGTTGACAGAGTCAGTTTTTTGTTGTTGTGGCTGACTGAAATGCCTAATCACCTAATTTAACTTGGAAAATTAAAACTCAACCTGCCATATCAACTTATAAAAAATTCAAACTTCCTAACCAAACCAAATAATGACCCACCCCAGCCCCTCTCTTTCCCCTAAGAAGCCAACTCATATCGTAGGTGAATTTAAACTCAGTAGTCATCGTCATTCTCCTGCTCACCCGCCAGCCACCTAGCACATTACCTACTTCGCTATTTCTCAATTTCATTTGTATGGCAACAACAAGGTATTTTGTCACACGAGGAGGTATCCAACCTCTGTCAAGGGAAGTCGGCACTCAGATCCCTCCCTCTCTCCTCTGCCAGTGCTGAAGCCCTCTCCGCCCTCCAATCCCCAGACCACAACGACACCTTCCTCATCCTCTGGACGTTTCACGACCACCACGAGCATGATATTCTTGGTCTCGATCCATCCTCCTAGTTTTACAAATATGTTAGCAAGATTTCCATGGTGGATTTGATATGCTTCCTACGTAAAAATGACAACTTGTAGGCTTGCGAACCCTGGAGGTTCCTCTGACGATGTAAAGATTGATTTTTGTCAATTCGATTGTGTGCCAATACAAAGTTAGCATCTCATGAGATATAGACTTCGAATATGACTTTGTGTTAGATGTGACAGGAGATGGTTGTTCTTCACAATCAATCATCAATCAATTGAACTGCACGATCCCTCAAGAGAGAAATCTGTAGGGTCCCCATTGTAGCCTACTAGATATGATAAATGTCAGACACAAGGGAGGATTAAATCTTCCTAGAATCAAACAACCCATATGTCCAATTATCAACCGAAGCAATTCTAAGGAAACTCTAGAGAAAGCTTGACTATTCGATGCCTTTCCTTTGGTTTACCAATCCAATAGTTTAGGTTATTTTTTCCTTTTCTTTTACTTTAGAATTTTGAACCAAATAAGGGGAACTTAACCCTCGAGGCACCTCAACCTTTACATTAATTTTACAAACTCAAAGAGTAAGTCCCTTACCGACCGAGTAAGGATATATATGAGGCTTAGAGAAAATAAAATTATGTAACCAACCAGGTAAATTCAATCCCTATTCTACAATGAATCAAATTTTATGTCCTTGCCGAGGACTTGTGCATTCTTTGAAAATGGAGTAAGGTATGTGTTATCTTTTTATATTTTCGTTTGTGTGTGTGTTTTTCAGTCCCTCTATTTTTAGTCTTGCAATTCTGTGTTTTCATTTTTATTCATATTGTATTTATTTTCGTACAATTTTCTTCATATTTTTCTTTCTAATAGTCTATAGTCAGTGTTCAGGACCAAACACAGAACTAAAATTGCCAGCTCGGGTGCCAATTTAGTGTAAAATTTGTCGGCCTAGACGCTATTTTGGGTTGAGACTCGTCACTTGGTAGTTTTTGTTCCCAGTTTCTGTATCTGAGCCTAGCAAAGACTAGCGACAAAACAAACAAACTCAAGTTCAAAAGGTTTGCCCAAGATCGTGTTTATCGTATTGATACCTCTAATTACTCAGAAGCTAGGTCAGAACCACCTAGAAAGAGAGCTACTAGGGAAAAGCAACTCACAACTATTTTCCTAAACCTTCTCTTCGATGAGTGTTCAGAAGCATAAAGTAACAATCTCGCTTCTGAACAAAAGATGCATGAAAGTAGGACGGGATGAACTCTCTACCTGCAAGGGTAATGAGATCCTCATATGTGGCTAAGACTAATGGCATTAAAAAAGGTAGTCTCTAACTTCCTATTCATGACACACAACCTACAAAGTTGCATTTACATAAGGACTCCATCTCTGAATCTTATCAAAAGTAAGTAATCCATCCAACAAAACAATCCATATAACAAAAGCAAGCAATCTTTTATGGATTTTGTTTTTTGAAAGCTCAGTCTACTTGGAGGTTCAATCATTTGGGAGTGAAAGTTACCCTACTTATCTATTTGGGGGAGGATGTCTTTCATGGAATACATCTAGATGGGCAACAATCTTTATGTAAAAAAAATATGATAGGTGGGCTTGACAAGTTTGAAACAAATATAGCGGATAAGAGTGTATAGTATATACCTTTTTGGCCATTTTTCCAATTCAAAGCAATAACTAAGGTTTTAATTGTCCATAAGCAAAAGTGCAAAATAGAGAATCAATGCCATCATCCCAAACTTATCAATGAACATTAGAAATAATAATCAACATAGCACCAATAAAGAGGAATCAAGGAAATACCCATCAAAATAAATTTTCAGATGGAAGTCACTGGTACCAAAACTAGCACGTCTAGGGTTGATCTTGTTTTGAGATCTGGATTCGGCGGAAATAAAGTTACATAAAGAAGTTACTTGCAGATGGAGCTGCCTATCGACTTTGGATCATAGAAGCCCACTACAAACTATGACGACCTGCATTTGGAGTTTCAGTAGAACCACCATAGTGCATTGAGTGCTCTCGCCCGGGCCATCAATTTTATGGGACCTTTACCCTCATCTTTTGGTAACCAATACATCCTTGTGGCCATAGATTACGTCTCAAGGTGGGTTGAGGCTCAATCCCTCCCCACCAATGATGCAAGACGAGTCTGTGGATTTCTGAAAAAGTTGTTTTCACGATTTGGGACCCCGAGGTCCATCGTTAGCGACCGAGGAACCCATTTTCAAGGGCAATTCGATAAGCTCCTCGCTCGCTACGGTGTCACCCACCGGGTGTCCATGGCCTGTCACCCCCAAACTAGTGGACAAGTCGAGCTATCAAATAGGGAGCTAAAACGGATCCTGGAAAAGATCGTGGATCAATCCCGCAAGGATTGGTCCGCAAAGCTCGATGATGCTCTATGGACATACCGCACGGCCTACAAAACACCAATAGGCGTGTCGCCTTGCCATTTGGTGTATGGCAAAGTGTGCCACTTACCCATAGAGCTAGATCACAAGGCTTTCTGGGCCACAAAGCTTTTGAATATGGACCCTAGTTTGTGTGGAAATGAAAGGAAGTTGCAGATGCTAGAACTTGGAGGAGTGGCGTCCACAAGGCTATGAGAACACCAATATTTACAAGGAGAGGACGAAGCGTTTGCATGATGCTCGCCCGAAAGGAGGAAAGGATTTCCATCCGGGAGATCAGGTTCTCTTGTACAACTCCCGGTTGAAGTTATTCCCTGGAAAGTTAAGGTCGAAATGGTCGGGCCCGTTTGTGGTAACGCAAGTATTCACATACGGGGTGGTTGAGATCTCCCACCTAGAGGAAGGAACTTTCAAAGTGAATGGACACCGGCTGAAGCGTTACCTTGGAAGAGAGGTAATACCACACAAGGAGGTGGTGTTCCTGCAAGATGCATGAACCATAGTCTCCGTCTAGCTTAAGACGTTAAACAAGCGCTTGTTGGGAGGCAACCCAATGAAGGCTAGCATGTTTGACCTACTACTACTATGTATTGTGCTTGTAATAACCTCTCCTCGAGCAAGTCGTATTGTGTTTGTGTCTCCTTGAAGCTCAAATTAACTTACCCCGGTTCGATTCCAACCTTCACTGCCAAGCCCAAGCGGCAACATCATTCTACCCATTTCTTTCGCCATTGAGGGAAATGCCGAGTTTAAGTGTAGGGGGATAGTCTACTAGTATGCTTGTGTGAGTGTGATGTTGCTTGGCGCTTTTGTATGCCCAAATTTCACAAATTTGAGGGCTCCAAGCAATGTTTGCATGATCAAAGTGGCCGGATGGTGGGAAATTCTCGTGTTTTTGGGCATTGATCTTGAATTGTTGCATGTGATCGAGTATATCCTATTATGATGACTGAGAAGATCATTAAGATAGGGTAAAAGTTTAGTTCTCAGGTGTGCATGAATGAATGGATGTCTTGACTTGATCACTTGTTGTTTACAATTGCCATGCATCGTGTTTGTGAATTGGAATAGATGTTTGGGTTACTAGGTTGCCTGTGAGCTTTGAGCCGATCAGTTTGTTCCGGTGTGATAGTTCCCTCTTACCATGGTGTGTAGCATCACAAGTTGTCACTAGCAATTATGATGGAGGCATAGGATGAGTCCACGCCCAAATGTTGATTGTCCCGAAATGTATCATCCTTTAGTCAACCCCTTTGAGTCCTGTGACTTCGAGGGTCGTTCTCAATTTAGGAGCTTCGTGCGTGTGAGCGTAAAGTGTTAGTAGAACGACCCCCAATCCTTCCTTCGTGTGTAAACATGAGTCGCCCGTGTGTTCTTGAGCTCTCACCTTTAAGTCTCCATAGAGGTTCTAATTGGAGGTTTGTGTGCGGTTCTCGCTAGGAATGCGAAATGAAGTGTAGTGTTGGAGTGAGTTCCTCAAAAAGAGAGCATTGGTCGTTAAATGTTTAGGTGACAAGTGTTTTACTCTGTAGTACACCCCTAAAAAAACAAAAAACAAAAAAGAAAAAAAGAGAAAGAAAAGAGAAAAGAGAAAAGAAAAGAAAAAGAGGTAATAAAATGGGGTAAATAAAGTAGAGAGTGCCACGAAAAACCAAAGTACATGCTCTAAGAAGGGTTTCTTCGAAACCAAGCCATCGTAACCCCCACATTGTTTAGAAATCCTTCTCTACCAAACCCTAAAGAGCTAGCAAGATTTGCAGAGGAAGAGTGCTTCAAGGTAAATCATGATGGGTGATAGTTGGAAGGGAGAGATAAGGTTTTTGGCCGATGCTAGTGGCCATTGATTGAAGAGAAGGGTTTTAGTCGAAACCATAGACCCTAAGGGTTTAGGTTGAAGATGTAGAACCTCATGTCATGATTTCCACCATCCAAAATGCCTTTACCCCAAGTCCAAGCCAATCGTTAGTCATCTAATCTCGTGTTTAAGACCTTCAGACGAGCTAGTGGTGACAACCATCTTGTGAACTCTAGTGTTTAGAGGTTACCGCCATGGTATTGAGACAATAGGGCCGAGAGGTTATGATTGAGCACATCTTTTGCACCAAAAAGGTCCCGACCCCATTGGGCTTGAGAGTGAGTGATCCATTCTTGTTTTACTTACCATTTCATACCCCGGTGAGGACCTTTGTTGCCTTTTCATTTGTTCCTCGGACTTGAATTCCATGCATGGTTGGTTGTGGTCGATAAGTGGTTTTGAATGAGTTGAGACTTGCATTTATCCATGAATAAGTTGAGAACTTATCATTTGCCCATTTTGGTGGCTTTGAATATCGTTTGTGGTGGATGTCGGTATCGGTTGCAACGGTTCATGTGTTGATTGTCAATAAACATCAAGAATTCTCGTTCCATGCCCTTTGAGTTTACCCCAAAGTATTGGTGTAGGTTGAAATATTACCGTGTGCGTGAAATGGTTTGCTTAGGGACAAGCAAACTTCTAAGTGTGGGGGAGTGATTCGGGCCTAATTGCACATGTTTTGCCCCCGTTATACTTAGGTGTTTGTGCCAAATTCACTCCTTAAAGGTTAGTTTTACGCTAGGTTCTTCGTGTTCGAGTGAGTTTCAGGATTTAACAGGTGAAACCAGCCTCGTCGAAAGATTGGCGAAAATGATCGAAAACTGGGATAAGAGGCGAAAAAGAGCTAGTTCATGGCTAACAAAGGGAGTTCACGGTCTTGCATGACCGTGAAGAGGAGGAGTTGACTGTGAATCACGAGGCGTCCAGAGCCAAACTGAAGGTTACTGACGCAAAGTGATTTCACGGTCACTAAGACCGTGAAAAAAGGCAGTTGACCGTGAACTCGAGTGAACGATGCGCGCGTTTTGGCACACGCCTGCAGTTCACGGACCCGTTTCATGGTTCACGGCCGTGAACTCAGCTCATCTCTAGTTTAAAAGATGAGCTGAATGGAGGAGAGAGGAGGGAGCCCATTTGGTGTGAAAAGCCTTCTTCAACATTCTAGAGAGAGAAACACGAACCAAAGGGAGAAGAAGGTTACGGTTTAGCTGCAAAGCAGATTTTGGGAAGATTTCCTCCAAGGAAAGCTCAACTCAAGGGACAAGAAGACTGGGAGCATCCTCCAAGATGGTTTCCATTTCTTTCCCTTTTGTTTTTCCCACTTCTATCATGGAGTAGACCTCCTTTTACTTTGGTGTTGTGAAACCCTAACTCTACTATGTAGTTTTCTTTTATGTGTATTGGATGATTGTCATTGGGTATTATTTAATTCAATGATTGAGGCATTATTTATCATGATTGTGCATACTTGTGCTTAGCAACTTAGGGGTTGTGCATGTTTTGTGCTTAGCACCCTTAGGTTTGTGCATGTAGGTGCTAGCAATCTAATTGGCCACCTTAGCCTAGCTTAGAGAGGAAAATCCCCCTTTCAAGGGAGACTCAATCGAGTTGGTTTTCCTTCCGCTTTCTAAGCCACCTAAACTAGGTTAAGTTAGGGCAAACCTCGATATTGAGTTAAGCAAGTCAGTTAATCGCGATCAAGCCGTCCAACCTTAGAGTTGAGTGAGGGAGTAAGTCAATTACCGATTGTCTAAACCGAGACGGTCGAGTGACACGACCTTTCATGCTTCCCTCAGTTTAGCAATTGAGATTGTGGTCTCAGACCACATATGCATCCCTCTGCGGTTCGCGGTTATCGTGCCCAAAGAAATCGTTCCAATCCACATAGCATGGTATCAGTTAGGGGGAAGCAACACCCAAGTGATCCTTCCACCAAAGAGTTATCAAAACCATTTACCTTTGCTTTCTTTCATTTCAAATTAGCAAACCTTTAAACCAAAGCTTTGTTGTTGGATAATGATTTCAAAAACTTTGGATAATGATTTCAAAAACAGAAGTAGGGGTAGACGGACCGGGCCGGGTCGATATATAAATACTTGCTCTATACTGCACCCGACTAGAGTTTAAAAAAATGGGCTCTAGTTGGGGTTTTATCGTGGTGTAGTTTCGTGTGAGTCAGTTTTTGGCGCCGTTGCCGGGGACAACGGTATGTTATTCTCAAAAAGTTGTTGGTTGTTAATCTAGCTTTTAATTTCCAGTTTTGCAAGTGTGTGTGCTTTGCTTGTGCGAGACTTGGTGTGTTTTCCGTTTGTGTGTAGGTGGTGCATGACCCAGAGCAATCCGACACCTTTGCTACCACTTGACGAGGACATAAACCTGACTCTCCAACTCGTGCAAGGAAGAGAGAGCTAGCGAAGCCAAGCAGTTAGGAGGAAGCCTCGACTTTAATGGGAAGCTGTATGACCCCACTTCAAGCGAACCTAGATCGGTTGATCGGGGTAATGCTAGAGAATAACGGACAAGTAAGCAGGGTAGCAACACCTATGGAGTGGAGTGAAATTTGGGACCATGAGGAAGTAGAGTATCTTCGGATGACCCGCCTTGAGAAGGTGGTGATGACCTTTATTGCCTCCAGCTCTAAAAAGTTTGAAAGAATCAAAAGATTCATTGGAGAGGCAACAGAGAAGTTCTCGACCATAGGGACGGGGTTGGAGAGTCAGGAAACCCACTTGATCATCCTGGCCACAAGCATAGGGGTTATCCCGCAAGCGGCTCAGTCTTGGAAGTCAGTCGACGAAGTTTACATAGTAGCCGTTACTCTTCAAAGTGGAAGAGAGGCCAAAGAACTACCCCCCAAAGAAGCAAAAGCTCGCAAACAGAGGAGCAACAAGGGGGCGGTAACCTCCCCTCGCAACCGGAAGCCACAAGTGACAAGGACTTCGACTCTACGACCCCTCAACCGACCTCTCAAGCAGAGGATATCACTCCGACCCCTCAACCGGAGCAAGAAAAGAGGAAAGCAACCCCAACCCTTATCCTTCACGGCTCCGCAACGACCGTATGGCGGCGGAGTTCTCCCACTTCATGGAGTTGATGAACCAGTTGCATTTGAACATTCCCTTCCTGGAGGCCGTCACCCAAATGCCCAAGTACGCAAAATACTTGAAAGACCTCTTCACCAACAAGAAGAAGCTTGAGTGGATAGCTATTGTGAGCTTGAATGAGGAATGCTCCGCACTTGTGCAGAACCACTTGCCCCTAAAACGCAAAGATCCAGGGAGTTTCACTATCCCTTGCTTTATTGGTGATGTATGCATAGGAAAGTCCTTGGCGGACCTAGGAGCTAGCATTAATGTGATGCCCTATAAGTTGTTTGAAAAGCTAGAACTAGGAGAACTTAGAGCCACTAGGATGCACATTCAGTTGACAGATAGGTCTGTAGTACAACCTGAAGGTGTTGTGGAGGACCTGTTCATTAAAGTAGGACCTCTCGTTTTTCCTGTAGACTTTGTTATCTTAGACATTGATGAGAAAGTTGAGGTCCCCCTCATCTTGGGTAGACCTTTCCTAGCTACCGCCAAGGCCTTGATTGATGTGCATGGAGGTAGGTTGGTGCTTAGGGCAGGAGCGGAGGAGGTCACATTCTCTATTGATGATAGCAAGAAGTTGTCTCGTTGCCATGATGATTTTGATTACTGCGAAGAGGTTTTTTACTTCGTGGAGGCAATTGTGTCTGCTGGTGCCCTTACTACTGACCCTTTTTAGGAGTTTTGTTTGGTAGGAATAAACTCCCCGGATTCCCCGGAGGATGAGAGCCAACCCTCTTAAGACCAAGAATTGGAGGCATTACCCTCAATGCCAAAAATCCCGACCTCCCTGGAGGAACCCCCCCCCCCCCCCGAGTTGGAGCTGAAACCGCTACCTCTTCACCTCGAGTATGCCTTTTTGAGGGATGATGGGAAGCTTCCGGTCATCATCAACGCCAATCTTACCCCCGAGCAGAAGGTAGAATTGATTGGGGTCTTAAGGCGTCACGAGAGGGCAATAGCTTGGAAGATCACAAACATCCGGGGAAATGGGCCAAACTTCTGTTCACACAAGATCCACCTGGAGGAGGGGGCCAAACCGGTTCGACAACCGCAGAGGCGAGTAAATCCTAATCTGGAAGAAGTGGTGGAAGCAGAAGTGATCAAGCTGTTGGATGCCGGGATTATCTACCCCATCTCGGATAGCCACTGGGTGAGCCCAACCCAGTTGGTCCCTAAGAAGGGAGGAATGAATGTGGTAGCCAATGAAAAGGAAGAGCTTATACCAACGAGAACGGTGACGGGTCGGAGGGTATGCATTGACTATCGAAGATTGAACGAAGCCACTCGAAAGGACCACTTCCCTTTGCCTTTCGTTGATCAAATCCTGGAGAGACTCGCTGGGCATGGTTACTACTGTTTCTTGGATGGAATGTCAGGGTACTTCCATATCCCAATTTCCCACAAAGATCAAGCCAAGACAACATTCACATGCCCCTTCGGGACCTTTGCTTGCCAGCGCATCCCGTTTGGATTGTGCAATGCCCCGACAACATTCCAGAGGTGCATGGTAGCCATCTTTGATAAGTTAGTTGGGGAGGTAATGGAAGAATTCATGGACGACTTTTCAGTTTTCGAAGATTCATTATCTCATTGTCTGGCCAACTTGGAAAAGGTCCTTGAGAGATGTGAAGAAACCAATCTAGCTTTGAGTTGGGAGAAGTCCCATTTTATGGTCCGGGAGGGCATTGTGTTGGGTCACAAAATCTACAAGTAGGGGATTAAGGTGGACCGAGCCAAAGTTGAGACAATAAGAAAGCTCCCCCCTCCAACCACAGTCAAGGGCATAAGAAGTTTCCTTGGGCATTCGGGGTTTTACCGACGTTTCATCAAAAACTTCTCGAAGATTGCATTGCCTTTGACCAAGATTTTGGAAAAGGACGCCCATTGCTTTTCACAAAGGAATGTTTTGATGATTTCAACATTCTTAAAGAGAAGCTCACAAATGCCCCCCCCCCATAATGGTCTCACCATATTGGGACCTCCCCTTCGAGCTCATGTGCGATGCTAGTGACTATGCAGTGGGAGCAGTTTTGGGTCAAATGCGGGGTAGACTTTCAACCTATTTGCTACGCCTCAAAGACGCTAAATGATGCTCAGGAGAATTACACAACCACGGAGAAAGTGTTGTTAGCAGTATTCTTTGCTTTCGATAAATTCAGGTCTTTTATGGTGCTTTCCAAGGTTGTTGTCTACACAGACCACTCTGCCATCCGCTTCTTGATGAGCAAGGCGGATGCTAAGCCCCGACTGATTCGATGGATCTAGCTGCCTCAATAGTTCGATGTGGAGATAAAGGACAAAAAGGGGGTCGAAAACCTTGCAGCTGACCACCTCTCGCGGCTCGGAGGACTGGGAAGTACCACTCCTCCGAGAGAGATAAATGACACTTTCCCCGATGAACGTTTACTCATCCTCGCCACTCCAGAGAGTGTCGCCCCGTGGTTTTGCGACTTTGCCAATTATCTGGTTGGAAGGCAGCTACGCAAGGGGATGACTACACATGAGAGAAACAAGTTCTTCTCCGACCTCCGTGCTTACTTCTGGGATGATCCTCGCCTTTTTCGAATTGGGGCCGACGGAGTCATTTGAAGGTGTGTACTGGAGGAGGAGATGGAGGGTATTCTGAACCACTGTCATACAGGGTCAGCTCGGGGTCACCACAGAGGCAACCGAACTGCAAAAAAGGTGCTCCAGTCTGGATTCTACTGGCCGAGCCTTTTCCGAGATGCCTACAAGTTTGTGAGTCATTGCGACAAATGCCAAAGGACAGGTAATGCTTCTAATCGAAATGAGATGCCCCAAAAAATTTCTATCACTTATGATATCTTTGATGTTTGGGGCATCCATTTTATGGGACCTTTCCCCTCGCCTTTTGGTAACAAATACATCCTTGTGGCCATAGATTACGTCTCAAGGTGGGTTGAGGCTCAAGCCCTCCCCATCAATGATGCAAGAGGAGTTTGTGGATTTCTGAAAAAGCTGTTTTGACGATTTGGGACCCCGAGGGCCATCGTTAGCGACTGAGGAACCCATTTTCAAGGCAATTCGATAAGCTCCTCGCTCGCGACGGTGTCACCCACCGGGTGTCCATGGCTTGTCACCCCCAAACTAGTGGACAAGTCGAGCTATCAAATAGGGAGCTAAAACGGATCCTAGAAAAAACCGTGGATCAATCCCGCAAGGATTGGTCCGCAAAGCTCGATGATGCTCTATGGACATACCGCACAGCCTACAAAAAACTAATAGGCCTCTCGCCTTACCATTTGGTGTATGGAAAAGTGTGCCACTTACCTGTCGAGCTAGATCACAAGGCTTTCTGGGCCACAAAGCTTTTGAATATGGACCCTAGTTTGTGTGGAAATGAAAGGAAGTTGCAGGTGCTAGAACTTGAGGAGTGGCGTCCCCAAGCCTATGAGAACACCAATATTTACAAGGAGAGGACGAAGCGCTTGCATGATGCTCGCCTGAAAGGAGGAAAGGATTTCTAGCAGAGATCAGGTTCTCTTGTACAACTCCCGGTTGAAGTTATTCCCTAGAAAGTTAAGGTCGAAATGGTCAGGCCCGTATGTGGTAACGCATGTATTCACATACGGGGTGGTTGAGATCTCCCACCTGGAGGAACTATCAAAGTGAATGGACACCGCCTGAAGTGTTACCTTGGCAGAGAGGTAATACCACACAAGGAGGTGGTGTTCCTGCAAGATGCATGACCCATAGTCTTCGTCTAGCTTAAGACGTTAAAGAAGCGCTTGTTGGGAGGCAACCCAACGAAGGTTAGCAAGTTTGACCTACTACTACTACTACTATGTATTATGCTTGTAATAACCTCTCCTCGAGCGAGTCTTATTGTGTTTGTGTGTGTTCCTTTTTGTCTCTCCTTGAAGCTCAAATTATCCTACCCCGATTCAATTTTAACCTTCACTGCCAAGCCCAAGCGGTAACATCATTCTACCCCTTTCTTTCGCCATTGAGGGCAATGCCGAGTTTAAGTGTAGGGGTTAGTCTACTAGTATGCTTGTGTGAGTGTGATGTTGCTTGGAGCCTTTTGTATGCCCAAATTTCATAAATGTGAGGGCTCCAAGCAATGTTTGCATGATCAAAATGGACGGATGGTGGGAAATTCTCGTGTTTTTGAGCATTGATCTTGAATTGTTACATGTGATAGAGTATATCCTATTATGATGACTGAGAAGATCATTAGGATAGGTTAAAAGTTTAGTTCTCATGTGTGCATAAATGAATGGATGTCTTCACTTGATCACTTGTTGCTTACAATTGCCATGCATCGTGTTTGTGAATTGGAATAGATGGTTGGGTAACTAGGTTGCCTGTGAGCATTGAGCCGATCATTTTCTTCCGGTGTGATAGTTCCCTCTTACCACGGTGTGTAGCATCACAAGTTGTCACTAGCAAGTATGATGGAGGAATAGGATGAGTCCACGCCCAAATGTTGATTGTCCCGAAATGTATCATCCTTTAGTCAACCCCTTTGAGTCCTGTGACTTCGAGGGTCGTTCTCAATTTAGGAGGTTCGTGCGTGTGAGCGTAAAGGTGTTAGTAGAACGACCCTCAATCCTTTCTTCGTGTCTAAACATGAGTCGCCCGTGTGTTCTGGAGCTCTCACCTTTGAGTCTCCATAGAGGTTCTACATAGGAGGTTTGTGTGTGGTTCTTGCTAGGAATGCGAAATGAAGTGTAGTGTTGGAGTGAGTTCCTCAAAAAGAGAGCATTGGTCGTTAAATGTTTAGGTGACAAGTGTTTTACTCTGTAGTACCCCCCTCAAAAAGAAAAACGGGAAAAAGAAAAAAAGTGAAAGAAAAGAGAAAAGAAAAGAAAAAGAGGTAATAAAATGGGGTAAATAAAGTAAAGAGTGCCACGAAAAACAAAAGTACATGCTCTAAGAAGGGTTTTTTTTTTAAACCAAGCCCTTGTAACCCCCACATTGTTCAGAAATCCTTCACTACCAAACACTAAAGAGCTAGCAAGATTTGCCGAGGAAGAGTGCTTCAAGGTAGTTCATGATGGGTTATAGTTGGAAGGGAGAGATAAGGTTTTTGGCCGATGCTAGTGGCATTTGATTGAAGAGAAGGGTTTTAGTCGAAACCATAGACCCTTCGGGTTTAGGTTGAAGATGTACAACCTCACGTCATGATTGCTACCACCCAAACAGCCTTTACCCCATGTCCAAGCCAATCGATAGTCATCTGGACCCGTGTTTAAGACCTTCAGACGAGCTAGTGGTGACAACCATCCTGTGAACTCTAGCGTTTAGAGGTTACCGCCGTGGTATTGAGACAATAGGGCCAAGAGGTTATGATTTTGCACATCTTTCGCACCAAAAAGGTCCCGACCCCATTGGTCTTGAGAGTAAGTGATCCATTCTTGTTTTACTTACCATTTCATACCCCGGTGACGACCTTTGTTGCCTTTCCATTTGTTCCCCGGACTAGAATTTCGTGCATGGTTGGTTGTGGTCGATAAGTGGTTTTGTTGAGACTTGCATTTATCCATGAATAAGTTGAGAACTTTTCATTTGCCCGTTTTGGTGGCTTTGAATGTCGTTTGTGGTGGATGCCGCTATCGGTTGCAACGGTTCATGTGTTGTGTGTTGATTGTCAATAAATATCGAGAATTCCCGTTCCGTGCCCTTTGAGTTGACCCCAAAGTATTTGTGTAGGTTGAAATATTACCGTGTGCGTGAAATGGTTTGCTTAGGGACAAGCAAACTTCTAAGTGTAGGGGAGTGATTCGGGCCTAATTGCACTTGTTTTGCCCCCGTTTTACTTAGGTGTTTGTGCCAAATTCACTCCTTAAAGGTTAGTTTTATGCTAGGTTCTTCGTGTTGGAGTGTGTTTCAGGATTTAACAGGTGAAACCAGCCTTGAAGTTGAAAGATTGGCGAAAAGGATCGAAAACCGGGATAAGAGGTGAAAAAGAGCCAGTTCATGGCTAACAAAGGGAGTTCACGGTCTTGCATGACCATGAAGAAGAGGAGTTGACCGTGAATCGCGAGGCGTCCAGAGCCAAACTGAAGGTTACTAACGCAAAGTGAGTTCACGGTCACTAAAACCGTGAACAAAGGTAGTTGACCGTGAACTCGAGTGAACGATGCGGCGCGTTTTGGTGCACGCCTGCAGTTCACGGACCCGTTTCAAGGTTCACGGCCGTGAACTCAGCTCATCTCTGGTTTAAAAGATGAGCTGAAAGGAGGAGAGAGGGGGGAGCCCATTTTTTGTGAAAAGCCTTCTTCTACATTCTAGAGAGAGAAACACGAACCAAAGGGAGAAGAAGGTTAGGTTTTAGCTGCAAAGCAGATATTGGGAAGATTTCCTCCAAGGAAAGCTCAACTCAAGGGCCAAGAAGACTGGGAGCATCCTCCAAGATGGTTTTCATCTCTTTCCCTTTTGTTTTTCCCACTTCTATCATGGAGTAGACCTCCTTTTACTTTGGTGTTGTGAAACCCTAACTCTACCATGTAGTTTTCTTTTATGTGTATTGGATGATTGTCATTGGGTATTATTCAATTCAATGATTGAGGCATTATTTATCATGATTGTGCATGCTTATGCTTAGCAACTTAGGGGTTGTGCATGTTTTGTGCTTAGCACCCTTAGGTTTGTGCATGTAGGTGCTAGAATTCTAATTGGCCACCTTAGCCAAGCTTAGAGAGGAAAATCCCCCTTTCAAGGGACACTCAATCGAGTTGGTTTTCCTTCCGCTTTCTAAGCCACCTAAACTAGGTTAAGTTAGGTCAAACCTCGATATTGAGTTAAGAAAGTCGGTTAATCTCGATCAAGCCGTCCGACGTTAGAGTTGAGTGGGGGGAGTAAGTCAATTACCGATTGTCTAAACCGAGAGGGTCGAGTGACAAGGCCTTTCATGCTTCCCCCGGTTTAGCAATTGAGATTGTGGTCTCCGACCACATATGCATCCGTCTGCAGTTCGCGATTATTGTGCCCAAAGCAATCGTTCCAATCCACATATCATGGTAGCAGTTAGGGGGAAGCGATAGCCGAGTGATCTTTCCACCAAAGAGTTATCAAAACCATTTACCTTTGCTTTCTTTCATTCCAAATTAGCAAACCTTTAAACCAAAGCTTTGTTGCTGGATAATGATTTCAACAAATGAAGTAGGGTTAGACTGACCTGGCTGGGTCGATATATAAATACTTGCCCTATACTGCACCCGACTAGAGTTTAAAAACTTGGGCTCTTGTTGGGATTTTATTGTGGCGTAGTTTCGTGCGAGTCATGACACGTTATATTTTTCAGTAATGGTACCTTATTTGTGGCATTTCTAAAATGACAAGTAATCTCTTTGTCAGTCAATGTAGATAATGTGACAAACCGCTATGTTATGACAACATATTTTGCCACTAACTTTGTCATATTTGGTTAATTTGACAGAATTCTTCGTCATATTACACGATTATATTTTGACATCACTTAATTGTGATGATAGTGATTTGTCATAAATACAAGGTGCAACGATTATATTTTGTCATAACTGCACGGTAGGACGAATATATGTTGTCGTAACTTCATAGTAGGATGAATATATGTTGTCATAACTACATTGTGTGACCAATATAGTTTGTCATAAGTGCATATTGTAATGACTACGTTTTGTCATAACTGAATATTATGAGACAACATGACGTTGTTGTCACCTTTGACATGTTTCGAAAATTGCAAAATTCGAAATTGTTTCCTGCATTGCCACCTAATAGTAGAAACATTACAAACTATCCAAAACATTACATCCATTTCCAGAGTATTCTAACTAATTGTTCAACATTACAGGTCAGGCTATGTTCTCCAGCATGACACACAAAACATCAAACTCATTGTTCACCACAATTCCAATAGTTGCAACGTTGTTCACCAAACCAGAAAATAACATACTTCTAACACCAACAAACAACCTCAGTCTCATCTGGCTCTTCAAATTGAGGCAGTGTTGTTACCTTGGACTTCGCAGATCATTTGCGGGGAAGTTGGCAAGACATAACTAGCACTTGATGCTGTAGCTTATCCTAGGCGGCTTTCATCTGGTTCATCTTCTCTGCTTGAGTATCAAACCTCTCCTCCTGGCTCTGTAACTTTTCTTCCTGAAGTTGTATCTTCTCAACCTGACTTTTTAGCTGCTCCTCCTGGCTTTGTATATTCTCCTCGAACTTCTTGGCATTTCTTTTCGCTTCAGCTCTTGTTGTCTCCAATTCAACTTGGAATTGAAGCTCCTTTGCTGATCTTGGGTTCTCCTTCGGTCCATACTTCACCTTTTTCTTGAGGACCTTCTCCACAAACTCACATCCTGATACAGGCTTCACCTCTGCCATTGCTTCTATCCAAATGGACTACATCTCCAAGTAGGCATTGAACAACAAAGGGTAATGGTATAGGTCACATGGTTTGGTATGAACTAATCATAAAGAAGCAAGGCAATTCATTCTGATGAACTCACATATTTTTTCTACGGTTCCTCCGATACCCAACTACCATCAGCCCTCTGATACCTTTTCGAATACAGTAGCAGATCTACTGGCTCCTCTACGGTATCATCGTCCTCCATGTCAGTTGGCCGCTCTTCTTGAGTAGGCTGCTCTTGCTCTTGCTCCTATTGCTGCTTCTATTTCTTTTTCTTCTCCTACGTGAAGAAAAGAAGGTGTCACAATGAGGCAGAGTTAAACTAATAAACGGACAGTATGAATGTATAAATTCATCATTGAATTCGAGAAAAATTACCAACTCATATATTCTTTGAACAAGAGATTTTGCACCAGAAGTGTGTGCATACATTTGCTTACTCTTGTTCACTTTGTTTATTTCACTTCGCTTTTGCATATGACAAAAATAAGTCATAAGCAACCATTGATTGTAAGGCAAGGTAATACATGAAATTGATGATGAAAGAAACACAGTTACTTACTCGAAACTTTTCACTCTCTAAGTGATCACACGACATATGTCAGTCCTCTATATTCATGTCAACATGAGTATCTGTACTGGCTGTTTGAGGGTCTTTCAGGTAGTGAGCGTGCATCGTATACTTGTAATTGATGAAACTCTTCTTCATTCTCTTCTCCATAATATTCCTTGCGTCTGCACCTTCTGTGTAAATGTCAAATTCATCCTACATGAAAAATGATATAGTTCATTTACCAACAGATATAGAATTTTCCCAAGTTAATGAAAAAGAAACTACAACTTTGCATCTAATCATCAACGTAAATGAGATACAAACCACGGTCAGTCAATAATATAATAAAAAGTAGATGACTACTCCGAAACGGCAAACGAGAAAACAGGGGAGCCATGCCAATTAAATAGATGTCAAATAATTTTATAGCTATAAGCTATATATTTGAAGCAACAACAAGCTTTGCTACTTCGTCCCACTCCCAGACCACAAACTATTGGGCAATATATACGACTACACAGTTCGAATCAGCTATAAAAGAAAATACAGTACGAAAAAAAAAACAGCAAAAAAAACAGGTCAAACTAGCAATACTCGGAAATTACCTCTAGCTTCTTGAATAACGGGTGCTTGTCTGCTTGAGTAAAATTGGACCAGTAGTACTTCTTTATCAGGGCCATAAGGCGTGTCACGATGCCCAACTCTGTCTTCAGCAAGCTCTCATTTGGGCCTACGAAAGATTGGACATTCTCCATTATGTAAATTCCATCTATCTTGCCTCCAGTCCCGGTTCTTTTCATTATCTCATACCTTTTGGACAGTCCCTTATTCTTAGTCACAAGGGGTTCTTCCAATTCAGTTGGAGTAGCACCTTCTCCGTAGTCAGGATTGTATGCTTCTGCCTCAGAATCCCCGTTTCCAATTGGTTCTGTTGAATGCACATTTTCTGTGGGCTGAGTTACCTCGTTCAATGAGGTTCCAAATTGGCGTCCAACCCCCCTCCCCCCCCCCCCCCTCCCCGCTTACAGATTCGGTGGACCTAGTAGAGGCAGCAAAAAACAAGGAAAGGGCCAATCCGATGCTGGCGACTAAGACATCAAAGGGAGAGACGACTGTGTAGGCAACGACGACATCAAAGACAAACCCTGGTCCTAAACTACTACTCACATGATGCGAAAATCGGCAGAGCATCTACAGAGACGAAGATTTAAACATATCATATCATTGAAATTGGAAGTGATTCGAGGGCTTAAACATAAACAGAGCAGAGCAGAGACATAAACTGGAATTTAATCCAAAATCGAAAGATGGAAACGCGGATTTCGGAGACCATGAAAGGAGATTCGGAAGCAGCGTTTACTAGTTAAACGATGACCCAAACAATAGCGAAGATCAGACTGTGGTTTCATCAACGGTTGGAATGACTGGGAAGAATAGAGAGAAATCTCCATAAGAGAGATAACGGCAGCGAAGGGTTCAAAGAAGATGGAATTGGGGAAGAGAAGTAACGGGGATTATGCAAATGCATATACGAAGGATGTAGCTCCTTCTTGTCCCTTACCTATTTCAATACGGCCCCATGAGGGGACTTAGTTCTACCTTGGGCTTTGCTATGTGGGCTCAGAACCACAGATACATTAATCGAAAGTAAATGGATTCAGACTGGGTTTATGATGCCATTTATCAATTACCAATCATCTAACCCAGCCTTCCTCATACAAAAACACTAACATCCAACTGCAGCAGAAACTCCATTATCAAACAGCAATTCGAAGACACAAACTGGGTTCATATTAGTACCAGAGTTGGAGAAAACCACAAACGCCAATATCAAACAATTAAGATATAAGTAAACAGCCTCCATTTACAACATCAACCAGCAAGTTAAAAGCCATATAAAGCACTACCATCATCATTTGTGTCTAGCCTACTTGCTCGGGTTTCAACACCTTTAAGATATCTAGAACAGAAATCTGAACATTCTTTTGCTATATACTTTTCGGCAATGGATCCCTCGGCACGGGCCTTATTAGAAACATAATTTTTAAGAGTTCGTAAAAACCTAGTTAAAATAACCAAGAAAACGTCATAATACCAAAGTTAGCTACATTATATAAAAAGTCAGATAAAAACAAAATTAATGGGTGCGACTCAGTGTGTACCTCTCCATTGGGTACATCTAGCGATACTGCACCGCTCCCCCGAGCTCAATTTCGCGGGGAAGGTGAATAGGGAGATGCATCATCAAGACGAAGAAAGCTGGTGGATACAACATTTCCAGGTTGCAAAGTATAACTGGAATGTTATCACTAAGTTTTCTGACAGTGGACGTGGTTATCGTTCTTGAACACAACACACGAAAGAATTCACTAAGTTGAGACAATATATTATATACTTCTTTGCCCAGGAACCCTGGTGCGACAACAGGCAGAAGACGTTGAATGAAGACATGGTGATCATGGCTTTTCATGCCAATGACTGACCTAACATCAGTTGTCACACGCCGGGACATATTAGATGCATAAGCATCTGGGAACTTGATCGACCTCGACCAGTCACAAAATGGCCTTCACTGTGCGGTTTTTAAGGTGCATAACGCGGGAGGCATTTTATACTTATCACCGTCTCTGACCAGATGTAGTTCTTTAGTAATACGCATGTCTTCCAAATCACGTCTAGCATTGGCTGTATCTTTGGTCTTTCCCTCGATATTTAGTAGCGTAGCTATCACATTCTCACTAATAATTTTTGGGTTAATAGCATTTTGTACCCTTCTACTATTGCAAATTAACAAACGTACCCCTCTACTAAGTTTTTGCACAAACATACACTTCTAATATTAAAACGTAACAAGTATACCCCCTCCATCCAATTTTCTGTTAATTAAACGTTTAGTGGGTTCAAAAATGATCGAAATACCATCATTAAATTTTTTATAAATTTTTTTTATCACAAGTCAGAGCCCAATTAAAAATTAAAACCAACCCTAAAACCTATCACCATTATGTTCGACAGAACCCTTCGGTATTCCTTAGTCATCCGCCGCCGTAGACGTAGAGAGTCTCACGCCAATCAACCAGGCAGCACCCAGCTTGTCCTCGACAACAGCTGGAGCAGGCTTCAGCGGGCGGCGAATACACGACGCTGGAAAGCGACGAAAAGCTGTGGGTGATCGTTTGGTAGGGGTGAGACTCGACGAGTCCGCCGCCAGAGACTTATGCCACCCTCTGCGACGGGGAGCTAATGAGAACATTATTTTTGTGTTGGAAAATCCATTTTGTAAATTGGTTGCTTGTGCTCACCACTTACTATTGATGTATGAAATTGAATTTGCTTACTGATTCTATAACTCTATAATCTTTTTCCGTATTCACTGTATGCTTGATTTACTGTTTTGAAAACCTCAATATATTTCTTGATGGCTTTTCGCAAGGGTGATCTTTTCCAAGTGGTTGCTTCCATTTTACCGTTTATTAAACCCCATCTCTTTGAGTCCAACCTACTAGTGTTGTATATATATATATATGCCTATTCGATGGAGGGAGAAGAAGCTGCGGGAGTCGACTCCTGGAGAAAGCTGGATGCTTTTAGCTCCAGCCATCCAACCGCCGGCGAGGAAAAGCACGGTGTAGCCGCTGTCGTGGGCAATTAAGCAGGCGCGCCGGAGTGTGGGGAGTCTTCGACGGTGGCACTGACAGGTTGTTGAGGAAGACGGAAAGGTTCCTAGGTGGAAGAGAATGATATGGATTTTAGGGCAGATTTCAATTTTATTTAGGTTTTGACTTGTGATAAAAATGATAAAAAAATAAAAATAAATGAGGATATTTGGGTAATTTTTCAGTCTACTTAACGGTACATTAACAGAAAATTAGACGGAGGGTATGTTTGTTACATTTTAATACTAGAAGGGTATGTTTGTGCAAAAATTTAGTAGAGGGGTAGGTTTGTTAATTTGTAATAGTAGAGGGGTATAAAATGCTATTAACCCATATTTTTTCAACATGCATAACATCTAAATTATGCCTCAACTCTATAGTTTTTCAATATGGCAAACTCCAAAATGAAGCTTTGATTTTCCAGTTATGCACATTATCATAAGAACATCCCCTTTTCCTTTTCCCACCATCATTGACTACCACATCAGATTAAAAAGCCTTCTCAATTTGCTGCAAAAGTTCATCTCCAGATACCACTCTTGGTTTGCCTCTAACATCATGCTTCCTATCAAATTTCCGGCTTTTTCTCTACCTATAGTCAGTTGGCAGCCATCTTCGATGCCCCATGTAACACTCTTTATAACTAAATTCCAAACCTCCGTCGCATGTCTCACTATTACATAGAGGACAAGGCTAATCTCCCCTTTGTACCCCAGCCCGTTAACATGCCATATGCAGGGAAATCATTTATTGTCCATAACAACGCAGCATGTAAACGAAATGTTTCGTTTGAGTGTGTGTCATACGTATTGACCCCATCCTCCCATAACTCTCTCAACATTTCTATTAAGGGCTCTAAGTACACATGTATGTTATTACCAGGCGATTTCTCTCCAGGTATGAGGACAACAAGGATAAAATAAGGTTCTGTCATACATTTCCAAGGCGGGAGATTGTATGGTGTTAACACGATAGGCCACATGCTATAGCTATTGCTCTTGTTCCCAAAAAGGTTGAAACCATCACTCAGAAGAGCAAGCCGAACATTCCTCGGGTCTGCTGCAAACCAACTATGATCCTCATCGAATCGTTTCCAAGTTTTTGCATCAGCAAGATGCCTTAACGTATCATCATCGACACGTAAGTCCTTGTCCCACCTCATGTCTTTAGCATCTTCCTTAGTCATGTACAAAGCAGTCAAAATTGGGATTTTACCTAAAATTGAAAACTGAGGTGAAATCGGAATCCTAAAATCGAATCATAAAATCGTAGGATTTTTAAGTTCCATATGGAAACTAACATATAATCATTTAATAACACAAAGACACAACATTTAAAATGATAATTCTAAAGATTAATGTTCTAGAATCATCATTTTAATTGTTATTTAATGCATAACTCAAAATAATTCAAGAGGAAAGGATAGAGCTCATGAGGCTTAACTCCTTTTTTTCATGTTGTGTCTAGGTAGGTTAACTCAAATTAGTATTTCGGCCTGGTTAATTTCAACATTGTCTGCTAATCATGATTTTTTAGGTGAAATGTTAATCCTGATTTAAAACTAAGAATAAAAGAACTCCAATAGAATAAGTAATGCTAGTGGTTGATAAAAATATAATCATTAATCAACTAATTAGTTAATAATGATGTTAATTCTTGTGTACGCACAATATTAGGACCACTATTTTACTGGTGAGTTCAACCGGGCGAAGGGAAAGGGATTAACCGAGCCCTAATTTGATTATTTTTTTATTTTCAAATGTTTTTAATAGAAAAATATTTGAGAAGATGCCTATCATTGCCCTTTCCGTGGAAGCAGTTTCACTTTTTTAAATTTGCTCAAACCGCCCATTTTTTTCTCATACGATTTAAAACCCGATGTTGGTATGATTTAACGATTTTAACGATTTTAAACAATTTTAAGGTCCACCGATTTTATAGTAAAATCAGGATCGGAATCCCTAAGTAAAATCTTAAAATCCTACTATTTTACAATCAAAATCCCGATTTTGACTGCTTTGGTTATGTACAATCTTTGAAGCCTCTTTAAGTGGGAAATACCTAGCTCTCTTTTGGGCAAAATTATTTTTTCCCAGGTATATCTAGGCTCATTCCATTTGGTGCATGACTTGGCAGATTCTAAAGGACCTCTATAGAGTACACAATGATTTGGGCAGGCATCTATAGTGGTGTAACTGAACCCAAGATCTTCCATGTATCGTTTAACTTCATAGAAGGAAGAAGGAAGCGTCTTACCAACAAGTAAAGCTTTCTTGACTAATTAGGTGTTGTTGACCCCTCAATGACAGGACCATTTCCAGAAGAAGCACGTAGCAGATCCACTACCATATCAGTCATGTCATCTTCTAAACCCTCAGTCTCAGGCGCACCGGTAGGTTGACTAGGCTGATTACTAGTACTCGCAAAGTCAAAAGACTCGATGAATCCATGTAGTGTATGTCTCCACCATGCCATTCCTGGTTATATCATCTGCGACAATCTCCAACTTCTTGAAGTTTCGATTATTGCACCTTTTACAAGGGCATCTAGTTCTAACTAGCGTATCAACATGTTTGTTGGCAGCCCTTATGAACTCAGAAACCCCCTTTTGATATTCATCACAAAACCTATCCTTAAGATTAATCCAATTTCTACTCGTTCAATCTGTGCGTAAATAAACTGACCTTCCCTTTATAGGCAGTTGGTCAAAATGGAAGCACAACGTGAGATGAACTAGAAAAGGATCTGCAGAGGGTATATGACATAACATTAGGAACCAGTTCACTTACACGATTGCATTACAACACAAAATTCAAGACATTCTTCTATTCTTACCTTTGCCTAGTGCTTGGTGCACCTTCTCTCTATTCTAATTAGCATAACAGGATGGTTGAAGGATCGAAGGTTATGGAGATTGCCGCACTTGAACTGCAGCGGTGAATGCTGGATGGGGCGATTGGTGGAAAGGCTATGACGGAACACCCGGCGGTGAGTGGCCGGCCCGATTGGTGGAAGGACGTGCGGGTAAAGGATCGAGCTATTTCGAATTTTGGTGGTGATTTTTTTGGGTTCTTTTGGATTTTGATCGACTGCTCAATTTGGAGAGACAAGGAAGGAGGATAATGTTTCAATTTTATGAAATTTATTATTCTTTTTGTGATTTATTTCCCCCAGGGAAAGAGGTTTCAGCCTACGTGATTCGGGTCCAAATGTACACATTTTACCCCTCATTTCTTATTCGTTTAGCTTAGTATTTCATCGTTCCTCGACATATTTCACGCTAGGTTATGCTTTTTTATACATTTTTTGTCCTAGCATGTGTGGAAGGGTCGAGGACGAGTTTTGGGATAATTGGAGGTGAAAAAGCGCAAAAACCGAAGAAAAGTCCGAAGTACCGTGACAATTGCCCGTAACAGTGAAGTGAAGGCGTCCAGGTTACAGCTGCAGTTCACGGTCGGACAAGGCAGTTCATGGTCTCCTAAGACCGTAAACATCGAGCAGTCCAGTGAGGTTTCAGAGTTACTGACGCCAAGGGAGTTCACGGTCTCTAAGACTTTTGTCATATTATATTACCAATTGTGACAAACGAAAAATGACAAAAAAAAATATTTTTTCCTAATAGGCCAAATTTGTTGTAGTACACTATGCTGAAAGAGATTTCACCGAAAAGGCTTTTCGGAAAAGCAACTATATATATCTTATTATAGGCTCAAGTAGTAAATGAAATATAACATGCATCTACCAGGAAAGAGACAAGATCCGATTAGACAACAACTATGTGCAAAATATCGATTTCTCAATTGACCCTAGTAGCTTATAAGTTTTATGAAGGTGATGGTTTAAACAGATGTTAAGGTTAATTTATACAACATAGGTACAAAGTCACATATCTTTACAATTTACAAGCCCATAATTGAAATATTTTTGGTATCGAAGCATGATAGCTTCGTGACATTTTTCTTTCAACAACATAATAGTTATGGAAAATGAAACATTATCGGAAAAAAATGAAGAAATTTAAAAAAACTACAAAAGAAATATTGGATCTTTCCAGTCCCTCTATCATGAATCAAACCAACCAGAAGCAGGAAAGTTGCAGAATGCCATAACCGGGAATCTTGAATGATAAGATAACCTCTTCATTTCTCCGCCTTGTGGTGGATATGATATTGCTATGTTAAATAGCAGGTTTTATATCATATTAATAATAATGTTACTTATTATTATTATTTTCATTATTGAGTTAGAGGGACACATTCAAGCTCAATCTCAAGCACTCCCCTCTCAACATTCTGCAGTCTTAGACTTATTTCTTGCTTAACTTTACCATCTATTAAGGAGATAACCCCATCTTTGACTAGTGTGTTGTCTCTGCTTGCCACCCACTTCCCTAGTTGTGTTGATTCGTTTATCGAGGATGTCTCATATGCCCTTGCAGCAGAAACCAGAGGTTGAATGTCAATCTCTGCTTCTCCCATAAAATCATCCGTGGAGAACGTGTCCTTATCATAAACAAGCTGCCCACATAAACATGGTCTCCCCACGTATAAGGCGTCTTTGTATGAGGTTAAATTTTGAAGAGGGTGAGGCAATGAAGCTCTCAAGATAAAAACATAATCAAGCTTACCACTTTGAGGGGAGGGATGTGATCTGGGATTGACAACATAAGGCTTTCATTCCACACAGGATTGAGGTTATTCTTTATGACTCGAGTCCTCACCGACTGCAACAACACGATAAATGTGTTATCAAATGGAAAACTTGTTTCCTTGTTTTCATTTGAGCTTGAAACAAAATTTAGATCGAAATCAAAGGAGGTGGAAAGAAGATACTCACTTGATGACCTAATGCAAGGATGACGTAAGGATCACTTGTTACCATATCGCGGATTGCCAGATTGGTTCCTTTTACTACATTCACCTTAATCAAGCCAACAAATTCGACCATTCCTGCCTATTGCCGCCAAATGTTGAGAAACAAAACAAGGCAAGAAGAAAGTGAAATTTAAGATAAAGAAATTGAAAATCGGTCATACAATTTTGAATATGTAGAAGTTTTAGATGACAAATATATAAATGGAGCTTCATATGCATGAGATAGATACAACATGAGTTCAAAATAAATCTTTAAGTGCAAGGATTACCAAACAAATGCTTTTCTTGGTTTGCTTCTGCTCTGCATCTTTTCTTCCCCAGCTGTTTCTCAATGCACTCCCAATTCGATGTCTAGTTGTTTGTTTTTCATAATGTCTCTTGTCTTGAGAAGATCCATGGCCATGTGAGTTTACTCTATTGGGATTATAGGGGCATGTCATGTGTTCGTTGAAGTCTGTAAACTCTAGCATCTCATATTTTCTCCTGAAGCAAATCAACAATAAGGAAATAATTTATTATTGACTCAAGAATAGATTCAAAATCTTAATATTTTAAGCAAAAATGATATCGCTTACCGAATGAATTCTGCTCTCTCCTCTATAGGAGCATCTGATTTTGGTTTTTTACAATCTTCTGGCACACAAGCTTCCAATTTCTTGTTTACAACTATATTCCCGCCCATCTCCATGAAAGCAGTGACCTGATCATCTGTCCATTCATCCAACTTGACTGATAAAACCTAGCATAACCAGTGCAGAAAACAAGCAGTTCATGAATCATTCATCAATCCACCGGATAAGTACGACCATGCACTCGATTATCTAGACTATAGTTGTCATAAATTTCACTGCAACCTACCCACATCTTAAGGAATCAGTTAAATAAGTCCAAAACAATATTATTTGCAAAAGTATCGTTAACAAAGAATATTATATCCAAACCTTTGATATATGTACTCCGAGGCTTCGATGGACACCAGAACACTTGATACAAATAAAAACTCCATGACTGATAGATCTGTTAGGGAGAGAAACTTTCAGTTTAAGGAAGGCAGTCCAGAAATCATAAAAAGCAAGTCAAAATTTTGTCCAGTTCTTTGCTACTTACACCCATTTTGGATCTGTAGATCCACAATCTGCACAGTGCTTGTTGCAGGATTGACTTAGTAGTTTCTCCAACCTTTTCTGCGCACCTGATTAATGAAGAAAACGTGGTCAACCAAATCGCAAAAATAATTAAATAAAGCAGTTGTATAATGAGTTAATCTTTCAATCTTGATATGTCAGTATCTTTGACGAGTTCATTACATACCAGAAGCTTTTCGGCGATCCTTTTTGCTCTTGGTGTGTACTTCAGCATGTAAGAGATCATGAAGACTAGTTTGGGGTTGTGGGCTAACTGGCGGTTGTGGTTGTTGTTGTGGGTGTGGTTGTGGGCTAGATGGAGGCTGCCGGCTACATGGTGGTGGTTGGAGGGTGGCAAGTTGAACTTCTAAGTGGACAGTGGGTTGTGGGTTAGTCGGTGGTAACTGTCGTCCGGTAGGTGAAGGTTGTAAGTTACCTTGTGGTAGTTGTAGGTTAGCTGGCGATGCTTGTGGCACAACTGATGTTAAATGTAAGTCCCCTGGTGCTAATTGTGGGGTAGATGATGGAAACTGTTGACTTGCTGATGACATGCTCCCTGAATTTGGTTGTTGGCTTTCAATTGCTCGTCGACTAGTCTGTGGATGTTGTTGGCTAGTTGGCACTGAAGGCGTTTGATGGTTAATTGATGATTCTCGACCCGGGAATGATGGTTGGTGATTATCTAAAGTTTGTCGGCTAGTTGATGATGGCTGATTTCTAGCTGACACACCCATCTGAGTTTTTCCTGGAACTTCTAGGTGAGTAAGTGATGATCGGTTTGCATCTAATGGTTGTTGGCCAGGGATAGGGCATTTGTTACTTGCCGATGGCTGTTTGGCCGATAATGGTTCACGAGTAGTTGATGAATCTAGGCTACTAGGTGGGAGTTGAAAGGTAACCGATGGTCTTTTATGGTTGTTCAATATTTGTTGCTGGGTTGTTGGATGTTCCAGGCTAGATGGTGGATAATGGATTCCAGTTGACGGTTGATGGCTACCTTTTAATGGTTGATGGCTAGCGGATGCATGTAAGCCATCCTGTAGATGTTCTTGGCTAGTAGATGCCAACTTCGGTGCAAGAAATGAAGGATGATGATGGGTATCAGGTAGTGATTGATGATGACAATCAGATGGGCGTGCACTACTAGGGGATAGCTGCAGGCCATCTGATTGCAGCATATTGCTAACTGTTGGCTGTTGCAGGCTAGCTGGTTCTAGTTGATGATAACCAACAAATTGTTCTAAGCTATCCGGTGGAGACTGTTGAAGGGTTGGTACTTGGAAGGTAGTTGATGATGGTTCTAGGCTATCTAGTGGTAGTTGTTGGTTTGGTGCTAATGGAGCTTCCTGACTATTCGGTGGCGCTTGTAAACTTTCTGTCAGCATTCGTGAGCTAGAAGCAGGCATTTGATGGTAAGCCACCTGTGTGTTTAGGCTGGGAGACAATTCTAGGCCGGGAGGCAATTCTAGGCCACTTTGTGGTTTGACCCCAGATGGGTTTCCTGTAGAAATTTAGTGCAGCTAATCAAATTTGTTTTTTTATAATAGTGCACTGGATCAATAATAAAAATAATGTGTGAAGTTAATAGAGACCTTCCAAGTAAATGCAGATGCAACAACTAGTAGAAGCATATGATAATAAGTATTGCAATATGATTCACCAATATTTTATTAGGATTACCATAATTAATTTATAAATGGCTTGACATACCATTATTGTCTTCTCAAACCTCATAGAACCAAATCAACGGTAATTGACATCCCTCACTTGGTTACACATAGAATACACAATTTAACCCTCAAAAGGAATCTTATCCCACACAAAGTTCTTATGTTCCACCCTAAAAGCACATATGTTGCGCGAGGATTTGTTAATTATATTATGCACTATTGAGTCTAGAACTTCATCTGACTACTTAAAAATGGCTACGATTGGACATCAACGACATCTTTATTGGGTCGGTATTCTTGTGTGTTAGTTTTGAAAAAGTCTCACCCTTTGAACAACAAATATGTTCCTCCTAACATATGAGTTAACAGAAGCCAACTATTTTCTGCTTCCCATCTTCTTTATTTTGAATAATAGAAACCTCAAAATCTACCATACAAGACAATCTTGCAAGCCTTACTTTATATTGCAATGCATATATGGAACCCAGTAAACATTTCTTTTTCCAGTAAAGGTCCCTAGATAGTTGTCTAAACAAAGAAAAAATTGGATTACCAAATAATGATGAAAATTCCAAACATATTTGGAAAATGTTTAACTCATGTTAACATTGTTCATGTAAATGGAAAATTTCTTGATGGATTAAAAAATTTCTTGATGGATTAAAAATTTCTAGCCCACATGCGATGATCGTTTCCATAAACTTCAATGAAGCAAACTGATACAAACTTTACATTCCAAGTTGCATACACAACGACGCTCAAAGCATCTTTATGAAATGTAAAGGAATCTACATTCCTTCATTCGTCACCATAACCTTGTCTGGCATCTAAAACAAAACGTTCGAGAAGGCGGGGCTCAAGTGGGAGAAGGAATAAAAAAACAAGATTGAAGATGATGTTTGTTTGCAAGAAGACTAACCTGGTTGAATAGGAGCATGACCACCATAATTGTACGGTCCCGAAGACATGTTCAGCCTTCAAAATTATTTTAAAGCCCTATCGAAAGGGAAAACAAATGTTGATCTGGTTGTAGTTACAATCTCATAACATCCATTTTTTAGCTCCTCCTACTCGAACAAATCATGTAAATCTAGATTCAACAAGATCTCAATAGGCAAGCCAATAATAATCATAGGAGGGAAAATGTTTGCAGCTCTCTATACCCGAAATTAAAATCTCCTTCAACAGCTTCCCCAACGTAATAAGAGTATTAACGCCCTGCAACACAATAAACAAGCGGGGGAAATGGGTGTAAACCTGTCAAACGTATATTGTCAAACGACACACCGACGTCTTAGTAATTAAGGAATTCGGCAAGGGTTCCCACCAAAATCCCGTTCTTCCAGAAAATGTCGGATGATGTGCAGCCAAAACTGTTTGGACAATTGCATATAACAATTGATTGGACAAAGCAGAATTGTTTGTTATTTCTTTCTTTTTACCCCGAGGAATGACAATGTAGACTTCAAACAGGATGAAGGAGGGCAAAATTGATGGATACAATTGCAAAAAAAGAGGGAAATGAATCTCTCATTTTTCGCAGCAAAATGTCGTACAAAAAAAATTAAAAATTTCTTTTCAAAGACATGAAATGACCAATGATTAGAAAACGACAGGAGGAAATTCATTTTATCATATTGGTCATTAGTGAACTCAGACCATCTACATCTCGTAAATCATTAAGAAACTACCCATACAAGCGTAGTACCTACAATATATTTATGTCATTTATTTTTTCTTAACAATGTTTTCGACAATCTTATGTTTATGTATAAACATAGAGTTTAATAAATTATATTCTCAAAAAATAAAAATCATATTAATATATGAAAAATTATTAATTAATCATTTTTGTTTTCTTTCTTTCTTTACAATTAATGATTTTTAATTTTTATCTCGTATGTATTTCTCATTTAAAGTTTTTTTTCTAGTTTTATGAATGTATGTTCAATTATTAAGCTATATATCTTTTTTATTAATGCCCTGCAACACAATAAACAGCGGGGGAAATGGGTGTAAACCTGTCATACGTATATTGTCAAACGACACACTGATGTCTTAGTAATTAAGGAATTCGGCAAGGGTTCCCACCAAAATCCCATTCTTCCAGAAAATGTCAGATGATGTGCAGCCAAAACTGTTTGGACAATTGCATATAACAATTGATTGGACAAAGCAGAATCGTTCGTTATTTCTTTCTTTTTACCCCCGAGGAATGACAATGTAGACTTCAAACAGGATGAAGGAGGGCAAAATTGATGGATACAATTGCAAAAAAGAGGAAAATGAATCTCTCATTTTTGGCAGCAAAATGTCGACAAAAAAATTAAAGATTCCTTTTGAAAGATATGAAATAACCAATGATTAGAAAAAGACAGGAGGAAATTCATTTTATCATATTGGTATTGGTGAACTCAGACCATCTACATCTCGTAAATTATTAAGAAACTGAGCACTTCTACTATGCTATAATACATTGGTGCTATAATGTACAACTTTAACTTGTACCATAATGTTAAATGTATAGAGTTCAGGTTGTACCACAAAGGAATTTGTAACCTTATGTTATGGTATAAGTTCACAACTTGAAAGTTATACTATCACATAAAGATACAAGTTCAAGTTGTACCATAAAATAATTTGTACAAAAGAGTATAGGTACAATCTGAAGTTGTACCATAACATTAAATGTATAACTTCAAGTTATACCATAAAAGTAAAAACTTATAGCACCAATTCTATATAGCATTGTAAAATTCTTCTTAAGAAACTACCCATACAGGCGTAGTACCTACAATATATTTATGTCATTTATTTTTTCTTAACAATGTTTTTGACAATCTTATGTTTATGTATAAAAATAGAGTTTAATAAATTATGTTCTCAAAAAATAAAAATCATATTAATATCTGTAAAATCATTAATTAATCATGTTCGTTTTCTTTCTTTTTTTACTATTAATGATTTTTAATTTTTATCTCATATGTATTTCTCATTTAGAGTTATTTTTTCTAGTTTTATGAATGTATGTTCAATTATTAAGCTATATATATTTTTTATGTGCCGTTTTTGTACTATAATTTTTGAACATATATATTTTTTCGCATCTTGTTTTAATTCGAAAAGTGTTTGAACCTAACTGGGTGTAGGAGTGAGATTCGAGTAAGAGTTTGGGTCAAGAAGAAACACAAGTGTGGGGTGTGATCGGAAGGTCGAGTATTAGAGAGTTGAGTGAGAATGAGAATAGGAATTTAGAGAGAGAGAAGTTGTTACTATAGAGAGAGAATGGCCAAAAATGCGATCCCCTCACCCACCGTAGTAAATGCCATATTTATAGGCTTCATGGTGGTGGGTGAGTGGTTGACTCATGTGAGGATACAATGATGTGACTACTGACAGACTGCGGATTTAGGCCATGCTTCTACCTAGGACGTGTCAGAGACCTATCTAGGGCCATGCCTAGGGCTCTGATGTGACTACCCCTTGAGGAGGGAAACTACGCCTTCTACATCCCTTTGGTCTGGTTTACGCTATGGTCTTCCAGCATGCGTGCGACCCACTCCGCGCCTAAGCTTCTCGCGCCGGGACGTGGTGGGCCACGCTGAGGTGTCGCGCTCAGGGTCCTCGCGCGGCGTGTTCCTTCGGCGTGGCAAGGCCCGAGTCGTATGCCCAACAATTGCCCCCCATCAGGGGGTGTTCTGTGAACACCACCTGTTTGGATTTCCGCTTGACTGACTCGGGCCTGTGTGATCTCCGTGAGGTGGGTCTTTCGGGTTCACTTCGCTTGTTGCGATAGGTTGGACTCTACGCGCGCCTGTAGTTGGGCCTTTCCGTTGGATTTTTTGTTTGTTGCGCGCGACCCTTTGAGTCGACGATGCGTCGTGCTGATGCGCGCGCTACTTTTGCGTTGAGGGTGAGTCATGATGCGAGTCACGCGCGACGGGCGCGGTTGAAGTTGTCCCGATCGCGCGGCTTGAGGCGTGTTCTTTCTCCCTCGCGGGTGTGTCGTGCCCCCCAGACGGTGCGCGGCACTTGTGGCTGGTGCGCGCGCTACGATGCGTTGTGGCGTTGTGCGCAGGATGAGTCATGGTGCGAGTCACGCGTGACGGGCGCGGTTGAAGTTGTCCCGATCGCGCGGCTTGAGGCGTGTTTTTTCTCCCTCGCGGGTGTGTCGTGCCCCCCAGGCGGTGCGCGGCACTTGTGGCATCGCCGACTAGTGCCTATGATGGTAGGTGTCCACGTGTCGCTGTGTGACTAGGTTACTTGGGCGGGGATTTTTTGAATTTCGAAAAGATTTGGTAGGATCTGACGGTTACAGATCCCTATGTAGCTTTAACCCTTCGCATTCCGCTGGCCGACTTTAACCCTTCGCTTTCCCCCTGGCCGACTATAAATATGGGACTGCTGTGAGGAGGGAGTCTCACTTGTTTCCTTCGATTGTTGGCTAATTTCTCGATCCTTCTATCCCTGATTGTTCTTTCCCTGAGATTTCTCTCCTCCTTCCACAACCTCAATCCTCCTTCTGTTGTTGCTAAGGTTCGAGTCAACATCATGTCTAGCATCAACAACAACGAGGCCGAGGTCGTGCAAGGCGAAGAAGGTAATTTCTCCCCTCTTTCACACACTTCTACTGATCATTCTGGTGGTGGGAGCGGTGGTTCTGGTGATGGGAATGGTGGTTCCGGTGGTTGGAACGACGGGATTCCGGCGACACCGTCCTTCGGAGTCGGGTCGGAGAATGAACTCGGCGGTTCTTCCGAAATGGGCGCGGTTGCCTCCGGGAGTGGGCAAGCGATGCAGAGGAGTCAGGGAGTATTGATTATCCGCCGTGATCGTGATAATGTGTCGGAGATTACCGACGATGTGGCACCTGAAGACTCCGGTACACAGTCTGAGTCGCGCGAAGTTGTACGCGTGATGGAGGTCTGGGCCCGATTGGGGCCTCAGGGTGTTGGCGCTGAGTACAACGTGATAGAGTGGGCAGAGATGTGGGGCGACCAGCCGGCGCCGCATGACAACCTCAAGCGCGGCCCCGAGCACGCCTCTGTATATGATGTCGACGACGTGGCGGAGATAGTCCGCGGGCTGGGGTTGCCCCCCCATTGGCAGTACGCTGCTCCCTCGGCGCGGAGCATGGTGGGCCATTGCCCCCCTGGGTGGTTTGGCGTTTATACAGAGTACTGGGTGATGGGGTTCAAATTCCCCATCGACCCGCTCTTATGCGCTTTGTATAGCCGCCTCAAATGCTCCGTCGGGCGGCTCTCCCCGTCAGTCATTATGCACGCGAGCTGTCTTCGCCTCGCGTGCAAAAGGCTTAACATCGAGCCGACGTACGGCCTGTTCAGGAAAATATACAAGATCAAGGAGCCCACGACCAGGAGCGACTGCCTTTCTATCAAGCGCCGCGATAACCGCCCCGACGGCTTCGTATATGGGTCGTCCAAGTTGAAGAAAACTTGGTTCGAGCGATTCTTCTACGTCAAGCCCGCTCCTGGAGAATGCGCGAGTGATTCCCTGGAGGAGCCCACCACCTGGAAGAAGGGCAGCACGCTCGGGTTTGAGGCGGATGCCGGCACTTATGACGGGCTCAACGACGAATACGAGGCGTGCATGCCTCATCGGATGAATTTATACACTGGAGGAGTCCGCGAGGCTTGCTTGGAGGAGTTGTTTGGCGATGGTTAGTTATATTTTTTCCTCTTTTGCATTCTATCTTATTAATCGCTCTCTTACGATTTATTGGCGCAGGTGTTGATTTTTCCAGCCTCGTCAGCATGATGCCGGTGGACGACGTCGCACCGCGCGCTGACAACAAGAAGAAGACTGGCGCGGCGCCACGGACTTCCAAGCGGAAGGAGATCGAGCAGCCGCAGGCTCCAGCCATCGGGAAACCCCTTAAGGCGGCTCGTTTGGCGGAGACCTCTGATCGGGCGGCGCAACAGTCATCGTCTGCTGCGCGGCAGCTGACACTGGCGCTTTCGGATCCAGAGGCGCCGATAAATAAGTCCTCTCGTCGCGATAGAGAGATGGCTGGGAGCTCGTCGGGAGCCACCGTCCAGCAGAGGTTGCCAGAGATGGCTGGATGCGGGGGGGGACTCCTGTTACTTCCACTCCCGCCACCGCTACTGCCGCTCCCACTACTGCTGCTCCCGCTGCCGCGGGCGTCAATTATTTCCGTGATGTGCGGATTCATACTGGGGCGGCCTGCAATTTGGCGTCCACAAACACCGCCCTTCGGGCGCTCGGGCCCATCCTCAGCATTCCGCCACGATTGGAGAAATCCGATCCTCTTCATGACCTGGCTCTTATCCACTTCGCGGTAAGATCAGATTGAATTCTCGCGGAGTCTTTTGGTTTTACTGTTATATGCAATATTTCGCTAAGTCTTTTGGCGTTGTGATTGTAGGGGTTGCTGGCAACCTTCCGTGCTCAGCAAGAGCGCGCCTCACAGCGCGCAAAGATGAAGGCCGACGAGGCGAAGATCGTCCAGCTGGAGGGGAAGGTCCTCGGGGCGAATAATCGTGCTGACCTGGCGACTGAGAAGGCGAACGAGGCGATGGAGGAGCTCGGCGTTTTGCAGAGCAAATTAGCCGCCGATGTGGAGGCGGCTAAGGAGAAGGTGTGAAGCGAGGAGCGCTCCACCATCCGGGGACAGCTGGAGGCCTCGTTCGCCGAGAAGCTGAAGCAAGCTCGCGCAGAGCATCAGAAGGAGAAGGACAACCTGGTCCGCCTTCATAACATTGCGAAAGCAGAGGCTGTTCGCGCGGCCGAGGCTGCGGCTATCCGCCAATTCAAGTCCTCTCCTTCTTCCGGGAAGATCTTGGCAGATGCCATGACCAAGGCCGTGATTGCGGTCGGGAAGAAGGTGCATCCAGAGAACCCCGGGGTTAACTGGGACACTCGCGAGATGGTCCAACATGTGAAGATGTGGATAGGTGAGAAGCGCCCTTTGGATTCCGACTCCGAGTCTGAGGAGGAGGATGATGATGAGGAGGGAGGGGAGCGCCAGGAAGAGGAGAAGCGCCCGGACGGGGAGCAGCGCCAAGAAGCTGAGGGCACGCGAAGGGATGGCGAGATAGCCTCTGATGATGACGAAGAAGAGGAGGAGCGCCCCCTGCTGCGCCGCAAGACAAGCCGAGAGGACGTACAGCCTAACACTGATGATGTTTGAAGTGTTATCGCGTTGGCTTGTTTCCTACTTAACTTTGTTGTTTTGCTGCTTTTGGTAGCTTTTCTTGTTTTTCTGCGTATTTATATATTATTATATTTTTTTTTATTTTCATCAAGTGTAGTTTCTCCCTTGAACTAAATCCAAAGAGTTTTACTTCGTGACGCCTACTTGTTTAACGCGCTCGTTTGCCGCTTGGGATTTTGTGCTGAATGGGCGAATAGTGCTGGACTATTCTAATTTTTTGTTCCGTGGAACTGAGTGAGCGCAGATAGTGCTGGACTATTCTCATTTTTTGTTCCGTGAAACTGAGTGAGCGCATAACTGAATGGGCGCGAATAGTGCTGGACTATTTTAATTTTTTGTTCCGTGGGACTGAGCGAGCGCAGATAGTGCTGGACTATTGCTAATTTTTGTTCCTTTAACTGAATGGGCGCGAATAGTGCTGGACTATTCTAATTTTTTGTTCCGTGGAACTGAGTGAGCGCAGAACTGAATGGGCGCGAATAGTGCTGGACTATTCTAATTTTTTGTTCCGTGGAACTGAGTGAGCGCAGATAGTGCTGGACTATTGCTAATTTTTGTTCCGTGGAACTGAGTGAGCGCAGATAGTGCTGGACTATTGCTAATTTTTGTTCTGACGAACCATGTCCTTTTATTTCTTTGCGCTAATGCGCTATTGCTAATGAGATACACGCTAATTTGCTTGGTGGTACTTCCTTAGATTTTGCGCATTCCATGTTCTTGGAATCTTGTTGCCCCCCAACTCGCTGAGTTTGAATGTGCTGGCGCCGACCACTTCGCGGATTAGGTACGGACCCTCCCATACTGAGGCAAGCTTTCCGTGCCTGGGGTCAGGGCGGAAGTTCCGCCGTAGCACTTGGTCACCAAGGCTCAACTTATGTGGAACCAGTTTCGCGTTGTGGTACTTGGCTACTTGCTCTTTCATTGCGGCCATCCTGATGGCAGCCAACTCGCGCCTTTCTTGTGACAATTCTAATTCCAGCAAGCGCGCTTCGTCGTTCGTTTCTTCGTTGTACTCAGTGATCCGATAGGTCGGTGCTGTCGTCTCAATGGGAATTACCGCGTCAGTGCCATATGTTAGAGCGAAAGGGGTTTCGCCCGTTGCCACTTTGTATGTGGTGCGATGCGCCCATAGCACAGTGTTGAGCTCATCCGCCCAATTTCCCTTGGCCACGTCCAGGCGGGTGTGGAGGCTGTGCAAGATTGCTTTGTTGGAGGATTCCGCTTGGCCATTGGCTTGGGGGTAAGCCACCGATGCGAACCTTGTGATGGTTCCTACTTCATCACAGAAGTCTATCACCTCCGCGCAGTCGAACTGTTTCCCATGATCGAAGATGAGCGCATTTGGGACTCCGAAGCGTGACAAGATGTTGTTGCGCCGTTATGGATGCCAGCGCTTCGGCTTCGATCCACTTGGTGAAGTAGTCTACTGCTACGATTATGTACTTGCGCTTCCCTTTTGCTGTTGGGAAGGGGCCCAAGAGATCCACACCCCACTACGCGAAAGGGCATGGGCTCAAGTTGCCCTGAAGCTCGGTGGCTGGCAGGTGATGCTGGCGCGCGTTGACTTGGCATTTGTGGCACTGGTCTGCGTAGCTTTTCGTGTCCTTCTTAATTCGCGGCCAGTAGTATCTATGCAAGAGGATGGTGCGCTTCATGCTTCGTGGTCCAGCGTGCATTGCACACAAGCCCTCATGTAGTTCACGCACTAAGTCGCGCGCCTCTTCTTGCCCGATGCATTTGAGGTAGACGCCCGAGTACGACCTTCAGTATAATTCTCCTTCAATGATTGTGCAACGAGCTGCCTTTTGCCTTAGCGTCCAAGCTTGCTTAGAGTCTTCGGGCACTGTGCCATCTTGTAGGTACTTCACGATTGGGTGTCTCCAATCTTCGATTTACATGAGTTGGGTCATATTGATTGCTACCTCTGGGCGCGTATCTTCCTCTTCTTTTTGGACAGACACGAGGCGCGTGGATTCGAAGTCAGTGGCCGTTGCCAACTTGGATAACGCGTCGGCGTGCGTGTTCTCTTCCCTTGGTATCTGCGCATACGTTACCGCTTCGAAGGTGGTGGCCCTCATCTTAACGCGCTCCATGTAATGCGCTAGTGTGTCTTCCTTTGCGTCGAATACCCCGTTCAGCTGATTGACTGCCAGAGAGGAGTCGGAGAGTACCCGTATCGTTCTGGCGCCCAAGTCGTGGGCGGCCGTCATCCCCACCAAGATGGCCTCATATTCGGCGGCGTTATTTGTCTTCAACGCCCTGAACCTGATTGCGATTTCGTGCACCACGCCAGCAGGTGTGCGCACTACAACCCCTGCTCCAGCGCCATACTTGCTCGCCGCTCCATCGACGTAAACTTTCCAAACACCCTTCGGCGCTGTGTCGAGGGTCACCCCTTCTGCGATGAAATCAGCTAGAATTTGGGCCTTTATTGCTGGTCTTGGTGCGTATTGAATATCGTATTCCGAAAGCTCGACCGCCCATTTCACCATGCGCCCCGATACTTCCATCGAGGTCAGGATCTTTTTTAGTGGAAGGTTTGTCAGGACGGTGATTTGGTGCGCTTGGAAATACGGGCGCAGTTTCTGTGACGCGCTTACTAGCGCCAAGGCAGCTTTCTCGATCGAGGAGTATCTTGTCTCCGCGCTTACGAGGGTGCGCGAGGTGTAATATACCGGTTGCTCGGTTTTACCGTCCCTTCTGGATATCAGTACCGCGCTCACAGCCCTTGTTGACACAGCAAGATATAAGAAGAGTTTTTCATTAAGCTTGGGGGCAGTCAGTACAGGGGGGGATACAAGATACGCCTTGAGTTCTTGGAATGCTGCTTTGCATTCCGAGGACCATGTGAAACGCGCCCCATTCTTGAGCGTCTTGAAGAAGGGAGCACATTTGTCGGCAGACCTTGGAATGAACCTTCCCAGTGCCGCTATTTTGCCGTTCAGAGATTGGATTTCCAATGCGTTCCTCGGCGCTCGAAGTTGTTGCACTGCGGAGATTTGTTTTGGGTCAACCTCTATGCCGCGCTTCGTTATCATGAACCCAAGGAATTTCCCTGCTTCGGCTCCGAAAACGCACTTGAGTGGGTTGAGGCGAAGGTTGTGCTGGCGGAGGGCTTCGAATGTCTCGCGCAGGTCTTCCAGGTGTGAGTTGCCCGCCCTCGTTTTGACGATAAGGTCATCCACATATGCCTCAATGTTTCGCCCGATCTGTCGGGAGAACACCGCATCAATCATTCTCTGGTACGTCGCGCCTGCGTTCTTCAACCCGAATGGCATCCCGACTAAGCAAAAGTTTCCGAACGGTGTCATGAACGCCGTCTTCTCTTCGTCTTCGATGGACATTGGGATTTGGTGGTATCCTGAGAACATGTCGAGGAAGGATAACGTCTCGTGATCGGCGGTTGCGTCGATCAGTTGGTCGATGCGCGGTAGGGGGTAAGGGTCTCCCGGGCATACTTTATTGATCGTGGTGTAGTCGACGCACATCCGCCAGGCCCCCGATGATTTTTTAACCAAGACCACGTTTGCCAGCCACTTTGGATATTTCACGGGGCGGATCAATCCTGCTGCTAGTAGGCGCGCGACCTCCTCCTCTATGGCCTTCAGTTTGTCGCCAGTGAATATCCTTCGCCCTTGTTGCCTTGGTTCCGCGTTGATTGGGACCGCGAGGCAATGCTGGGCTATTTCTCTGGGCACTCCTGGCATGTCTTCTGTGCACCAAGCGAACAGCTCCTTGTATTCCTTCAGCAAGGCTACGAGCGGTTCGATCGCGTCACTGCTGACGTGAGTGGAGATGCGTATCTTCCTAGTCGGCTCGGCGGGATCCAACGCGACTTCGAAGTCGGAATCCATGGACTCCGGGCGGGGCTCTTCTGCTCTTGTGTCGACGATGTTGGTCTGGCGCACCTCATCGCGCACTTCCCATGTCGTCCCTCGCGCTTCTCCGACCCCTGTTTGGGTGGGGAATTTGAGCTTTTGGTGGCACGTTGATGGGAGGGCCATGAATTTCGCCAGGAACGGTCGGCCAAGGATGCCGTTGTGTGCCGACTTACAGTTGACGATCGTGAACTCCACTTGCTTGGAGATGCGCGGCTCTTGGTCTCCGATTACTACCGGGAGGGTGACTACTCCAATTATTGGGACCCTCATTCCAGAGAACCCGACCAGATTGCCTTGCGCGCGTTTGATTAAGCGCGGTTCGATGTCCATTTTGTCAATGGTGCTTTGGAAGAGGATGTCAGCTGCGCTACCTCCGTCTATCAGCAGACGGTGGATTTTGCATCCGGCAACCAGCGCGGTGATGATGAGTGGGTCTTCTGATGGGACTCCTCGTGGGAACTCCGCATCGTCGAAGCTCAGGTTGAACTTCGTCCGCGCGTCTACAGTCGCGCATTCCGTTGCGCGCTCTCGCTTGGTTTTCTTCTTGGGCGGTCTCCTTCTACCGTTACCACCCCTATTTCTTTGCGTACCACGTACGCGCCACCGGCGTCATCGTTGTAGTTGGTCTGTGGTGGAGGTGGCGGGTTCTGGGGGCCTTCGACTTGTTCTTCCTTGACGTGAGTGAACTCGGTTAACAATCCTCGATTTATGAGGCCCTCGATTTCGTACCGTAGCTCGCGGCAGTCTTCTGTCCAGTGACCTGTTGCTCTGTGGAAGTCACAGTGCTTGTTTGGATCGCGCATGTGAGGTCGGGACTTCAACGGAGCAGGCCAATTGAGCTTGTAGCCCTTCTCGCGGAGAACGTGGAATACGTTTCTCACGGAGTCGTTAAGTGGCGTGTAGGTGTTGGACGCTCGTCTATCTGGCGATCGCCGGCGCTGAGCTTGCTCTTGCGGGGGAGGAGGGTGTATTTTTGGGCCACTGTGCAGCTGTACCAATTGGTCTCGTGGGAACGGGGCCGGAGGTTGCCGACGCCCCTGTTCTTCGCGCTGCAACTTTGCCGGTTCGAAGCGCCTGACCGATCCCGCCCCGAGAGTCTCTTCCAACGTGATTGCCTTTTCGATTTTCATTTCCAATTCTGTGGATAGGGTTACAGGCCTTTTCGCTAGCGCCCGCTTGAGCTCCATGTTGCAAGTGGCCTCCATGAGGTGATGGGCAGCGGTTTCGGGGGTAAGGTCGCGGACGGCCATTGCCACCCTGGACCATCGAGCGTAGAAAGCCCTCAGGCTCTCACCCTCCTTCTGCCTGATATCTATCAAAGCCTTGAGATGCAGAGGACGCCTCTTCTGGGACGCGAACTTTGTTGTGAACAGGAGTATGAACTCTTCGAATGAGCGGATGATTCCGTTCGGGAGTCGGTTGTACCAGTCGAGGCATATTCCAGAAAATGTTGACGGGAAGGTTCTGCACAGCGCCGCGTTGGAGTTGGTTTGGAGTTGCATACGCAAGCAGAAGGTGCTCACGTGGTCTTCTGGGTCGGTCGTGCCGTTGTATGTTGGGAGGGTGGGTGGCGCTCCGCTTAGGTGCTCCGCCATAATTTGCGCGCTCAACGGCTGGTGGAGGACCCTCTTAGGCGGGTTGGGTCGGTATTGCGGAGACAAGTGTTGCTCTAAGAAGCTGAGGTCCGCCCGCCCTGGTGGTTCAATTCCCTGCGTTTCGCACGCGGGTAATTCCTTTGGCGTGTGTTGTGGTAGTTGGGGGGTTCCCGACGCTTCTCCCAAGGCTTGTTGAGGCGCGACCGCCGTTGCGTCTACTGTTGGCGCGGCCTCCTTGCTCATCATGAGCGCGATGACTTGGCTCATTTGTTTCTACATGTCAGCTATGACGTTGTTTTGCTTTGTCACCAGCTCCCTCATTTCTTTGGCTGTCAGTTCGGGCTCTTCTTCTTCGATGAGCACCGCGTTGAGGTTGCTGGCTTCTGCGAACGCCCTCGGGTCGGTTATTGCCTTGATTGGCGTCGCTTCGTCAGGTTGGTCGTGGTTGCGTTCTGCCATTGGTGGATTTTCTTCTGCGTTTCTTCTTGGCCCCACGGTGGGCGCCAATTGTTTGAACCTAACTGGGTGTAGGAGTGAGATTCGAGTAAGAGTTTGGGTCAAGAAGAAACACAAGTGTGGGGTGTGATCGGAAGGTCGAGAATTAGAGAGTTGAGTGAGAATGAGAATAGGAATTTAGAGAGAGAGAAGTTGTTACTATAGAGAGAGAATGGCCAAAAATGCGATCCCCTCACCCACCGTAGTAAATGCCATATTTATAGGCTTCATGGTGGTGGGTGAGTGGTTGACTCATGTGAGGATACAATGATGTGACTACTGACAGACTGCGGATTTAGGCCATGCTTCTACCTAGGACGTGTCAGAGACCTATCTAGGGCCATGCCTAGGGCTCTGATGTGACTACCCCTTGAGGAGGGAAACTACGCCTTCTACATCCCTTTGGTCTGGTTTACGCTATGGTCTTCCAGCATGCGTGCGACCCACTCCGCGCCTAAGCTTCTCGCGCCGGGACGTGGTGGGCCACGCTGAGGTGTCGCGCTCAGGGTCCTCGCGCGGCGTGTTCCTTCGGCGTGGCAAGGCCCGAGTCGTATGCCCAACAAAAAGTTTTTGAAATTCTCTAGAAATGGACTTTCTAATTTCTAGGAAAATTACCTAACTCCTTAATTGATTTTAGATTTCACAAGAAAACTATGTTTTATGTAATACTTATTTTAGAAAGTATATAAAAATTGAAATTTTTTATGAAGGCACAGAGCAAATTTTTTCCTTTGAAATCAACTCCCCAACTTTGCACAATTTTCATTATTGTGTACTAGTTCCCACCATAACCACTAAAATGGACATGCAAGATTCAACGAAGGATAAATAATTTACAAAAAGACCAATAAGAGTAGGATACATTGGTGAGGCAGCATGAATCTTACCAATTATTATTTACCAATAAATTATTTGAAAAAAAGGTAAAAAAGCTAATTTGACAGCCAGTCTCTCATTTTGAAAAAAATTTCTCAAATTACCCCATGTTACTCACACGCTCACCAAATAACTCTCCCACTTAGTTTCCAATTTATTTACCACTCAAAAATGCCCAATTAACCATCTCAATAACGCCCTAACTTTTTAAATTTATCGCCCTAATTTAGATGAGTTGACGTTTTTACCCCAATCTCTAACAAAAATCCAAAAAAAAACAATTTCCAAAAAGAGAGAACTCGCCATAAACGTCAGCCGTCGCCCTGGAAATCCTGGTCCGTCACCACCGTTCGCCTAGAAGTCCTCGTCCGTCGCCGCCTTTCGGCTGGAAATCCTCGTCTGTAGCCGTCGTTCGCATGGAAGTCCTCGCCCGTCGCCACCATTCACCCAGGAATCCTCGTGGTGGCTGCTTCGCTGCTTGGTCCGCCCTGTCGACGCCGTCAATTTCGGGATATGAAAAATAAGTAAGAGAGGAAAGCCCAGAAGATGAGATTGGGGACAAATTCTACGTCTGCAGCATCCTCCAACCTACACTTTGGAGATCTACGAGACCGCGAGATTGAGAAAGGCCCCCATCAACCAAGCAGCAATGTGGAGGAAGAAGGAACAGCCCGCCTGGTCAAGTTGGAATAAGGAACAACCCGCCTAGTCGGCGACGATAAGAGCAGATTAGGGATTAGGGCGATGGGTTGGGGGCGACCGTTATAGGAATTGAGGGTAATATTGTCTATTTGGTTAATTTAGGGCAAAAATTTTAAAAAGTTAGGGCGTTAAATAGGAATCCAGTTTTCTAATGTTTCGATAGTTTTGACATTTTTATTTTGCAAATAATAAAAGGTTCCATTGTATTACATGATCCACACATCACAAGACACCTCTAACTCAACATCTTCATCAGCCACAGTAGATGCTACGATAATATTACTAATATAAGGATTAACAAAAATTAAGATTTTGCTATTTTTTTATTTTGATAGATTCCAATATTATTTTGTGAAAATTTAAAAATTTGATTATTGAAAAGTGGTTATTTTAGACCTGGCAAATTACAATCCGACCCGTTGACCCGACCCGAAACTTCCCAAAAAATAGAAATTTTTGTAACCCGAAATATGAATGACTTGAACCCGATAACCCGTGTTTTTTTGGGTCGGGTGGGTTAGCGGGTCGACCCGTTCCATTTTATATATCACTCCCAAAATGATAAAATCACTCATAAATTGACGAGATATTTAAATAAAAACACAAGGATTTGTATGGCATGTTTGGAGTTTAAGGATAATCAAATATCATGTGTTTCTTGTAGTAGTATTACTCTTGTGATTGTTTTTTGACGATTTGCGTAATTTGTATTTCATTTCATTAGCATGGGAGGATTTGAGAATATGTTAATTGACATGTGTTAGGTAAACTATTCTCGTGCATATGTAAAAATTTGTGTTCTTTAAGAAAATAGGAAGCATGTTTGATATTGTTTCTGAGAATGCTCATAAATGAAAAATGACCTGTAACCCAACCCAAAATCGAATGGGTTGGGTCAATATTGGACCCGAAATCAGCCAACCAAACATGACCCAACCCATTACCGAAGTTCTCAACCCGAAATTACCCAACCCAACCCGATTGCCAGGTCTAGGTTATTTCTTGAAAGATTGTCCATGCCATCTTTCTTTTCCAACAAGATAGAAATTCAATACTAATGATAAGAGAGAGGGAACATTCATGTTAAAAGTAAAAGTAAAATTTGTCATGGAATTGGAAACTTCCATGAGTAATGTAATTAAACAATTAGTTAAACATTTAAAATTGAAAAATGGAACCAGACATGCATCCCATATGCACCCAAACATCATCTACAATCAAATCACCACCAAGTCCATGGGGAAATTAATGAAGCATCTTTTTGAAGTCCTCAAGCTGGAGCATAAAGAAGAACAATTCCTGATTCTCATATTGTGGATTTGAAAAAGGGAGAATTGTTTGGCTATGGAGAATGTGACATGTGTCGCGTGGTGAAAGAGAAGTCAAGAGACATCGAAATTGCTACAGAAGAATTCAATCATGGGATTGAGCGCAATTGAAAGTGAAGAAAGCGGAAGGTCGAGAAAAAGGAAGTTGACTGCAACATTGAGGACAAGGTCGCTTTCAAGGAGTGTGGATTGTTAGAAACACACTTGTCATGGATTTCGCTAATTATTTATGGTAGGATAATTATTGTTAGGTTTAGTAGTCTTGTAGTCGAATTAGGTTATTATTAGATTTTTTCAGTATTTTCCTATAAATATGTAATTTGGATTTCATTATGACCTAATCAAAGATTAATAGAAGAATTATCTCCCAACCCATTTTCTATTCTCTCTCAATCTTTTCTGTCTTTCTTCCCCAAAGGCTTAGGTCGTTCTTCCCCAAATCCCTAAATTCTTCTCCTAAATTCCTAATTTCTATTCTCAATCTCTAAATCCCATTCTATCTATCAAATTACTATAATCAAAGGCGCCCGTAAGAAAGCGTATTTCTTACAATGCGATCAACCATCCTACAAAAATACCAAAGCAACAAGCATCATACGTGAAAATACGTATTAGACAAAGCTCATTGGGGAGATAATTAACTCCCACGCACTTAAATTCCAACAAAGGCAACATGCCTACATGGGCATTTCACAAGACCAGATGACCAACATTGATGCACAATCATCCCAAAAAGCACACTGAGGCGTGAAACTAGGTGTTTCATAGATCAGAAAGGTTGGAAATGAAAGCATATATCATGCCTCAATGACCACCATTAAACATGCATAAAAGTGTTTAAAGCGAATCATTTAAGCATATACTTGGTGAGCATCTGATAATCCAAACATCATAACATGCAAAATAGTGCCCAGAAAGGCACAAACACCCCCTCCATAATTGACTAAGTAAAAGTTCAAAACACACCTGGATACACAAGTAAGATCGAAGAGGAAGGTGAGGAGAAGGCGAGGAAGTCAAAATTCGGCTGAAATAGTGACAAGAGAAGGTCTTCGAAGCTTCGCCAGAAGCTCGCCGAGAAGTACGCCAACGACAAGACTGAACCCAAAACTTCCCAAGAAAGGGCATGTGTTTGGTTTTTGGAATGGGTGTCCGGAAGTTGAGGAGATCGTGTGAGGTACTTTGAGGATTCCGGCGATGCAATGTTCACATTTGAGCAAACATCACGCCCCTTTTATACTACCCCACGGTCAATATCACATGTTTGGTGTTGATTTCACGGTCTCACCATGATCCTAACACTTAAACCGTGACCTCAGCTAAAGACCATGAGTTTTTTTGCCACCCTTTTTCGTTTGACTTTCAATCCCAGAGTTAATTTTACCTGCACAAATCTAAACCATGCTAAAAAATGCCACAAACATCATAAGATAAAGGGGTACAAACATTTGCAATTACACACGAATAAGGTGGCTAGGAAAATTCATCCTAGTATGAAGGGCTTTGTCGGTATCCTCACTAATATCAAAGATGACAAAATCTGTTGGATATTAAAACATGCCCACTTGAACTAGGACATCCTCTAGTATGCCTCTCGTGCAAATCATAGAACTAGTTTTCAATTCACCTAGGTCTAATTTTTGGCAGAGCTTGAAAGCCATGACATTAATGTGAGCTCCTAAGTCCGTCAATGACTTTTCTATATGAAATGTTCAAATGCAAAGAGGGATAGTAAAACTATCTAGATCTTGTAGTTTTTTAGGCATCTTATTTTGGATGATTGCCGAGCACCCCTTAATCAGGATTACTGATGCGAGGTCTTCATATTTCCTCTTCTTAGAGAGAATCCTTTTGAGAAGCCTTGAATACCTTGGCATTTGTGCCATTTCTTCCAAGAAAGTAACTAACACATTGAGCTTCTTTAGCATATCCATGAATTTACCGAATTCCGTCTCCAAACTGCCCTTGTGAACTCTTGTGGGGAAAGGAAGTAGAGGCTTGTACTCAGCCACGGGATTGGCATCGGTGGTGCCATTCTAGCCTCTTCATTCTTTCCCTTCATAGGATCTTATTCATTGACCATTGGAGGGTCTTCTTCTTCTTGAATCACTTCCTTTCTTGCAACATCTTGAGTTACCTTCCTACTTCTTAGCGAAATTTCATGCACCCCCACTTTTGGATCTTTGGGGTTAGTAACGGGTTGTGAATTTAGAGCTCTTTATGGTCTCCCGGTTATGATTTCTTGATTCGGGCCTAATTGTATATGTTTTGACCCCGTTTTCCTTAGTTGTTTTTGGTAACATCGCTTCTAAAAGGTTGGTTTTATGCTAGGTTTCTCGTGTTTTAGTGTGTTTCGGGATTTAACAGGTGAAACCAGCCTCGGAGACGAAAGTTAGACGAAAAGGATCGAAAACCGGGAGAAGAGGTGAAAAAGGGCGAGATCATGGTTTTCTTGGGAAGTTCACGGTCTTACATGACCGTGAAGAAGAGCCATTGACCGTGAACTTTGAGGCGTCCAGAGCCAAAATGCAAGTTATTGACGCAAGACGTTTTCACGGTTACTAAGACCGTGAACAGGGGCGGTAGACCGTGAACACAAGAAAGCAAAGCGGTGCATTTCGGCGCCCAATTATAGTTCACGGATGCGTTTCAGTGTTCACGGCCTTGAATTGGAGCCGTGAACATAGCTCGTTCCCTATTTAAAAGCTGAGCTGAAAGGAAGAGAGAAGGGGAGCCCATTTGAGTTAGAAAGCCTTCTTCTGGTTTCTAGAGAGAGAAAAACGAACTAAAGAAGAAGGATTCTAGGGTTTTGCTCCAAGGTGGATTTTGGGAAGATTTTCTCCAAGGAAAGTTCAACACAAGGGCCAAGAAGATTGGAAGCCTCCTCCAATATGGTTTCTTCCCCTTCTCCTTGTGTTTCTTCCATCTCTAACATGGAGTAGAATTATTTTCACTTGGGTGTTGTGAAACCCTAACTCTACCATGTATTTTTCTTTTATGTGAATTGAATGATTGTCATTGGGTATTGTTTAATTCAAATGTTTGAGGTATTATTCATCTTGATTGTGCATGTTTGTGCTTAGCATCCTTAGGTTTGTGCATGTCTATGCTTAGCAAACTAAGGATTGTGCATGTCTATGCTTAGCAATCTAATTAGCCACTTAACCTAGTCTAGAGAGGGAAACCCCCCTTCCATGGGAGTCTCAATTGAGTTGGTATCCCTAGGGCTTTTCGAGTCTTCTAACTAAGTTAATTTAAGGCAAACCTCAATATTGGATTAAGCAATTTGGTTAAGCGCGATTAAGCCGTCCAAACCTTGGGTTGAGTGAGGGAGTAAGTCAACCATTGATTGCCTAAACCAAGAGGGCCTAGTGACAGCCTATAATGCATGCCTCGGTTTAGCAATCATGAGCGTGGTTTACGACCATATTTGCGTCCCCTAGCAGTTAGCGATCCCCTTGCCGATAACAATCATTTTGGTTCACATACCATGGTAGTAGTTAGGGGGAAGTGACACCCGAGTGATCCTTCCACAAAAGAGCTTTCAAAACCATTCACCTTTGTCTTGTTGTACTTTAATTAGCAAACTTTTCAACCAAAGCTTTGTTGCTAGATAATTGATAACGTCGTATTTTCACATGTTTGCACCCTCGTTTCTTGATCATTTTGGCTTGAGTTTTTGCTTTATTTGGCATATTTTATGCTAGGTTGTGTTCCTTTGTCACATTTCAGGTCCTAGCATTTAAATTGAAGCATAGGCAGAAGTTTCAAGTCAATCGGAGATCATTTGGCAATTTGGGAGAAGAAACACGAGCATGACCTGAGGAAGAATGGATTTATACTTCATATTATTGACAAATAATCATGGAAGCTTTTCATGAAAATAAAGAGGACGAGACTACGAGTGTCTAGGATCAAACGACGACTGATTCAGAGTCCGGACGCGGGAGAAACGAAGTATTAAACAGAAGCGGAGGAAGAAATACGGGAAGGAGAAATACGACCGTATTTTTCCCTCCCATGCCCGTATTTTTAGTGCTGAGAGGCTTGGATGAGCTGAAACTTAACCAAAACGCGTGTTTTGGGCAAAATACGGGTATGGAAGAATTACGACCGTATTTCTGCCCATATTTCGCCCAGAATCGGGGTTTTGAGGCAGATTTGACCCAAAGGAAAGGGAGGGCTAGGTTTTTGTTCCCAAACACCCAAGGGACGAACCCTAGAGATAAAGGGCGACTTGGGAACATTCTTGGAGCTATTTTGGAGGATTTCTTCACCATTGGAGCTCGGGAATCAAGCTTGGAGATGGAGATTGAAGATCTAGATCAGATTTCTACAGTCTCTCTCTTCTCTATGGAGTAACTTCCCTTCACATAGGTTTTGAGGAACCCTAGTTCCATGTGTTAGGATCTTTCTTGTATGAAGTTTTGGATGCTATATTGTGTGATTATAATCAATTGAGTCATGATTTATTGAGTCAATTGAATCCTGATCAAATTCTCTTGATTTCTACTTTTACTTTGATAGATAGAATCTGATTAGGTTAAGAGAGCTTCCTTGATTGATAGTAGTGAATTGGTTGTGCGAGATTCATTCAATTCACTGCTTTGTACTGGAATTCATTCTAGTAGTGGAGATCTATGTGAATTGCCTTAGCAGTCTATCCCGGTGAAGGCTAGTCGCCTGTGGGGTATTCTGTCTAAGAAGGCTTGGTCAGCTTAAGAGATTCCAAGCTAATTTAGGATTTTCCGCAGTTTAATCAACAGTAGATCAACCAAAGGTAATTACAACTTGGACCTAATTGAGGAGCTAGGGGGAATCATACCTAAGTGACTTCCCAACTTGTAATTAGTAGTTTAGCCTTAGTTTAGTTAGTAGAGTAGTTTAGTAAATCGATCATTAATCTGGTTTGCTAGATAATGAACTAAAGCTGAGTAATAGTAACTCTAGAGACCCGTGGATTCAATATTTATTACTTGTGCCACTATACTCCAGTCCCTTTTATTGGTTACACTTGGCCATTATTAGGAGTTGTGTCATAGCGTGTCAAGTTTTTGGCGCCGTTGCCGAGGACTTTCAAGATTATTCAGAAAATCAGAAGTTTGTTACTTTAGCGTTTTTTTCACCCTTGCTTTTTACTTGTTTGTTTTTGTTTTTGTTGGTGCAGATCTGAATCATGGATCCTAATGGTTTCTCTAACCAGTGGGGGTATCTACCACCATCTGAGTGGTATTACCCAGAGACTTCCTAGAGAAACCAAGGAGGAGAAGACTATGGAGTCGGATTTCAGTACCAACCCCACTACTACGAAGAATAATCAAACCCCTAGGTATTTCAAGAACAATCTCCTTATCAAGAAGAATTCCTCCCACAACTAGAAGGGCCATCATATCTTGAGTTAGCCACAGCTTTCACGGGCCATCCGGCAGAGCCATACTACACTCCACAACCAGATCCTAACTATCACTTGAGGCTTCTCGTGGAGCAGATTGCTCGAGTACCTGAGAGACCCTTTCCCGAGATGGATCCTCATATCCAGGCCATTGCCCAAACTGACTTCTCCTTCCCCCGTAAAACAGAGGAAACCCTTCGGAGCATAAAGAAGCACATAGAGGTCATTGAGAAAGCTTGTTCACAGTTTTCTCAAGAAAACCTTTATGCTGCCATACAAGTAGAGGAGGAGGAAGAAGAAGGCAATCATGAGGATGTTGAGGAGCATACAGAAGTTTTCACAGAAAGCTCCCATGATAATCATGATCAAGTGTATCCTCTAGTGGTAGATAACAACGTTCCCCATTTCCGCTCTGACATGCTGGGCCCGAGCGAGGAGATGCAAGCTGAACTTATTGAGAACCTTGCATGGCGACTTGCTCTCCAATCCGTTATGGAAGAAGAAGAGATAGAAAGGGTGAGGAAAGAAGTTGTGGAGGATGAGGAAGAAAGCAAAGAAGAGGTAGTTCTTGATCTTTTCCAAGGAGAGAGACCACATTTTGAAGAAGGAAGGGGGGTTGAAGAAGCGAGTGGTGTCCAGGCCGAGGATGAAATTGAGGGGGAAGAGGCTTGCACTGGCCCTATAATACAAGTAATATCCCCACCAAACTTCGAGGAACTGCTTAGCAAGGACCCATTTGCAGTGTCTCTTTGCTAGACCAAGGCCACATCAACATCGGTACCTCTTGGTGGACGCGATGGTGGTCAGTCGATACGGTTATATTTGGTTTGGGGCAATGAGACTAGAAAAGCAACGAAGAAGAGGTCTCGAGGGTGGAGACTTCAGCTGCATCAAGTGCACGAGCCTTCATCATCTGCCACACATGCTCGTGACTTGAGACTCCACCCCATAGATGAGAACCTCAACTTCAAAGAGGTTCTAGCATGGACCGAAACTTAGGAGCTACCGTCCGGCTCACGACGTGAAAGAAGCGCTTGTTGGGAGGCAACCCAACTAGTCGGTTTGCATTTCTTTCCCTATTTATCCTTGGTTGAATCAGTTTTGTTCTTTGATTTTAAAGTCAATAACTCAACCTTTGTGAGATTTGTGTGGTGTTTGTGTTTCGACTACTCTCTCCTCCTAGAATGCACCGCCTGCCCCGCCCACCATCATTCACCCTTGATCTGGTAACTTCGTTCTACCCTCCTTATCTTTCCTCCATTGAGGGCAATATCGTGCTTAAGTGTGGGGGGATGTTCAATTATGTATGCGTGTGAATGTTTGGTTGAATGTGTGTGCTTGGAGCCTAGTCCACTGTCCAAATTTTGATTTGAGGGCTCCAAGCACGTGTTGCTTGCAATTGCCTGCTCAGTATGTTTTGAATTTACAGTCTTTATAGTAATATGCAACCTAGGGAGGTAGTGTAGCACTATGGAGGATGTTGATGCATTTAAGAAGTCTCCTTTCTTCTTCATATTGTGTTGGTTGATTGTGTGAATTAGTGATCTTAGGACCCTTGAATTGTGTGGTATTGTGGACTCTCTACCTATCATGGACTCTTGTATCATGTTTTTAAGTAAAAGGTGCTCGAAAATGTGCTTTAAAATAACGTCTCCCATGCGAAAAGGGCAAAAGTGTGTAAGGGGAGACGGGAATTCGTTCCCAATTTCCACCTACTACCTCCAGCCCCCTTACATTTCTTTCCCCCGCACGAGGCTCGAGACATCCTCTCCCAGCATGGCCGTTAAGAGCTGCTCCCCGCATGGTCGGTAAGAGCCGGGCTCCTCAAAATCTTTGCTAGGTGGGAGCCCCGTTTTCTGAAGAAAAAAAAAACAGGTTGGAACCCTTGAAAATGTGAGTCCATGATCTTTTGTTTTTGAGAGTCCCTTCGTCCACGATTCATTTGTCCTCTGATCACTATTTGCCATGATACTGACTCGAGAATAGCGTTCTCACCGAAGAAGTTAGGATGTGTCTTGTGCGTCGGTTGACCTCCCCAGCTGCTAAATGACTTAGAACATCCTTTACCGACAATCGTGGTTGCATGTTTCTATAAAGTTCTGGAGAGCTGCATTGGTTTGAGTCAGGTTTGCTTGGGGACAAGCAAACGGTTAAGTGTGGGGGAATTTGATAACGTCATATTTGCACATGTTTGCACCCTCGTTTCTTGATCATTTTGGCTTGATTTTTTGCTTTCTTTGAACTATTTTACGCTAGGTTGTGTTCATTTGTTACATTTCAAGTCCTAGCATGTAAATTGAAGAATAGGCGCAAGTTTCAAGTCAATCGGAGATCATTTGGCAATTTGGGAGAAGAAACACGAGCATGACCTGAGGAAGAATGGATTTCTGCTTCATATGATGGACAAAAAATCATGGAAGCTTGTCATGAAAAGAAAGAGGACGAGACTACAAGCGTCTGGGATCAAATGGCGACTGATTCGGAGTCCGGACGCGGGAGAAACGAAGCATTAAACAGAAGTGGAGGAAGAAATACGGGCAGGAGAAATACGACCGTATTTTTCCATCCCATGCCCGTATTTTTAGTGCCGAGAGGAGCCTTGGATGCGTTGAAACTTAACGAAAACGCGTGTTTTGGGGAAAATACGGGCATGGCAGAATTACGACCGTATTTCTGCCCGTATTTCTCCCAGAATCGGGTATTTTAGGCAGATTCGAGCCAAAGGAAAGGGAGGGCTGGGTTTTGGTTCCCAAACACCCAAGGGACGAACCCTAGAGAGAGAGGGCGACTTGGGAACATTCTTGGAGCTATTTTGGAGGATTTCTT